>CM046453.1:640000-1840000 GCA_025506515.1 Flaveria trinervia
ACACACAGAGAGTATATGATCGTATCATTCATCCAAAACAAGAAAGTTCACATTGTGTTACCATTTCATCATTTACAATTACATCCAGGATTCAACTCACAAAGATGAAAAAGTAAAAGTAAAAGTATGCAAAAAAACCGTACAAACTTCTCTCATGATCATGCCCACTGCCACTTTTGTCTGTCACCCTGTGCTTTCAGATACCAACTCTCTCACACACACTCTTAATAAATATTGTTTTTTCTATTTATTTAAAAAAATCACACACACAGTCTCTGTGTGTGTGTGTGTCTGTCTCTTGAGCCCATTATCATGGGTTTCCGTATAAGTTTTGTCAGAGACAATAGCTGCCATAAAGGCAGCCTAGTAGCAGCAGTTGCATCAGTCTTTGCAGTCATAATATAGTGCACAAGACACACTAGAACAGGTTATGGTTTCTGCTGCTCTTTTCTCTTTTCAATTTCTTTAGTGACATAACATCTATCTTTACAGTGAGAGGATCCTGCAATTCTTGATTTCCCTCAAGCAATCAGGCTCAAGACCTTTACTCTTTTTTTAGTGATTTCCCTCTGTTTTCTTTAGGTTTCAAGGAAACGTTGAGGGTTTTTCTCTTGTGATTTGAACCAAGTTTTCAAGATTCAAGATGATGAGTACAGCAGGTGAAGGTGTAAGAAATAATAGTGGTGGTAGGTATCCTTTCACAGCAACTCAATGGCAAGAACTTGAACATCAAGCACTTGTTTACAAATACATGATCTCTGGTATGCCCATACCTCCTGATCTCCTTTTCACCATCAAAACAAGTCTAGATTCTTCCACAAAGCTCCTCCTCCATCACCAGCCACCTCATCCCTCAAGTAATTGTAATTGTCTCTGTTTCCTTTATTTACCACCAAAAAGATCAAAACCTTTCTTTTCTAACATCTATCCATGTTAAGTTGCTATCATTTGTTGATTGAGTGTTTCTACTTTCTTGATGACAAGAATCAAACTTCTTTTAGTTATCAGAAGCAGGGTGCATGGATAACTGCATAAAGATCAAAACTTTTTAAATATACTTACATTCTTTGTTGCTGTTCTTTGTTAATTGAGTATTTTTTGATGACAAAATCAAGGATTTTTCAAATTTCAGAACCAGGGTATATGAATAAATGCATAAAGATCAAAACTTTTTCAATAGACATGCATGCTAGGCTACTACTACCCGTTGCTAATTGAGTTTCTTGATGACAAACACCAAGTCTTTTATTAAGCTATAGAACCATGGTATGTGAATACACATGAATACTTTTTGATCGAAGAGGGTATTTGATTTGTTGATTGAGTTTGCTTGCAGTTGGATGGAACTGTTTCCAGATGGGATTTGGGAGAAAGATAGATCCAGAGCCAGGGAGGTGCAGAAGAACAGATGGTAAAAAATGGAGATGTTCAAAAGAAGCCTATCCCGATTCAAAATACTGTGAAAGGCACATGCATAGAGGCAGAAACCGTTCAAGAAAGCCTGTGGAAGTCAACATGTCAACACCCAAAACACCACCAACAGCCATTCCCATGATCCCATCTTCCAAATCCCTAAATTACCCTTCTCCCAATTCACATCCACTCTCATCTTCTTCCGACTACTATAATAATAATAATAATAATAATAATAATAATAATAATAATAATATAATAATAATAATAACAATCTCACCCACCTTCCTCTTTTTCTAGACCTTCTTCTAATGTTTTGTCATCTCAAGATCACTTCTTGTTGGATTCTAGCCCTTACAGGTTTGTTTCTGCTTTGTTTGCTTGTACCTTTGGCTTTTCTCTTTGTTCTTTTTAACATTTCTTTGACTCTGAATGAACAATGCATGACAGAAAGAGCTATGGGATGAAAGAGGCGATAGATGAGCATCCATTTTTCTCAGAATCTTCAGGAACCATCAAGGCTTCAATGGGTGATCCTTGGCAATTGGAACCGCTTGCTATGAACGATTCATCATCAAAGCATCAAAATAGATACTCATATCAACAGCAGCACCAGCAGCAGCAAGATCAAGGTTACTACGATCAATTGGCTTTGAAAATTGACAGAAAAGATGAACCCGAGAAAGTAATGCATCATTTCTTCGATGAATGGCCACCAAATGATGATAATAACAACGATTCATCCACAACTCAGCTCTCGATTTCCATCCCCAGTTCTGCTCGTGATTTCTTCCTGACACATAATGGTAAGTAATTTCACCACTAAATGAAAAAAAAAAGCTTTTTTTTTTATGTTAGTTACAATATCTATTTCACTTCTTGATAGTGATACCTTTTCTACGTTTTTTTGCAGATAAATGAGGGTGGTAATGGGTTGTTGAAACAGTGACCGAATTAAGAAGCAACTTCACTTGGTTAGCAATGATGGTTGATTACCCACCCTCAAACAGTATCTAGTTTTGAGGACTGTTGCTTTGTGTTTACATTTTTCTTTTTGTTTTTAGCCTGCTTTGTCTTGTTCTGATTGAGTTGGGTCAATCAAATCTCTGAAAGTTTTGCAGCATATTTTGTATGTATGCTCAAGTAGATTGACATCTTGAATATATAGTTTTTTGGTTTTTATGTTTTTGTTGTCTACTTGCCCCCTATATTATAAGGTGAAATCATTAAAATTCGATACTGAAAACAGAACGTATACTGGAGAACATGGCATTTCTACGAATTTGGGTTTGAGCTATACAAGTTTCATGTTATAAACAATTTCACACATTTATGGTATGATTAATCGGGTCTAAACAACTAATCCATTTGATCCCTTTTTAAAATGAATATATTTGTTTATATTTTAAAATGTTTAAATATAAATTTTCTTAAGACTTATAGGAGTCCCTTTATCCAATATGTCACAAAATTTTCTTTGAAGGTTATTATTATTATGGTTGTTTATCTTATTATTTGTTGATCGTGTTTAATGGGTCATGTCATGTCAATGTGACATGTTAGATAACATATATTAATTTGAATGGTTCGTGTTGTATAACACGTGTATAAACATGATCAATGTTTGTGTTTGATGAAATGACAAGATTTGTTAATCGTATTATGTTGTGTTGATGTATTTGTTAATTTTGTGTGTGGTGAAGTATTGTGAAAACTATCTACATGACAAAATCATAAAACTATCTTTATTCAAACGTCATCCTCTCTCTCTTTGTTTTATCGATCAGTAGCAAAAACAAATATTAAATTGTTAATCAATTTGAAAAACACACCAACAAACAACGAACACACCCTAAGATTAACACTTTGATATTCATAGAATTAGAAAACGATAACTAATACATCCGAGGCGAATACCGAATTAGTAGACCGCGAATTTGTCATCATAATCGAACAAACAATCAAGATTTTTTTAAACCGCACAAGTAACAGTCACTAGAGTTTCATAGCAAACATATAGAAGATCTTTAATTAATTACAGTTCCGGATAAATTAGACTAAAAATGAATATATGGAGGTGTTTGCCATGAAACCCTAGTAACTATTACTTAAAAGCTTAATTCTCCCTAAAGTAGGGGTGCTAAACTAGTCGTATTTGTTAGTTGGTAGGTCCAACCCAACACGAACTAGAAAATTTTATGTGAACCCAAACACAATCTCAACCAAAATTCATGTCAGACTTAGTGTAAAGCCATGTTCTCAGGAAGCCTCACATTTTGTCATTCATAGCATAAAACATTCTAAACGTAACATTCGTAGCAGAAAACATACTTTTCATTTAAAACTGTACTTGTGTCAAAATATCATATCACTTCTTTTACACATCAAAATTGTGTCAAAATAAACATTAATCCCAAAAATATGGATGCCAGGCTTGAATCCTCGTAGTAGCTTCCAAACTTATGTCTACATCTTCTCATCATCATCAATTACCTGCCAACTATCATGCACACAAAGTAAGCGACGTAGAATGAGTTCTAGTTTATAATAAAATCATTTGTTTGATAAAAATATTTCCATTTTCGTATGTGAGCATACATTAATTCATATATGTTGATAATATTCATTTATTATCTTTCATCATCGTTCACTCCTTTATTTATTCATCATTATGTTTCACTGTATGGACTAATGCCATGTTTAGACCCCCCAACATTATGCATGAAGCTAGTACTGTGCCAATGCTTATAAATAAACCCCCATACATTGTGCTCAAAGCTGACCGCAGTACGAGGGTAAAGCGACAGGGATCCCATATCATTTGGTCAATCTCAAGGATTAGACCCCTGAAGCGCATCCTCATAAGCTAGCTAAACTGTACTTCAGTTGAGCTAACAACAACATGGTTGTGCACCTCCATTCATTTTGCTTGCAAGATTTTTATTCATTCATTATGTTCAACTTCTCGTTCTTATCATTATTTTTCACTTTCATTATATAATACTTTACTTATATATATAGCATACCAAGTATATACATATCGTAAACTTTATCTGTCACACCATGACCGACGGCGGAATCGTCAGGGCAAACGAATGTGAAACGATTGTTCATAGCACATGGAATTAAATAAGTTGTAATAATATTATATGTCATTTTTCATTGAATAATGCTAAACAACTAAATCATTACATTACAATCAAGATTTCAACAACAAAGTAAAATCTTTTGTTTTACTAGGTTCAAGTCCTATATGTACAAAAAGAATTCCTCAAATAGCAATACCGAAACATGTTAAAAATAAATGGTCAACATATAATGTTAGTGAATTCCCATGAATTTGTACATATGTATGAAAACAACGTTTAAGAGGCAATTAATGTCATAGGTTAAAAAATATTGCAAGAATATAGATAGCATAATGATACAATCAAACCTTGACAAAGATATCCATTACAAGTTATAACGATTAGCTAAGTGTACTTGGTTCCCATGATGAAAAAGTCATACGTCATTAGGAGCCGGCATAACCTCGGCTTTAGCACCAAATAGGCTTGTCAGCCTCATAGATCTATGACGTCGCTAGGCTAGCAATAGTTAATGATTGTTTTTACAAGATGACTATCATATAAGGCTCACAAATATCTCAAATAACCATGAAAAGTTTATAAACAAATTGGTCATGCATTGTAACACCCGTTATTTATTATTTTGAAGTCGACGAAAGAAGAAAAAGGAATAAAGTCCAAAGTCGAAGGACCAAACTCGCCAACGAGAGAAAGTTGGGTGAATGGGAGTATTTAAGGGAGAGGGCAGCCCTTACCCTCTCCCCACACCTACCAAAAATCAGCCAAGAGGAGAAAAGAGAGAAAAGGAAGAAAAGTTGGTTCAAGTTGGTTCAAGTGAGCAAAATCGTTGAGAAGCGGGTCAAATCGAAGTTCTTCTCGTTGTGGTCATCTGTGTGAGTTCTAGGACCCCTCTTTTACAGGTTTTTGAATGATTTGGGGCTGGAACACATCTGAAAATCAGGTTTTGTGTGTGTGTGTGTGTTTGACCCATTTGTGTATGTGTGGGTATGTGTATGATTCGTTTGGGTCTCGTGTTTGGGCTTGTGTGTGCTTAAATGGTGTTATGGTATGCATTCCTAAGGTTTAGGATGGTTGATTTGAGTTTAGAATGGGTTTGGATGAGCTTAGAGGTTGAAAATGGCAGATTGGATTCGGGATGAACTGCATTCTGCACCAACTAGGGCTAGGCGACCGAATGGAGGCCATACGGCTGATTGAGGTGTGATTGAGGTTCATTCGCACGACTGAGAGTTCATTCGCACGACTGAGAGCCCAGTCGCATAAATGCTCATCCGTATTAGTTCCATCCGCATTAGGTCCATTCGCATGGGACTCATCCGCATTGAGTCCACATTAGTTTCATTCGCATGATTGGGCGTTCATTTGCATAGATGTTCATCCGCATTGGTCCATTCGCATGATGTTCAGTCGCCTGAAGGCTATGCGACTGAAGGGTGCCCATACGCCCAAGTAGGGCTGGTGAACCCGAGGAAGGTGTAGTTTAATTACTGACTTTCGGGGGAAAGTGCAGATGTAAGTTTTGACGTGTAAGTTTCCGTAAGTTCATGTAAGATGACTGTTGAGGCCTTAGAGAGTATATTGGGCATGATGTTGCATGATTATGCATGATGTATGTTTGAAGTTGCCCTATATGATGATGTTGACTATGTATGTTATGTTCCTTATTATGATGTATGTTTATCTTTCCTATGATTTTACGTGATATGTTAATGAATGAAATGAAAGTAGTATGTAACGTAAAGCGAAATATAATGAAAAAGGAACATGAAGAATGCATGCATTCATGAATGATGAAAGTAAAGAAAGTCTTGCAAGCCTTGTATGGCGGGACACGCCATTGAAAGGTGTTAGCCCAACGGTGTGCGGGTTCGCTACCCCAGGAGGATGCACATTGGGGTCTTTCTTTGTGATTGACCATTTGTATGGAACCATTGTTGCTTGCCTTAGGTACTGTGGCCAGAGGTGCTGGGCACCGTGAATGAAGGTCTATGATAGGCTTAGGTCCAGTACCATGAGCATAAAGGGCATAGCACATGACAATGGTATACCTGAACTTTATCTTAGGTACTATGGCCAGAGGTGCTGGGCATCGTGAATGAAGGTCTATGATAGGCTTAGGCCCAGTACCATGAGCATGAATGGTAAAGTTTATGGTGTTGATGAAAGGAAAAGATGTAATGACGAAAGAACGAATAATGAAGATAATAATGCTATTATTTAAGTGTATGTATGATGTATATCGCATGAAAGTAAAGAACGGTTTTAACGAAAGATAAAATATGTTTATTTGATAAAACTAGAACTTATTCAGCAACGCTGACTTTGATGTGTTTCTAGTTGGCAGGTAATGATTGCTGAGGATGCACGGGCGGATACTCAGCACTTTTGGGACGGCATCCATTTATATAATGCTTTTGTGATGTAATGCAACAATGTATTTTGTAACTGATTAACAATGTATTTTTTTGCAAAAGTTTTATTATGAAATGAGATGTCATTTTTGAATGTTTTCGCTGCAATATCTATGTAAGATAAATGAAAATGTATGTTTTATGTGCAATGATTTACCAGCTGTAAGCGTCCCGGGAACGGGGCCTTACATGCATTACAAGTATCAAGATGCTTTACAAGTGTATATTTATAAGTTTAACATGTTTCACCCCAAAAGGTGTGAAATAATTGCATGGAAAATTCACATGGAAAACTCACATTGTATAATAATGGTTGTAGAGTATATAAGGAAGCTTGGATGTTCAAGAGTCAAATTTTATGTCCTAACGGATAAAAAGAAACAATAACATAATGTCGAAATTCATTACAAGAATTTAGGATGTTTAGAGAACCCCAAAAAACGAAAGATAGATTGAAAAATGATTATTGCAGTTTTAGATTCTGGACATGTTTGGTATGTGTTTGAACAGGTTTTAAGAATAGCAAACGGTTTCATAAAATTATAAAAATTTATATTTGACTAGTTCAGAGTCTCCCGAACAACTTTCATTCAGAAACATTTTTATAAAAAGATCTTTAAATAAGTCAAAACATCAACACAAGACAAAAGGTGCTGAAATATGCATTTATCTTGTGAATGTTATTGTTGAGTTGTCCGATTGTGTTTGAAGACATATAAACTATCTTTAAAATTTTAATTCAATGAAATTTATATTGGAGTCAGAGTTTACTCAAGTTTAGTTTGTTACGATCAAGTTATAGTTAGTTGAAGTCGGACTATATTCTACTAAATATATATTAAAGCACTTATGTGCACTTTTAAAATTGCTAAAGCATGAAACAGGTTAGAACAAATTTATCATGTTGATATATGGTATATTAAACTTCATTTGAGTTATAAAAAATATTCCAAGACTTTAGCATAGCCATTATTTAAAGAAATAATCTTGTGGAATAATCGAATGCGGTAGCATAGCCGTTCATATGCAAACGGGATTCTTTGTTTACGTTAGTGTGTTCTTAGCTTGATTTAGGAATGTTAATGATTATTATAAGGTTAGAGAAAGTTAGAAGGTTAATGATCAAATGATAATGATTAAAATTAAAAGATATTTAGTAGAAGAAAGAATAAAAGTAAAAACATAAAGTCATGACAACAACTGGATGTTGGAATGATTGAAACAATATATAAATGTATAATATAAAAGCAATATAAGATTACCTTATTCTTAGAAATTTCTTGAAATTAATTGTAAGAAAAAAATTTTGAATTTGATCAAAACCATAAAATGAAATAAAGATTTGTTAGTATGGTTTTTAGAGAATGAGCAAATGAAAAATAAAACCTAAACTTTGCTTTTATAGTTGAGATTTGAAGGAGGTTATGAATGGTGTTAATGATGAGTTACAAGTCTTTCAAAATGGGATTATGATTGTAATTTAAAATGAATATAAACTTAAATAATTTAAATAAATTAAAATTGCAATTTAAACTCTAAATTATTAAGACTCTAATTTTAATTTAACTCATTTTTATTAAATCTTTATAGACTTTATAAATCTTACAAGAACTTGTAATTTGATTATTTGTTTTAGTTGAATATTTTAAAATCTTATAGATATTAATAACCTTTTAGCATTTATAAATTTATTTTATAAATTATAGAATTTAAGTTAAAATGACACATTTATTGTTTTTGAAATATTAAGATAAATCAAATAACTAGATAACAAATTTGATTTACAACTTGACCCAAACAAATTCGGGTTTAGATTTTTCAAAATGAACAAATGTTACATTATCATTTTGAAAAGGATTAAAACATGAAAAGATAGCATAACACATATCACAGCAAGCCACACGAAAACTTGCCCATCATACAATATAATCTCATGCGAGAACTTACATGTAGCGCAAGGCAGGGGCGGAACTACGCCCAGGAGTACGGAGTCAAGTGCCCCCGTTGATTTTTGAGCGGATAGTGTATCGTATAATACCGAAATTTTAAGTAAACCCATAGTTTTTCAGGATGTGACCCTTTATATTATCACGTTCAAAATATAACTAGATTTTGCTCTTGGTTCACCGGTTCGTGTGCGTCTAAGCTTTCCTCAGGTCATGGGTTTTGACCCTCGGAGTGGTTTTTTTTAACAACCCTTTATAATATTTATAAAATTATCTATTTATCCTTAAGTTTACTACATTTTAACCCTAAGCCAAAACCTTCACCACAAAAATCCACAATCGATCTGAAATCTCAACACCCCCCCCCCCTCCTCTTTCGTCCCGCTCATCACTGCACCCTCCGACCTCTGGCTAGTCGGCCCAGTACTCTGGCCATTTTTATCCCTGCAGTAGTCCTCCATTCAAGCTTTTACAAGTTTGTTTCTTTGTTAATCTAATCATTTGTCTTAAGTAGAGATTTAATATTAGTGTTCATGGTTGTTAATTAATTTGCTTGAGTGATTTTGTATTCAGATTGTGTTCAAGCCTTAGTTTTTTGTTTATTTGTTTATCACAATTCATAAATTTGTGATTATTATTTTGGGTAGCCTTTTTATCTAACACTTACATTTGTTCTAAATAACCCTTTTTTCATAGCCTTTTTATGGTTTTATCTTATGAGCATCGATTATCCAATGTAGTTGAAGTCCCCGACCTTGGAATACCTAATGGTTTGCATTATTATGTAAATCGGTTTTTCTGTCTTTACTAATTTCTGTTAGAATAACTAGTATTGTCGTTAACCGAAGTATATTATTAAGTATATGGACATTATAGCCTAAGTTTATTAATTAATATGGGCAACAAATTTATATTCTCGACTGTTACAGGGATTAAAATTTGAGTTGGTATCCAATTATAAGTTTACTTATTGGAATATAAGAGCTTATTTCTATGAATTTGGCTGGTCTTTTTATCAAATACAACTTTGTTTTGGCTATTGTAGCATCTTCTTGTAATTAATTAAAGTTAAAAGATTTATATTTTTAGAATTAACTAGATTTCGTAGTCTAATTTGCTGAATTTTAATGGTATGTTTAGCCGATTGCACACAACATGCTTGGCCAAAGAAACCACCCTACCTCTTGCAGCATAGGTAGTTATTTTAGGTGGCAAACCGGATCCAACCCGAACCAAAAATTTTAAGGTTGGATTTTAAGAGATCCAAGCGTTGAAAAATAGTGATCCCATAAGAAAATTTTTCTGGTTCCGCCACTGGCGCAAGGGTCACGTCAATCCAAATCAATAGCGCGAAAACTTACCTATCACATGAGAGCGTGAGAACTTACGAATTTCCCGCCAAAACCATCGCGTCTAAGGTGGTTCTAACATGCTCAACATCAATAACAACACCATCACCGACATAAAGAAACATTTTGTATGCATAATACCCCCAAAACGTAAGAACTTGTATAAAAAAAGGGCTAGAAACACACCTTGAAGATTCGAATACCGAAACCGACCTTCCCGAAAGCCTTTTTCAGACAAAAAATGCATTTTATTCATCAATAATCCATTCTTAGTACATAACACGAGTTACTACACAAGTTACATATTCATGCATTTTGGGCCAATCATTTTATGTAAGGTTGTTCTTACATATTCTTACTACACAATGAGGTGCTCTCATCTATTTATTTCCTTGAAAATTTTGGGGTATT
Organism: Flaveria trinervia; assembly: GCA_025506515.1. Classification (NCBI taxonomy): domain Eukaryota; kingdom Viridiplantae; phylum Streptophyta; class Magnoliopsida; order Asterales; family Asteraceae; genus Flaveria; species Flaveria trinervia. The sequence continues at coordinate 650,620 of CM046453.1, forward strand.
ACACTTAGGAACCCGAATGACACAAACACCATCCATTATGACCCATTTTTTATTTGCTATATTTTTTATGTATTAATACTTTAAGATTACTATTTTACAGCAAAAAACACAAATGAATATAAAACAATTATATTTTAGATATAACTAGAAATAAACTTCTCGCATTGAGGCAGTGACATAAAACCGTGTCAAATAAGAAAAATATCACACCAACTCTAACGACCACCAACACTGAAGTTGTGGTGTGTTAATATGAAGAATTTAGACCAAAACATAAAACGTAGAAAAATATAACTAAGTCGACCTAAGATCCGTGCGTTGTGACAAACCCTTCAAAAAGAAAAATGGACGTAAAAATATTGAACACACACGCACATTATGTTGTGTTAACTTACCAAATTCAAAACAAAAATTAAAAATATTGAATCACACATGCATGTTGTGTCGTGTTGATTTGCAAAACTTAAAATAAAACATAAAACGAAGATTTGCGAAACATGAAAAGTATAGAATAACAAAGTTGAAAATATAAAAGTTGTGAAATTAAATTACAAAAGGAGAAAAATTTTGGGTTAAAAGTAAAGAAAGTCAAATTTGAGAAATTAAAGTGTAAAAAATGAAAAACTTTATTTTAAAATTCATTTTTTTTGAAATAACCCCTATGCATAAAGTACATCATCCTTATGCATAGAAATGTTGATAATTAGTATAAAATAAATATCTTTTTTAATTTCTCTTTTTAGTGTAAATTTTGACATGACACACTCAAAAATTAAATGTATGGCATAAACCATATATAAAAAAAGAGAAAAATAATAATAAATGGGTTAAATAGTTTAATCCGTCAACCTGCTAGGTTGACCCGAACACGACCAGCCTAGCTAAACGAGTTGCCAGGTTCGATTCAAAACTGGCTTGAACTTATTTATACTAAACCCAAACCTATAAGTTGTGTGTTAGGTTCGGATTGTGTTTTTGTGTTGTTTCATAAATTTACACCCCTACCTAAATAAGCTTATAAACCATTTAAAATAGGTAAACTAAACTTTAATAATCTGAACCATTTCCTGATAGTAATCCATAATAGAAATGACCATCAGCACTTATATAACATTCATGTTAATTGCCAAAATTAATTCCAGTAGCATAATTATATATTTGCATTTGATTTACATTTAATTTCTGCTCAATTTAAGTTGTATTCTTTTTCATTTCGTTTAAAATCATCATTGTAACTGAAATCAAATAAAAATTGAATAATTATTCTATGGTGCTTCTATTTGCTAATGAAAACAAAATTTAAAATGTCATTAGTCAAATTGTCAATATTAATTATTATCAGCCAATAAGTTATAATTTAAATTATTAAATAAGTTATTTGTTGTTTAAAATAAGCTTACGCAAACACCTTAATTTTATGAACCTATTTGTAACAAAATAAACTACAATATCAGCCAACCTAAACACCTCTAAGAGTATCTTCAATGCAAAGCTTCCAAGGGCATCACCTACTCTTCCACATTAGCCTGACTAAATGAAATTCCCTCCTCATAACATCTACCGTTGGGTGCTTTTGTACAAGGATTCACCGTCAAGGGTATTGAATACAAATAAGTGAAGAAATGATTAAATAGATGAATAAATTACAATACAAGAACATAAGAATATGGAAATTATAAGCAAGTGCATCAATGATCAATAACTATAAAATTAGTAGCGGATTCGAAAACATTGATCCTTCGACTACTAAGGACACAAAATAGGTTGACGCCATGCATCGCGAGCTTGATGTGTTACATAAAAATAACATGTGCGTGGCCTCTCATGCATCGTGAGCTTGACTTGTTAATTACTCAAGGTTTTAGTCAAATGCTAGGCCTTGATTGCTCACATACCTTCAACTTCAACGTAGTTGTTAAAGCAGTTTGATGGTTTGTATAATTCTCTCTCTCACTTTCCTTAATGCTTGGAAATTACAACAACTTGATGTAAATAATGTTTTCTTACATGTTCAACTTGATAATTGTGTTTACATGGAATGAACAACCACCAAAGGTTGCATCACCCTAGTTTTTCTGAACTTGTATGCAAATTAAACAAAACCCTAAATAGTCTTAAACAAGCACCTTGTGTATGGTTTCATTGTCTAATTAAGCATGCTTTTGCTTACAAACAATTTTACCGGAAGTCGAGAGCAGACACATATCTATTTTTGTTTCAAAAGGATGATTATATATGTTTATTTATTGGTAGGAAACAACCAAACTAAAACAATGTTTGGAGCCGGTTCGAGAGTAGAGTAAGAAACAAAAGCCGAACCGCCGACATGATTTCGAGTCATTGGACCGAGATACATTGGAAAGTTGGTTTATTCAGCAATCACTATAATCAAAATTGAACAAACAACAAATTGCGGAGAAATTGAGTGTGATGTTTACAACTATACAATGGACGAGTATTTTCAAGGGAAACATTATGTTATCTCAAAGGCCCGTTTGGGAGATTTTAAGAAATTCTACAAAGTGGCACTTCGTTCCTATAGTTAGCCAAGATTACCCATCGAAACGAGGAAAGAGTTCATCTTCCCAAGATGTTAGCCAACGTCATTCTGAATCTCCAACAGGTATCAATCTTAACAACCCCGAAGACTAGTTCTATCACCGGGGAGGAACATCAAAGCGGGGGCTAACAATAAAGGTATACAATTAGGTGATGTGGTAACCGTTTTCAAAGAAGGCATCAATTGTTTGACTACAAATTTAACTGACCTCGTCACCCTTAAGAAAAATCGACAATGATGTTCAGATATGACAACTTGGCTACAAATATTGACCAACTTAACAACGAAGATCGCAGCCTTTCTGAGATGACAAAAACGAAATTCGAGATGGGTATCGGAGAAAACGTAATTAACAGGAACTAGTCATTTGTAATTTTCATATCACGTCATTTGTATAGGTTTTTTAAGTTATTTTCTAATTTTTTATTTCAACATGAACTAGTTTTTTTATTAGTTATTCACACCTTAAAATTACATTTATTAATATATAAACTAATAAAATTTAAATAACAATTATTCAATCATCAATCAAATCCTAAACCAAACCTCTTTCCTTATATCTTTTTTAGGGATTTTTAGGTGAGAAAACAATATGCTTACATATCAGCCATGTGATAATATTTTTTTTTCAAACAAATCTCATAACTCATAGTTAAAAGAAGACGAGAAGTGGTGTGCTCATATTTTAAGGGAGGGGATGTTGAGACACCCCGACTTTTTAAATTAACACCCGGACATGATATATGTAACGTGTGAATCCATACACGACGTGTAGAGCAAAAAAAATATTTTCTAATATCCATATAGAGCATTCACAGCTTATTTTTTATAAATCTGTGAGTACGTTTTTTATATTATAAAGAATGATTATTAGTGGTTGTGAGTGAAGGATATAAAACATGTTACTCTTCGTTTTTATATTTGATACAATACTGTTTATCTCTATTAGCTTTTAAATATATGTTAAAAGTAGTTATGAGTAAGTAGAGAAAAAGAAAATTTAATGATTTTCAATATGATTATAGAAAAAAAGACGATTGAGTCGCGAATACTCTTAAATACTTGTACCGCATCTTTTTACTCAAAGGAACCTGTGGATGTGGATGTGGTTGTGGTCTGCAAACACTGAAGACATTGCAAGTGAGCGTGGGACCCACTCACTCACCTTCACTCCTGACACTGAACGCATCTGCTGCCGCTTCTGTCTGTCAGACTCAGATCACTCACTCGCTAAAATACCAAAAAAAAAAAACAAATTCTTTTCTCTTTTTTTAACTTAATTATTATTATTATTTATTATTACACGTTTGATCCAACCAATTCATGTCTCAACACGACACCGTTTCCTTTGAAGGGGGCTGTTATATAAGATCGATTAGCAGAGTAGTTGAGGGGGGGAGTTTGAAATGTTCACTACTAGTATTGTCTCATACGGTACATTTGGATGCACGTGATGCAACAATATAATATAATATAACAAAATGCTACAGACTCGACTTCATTCACTTCACTCTACACTAACATGATATTATTATTCTCTAGCTATACGTGTACCCACGCATGGCCTTCTACTTCTTAAGGATAATTAATATATATCACCTGTTACCTATACTTCAATTAATATAGTCAAACTTACAACATATATTTCAAGCCTTCGCACTTTACTTTTTAACCGTAATTTTTCCCCCTTAAATTCCATATAATCTTATATCTACAATGTAAACATAGATCGTATTTGTATAGGCAATCACTTTAACTTGTGGTTTCTTCTTTATTTCGTCTTACGCTCTCACAGAATCACTATTAAATAATTCACTAGCACATCATCATCATGCATGCAGAATCATGTTGTCTACGTGTCGTCCTTATTGTTTGTTTATTTAATATTTGGTTATGAGTTGTCATGTCTTCTAGAAGTATGTAGTTTATGAGTATGTTAGTGGGCCATGATCAATAGTGAAGTTAGTGGGTAGTTCTTTATCTTATTTTCTGCAATAGTTTTTATCTTGATTGTACTGAACAATTTGAGTATTCAGAAAATTAAAAAGTTTGAGTCAAGTGTGTGTTCTCGAGAGTCTTTGATACCAACAAATTGGTATCAGAGCCAGGTTGCGACAAAGAGAAGAGGCAAGGTTGGTGATTCCTTCATGGCGAATAGTAAGGAAACAGGCACAACACAAATCTCCCTTCCGGTCTTCAAAGGTGAAGGGTACAAGTATTGGAGCATTCGCATGAAGACTATTCTCATTTCACATGATCTTTGGGACTTTGTAGAAGTGGGGTATAATCCGAATGATGGTGATCGGGAGAGATACAAAGAAAATCGACGCAAGGATGCAAAAGCTTTATCTTTCATTCAACAAGCAGTTCACGATGACGTGTTTTCGAGAATTGTTGTGGCTACTACATCATGACAAGCATGGGTTATTTTGCAGACTGAATACAAAGGTGACTCGAAGGTGAAGATCGTTAAACTACAGGGTCTTCGCAGGGAGTTCGAGACTATTCAAATGAAAGATGGAGAGGCCGTGGCAGATTTTCTTACAAGGGTGATGAAGATAGTAAATCAAGAACGAGCATATGGGGAGCTTATATCCGATCAAAGTGTTGTGGAGAAGATTTTGAGGAGCCTTACACCACGATGGGATCATGTGGTAACTGCCATTGAAGAATCAAGAGACTTGTCAACTTTGTCGTTCGATCAGCTAATGGGTTCGTTGCAAGCACACGAGAGTAGAGTGAATCGAGGGTTTGAAGTCCTAGAGGAAGAAAAGGTTTTCCAAGCAACCACAGGAGACGATAGTCGGCCATGGAACAGAGGTCGTGGACGGAATCCGGTTAGAGGACGCGGTCGAGGACGCGGCCGGTTTGGTGGAAGGGGCCGTGGTAGTATACAATGCTATAACTATAACCCTTTTGGGCATGTAAAAGCAGACTGCTGGCATGAACCGCAAGTCCAAGCTGCGGTTGAAGAAGACGAGGAGGATGAAGATTACCGGTTGTTTATGGCGGTAACCGGGGAAGAAAACATGAAGAAAGACATTTGGTTCTTGGACAGTGGATGTTCAAACCATATGACCGGAAAGAAAACAGTGTTTCGTGATCTTGATGAGACAAAGAAGGTAGATGTGCGACTTGGCAATGGTAAAAGCATTCAGGTACAAGGAAAATGAACAGTAAAGTTTCTACTTAATGAAGGAAAGTCAAAGACTTTAGAAAATGTACAGTTTGCTCCAGATTTGGATTATAGTCTGCTTAGCGTGGGGCAGCTTATGAGAATGGGATATTCACTATTTTTTGATGATAAAAGTTGTGTTATCACACATAAGAAGACTCGGAAAGTAGTGAGTGAAATCTTTATGACAAGTAATAACATGTTTCCCTTTGAAACAAATGGTAAAGAAACAGGTGCAAGTGCCTTTGCTACACTGCAGAAGGATGAGTCAAAGTTATGGCATCTTCGGTATGGGCATTTACATGAACATGGATTGAAACGTTTGCATGATAACAACATGGTTCACGGGCTACCAAAAGTTAATAGTTGGAAAGTATGTGAAGGTGTGTGTTTGGAAAACAATCACGAAAATCGTTTCCCAAACAAGCATGGAGAGCATCGCGAGTTTTGGAGTTAGTTCATACAGATTTGTGTGGTCCTATGAACACAAAGTCGTTAGGAGGCAATAGTTACTTCATGTTGTTCACAGATGATTACAGTCGGATGGTTTGGGTATACTTTCTCGACAAGAAATCAGATGCATTTGAAAGATTCAAACATTTTAAAGCCAAAGTGGAGTTAGAATCTAGGGAGAAGAATTTAACTTTACGATCCGATCGTGGAGGTGAGTATTGTTCTAGTGAGTTCCACAAGTTTTGTGCTGACCATGGAATAAAACGTGAGCTCACTGCACCATACACACCTGAACAAAATGGCGTGGCAGAGAGAAAGAATAGAACTGTGGTAGAAATGGCCCGAAGTATGTTACAAGAAAAGAAATTGGCGGATTGTTTTTGGGGAGAGGCAATTGCTGCAGCCGTCTACTTGTTACGACTTTCTCCCACCAAAGCATTAGACAACAAAACTCCGTACGAAGTATGGTATAACAGAAAACCTTCTGTTGACCATTTGCGGGTGTTTGGATGTCCTGCTTATGGTTTACAGCCAAAACAACATAGAAAGAAGTTAAATGCAAAGTCAAAAAAATATGTGTTTGTAGGATATTGTACAAACTCCAAAGCATATAGGCTTTTTGATGTGGCCATAAAGAAAATAATCGTGTGCAGAGATGTGGTGTTTGATGAGTTGGCATGTTGAAAGGAAGTTTGGATGATAAAAATGGTTTTCCAAGTGAAGTGGAGTGTATTGAAGTTGAAGAAGAAGATAACAAGGCAGAGAATAACCATGGAGAGTCCAGTGATGATGCTACTTCTAGCTACCACCATGCAGATGTTGAACCTACACAAAATGACATTGAAGAAGGTGAAACAGATCAACTTGAAACTGCTGGAGCAAAAGGTGGATTGAGACGCTCCACAAGGGTACGTAAGTCTAACCCTAAATATGCTAATGTAGTTGCCGAGTCTCATGAAAAGGTTGTTATGCAAGAATATGATCCTTCATGGCAGTTTGCTCTAGCATCTGTTGAACCTATCACATATGAAGAAGTTGCGTTAAAGGAGGAGTGGATAAGGGCCATGCAAACAGAAATAGAGTCACTTGAGAAGCACAGTACACGGTCTCTTGTTAAACTACTAGTTGGAAAGAAACCAATTGGGTTAAAGTGGGTTTTCAAGTTAAAACTTGATGAGAATGGAAACATCTATAAGCATAAAGCTCGAATAGTTGCGAAGGGTTGTGTGCAAAAGTCGGGAATAGACTATGAAGAAACTTTTTCACCGGTTGCCCGTTTTGAAACTATCCGGTTAATACTCTCACTCGCAGCTCAAAACGGGTGGCCTGTTTACCAATTTGACGTGAAGTCTGCCTTCCTAATTGGTGTGCTTCAAGAAGAAGTGTATGTAGATCGGCTACTCGGGTTCATTGTTCAAGGAGAAGAAGACAAGGTGTATCGATTACACAGGGCCCTTTATGGGTTGAAACAATCTCCCCGCGCTTGGTACAGCAGGATCGATGGATATTTTCTAGCAAATGGTTATGTTCGAAGTGTCAATGAACCCACCATGTATGTTAAACGAGGCAAAGGTGCTGATTTAATCATTGTTTGTTTGTATGTGGATGATATGATTTATACTAGTTCTTCATGAGAACTTGTTAAAGAGTTTAAGGATAAGATGGTACAAGAGTTTGAGATGACAGACATAGGTGAACTCAGGTACTTTCTTGGTTTAGAAGTGGTGCAAAAGAAGGATGGCATCTTTTTGACTCAAAGAAAGTACACTCAAGATCTGCTTAAAAGATTTGGCATGGAAAGGTGTAAAGGAGCAGCCACCCCTATGAATTCAAATGAGAATTTTAAGTCAAATGATGGAGCAGAAGGTACAGATGCATACAGATACAGGAAATTAACCGTTGGGCTGCTCTATGTTACTCACACGAGACCGGATATCGTGTATGCAGTGGGCATAATATCAAGGTTCATGCAAGATCCATCAGTTCTTCACTATGGTGCAGCAAAACAGATTCTTCGGTATCTTGCTGGGACTGCTAAATATGGGTTGTGGTATGGCAGAACAAACAAAGTAATGCTTGTCGGTTTTACTAACAGTGATTGGGCCGGCTCATCCGAGGACATGAAGAATTTGTTAGCTTACTCTTTCTTTACTGGAACAGGAGCTATATCTTGGATGTCCAAGAAACAATCCATTGTTGCTTTGTCCTCCACGGAAGCAGAGTATGTAGCAGCGACAGCAGCAACAGCGCAACACCGATATATTGTGATAATCGCTCTGCAATTTTCTTGACAAGAAACCAAGCTTTTCACAGCCATACCAAGCATATCTCTATTAAGTATCATTACATTCGAAGTCTCGTGGATGGAAAAGAGATTGAACTCAAGGCATGCAATACCCAGGAGCAAGTGGCGGATATATTCACGAAGGCTTTAGGAGTGGATCAGTTCTGTTACTTGAGAGAGCTGCTGGGAGTTACTGCTATGTGAATTATGGGGGGATATTAAATAATTCACTAGCACATCATCATCATGCATGCAGAATCATGTTGCCTACGTGTCCTTATTGTTTGTTTATTTAATATTTGGTTATGGGTTGTCATGTCTTCTAGAAGTATGTAGGTTTATAAGTATGTAAGTGGGCCATGATCAATAGTGAAGTTAGTGGGTAGTTCTTTATCTTATTTTCTGCAATAGTTTTTATCTTGATTGTACTGAACAATTTGAGTATTCAGAAAATTAAAAAGTTTGAGTCAAGTGTGTGTTCTTGAGAGTCTTTGATACCAACAATCACATCAGAGAGCCAATGCATTACAAGTCTTGAAAGCGTACGTCTTCACATATCACCTTTAGCATAGAATGTTGAAAACATATAGTTATAAACAATGGGGTCGGTGAATACAAAGCGGAATGACTTCTAATAATTAGCTCATTTAAGACGACAACATTTGGTCACCATTCCCCAACTAAGCATTGAAAAGTCTGTATACCATGATCAAAGGTGATAAAAAGACTCAACCCAATTAAAAGAGCAATAATTAAGTTGGATGTATGCCCCACCTTTTGTATAATCAAAACAAGCATCTTTGAATCCCATCGGCATCACACATGCTCTTACAATCTGAAAGGTTCCTACCCTTGCACTACTCACAAAATTGGCCCTACCTATGAACCCCTCAGAAAGAAAGAAAAAAAGTGATATTGTGCGCTACCAAAAACTCAGCTTTTTGCTACAATAGATATAACATAACATATAATATTTAATACAAATTTAAATTATTTTGTTTTTTAAGTTTAGCAAAAAATTAAGTTTAAAAGTTTTGCCACAATTAGCTACAAAACTCAATATTTGTATTTTATGTTTTTCTACAATTTTGCCACAACATATGATAAAACATTAGAAAAATCTGATAAACATCCAAACATTTACAACAAAACTATATCAATATATAAGACAACAAAACAATTTTACAATTCCAGACTTTTATCTACAAACCCACTAACATATTAACATTTAATCCCAACAGTCAAACTAAATTATTTAGCAAATTTGTAAAAAGGTACTTATATTTCTTATTATTTAATCTACAGTAAAGTAAATAATTAAAAGTAAGTAGGCAGTTGCAAAGTTGTCACAAATTTCACAAGATTTACGACAACTTTGCCACAAACACATTTTTGTTTAATTATATAATTTATAAATAAGTGAATAAATAAACTAAATTATAGTAGTGAAATGCTTTTTACAATATTGTGGCAAAAAGTGTAAGATTGCGACAATATTGCCACAATCAAGTGTTCTGTTTTATTATGTTATTTATAAATATGTGAATTTACATGGTTGTCACAAAATTGTCGCAAAAAGTGCAAAATTTACTACAATTTTTGCTACAAACAAATATTTTATTTTATAAATAAGTGAATTGGCGTGTTTGTTGCAAATGGTGTAAATTTTGCAACAATTTCACTACGTATAAATATTTTGCAGTTCCTTGTCATTTATTATTATGAGCATTTATAACTAAAAAGCATTTTGAAATTTTGTAGGTAAGTAGTTGGTAAATTTTCAGTTTTACTACGAATTTAAGACAACGTTCAAGTCTTTTAGTCACTTTACGGAAAAGTTGTGCGAAATATTAAGGATATTATTGTATTTTAAGTTTTGTTGAAGAATCGTTGCAAAAGTGGCAAATACCTTGTTGCAGGAAAGTTGTTGCGTACGCTTGTTGCAAAAGACCAACCATTTTCTAGTAGCGATGTATTGGATTCCATTAGCAAAACATACATGCTGATAAAATGCTATGAGGAGGTGATACACGAGAGGCATATCACATCTTGATAATGACTATTCTCATGACTGCATCTTAAGATAATTCCAAATAACTTTCAATATGGTAACTATCAACGAGATGACGAACATAGATGAGAACTTTGATTCATGTGACATTAGAATACAGCCTGGGCAAAAGAAAGCGGTTTAGTTTGGTATACATTTAAACCTGACTAGAGGGTGATGCAAAGCAAAATGTGGTCCCAAATAGTTAACATAGTTGATGCAAAATGACCGTAATGCTTACTGACACCACACCTGCAACCAGTCCAAAGACAAACATCATATTCAATGTACCACCAAACTTCATGCAATAAGTGTCTTGCTAACACCTGCTCTGCTCTGCTCTGCTCTGCTCTGCTCTGCTCTGCTCTGCTCTGCTCTGCTCTGCTCTGCTCTGGTGATTCTCTTTCTTTTCTAGTACCTGCTAACAACTTCATTTATTATCAACACTAGAAAAAAAATATCTAAAATCATTATTCTTTCTTCTTTACATATATCATTCAATCCCCTCCATGTAAATGACAAGTTTTGGTGTGCAATTTGAGAAAAAAATGTATAACATCTATACTATTGAATGTCTAGTAGAAGTGAAAGAGATGAGTTACTGGCCAAGAAATCTAATATGAACTTCAAACTTAAACAGCTTAGGACTACTCCTATCCACAATATACTCTACGAGTTGCACAAATACTACATTTTTGGGTTACAATATGTCAGAATGCAGATGTCAAGTAATTAAGAAACTGACTGATTTGGTGTAAACTTTAGATTTTATTAAACTTACACAACATAACGGAGGCAATCAATCAAAATATAGATTGGTTCTACTTAAATCAAAGGTAGCACCCCCATACCTACATAAATCAAAACTTTCATTTGGTATTTTTTTGCTTATCTCCTACTTTGTAAAAAAAGAAACTCAAAGAGATTATTCTCCATCACTTAGTTGCATATCCACAGAGTTGTCTCTGACAGGACTAGAGCTAGGCTGCCTCTTTTCTGGCTCATCATCTTCAGATTCTGACCATCCCCTTATTCTTCTACCTGCATTTGATGAAGGTGCGCCCTTCACCACACAAGCAGAACAAATATCAGCAACGTGTTTGTTTTTGTGTGTGGTTGAGTGTGTGTGTGTGTGTGTGTGTGAGAGAGAGAGAGAGAGAGAGAGAGATACTGGGTCATCAGCATCAGAATCTTCAAGGCCAGCAGCTGCAAGGAGATCCTGTGGATCATCATCATCATCATTGACCTGATTATTGACTTGATTATCTGGTTCATAATAATTTGTGTTGGTGTTATCATCTTCATATTCATCTTGGTCATCCATGTGAGTTTCTGTTTTCCTGTCTCTCTTCCTCTTTTTGCCGTTACCTTTTCTTCTCCTTCTCTCACCTTGTGCACCCTCCTCATCCCCACTTTGACCCCTATCTTTTCGCTTTGACCCGCTACTCTTCCAATGTTCCTATGGCAACAAGTTCAATAATTGGAATTCATTGTTTAATAAAAAGTGGATGCAGACAATATAGATCAAACTGCACGAAACAGAAACAAATTTTACACTTTTTCATGATTTCTGCAAACCAACTTTAAATTAGGAGCAAAACAGAAATTAACCTCACACTTTATTACCAATGTTAGCAACCAAGTTACAGTCTTTTTACCCTCTGCAGCAACGAATAAGTTACAGTTTATTACCAATATTTTGCTTCACAGGTAGCAGGTCAATGTTTTGCTATTTTTTAAAAATTGTTGCCGTGGCGATTTCTTGGTTATTTTATCTATTTAGTATATATGTATGTGCCATGTGGCATTTAATTTCACAAGTAAAAAGCATTTTATATTACAATTAGAAAGGTCATTTTTAAATGTGCTACTAAATTAATTTTTTATCTCCAGTTCATATTAGTTTTTTCTGAATATGTGATATCTAATGTGGCAGCAGGCAAGGTATCCACAACAGCAAGTAGATTGCATGTAAAATCAGTTAACATGAGGCTGGTTGCTAAAAGTGGCATAAAGTTTATGCTGTTGACATGAAATCTTCTTGGTTATTTTTGCAATTTAGCACATATGTATATGCCAAGTGCCATGTGACTTTAAAAGTAAAATTATTTTTATTACAATTAAAAAAGATTGTTTTTAATGTGTTTTTAAACTTATTTTCAATCTTCATACTTTGTGGTTGGTTGCTAAAAATCAGAAATAAAAGGTGTGACATTCACTTTTATTTCGAAATGCAGATGACTAACCTTAATACGCTCTAGATGTTGTTCCTGTTGCATCACCTTCTTCAGCTCATCCTCTTGTTTTCGTTTTTCTAACTGTGTTTATAACAGAACATAAATATACACACACAAAATAATCATAATTTAACAATATTAATTGAACATAACTAACCTTCACTTTCTTCTGTTCTTCAGCCAGTCGACTCTCTTCCTCACGTATTGCTGCCTGGCGAGCAAGTTCTAGTCTATGTCTATTTTGTTGGTCTTCAAGTTCAGCAGCATCACAGTGGACTTTTGCAGCCTCCAACAAATGCTTGCAATATCCAACATGAGTCTCAATTTTCTTTTCATCAAACCCATGAAACTGTAGATTTGAAGCTGCTGATAACTGACTAAAAACACGAACAGCATTCTTAAGCTCAGCAACCGTTGCACGCACCTATAGAAGAAATGATTTGGATTATCACATGTATATGGATGAATCAAACAAAATTTAAAAGATTATTAGTTTAATCAGTCACCTCATCAACAGTTCTTTTTGTTTTTTGTAATGTTGAGGCAGAGAATTTCTGCAGGGCGACTCCTGTGTCAAATCTTAATGTGTAATTTGAAGGTGCCAAATGGATGGCTTTCAGTAAAGTCTTTTTACAATCTTGCCATTGTTCAGCTTCATAATGCGTACGGGCTAGATATAGAAGAATTTGATTGTCAGTGTTGTAAAAAAACTTGCGCAAACAATTTTGATACTGCAAAAAATAATATATTAATTAATATCAATTTCAGAAGTAAAAAAGAAGAAAAAATGGGTGCCAGAGAAAAGCATGTAGTACCATTTTAATAGCCAATGAGAAATTTCCTTGAGCAAAATGAACATGTGCTAAATTTATCCACACATCTGGCATCTGAACAAAAACACTTCCACTTGCAGCTTCTTGAACCTACAATAATAATGTAAATATGAAAAGTTAAATCAATTAACTAGCTACTTTTTTTCAATTACAAAGCATTTGTAAAAACCTTACGCTAACCTGTGTAAAAAGCTCTTTTGCAATATCAAATTGACCTTTTTCAGCCAGCACCACACCAGCACCATTGGCAGCATACATATTAGCTGGATGTTCTACCAAAACCTGAAAATTGGTAAATCATGGTATTTTTGAATTTTTCCATAATTATGTATCAGAACTGCTCAGGTAATGATCAAACTGAACTTTTGTTGTCTCACGAAACAGTCAAATAGAAATGAACTTTACCCTTGTTCACCATTTTAACAGCAAGTTAAGTGCAAAATTAAAAGAAGCTTACAATTTATTACCAATTTTATCAACCAGCCTCACTTTAGATGAGGTTACATGCAATGCTACTGATGTAGCACTGGTTGACACCATGTCATCTGTTACACCAGATGCCACCTAATCAAAATTGCTTATGTTAAAAAAACAGAATAACTTTATTTACAACCTATAATAGAAATCTTAGTTACATATTTGCCTTTTGAAATTAAAAAACATCACATCAGATGTTAAGTAAAGTGCCACTAAAATGAGTAACTGACAAATAAGATGCGAACTTTGGAAAATCAACAAGGCGACTTCTTATGGGTCAGGTCACTGTCCACCACAATCGTTAAGAAAATGTAACTTGCTTGCTAAAATCATCAATAAACGCAAGTTATTATGTACCTAACTAAAATTGGAAAAATCAGGAAAGAAATGTAAAACTATCAAACCTTTGTGTATAATTCCTTTGCTTTTTCCAGATGAGTTGCTTCCAATTTAGGAGCTCTTTTCTCAGATCTGACTGCTGCAAAGTAGTTCCAGTTCCCCTATATCCAACATACGCATTGCATGATTTGTTAGTGTAAATTATTGCACATAATTAAAGCTCTGATAATATAAATTTAAAATATGATTCCGAAAAGAAATTACCAGACAAAGAGTAGCATAAGAATCTTTTCCATTCGATGCATCCTTTGCTGCACGAAAGGTATCTTTTGCCTTGAGCCAATCATCATTTTTAAGCTCTAAGTCACCCAGCATGCATAATGCATCTGGGTTTTTGTCATCCACTTGCAACGCATCATGGATCTACAGTTAAAAGAAGAAATAACAAACACATAGTTAACATCTAGACCCAAAATGAAGAAAAAAATAGTGTAAACATGGATGTTAAGAAAATGTTACGAACCAGTTCAATGCTCAATGTAACATTATTCCGTGATTTTGCAATAGCAGCAAGCCTTAGGTAAGCATCTACATACTCTGGAAACTGCGGCTCAAAGAAAAAGAATGGCATGTAGAAGATTAAAGGATAAAATAAAAAAGAAATGGCATGCAGAAGATTAAAGTATAAAATCAAAAAAGAATGGCATGCAGAAGATTAAAGGATACAATCACATAGAAGCTTGTACTTTTGTAGGGCCATGTGTACAAAAAGTAAAAAATGTGAGCCATTGATCTTAATACATCAAAGGTGGAGATTTGGTTTATTGTTTTTCACAATTTCTCTTGGTTTTCATTTGAACCCAACCCTTATCACAATTCACAACGTAACATGAACTTAAATGCTCCTAAATATTCAACTACTTATGTAAAATAATGCTCCGAGCAGGAGATAATCCTTTTTTAAATGGATGGTTTGGTAATTTAGTAGACAGGTAACCTGTATAGCCAGTAAAATAGATGAAACGGCAACACTTGTTCAGAAAATGGGCTAGTTTAGCATTATACATCATTTGAAATGAGTGGGTTTGGTAATTACACTTTTCTAAGATAGACTAGTTTAATAAGTTATTGATAAGCCACATCATCAGAAAAAATGCAAATAAGCAAAAAACGGTCATCAGACAATTACTATATTAGCTTGTTTCAGAAAAGCATAATTACCATGTCAGAAGATTAGTGAGCTTGTTTACCAAAATAGAAAACCAACCTAAGTTCGTTGCTAATCTATGGCATTACCCCAAAGGCCCAAATAATAATAGCAAGCTAGCATATACTGCCTATTAATATTATGTTCATCAGAAAATGTCATGAAATCATACTCCATGCTCATAACATTACCTTAAACAAGATCAAACGGTACAGTAAGCTAGCAGTTTCAGTCTTGTGCAACTGCTCAAACAGTCTAGCAAGATTGGACAATGTTGTAATCTTATCCCACGGTAAATCCACAGAAATACCATCTTTCTCAAGATTATGAAACAATTGCATGTCCTTGTACTTCCGGGCAGCTAAACTGGAATCAATTGGTTGGTATAACGCTTTTCTAATAGGATCAGAGTATGAACCACCAATAGAGTCCGAGTGCGGTTCGGTATCAATTAACTTGAGCCATATTCCATCCCCAAGGGCCTCTTTAAAAATTTGTAGCGCAAGCTGAATTTAAAATAAAGTATATTAAAATAAATAAAAACACGCACACAGGCATCAAGATATTTGAAATACAATCTATTAAAAATAAAGTCGAAATAGTCCAGAACATATGGAGGTGAAAGAACAAGGCAAACCTCGAATTCTCCTCTTTCGAAATGAAGAACACCAATATTGTTGAGAAGCTCGATTGATACTTCTTCATTTGCCTTTCTTAAAAGATACGTGCCTATCAAAAGACACAAGAAACTCAAGGAACAGTAATGTAAAACATGGATATCTACAATAAACCATATTAACATTTATCTAATAGAAGTCTTGCTCACTTCGAAAGGGTGGTGATTTTTACACGACAATTTTTACTTCATAAGAAAGGATAATATGTTAAATTAGGCTAATATTACGCTCATACCATTAAACGGATAAAATATGAGTATAATGGATAGAGGGTAGAATTATTTAAACATATATAGTAGTGTGTGAAGTAAAACAAAAGTTGTGTACATATCACCTCCATTCTGAAATGGCCATCTACGGTATCTACCAGCAAGTACAAGTTCATTAAAAACGCAGGAACAAAGATTTGTCAGATTTAGCCTCATACCAAACACCCATACAACTTTATACAAGCTTATAGACACAAGAAACCTGTGGAAGCTTGAGAAAAAAGTTTAAACATGTTATCTATCTAATTAATAATCAAAACAACAAAAGAAGTAAATATACAGCTATACTGAGCCTATCCCAATCGATATCTAATTCCTATTCTATCCGAAGCTAAGCCCTAAGGTTCTATCAAAATAACAATTTAATCATAATACTTAAAAAATTATTACTTAGAACACAATACCGGACTAATAACTAGCTTGAAAAACAAAATCACTTAAAAAACCCATTTACTCAGAAAAATTTAGAAGCTACAGCAAGTTCAATTCATAGTGGTCTAAACTCTAAACTCTAATGGCATTAACTATAAACAGTCAAACTGAAAAAGAATGCAGCACAGTGACAACATTGCAGCAATCAAGGCAATAGAAAATATTAATTTCTTACAGATTTAAATGCATCCAAAGCAGCTCCAGAGTCAGTTGAAATTAACAATTCTCCAAGATCCAGAAAGGCCTGCACAAAGGTTAAACAGATGGAAAAAAGCGCAAGGAACATAAACTCAGGATCCTGTGCTACTTTATACCTAAATTTACATCAAAATCATAATAATAATTAGTGTAACCTCTGGATCTCGAGGATCAATTCTGATTGCTTTTTTCAGAGCTTCATGAGCCTTCACCGTCTGGTTAAGCTGAAGATAAATGTGAGCAACAGCCTGCTTCAAACAAGTCCAAATTCGGTCAGTAAAAGTTGGAAAAGGTGGAAAACTATTTAAACTTAAAGCAAACTCGCTTCAAATTCTGTCACTTGCCTTCAACGTCTCACAATTCTCAGGATAAACTTCCAAGACTTTCTCAAAATTTGATAGAGAGCTTTTGAAGTCTCCCAATTTTAGTTGTACTTGTCCTAGACCTGTTTTAATATACAACCACTACTGGTAAATAATAGCATATATGTATGAATTTCCATCTAAACAATTCTAGACCATAGTTCTACAACAAACATTAAGTACCCTAAAAAATAAGCAAATTGAGAGCTAGCAATAAGAAAAATTAATGAAAATATGTCAAAAAGGAAAAAGGCAAGGTGAAATATTTTGCTGCTAAGCAAAAACGGGACAAAATGATAATCTGAGTAACTTAAAATTGTAAAAATTAACTTTGAGTTTAATGAACAAACCGTAAAAAGGTAAAATGAAATCTTGTGGCTTATTGACTTCCTTTACAGACGCCATGTAGTATAGTCCAGCTTTTTCATAATCACCCTGCATTTAAAGCAAAAAGACATTTTACAGACACTAAATAACAAATATGTTGCTTAAAAGGGGTATAAATATCATGAAATGTAAATGACACCTTGTAACAGTAAGAATCTTGAATTAAAAATGGTAACTCACTTTGATTTAAAAGGAACAAAAGGAAGATAAACTACATAATGAACTCGTACATACAACACGAAAACATGATTCATAAGAGGTATACACATCATGAAAAGTAATTTACAAATCTCTAATTAAAAGTGGTAATTCACTTCGATTGAAAAGGAATAAATAGGAAGATAAACAACGTAATGAACTCGTATATACAACATGAAAACATGATTCATTATGTTCTTTGGTGAAATAAAAAAAATGATGATGATCAAACAAAAGTTTCAACATGTAATATAAATATATGGTAAATGAATGGAATTATCAACATGCAAGAAATACTTTACCAATCACAGTTTGAAAAAAAAAGGAATTGAATATGTAATGTCCATGCATTTCATTGAACTTCAGTAGATGAAATGAAACAAGAACTCAAGCTTATTTTGGAAGTTCGGGCATTTAATAAATACTTAGCACCTCACAAGATTTGAATAGCTAGAAGATTGCTACTCAGAATGTTGCAAATGAATGACAGATATGAACAAACCTTGCTATGATATGACCGTGCAAGGTTATAATAAGAATGTGCCCTGGTTGAGCCATGAGTAGTTGCAGCAAGAGCTGTTTCAGTCAACTGTTCAACTAGAAAATGTTGACCAGTAAAAAAGAAATGATTTGCCAGATAATTTAGAGCCGTCGCACAGTATGGATAAATATCAAAGGCTCTTCGCATCTTTTCCATTGCCCCCCTGATTCCAGAAGCTGCAAGCAACAGCATGACAAATAGACAAAAATAAATACATAGATACATATATTTAATTGCATCAACAAGACAAGACCAACCTTCATTGGATTGTAAATCCACAATTCCAAGTGCGACAAGTGCCTCAACATTTTCTGGATCTAACTGCGATTAGAAGGTAAATGAGCATAGTTAGTCATTAGAAACAGATGTTGTATAACAAACAATGCTATGAAAAAAGTGTGCTTATTAATTTTTATTTTTAGCATGACTTGCCTGCAACACACGCTCAAATGCCTGTTTGGCCCTCTCAAACTGACCTAATTTGTAGCGACAGAGACCTATGCCAAGTCGTACAGCAGCAGGACATCCAGGATACACTTGCAAGACCCTCTTTCAAAGGAATCAAAATTTAGAATAATATAACTAAAACCTAATGGGATACGGAGGTGCAATGAATTGTTATAAAATATAACATTATGTTCAAAAGTTCCCAACCTCCACAAGGAGTATGCAATCCACCAAATAAAAAAAACTATGCAAAAAAGTAAAATAACCTTGTACATCTCCAAAGAACTGGAGTATTTCCCACGATTGAACTCAACACAAGCCTACATTAATCCAAGTTACGTGATCAGCACCAGAAGAACTAATAAATTTGTCTGATAAGCATCATAAGAAGCATTATTGAAATAGGTATATGTAAAAACAACCAAAAGGATGAAGAGATTATGGTCTACGTGATGGAACAAGCTGAAGTGTACAGAGATGAGAGAGATTCAGCTTTTGATATGCATAAAACGTATTTATCAATGCTCTAGCATTGTGCCTCAGCTTTCTGGAACCTAAATGCCTCGGAGCACATCACGCTTTTTAAAACCAAGCCTCTAATGACAAATCACATAGCCCTTAGGCCTTTCAACAATACGAACTCATGGGCAAAACCAGCATCGGATTTAGGATGAAATATAAATTAATAAGAATATACCTGACCAAGAAGAGCAGGAACATTATCTCGGTCTCCATCTAATACAATCTTGAATGCAGCAAAAGCCTGATCCACGTCACCCTTTGCTAGTAAAAGCTGACCTGTAACCAAAAGAATACGCTAGCTAGTGGTTTATGAGATCTGGTGCATTAATGCATATTAAAGACCCTAGTTGGTCTGTTCAGAAAAATCAAGAAGAGCAATCTAGAAAAATATTCCCAGTTTTATTTTATTAATTGTTATGTTTCATCAGTGATTTCACACCAGTTGAAAATTTGTACTCTCCTTTATGGTTGACTAAAAATGAAGTGTGCTAGAAGAATCTCATTATGTTACCTTTGCCAATCCAAGTAGAAGGCTCGTGCATATCGATTCTGGAAGCTTTGTTGTAGTACTGAGTTGCCAAAATAAAATGTTCTTCCTTTTCTCTTTGTTTTGTCTCAATTTTCCCAAGGTAGCTGTAATATGCCCCCAGGGCATTTAAGATGGCGATTCTTTCATATCTAACATCCGCATAATATTCATCAATTTCTGCAAAGCAAACAGGTCAGAATGACAAGTTTGAGAACAAGTTATCTATATCAATAGAACAATAATGTGACATTATATACCAGGACTGGATCCTTCTTCCAGAATTTGGCGGAACTGTTCAATCTTTCCTTGTTTAAAGTACTCCCTCTGCGCCAAATCAATACATATAGAGAGAATAATAAAAAACAAGCAACTGGCAACATGCAAACTCAAACAATTCATTATGCAACCCTAATTCTTATATCCTGAATTCCTACATGAATCACTTTCTTAGGATAATCGTGTGCCTGGGCTGACATCAACTCCTTTGCCAGTCGACAAGTCTGAACCAACCCAATTTTAAGTATTTAAAGGACTTATTACAGGTGCTGCTGATTGTGTAATTGAAGGAAACACAGGGCTAGATCCACATCACATGTGGTGGTGAGAGTTGAAGGCGTGGCCTCTAGGGCATACAGTTGGCTTGAAACATAAAGTAATGAACAAAAAGTTGTGAATTGATAAGATGTGATACCGCGATGATGAGCCAGAGATGAAGAGGAGCTTGTTCGGCTTTGAGAATGTCAAGAATATCGGTTGCATCGCGAGGAAGCTGGTCCAGAGCCACTCGTACTTCCTCCTGCGAATTTTGTACCGGAATGTACACGCACGCCATCACCTCCTCATAAATTAGGGTTTCGCCGGAGTTCCTTCACACTTCTTCTTCTTCTACACCTTAAATAACAATAATAATTATAACAATAATAATTATAACAACAACAATAACAACAATAATAACATAATAATAATAATAATAATAATAATAATAATAATAATAATAATAATAATAATAATAATAATAATAACAACAATATTTATAATACACTAATTTTCAACTTTTCTATGGCTTATTTTGTAAAAAGATATTTTTTACTTTTAACCTTTAACTTTTAATCTTGTAAATCACAAAAATTGAGTTTTTACTATTAACCCAAAACTTTTGTATCTTTTGCAACTTTAACCCAAAAACTTTTATCTTTCGTAAATTTTTGGTTTACACTTCGTTTTAAGTTTTGCAAATTAACACGATACAACATGCATGAGCGGTTCAACATGTTTACATTTCGCTCTAACTTGTATGACTTAACATGGCGTAACATGCATGTGTAGTTCAATGTTTTTTTTCTATTTTTACCCGTTTGACAGATTCTTCACCACACGCGAGTCCTATATCGACTTAGTTAAAAAAATTATGTTTTATGTTTCGGTCTAATTTCTCCGCATTAATACACCACAACTTCAATATTGATGGTCGTTGGAGATGATGTGAAATTGATACTATTAGACATAGTTTTACACCCTACCGCAACGTAGGGCTTAATTCTAATTTGTATTTAATTCAAAAGATTGAGATAAATCTTTCTATGTTTCTTTAACATAAAGGCAATTCTTATTACGTTTCCATGTCTTTTGTTTTATGCTCCGAAATTGATTATTGTATTTAGCCCGATGACCACTTTTGTTTTATTATTTAGACGTGATGTTAACAGAGCAAACCATGACTACCGCCACAAACACCAACTCTTGGCGCTCTACACTTTCTTATCCCAAATCCTACTCCATATTTTATAATTCAAACGTAGCGGTTAGAGTTTTTTTGTTGTTGCTATTCTAGAATTATTTTATACATGGTTTATATCTAAAATAGGAGATGAAAGAATACATACTTAATTGTCATAGTCAGAGAAGACAATATGACAGACCTCATTCTGGTCCATTTGCTCGAAATAAAGTATCCATAATAGCAAGAAATAAATGGTTGTATAGATGCTAATGGATCCTAGTATACTAATCTTGGTTAAATGCTTTATCCTTGATTCATCATGGGCAATTGATTATGGAGCCACCAAGTCACATGATTGGTAATCAAAGTATATATTTCCCTAGCTTACAAAGTTAATGTTAGGAACTAAAATCGGGACATAATACGTCAAGAAATCTTTATTTTTGAATTGCAAGTGTTAAACATGTCAAACCTCTTAGCGTAACTTGCTCTAACTTTTATTTAAAAAAATAAGTTACTTGAATTAACTTTTAGAATAAACTACAAAGTTTTGAAAGTAGAAATACATATGAAATAGTATGGATAATTAATCCCAAACACCCCCTCTACCCATGCAAGCATAGATAACAAGAGCAAACCCAATGCACAAAGTTCTCACATGCGTAGCATGTGCATGCTCGGGGTGTTGGCCGCACCAAAATAGTTTTTAACAATTTACAAAAGATAGATATTGTACAAACATCCAAAAACGGTACCATATACCAAAAGAGTACTTGCAAAAAGAACCTCCATAAGATCACCATGCATTGGTAAAAAAAAGTGATCCTGCTGCATAAAGATGAGAATATTTTGAGACAATACAAATCCTAAGTGGTTGTTTGCGATATAGCTTAATTAATCAAGCAACCAACAAAAGCATATAGACATAATGTCGGAAGAAGAAAACTGTTTATGTGCATCTTCTTAATTTAGAGTGAACTAAACTGTCTCCAATCTACAAACCTGAGATTGTGTACTTCAAGCTGGTATTCTTAATGTATATTATAAGTTTACCTTAAAGGTGAAACAGGTTACTTTCAATAAGCTAGTTATCTGCACAAGCTGTTTAAATAAGCAATCCCAAACACCCTTGTATCATAGGCAACAAAAAATAGCATTTCAAACACAGAATCAAATTAAAACAACTGAGAGTAGAAAACTGTGATTTTTTTCATTTTTCTTCTTAAAAGATTACCTTGAACGTCATATTCATGCCCCAGCTGTCGGCAATGCAGCCATAAATGAGTTATAAGATGATTCCAGGTCAAAATGAAGCTGCCTAGCCTGCTGCTCAGTCAACTCATCCGCAGCCCCCATCTTCGCCAGTCGTCCAATCCACTCCTTCATCTTGGTCTTTCCTTCAAAATCTGGGGGTAAAATCAATAATTTGTTTAACGAACCAGACAAATCAGATAGCAAAGGGAAAACTTGATCGACTGCTGTCATGTTCAGCTTCAATGAATCCATTGCAGTAATGAAATTTTGCACGCATTCTGCCACAATCGCAGCAGAGGTCACCCCAGAGGCGGCAGCAGCGGCCCTGTGCTCCACTGTAGCAGACACACCCGAGACTATGAGGCGGTTCAAGGCCGCCGGGCAGTCCATTTTGTAAGTATCATGAAATCTTTCAATACTGGGAACAGTATCTTTTAGTGTTGACGATAATGTTTTAAAATGTGCTATGAGTTTTTGACACTCGATTTCATAATCAGCTGATGGAATAATATCTCTGACATAAGCCTTTTCGAGCTTTTCCGTAGCCTTGATGATTGCGTAAAGCTCAGCAAAATTGTCATACATTTCCCTCTCACGTTTGTCATTCCATAGTTTGACTTCCATCAGTTAAGACTTGTATTAGTCAACCTAAAACACAAACATGAGTACATGACATCGATTAACCAGCAGATTTTACCAAAAGAGTAACGTTATGTATTTGTACTATAAACACACACCAACAAAACAATTTAAAGCAATCTATAAACATGAAGTGAATATTTCACAGCAATTGAACAACTATTTGAACATAAATACAGTTCTAACTGAAACTTTCTCAAGAGACCACAAAGAACATAGAATGGTAACAAAAATGTATATAAATATATAAGGGTAACATTAACTGAGACTGTAAACTTTGGGTCAAACTAAAAAATAGGCCTACAATATTTAGATACAGAGCTACAGACTATGAATCACACAATAAATAAGATTGAAGCCTACAGTCCTAACTGTTTCAGGAAAAACTGGCCCAAGAATGATTGTAAATGATATATAAGGTTTAACTTATATGAAGCATACGTGTTCACTTAGGATAAAATGGAAAAAATAATTTAAAAAATTGGTTAAGGTCAATTCATGAAAAGTTAAAATCATTCACAAAAACCAGATATTAGAAATAAATTTTATACAGAACACAAGCGCTATAGATACAAAAACTGCATGAATGACTTGCAACAAAATACATGTGGTAGAGACAAAATCAACATGACTCCTGTACCTCTTTACTAAAGATGGCAAATGGGCGGGTTGGATTGGGTTGGTTGCTGGGTCAATTTAGAAAAAGGGTCGGAATGGGTTTAGGTGAAGATGGGTTTAGGTGAATATGGGTTTAGGTGAAGATGGGTTTAGGTGAAGATGGGTTTAGGTGAAGATGGGTTTAGGTGAATATGGGTTTAGGTCAGGATGGGTAATTTTAGAAACCAACAAATGAACTGATATTCACCCTAACATGTCATAAAAGCTTTACAACTTATAGACTGGTTTCAAGCCTGAATCATATTCCATATTTAACAATCTGTATTCTTGCTTGACGTGTAAGTTCAATTAAGATCATTGAGGACACAGTTGCAGAAATAAATTGAGTTTTTAAGCTGCAGTTATAGAGATATTGACAAGTAGTCAAGCAAGTCTTCAAACCAAGTTATGATTTTGTAAACAATCTTTTATCCCCCTTTTCAATATTTTAAAATAGTTATAACATCACCAGCATTGGAATTTCATGTTTAACATAAAAGTCATAGTTGATGCTGGATTTCAATAAACAGACTATATATTCTTTGTGCAGAGAATATCTTTAAATGGCAGTTTGAAGGAGAATCCAATTGCCTTCAGAATACCCATTCAAACCAACATCTTTTATGTCAATGTTTCTTCTAGTAATTTTATTTATAGTTAAAGATCAGTTACCTTGCTGATCTATTGTGTTTACTTGTCTGATTTAACTTTATACTGGTAGTCTTATTAAAAATCAGTTAACTTAATCATCCCTGATAAAACAAGAAAGAAATCAAACAGATTTAACATCAAACTAGAAAAGATTCAGTCGCTTTCATGTAAAAGTGAAAAGAAGATGAGTAAACATGCTCTAAACAATTGCAGTTGCAAGTAGGCATTAAATATCAACCAAAATTTGGTGCTAAGGTTCAGCTTTTGCTCATTTGAAGTAAGCAAAAACATATAACTACTGAATAAACATGGGGCAGAAACATCAAATCGATTGTAGGGTGGATTACCTTCAATAATTTGACAGTGATGGTGAGACCGTGATGGCAACGGTGGGGAGACAGTGATGGTGCGATGGTTTAGAGAGTTACGACTTATGAGGAGGGGGTAGGCGGTGCACAATGAAACCCAACAGTGGCCGTGAATTGTGATGGTGAGGCGGAGGCGGAGGCCGATCTGATCTGTTTCTGTGGGGGAAAAACTAAAAAACGATGATTTCAGCAATAAACACCGAGCGAAAAGGGGGTACCTGCAGTCGTCAGAGTAATCGCCTAAGGAAGATTCAACCATTGATGGTTATAATTTATAATGATGATGATGATGATACGCGGTGGTGTTGACGGAGGACCTCGTAAAACAAATACCCAACAAGCTGTAAACCAATCATCCTATAACTCCAACTCTAACGGGATGATTCAATTCAACCATCATGATCTTTTTTCTTATAGTAGCATTTTTTTTATCTTTTTTATTTGTTTTTTTACTTTTTATACTACTTTTTGTGGTGTCTGTACGACACACTTCCAGTCTCATTATGCAACATAAAATTATGCGTTTGAATCATGTTGCATAACGTGACTGGAAGTGTCTCGTAAAACAACCCAAAAAAATTAGCATCAAATTGTAAAAAAAATAAACATAAAAACGTGAGTATATAAATATGAATAAAATAATCAAAACTTGAAAAACTAGTAAAAATAAAAAAACATAATCTCGTAGTTTTAAAAAAAGAGTAAATACTAATTATATAAGTTATTTAAAAAAGATAATCAAATGGATAAATATGTAATATTTATGTTTAATAAAGCGGATATATGTAATTAAACTTTTAGTTTAGGTATATATGTAATTAACTTAGTTTTAGAAGGTGATATATGTAATTAAACTTTTAATTTGAGTATATATGTAATTAACTAAGTTTTACAAAAGGATATATATAATTAAAATTATAAATTGGGTATACATGTAATTAATAAAGCTTGTAGGGGAAATATGCAACTCTCCTTACGAAAAATAATAATTTTGGATATTAAGGGTTTTAAACAACAAGTTTGGGTTTTGTAATTTCAGTTTTATAACAAGATTGGATATTAAGACTAACAAACGTTTATATTAGTGTTAAGTTTATATAAAATAACTAAAATACCCTATAAGAACTGTTTTTATAACTTGCTCAAATAGTATTTAAGAGTGTTATTTACAGGGGTGATTTGTGTAATTATTCCGAACATAATCTCCTAACCCCAAGAAAACACCCCCAATCACCACCAAACAAAAAGAACTTCCACTAGTCGTGGCCTCCTCCAAACCATCGTCGTCGACCACCTCCCTTCATGCAATCAAGCTTTATCCTCGGTTGTTGTTGGCTCAAAAATCGCTAAGTACCACTACTATTGTTCCTTATGTGTTCCAGCCACCCTAAGCACCAATGCCATTTTTTCAATCTTGTATGTAAAAACCTTGAATCAGAAGAAGATGGAAGATGAAGGGCTTGGATTATTTAGTTTTCATCTTTTCTAGAAGTACAAGGTCACGTTTGGGGCTACTCATGGGTTCTATTTGTGTGGTGTAGTGATGAAACTTAAGGTTGCGGGAGAGAAGAGGTGGTGGTGGTGATAAGCGGATGTTGCTTGAAATTTAAATGCATCACCGATTTGGTCATGAATATATAGCAGGTTACTTGAGAAGCGTGGTTATGAATAAAAGTTGGAGAAAGGCTTTGGAATGGAGTGAGTTGCTGGAATACGTTGGTTCGCGATGGTGGTGGAGAGTCTGGTTTTTCAGCAAAAGAAAAAAAGAAGAAGAAAGGCTTGGGTTGGGTTGGGTTGGGTTGGGTTGGGTTGGGTTGGGGGATGGGGATATGGATGGGGATGAATGGTGGCATCATTTGTATTACTAGATGTAATTTTAACATTATATAAAATTATATGATTATATGATATGATTAATATATAATTATTAATTAATTTTAAGAAAGTTATAACAACACCCCCTACCAAACTGTTAATTTACACAATCAATCCTTTAAATGTGAAATGTCCAAGCTGCCCTTGAACTTAACAGTTGAAGTAACAGAAGTTAGTGTTAATACCCAAACTCGTTACAAATTAAAAGTTGCAAAACCCAAACTTGTTATCTTTTTTGTTTAATACCCAAACATGTTATTTTTATGAACACACACATTCTTGATTTAACACTTATGTCACTTATAATTTATCACATCCATGTTTATTGAATTTAAACAAACAACCATTTAGTTAAAAATTTACATCCCTTTACCACTAGGATTCTCTTAAGAGAAAATATCAACCGATATATGAAAATATATTAAATAAGCGGTACTTTTTTCAGTTTTAATAATGAAATCCTCATGTATGTTTATTAGTACATAAGAGTATTCGGTTTATTTACTTTGATTGTATATTACTGATTTAGGGTTGACCTCAAGAATTTATATGAGACCCTGGGCCTGGGCTGAGAACAACAAATAGGCCTATAATACGATGTATAAAAAAGTCAAAACCGAATAATTAGTTGTGTAAATGAGGAGGAAATTAATGGGGTTTGTAAGCGTCGAACGGATTCGTGGATATTGACAAGAACATGTTATTATAATGAAATAAATGAGTTACTGTATAATTAAACTTCTTGTTTGGAGGGCAATGATGAACAAGGTTCCAAAGTTTGGATGCATTTTTCTAGATGTGTGAACATCAATCCAATTTTGTGGGTCAACAACAAATCTACTAATCTTCTCTTAATTACTTGTGAATTTGCTAATATTACTAGGAACATGTTCAGACATGGTATAAACTTCCAGTGTCCCAAATATCTTTTATGGTATAGCGCTAGAAGTTCTCGAAAAACTACAACTCTGATCGTACAAGATAAACCTACATACGAAAAACATTTTTGGTTACTTGATTTACTTGACGAATAGGCAACAACAAAATATTTATCAACCATATGACCCGAACTTAAAGACAAATGAAAAATAAATTTGAAAGGTTTTATTTGGGTGAAAAATTGGCCAACCACATACTCACCAGACCGGAGAAACAAATGTAATTTTAATATTGTAAACGTTTAACGTTTATGATGGTGTGTATGTTTTACATACCTATGGCTTTTATTGTGTCTTTTAACAAAAATAATCACGTGTTGTTAAAATGTCAGTTGATAAATACTATGGTATGCCTATCTTGTCTCATAATCTTGGATGAAATTTGTAACCGAGACTTTGGATACGTGGACCAAACATTATAGATGTTACCATGTAGGGTTTGCTATGAAAAGTAATGTATAAATATATCCACATGTAGAACTAACATGCTAAATCGTTTTGAAACTTTTATATTACTAAATTCTTAAATATAAGTTCGAAGTATTCTATTTTTTTAACCTTTTATGTATAATGTTATATCAAGTTTCATATACACCATTGCAATGTTCTTATTTTTATTTGCATTTCGATATAAGTTTCGTTCAAAACTGATATTGACATAATTTAATAGTTTTTTTAAATATTTAATATCATTGTTGTATGCATTGATGTTACGTGCTTAATACATTTCGATATAAACTTTATTTAATCAACTTGGGTAAAATATAATATACTTTAAACTTTTACATCTAGAATATATTGAGTGATTACTTCTACGTATGTTTTGAAACTGCTTTGGATGAAATATTATACATTTGTTTAAATTTTAAATAAATATTAAAATAAGAACTTATTACTTCTACTTATGTATCACTACGTCTGCACAAAGGGTGGTCGGAAATCATGCATTAAACATAAGATCGTTTTTCTATAATTTGAAAATACCATTATGAACTTGCGATATTATTATTGGTACATTTGTTTCGATACAATACAGATCTAGGTTTTACTATAAACCAAACCATTAAAACTCGCAATTAAAGCCCAAACTAAAACATGAAGAGATAAAAAAACAACCGTAAAGATATACGCGGGGACGAGTTTTGTAACTTAGTGATGTAACGATTTGGGAAGTTTAATTACCGCTATAATAATATATAATAGGGTCCTAATAAAAAGACATTCCGGTTTATAAATCGACACCCACCTATACGTTGCGTATGGGTCCATACGCAGCGTATAGGGTTGAATACACTAAAAACGAGAAAAATTCAGGGGAGGTGTCAGAGAGCTATACGCCCCATATAACCCTATACGACCCCCTATACGAGGGAATTTCGACACTGACTACGAGAAAAATTCAGGGGGCTGTCGGAGAGCTATACGCCTCATATAGCCATATACGACACGTACAGTCTCATACAACCCCCTCCATACGACGCGTATGGGGCTATACGACACGTATAGAAATTTTTAAATATTGATTTAAAATATTGGGGTGTATATTTAAAAAAAATCATATAATAATATTAATATTTATTAATTAATAATAATAATAATAATATATCCCCTCCCATCGCCTCTCATTGTAAGTTGCAAGTTGTAAGCCGCCACCACCCTCGCCTCCCCTGCCGTATTAATCAACTTCCTCCGCCACCGCCACCGTCTCCCGTCGTCTGAAAGGCTCATCAGTTCGCCGGAGAAAGTAATCTGTTTATCATTCATCTTCCTCTCTTAACTTTCAAAAACAGGATCACAGATTCAAGACTTTCCATTGCTTTTATACTGATTGTTTTTTTTCTTCAATAAATCTGTTTATCATTCATTACTCATTAGTAGGAATCACTCATTGCCAATGGCCATGGATGAGAAGCCCACCAATTCCGCTCCAAAACCCCAAAGAAAGGTCTCTGCTCGCTCTTCACCATATACATATCTTTTTTTGTTAAAACTCAATACATAATAAGCTTTTATTCGAATGCATATTAAATCATCCACATCTCAAGTCTTGATTTCTCGTTGATTTTCAGATGAAGTTTATGCCAAAAGCACCTCCTCGCAGAGACCAAAAGCTAATGCTACCCAAACCGTGAGTATTGATTCTTAAACTGAAAAGCCGAGGTTTTTGTTTGTTGTTTGATATTGATAAACGATGATGATGTCTGTAAAACTCAACGTAAACCTCCATATCAGATTGAGAGAGTTTAATCTGTAAATTGTTAGAAAAAAACTCATCTAATCGTTTGTGCCTAGGGAGAAGGTTGAGGATACTGAAGTTGATGACACCAAGGAACAAGAGTTGTTGAAACGTTTCAACGTACGTCTTTTTTTTCCAATGATACGAGTGTGTTCATGTTACTTTGCTCTTATGAGTTTTCAAAATCTCTCATTTATCTCTATGCAAATGTCTTTTAGCTTCTGCAAACGGTAGGCTAGTCACTATCCTGATCGTTTTAACATTATGTTTCTGCTCATTTGCAGGAAGCTTCTAAAAGGCCGAAATTCAAACCTGAAATCAAGCGTAAAGGCCCTTTTCCTTCTTCATTGCTACGTTCTCACCATATTCTGATTCATGAACTTGGCTACATGACTAAAATCCTGACAGTGGTTGTGCAAGTCTACATCATTTGCATTACATTTTATTAAATAAGTGGAAGCTTATCCATCATAACAATTTTCTTTCCTTATACACGTTATCATCATTTAGGTGTCTCCATTCTGCTTGTTTCTGCTTTGGCAATTTCTCAATCATGTTTGAGTTTTGCCTGTGGAACAGCCATGATTACCTCCGCTTCTTGCAATATCAGTTTCTTCCAAGTTTTGTGCATATAGTTGTGGGGTGTTTGGAAATTTTTTATAAAACCGGTTGTCTACATTGGTGTTTTGAAATAGAAATAAGCTTTTTGAGAGTGTTTGGGATTGCCTATTCAAGCTGTTTTGCTTAAGCAGTTTGAAGTTCATTATTTTAAACTAATTTCAGAAGGCAATAAACTGTGCTAATAAGCAATCTCTAACAACCCCTTAGTTTGGCTTTATGTCATATAGAGTCTAATATAGTCTTTTTGTACCATGATTACAGCCACACAGCCACGGGTTTCATCATTTAATTTTGGTTCCTCGGGTCCCAAATCTGAAGGTAACTAATTCATTCTTCCTATCCATCATGTTAATCATTAACCTAGCTTCCAATAATTGCATAAAAATTTTGATTTCATTTTAACCAAACATCTTTTTTTCCAGATGGTGGTGCTGCCACCTCAGGCATAGGAATAAAGGAATTCAAGGAGCCATGGGTAGGTGAAATAAAACTCACTTTTCATCTTTTTGAAAAATGCTAAGAATAGCAACAGACTTAGGCTAATGGTCCATTTTCTGAATAATGTCCCAGCTGAAAGTATACTTTAGATGACTAGATTTGGTAATTTGATCACCCAGTGACTGGTTTCTTGCTCATGTGGCACTTTTCTAATGACGCGATTTTCACTAATCTACCAAACTAATTTATCTAAAAAGTATAAATACTAAACTAGCCTATTTCAATCATTAAACCCTCCCTTCTGAAAAAAAATGTCTTTGTTTGACATCTCAATGCTTTGTAATTCTGAAAATTCAGGATTATTACAAGTACTATCCAGTTACTTTACCTGTAAGGAGGCCATACTCGGGAAATCCAGGTATGATCCCCCTTTATTGCATTTTCTTACTGGGTTATTTAACTTGTAACTAATTATTACCATTTCTTGTGAATATTGGTAGAGCTTCTCGATGAACAGGAATTCAAGGAGGATTCAGAAACCAATGCTTACAATGAGTCATTGTTAAATCCAGCTCAGGAACTTGGTTTAATGGTTGGTTACTTTAGTTAATGAGCTTAATCTATCTCAACCTATGGTGTAAAGGGGGTATAGTTTCTTGATAGGGCAAACTGCAGAAAACAGAAACAAATTGCCATTTTTCTTGATTTTAGCAACCAACTCTAAATTAGAGGCAAAACAGAAACCAAACTAACAGTTGATTTAAGCAACTAGCCTTGTTTTAGCTGATTCTATGTGTAAACTGATGATGGGCACTGGTTGATGGCATATAAGCTGCCATAAATGTTTACATACTACACCATTTAACAAATGGTTTTCTTCCAGTTAACAATTTTTTTTCTAACAAATGCCATATCCACCTGGCGTATGCATATACATTAAAATATCAAATAAGATGGCGTATCTTTTTTTGTATAAAATTATGTGCTAGCGGTTGAACTTGTCGTTCATTGCTACAACCAGTAACAATAAAAAAGTTGCTCAAACCCATAATAAAATGTAAGTTGGCTTCTAATAGAGCTGGTAGCAAAAATTAGGAAGAGAAATTTATAAAAGTTTGAAGATGCAAGAGTGTGTTTATATATGTGTGCATTAATATGCAAATCTAATATTAAAACAAGAACTTTTTCATGATTTATACTTTAAATATGTAAGATTGTTGTACCTTGTCAGGAGGAAGACTTGGAAAAGAAATTAATTTTCATCCAACTACCACAAACATTGCCTCTACCAAAGCAATCTATCAAGACAGAGGGCGGCGGGAGCGCTTCAAGTTCCAAGTCATTGAAAGACACAGAACCACCTTCAAAAGGTTGCAATTTGAATGAAATTCCCGCAGGCGTAATGGGTAAGATGTTGGTGTATAAGAGTGGTGCTGTGAAGCTGAAACTAGGCGATCATCTGTATAATGTGAGTACTGAACATAAGTCTTGAAACTATTTACAGCTAAAATCCAAACTTTGAAAATGAAAATAATATTATTTTGGATGCAGGTTTCTGGAGGACTAGACTGTGCTTTCGCGCAAGATGTAGTCGCCATTCATACCGAAGAGAAAAGTTGCTGCAATATCGGAGAACTGAATAAGCGTGCCATCATCACCCCAGATATCGACTCCATCCTAGAGAACATTAAAGACTTGTGAGTTTTATTTATTTTTGCTACAAATATATTCTTCTACACATGATGAAGTTTTGACTCCATTGTTAAGGACTAATGATTATTTACATTCTTTTTGTCATAAATAAAAAACTGTTACTGGATTGGAAACTTTCGCAAAGCATCTAAAGATGAGACGAGATATTTTATCACTCTGTAATCAAACATTGTACAACTTTAATCCAACCTTATCAATCATTCAAACAAACTAATAATAAACAGACAAGCTATCAGTCTTTTGGAGATGGAACTACATAATCAAGGACAACCTCGCTCTCTATGAAGTCCTTTACTTTTGATTTATTCAAGTTTGCGAGCTTCGCATCCGAATCAAAAGCCTCCAAATCAGGATAAACATCGATCATAGCGATGGAGTGCCCCTTCGCCATTTCATGAGAGAAATTCTCACCAACACTTATTTGTTGAGTTGCTCTAAACTGGCTTTTAATTCCTTCAATCACTTCCGCCACCTTACAAGTCTCATTTTCAACCAAATCCTCCTTTAACTTCAATAACGTAACTCTTATCACAGATCCTGCCTTCAGCGGGTCATTAATACCATTGGATATCCAGTCAACGATCATGACATCATCAATTACTGGTTGTATGACCTTTGAGACACGCAGATGCTCCGGATGATGGTTGTAAACCTGAAGATCATCTGTTGAACTAAAACGGCAGTGAACGATATGACTGAAGTTGGTTGAAGTAGATGTAGATAGTAGGATTTTTTCAGCACTGAGATGGACTGTGAGGTTAAGTGAAGCCAATCCATTGATTTCATGTATCATGGTCGCGACTTTAGTAGCGTCAACATCTGGCTTGAAGTTGAGGAGGACGATGTGTTCTATAGTTTGGTGGTGTGTGGACATATTGGTCAGATCAGCTTGTTAGCTGTGGTGGTGAAAGATAGAGAGCGATCGTAACAATTAATCAGATGGTGTGTGTAGTGTGCATTGTGCTAGAGCTTTGAATATTTGTCGTGTGATGTTTACTCTTTGAATATTTCAACTTGGGCCGGCTAGTAGATTTTTTTATTGGGATAGTTCACCTCATGTTTAATTAGTCAACCAATAAGCCACCATGTGTTGTGACCTCCGAGGATTCAAGTTATATTATAAAGAAAAAATAACAACGTAGCACCAATCGTTTATTTAGTAATTAATGGGTGTGTGAGTTTGTCACGAAAAAACAAATAAACATAATTTGAGGTCGCTAAGAACTCTTGGATTCCAAAAGCAATTATAAAGCAAATAAGCCATAATCGGCAATTACAAAAACAAAATAAACCATAACCAGTAATTACAAAAAGAACAAAACAAGCAATTACTTTGTAAAATAACCACAATCAGCAATTACAAAAACAAAATAAAGCACTATTTTGTAAAATAAGCCATAAAAGCCTCACATGAGTATGACAACTCAACGTTATTTGTTTGTCATATCTATAATTTATAATAATAAATGTAAGAATCAAATTAATATTAATAGTGTCATGAATACATACGATTACTCCTATTATTTATGCCCAATACTCCCTTTGACTATATAATATATATTTCATTTCGGTTATATGTTGACCAGTGGTAGTATATGAAACATTGGGAGAACTAGGCTAGAAAAAAACTACAAAAAAGAACACAAAACAGAGACTTTATTATACTTCAACATTCTTACTCTTATCAAGCCCTTCGTTAGCACGTCTGCGAGTTTATTCTCAAACAAAACGGTAGTGTATTTCGATATGTTTTGTTCGGGCATGAAATGTCGGGTTTTCTACTAACTGAATGGTAGACATATTATCACAATATAGTTTAACCTTGTACTCGACTTTTTGATTCGAATTTTCTAGTAGACGGATCAGCCATACAAGCTCTTAAATGGCTACTGCCGAGGCTCTATACTCGACCTCAATTGTTGACAACCAAACAGTAAGTTGTAGCTTAATTGCTGCACCATGACACAACCCCACTTCCGATTTTAAACACACAACCAGTGGTTGAATGTCGATTGTCCTGATCTCCTGCGAAATCTGAATCACAGAATCCAAAGAGTTCGATTCCGGTCCTCCTCTTGAATTTACTTCATACCCAAATGTTCCTTTAACGTAGTTTAAAACTCTTTTAACCGCAAACATATGTGGCTTTCGAGGTGATTGCATGTATCGACTTAATACGTACTCCCACAACGAATGAGATATCGGCCCGTAAATCAAACTTCCAACTATCCTTCTATATTCAGTTGGGTCTTCTAACTTGTTGCCGTCATCGGCCCGTAACTTTGCATTTACATCTGTTTGGGTAATAGTAGCCTTGGCCTCTTGTATATTAAACTTTGTTAGTAGATCAGAAGCATACATGTGTTGATGCAAAGTTATACCTTCTTTGTTGGACTCAATCGATCTCTAGCCCTACAAAATGAGTTAGTTTCCCCAGGTCCTTCATTATATATATATATATATATATCGAGTATTCAAATTTATTTTTAGTTGATCAAT
Organism: Flaveria trinervia; assembly: GCA_025506515.1. Lineage (NCBI taxonomy): Eukaryota > Viridiplantae > Streptophyta > Magnoliopsida > Asterales > Asteraceae > Flaveria > Flaveria trinervia. The sequence continues at coordinate 686,406 of CM046453.1, forward strand.
TTCTTCCACCAAATCGATCACCGGTAATCACGAGATCATCCACATAGACGAGCACCACGGCCACCTTATTTTCACCCGTTTTAACAAATAATAAACTCATTATGTTCCAGAAACTCAGCGATTTTCTCGTATCATGCTCGCTCGCGGTGATTGTTTTAAACCGTAGAGGGCTTTCTTGAGTTTACAAACAAACCCTGGCGTGCTTTCAAATCCTCTAGGCTGGTCCATATATATCGCGCGGTCTGAGTCTCACGCATTATTCACATCCATTGGCCACAACTTCTACCCTTTGCTTGCCGCTAGTGCGAGTAGTTTTGGAACCGTTGTTATTTTGGCTACCGGGCTGTATGTTTCATCATAATCTAACCTGTATTCTTAAGAAAACCCTCGTGCAACTAGTCTAGCTTTGCACCACTCTATAGTTCCGTCTGCCCATTTCTTTATCTTGTACACCCATTTACATGAAATCGGCTTTGAGTCCTCCAGTTTAGGAACAAGCTCCCAAGTCTGACTTTTTTTTTTTTGGAAAGGGGACATAACCCCGGCAAATAAAAAGAATATAAACTACAAATAAAGGCTAAGTTTTGACTTTTTGTTACAGCATTAATCTCTTTCTGCATTGCATCAACCCATTCAACTGATTCACAAGCTTCTTCATATGAGTTGGGCTCTTGGATCTCAGTTTCAATCATAGCTACATTTGTGAATTTTGGATTGGGTCATTTTTCTTGTGTGGACCGCCTTAGGCTTGTCTCTAAACTGTTGGGTTGGTCTTCTGGCTCTCTTTCAGTCTGCAAGGCAGGCCTTTCGTGAGTGTCTTTTTGGTTTTGTTATTTAGTTTCAAGAAAAAACACTTGAGGCTTTAACATTTTCTTCTAGACTTGGGGAGTCGGGTAAAGTTTCATTGCCCGGAGACCACCAAGTAGCATTCTCGTCAAAGACTACATGTCTTGATACAAAACACCTTCTCGAATTCGGTTCACAACACTTGCTATCTTTTCTTTCTTCATCATACCCGACAAAGATACACAACGCTGCCTTTTGTCGAGGTATTTTGTCTTAGATGGCTTGGCTATACACACCTAAAAACTTTAAAGTGGAGGACATTGAGTTTCTTTTTATGCAGCACTTCAAAAGGAGATATAAACCAAGACTTTGCATAAGTATTCTATTGATAACATACGTCGCGGGTTTTAGGGATTCCACCCAAAATATATCGGGTACGTTCTTATCATGGATAAGACTTCCGGGTACGAATTTTTGCTTCATTAGTCCACACACGTGTGTGTGAACAAGTTCGAGTGGAATGGTGGTCTTGTACATGGCTCGTTCAAATGGTAATGGGTGAGCCTTACCATTCTGACACGCAACACATACTTCAAACTTTGGCACCCTGACCACCAAATGTTTTTGCATTATCATGTTAAGTTTATCATACCCGACATGTCCAAGTCGTTGATGCCATAGGTCCACGGTTTGATTATTTTTGTTCTTCTCGACATAGGCTGACTTCACAGATAGAACATACACAGTCTCTTCCGATGACCTTAAAGTACTGGTCTAACGTCTTTGGACCAAACACAAGATAGTGTCCGGCATCGGTATTCTGGTATCGGAAATCAAATTCTTTTTCATTCCCGGAACATGGAACACATCTTAAATTAAGACCAACTCTTGGTGATTAGTCTTTGAAGGAAACACCACATCTCTAATGCTTGCTATGTTATGTTTTGAATTATCTGCAATCACAACAATTCAGTTACCGGAGTAGTTTACCGGGTTAGATATTTTACCTCGTTCACCCATCATGTGATTTGAGCAACCCGAGTATACAATCCATTCGTCCAACTTATTTTCTTGAGATTCAAATGTAACCGTGAAGACATTGACTTCTTTGTTATTATGAGCTTGGTCTTGAGCGATACATGCTTCAACATTTCAGCCTACTTCTTCTTCTTCTTCCATGGTGGCGCTATTGCCCTCTTTCCTTGCCTTCGATAGACGGTCTTTGGCCATGTGGCCACAATGACCACAATGATAGCACTTATAGGGAAACCTTTTACATTGCCTTGATCTCTTATCCATGTTTATGTCTTCTTTTTTAGGTACCTTTCTTTGATCACCGGTATATGGATTAACTTGTTCTGGTTTGTATCAGCAAAAAGAGTTTCGTCTTCCTTCTTTAATAACATTCCAGCATGTTGTTTTGCAAGAGCCTTCAGACTAACGATGAGGTTCTCAAACCATGCCAAGGTTGGTTGTGTAGACCACCCTTGGATGGTTTTTACGAAGCTACGATACTCCGCCTTTAATCCGTCGATAACTATCCACTTCATTCTAGCTTCCCCGATCTTAGATTGTGGATCGAGTTCACCAATTTCTCGGCCAGTGTTTTCACCTTTCTAAAGTATTGTGGAACATTCAAATCACCTTGTGAAACTGGCATCAGCTCCCCCTCAAGCATTCGCAGCCTTGCGTCATTCTTTTTCGAGAAAAGTTTAATTTGCAAAGGTATCACATGCTTGTTTAGGCTACTCAACCTCTTGAAGATGGTGAAGCATCTCCTCTTCAATGGTATTTAAGATGATAAACATGGCTTTCCCCGCTTTAACTCACAACTTATGAATGGCTCCATTCACATCGTTAATCGTTAACACGGTTTCGAATCCACCAACTACATCCCATAGATCCTATCCTTGAAGATAGGAATGCAAACATGTGAACCATGTATTATTTTGGTGTTGTTTAACTTTCGAACGTAGGTTGCGGTAGTGACATTAACATTGTAGGTACGTTGAGAGAGAGGCATATGAAGTTGTGTCAACTCAATTTTGAATATCTAGATGCAGACAAAGTAAAACATCGAATGAAATATTGAAAACCAAGAAAAAGTTATATTGTTGTAAAAATAAATGTTAAAAATGCAAAAACGTTTCTAACGGTTCTGAACATTATTTACTTCGAAGCGTACACCAACTCGATTTATGATTGCATTTATACTAAAACGTAGAAAACATAAGTAGGGCACAACTTCATATTCGGAGTGTATACATTATGTTTTAAAAGTTATAAACAGACAAATATGTGTAAATATCTTACAATAAAAAAGTATTAGAATAGTTAGAAAAAGTTGTGTCCTCAACATGAATTAAACCTGCAACAAAAGAAAATTAAAAATTGAATGGGATATGGGTCAAACATGGGAGCGCTTCTTTCCTTTAATTGGTGTTGTGTATGGGTCGGTGTTAACCTAAAACCAAAATTAAAAACTTAGAATTTTGTTTTTAGGTTTTAAAAACTATTTGGTTTCAATATTTTTTAGATTTCACTTTGGTTTCTATTCGGTTTTTGTTACTTCAGTTTTACTATTTGGGCTACAACCTGGTAAAGAAATAATTAGTTTAAAGTAATACATTTAAGCTAGAAATTTTGGGCATATATCATTTTGTTGATCTTTAAATATATTTATATATTCGTATAAATTACTTGTCGCTATATTTATTCGTAATCCATAAAGTAAAATAACAAAAAATACATTGTTAACCCTCAATTCAATCAATAACCATGTTGGTTGTATGGTTTCAGTTATGTTTTGTTACAAGCAAAACCGTAATGGAACTAAAAAAATTAGTTTTTAATTCAATTTTTTAGTTCGTTGTGGGTTAATTTAATTTCTTGCACACAACACTGTTAGGTATCTTACACAACGGAACCACATACAATTACATGCACACACACGAAAGCAATAAGAATACGAGAGTTATAATGGTTCTGTCAAGATTACCTATGTCCACTCTTTGCAACAAGGTAATTTTTATCAAGCTCATTGGACAAGATTACAATACAATGACATGTTTTATATATAGAGATAATTAGGGTTTAAAGGAACTTCAATGGGCCAAGCCCATAACTCTATTCGAAAGCCCAAAAGCCTTCACGCCTTCGTAATCTCTCACTTGAAGGGCTTGCAAATACTCCAACTAGCCATCTAAGTACAAATCAACCCTGTCATCCAGAATTATTAGTAATCTTCAAATAACAAAAATCCTCTAAGCTTCAATTCCAAAGAACAAGCTAAGATTTCAATCAAAATCTCCTAGTTGCATTGTCCCTTTTCATTAATTACTTGAAAAGTCATGTTGAAGCTCCCCGAAGCTCCAACTAGGTCGTGACAAATTCCACCATCGATCAATCCTCTATCTCAACTTGTTTACATAATCCACCAGCTTTCAAGAATCGTTAACACTTTCCAAATTCAGCAAACAATCACTAGAAGAGAATTTTCTAGTCATAATCTTTAAAACCCAACAATTCTTTATCGACTGTACCCGAAACATGCCCCATGCTTCCACTGTCACAAAATCCTCTGATTGGTTTAGACTTATGACCCTATTTAGCTACAGTCTCTGCTCTAGACTTCATGTTTACAAAATGAACTCTCTTAGAAGCAGATTTAGCAAACTTGACCTTGACTTGCTTAACCGGGTTGATTAATCCTTTAGCGGGTACCTCCACCATATACACTGACCCATGCTGCAATCACCTGATTCCTATTGATTACCCTCTATTTACCACCACCAAACTCAACTTCAAGTCCTTGTCCATCCGTTTACTAACGAAAATAATTTTCTTCTCCAAACCCGGAATCACCCAAACATTATTTAGGTTTCATGTAATTTCCAATGGAGTCACCATATCAATATCACCCATGCCCATTACATCAAGCATTCTGCCATCAGCAAGGCGTACTTCCCAAAGTCATCTGTTTTCCGATTTACCATCATTTCACTACTGTATACAACATGAAATGAAGAAGTAGAATCCATGATCCAAGAATCCATGTTGTTTTTAGCCTTAAGAATTAACATGTCACCATCATTGACATCCTCAACAATAGTGTTCAAACTTTTCTTTGGACATTGACTCTTAACATGTCCATCCTCGTTGCATATCCAACACCTCACATCTTTTCAAGTGCGAGTTGAACTCTTTCCCTGATTCCTACTGCCTCGGCTATTTTCCCTTCCTCTGCGAACCTGTAATATCTCAGACGATGATCTAACTTTTGCACTTTTCAAACATATGTCTTCACCTATCATAATGTCTTAGATCTTTTCAAATGTCATTTCGTCAACCCTTATAGAACTTGTAACAACAGTGATTGTCCCGCACCAACTATCAAGCGGTGAAGATAGCAACACTATGGCTCAAATCTCATTATCAAATTTATTCCCACATATTATAATATGGACAGAATGGAATTCAAATCACTAATACTGAGGTGACTGGAGTTCCTTCTTTCATTCTCGTCTTGAATAGTTCCTTCATCAAGAACACCTTATAGCCGTAGCTGACTTTTCATACATATTTGACAGAGCCAACATCATACCGGTTGCGGTGGTTTCTTGCATGATGTTAAAAGCAACGCTCCTCATCAAGGATAACATAATAACCGCTCTAGCTTTCTTTTCCTTGGATCCCAAATTACTTCTTTAGTTTTTTCCCTCCTCTTCGGTTTCTTTTCCAGTACCACATCGAAATCCTTTTCACACAGTAATGCTTCTATTTTCATTTTCCACCAACCAGAATCAGTGCCATTAAACTTTTTGATCATAGTGTTCCCGTCTTCAACCTTAATAGCAAAACAAATACAAAACAAAAGAAACAAGAACGTTGAACAATTGGTAACCAGTAAATAAAAGGATAAGCAAACTGTTTCCGATACTTCCAACCAAAACCCTAGGTGGCGATAGAACCCTACGCGACGACGGCGACAGAAATCTTCAAACAAGGGAGAAGATTTAAACATGAATCAAGAGCCTGATGCTATGATACTAGTTAATATGCATTTTAAGCAACGGAAACACACACAATTACACGCACATGCACGAAAGCAATAAGAACATGAGAATTATAGCGGTTCGGTCAAGATGACCTACGTCCACTCTTTGCAACTAGGTATTTTTTTATTAAGTTTAAGGGACAAGATTACAATACAATGACATGCTTTATACATAGAGATAATTAGGGTTTCAAAGAACTTCAACGGGTCAAACCCATAACTTTATTCAAAAGCTCAAAGGCCTTTACACCTTAACAAACACACCCCTATATTTAAGTATATCATGATAGTATTCTAGTATTTAAAAAAATGATTGTATTCTAGTATTTAAGTTACCAGTAGGGGTGAACACTTAACCGATTTAACCGAACCATAACCGAATTAACCGCATTAACCGCATTAACTGAACTGAATTAACCGAATCGAACAATTAACCTACGGTTCGGTTAAGGCATAACCAATTAACTGCACATTGCGGTTCGGTTTCGGTTTTGGTGTACAAATTAACCGAATAAACCGCACCGAACCGAATGACATTAATGTGCAAAAAATTTAGAATAGTCATCGTGATTTTACTAGAATATCATATGTTAACCTTATTCATTTACATTTTTAAAAGATATATTTACATAGTGGGATTCCATTATGTATAGAATGAACCCCTAAATAAAAATAATAATGCAAGATACGTGCACGTATTGTTATATGCACACTCTGACTTCGGTTTAAGTGTTGGTGGGACCTTAAAAACAAACCTTGTCATGAATATCCTTATAAAATTGGTACAAACATAGTTTGATACTATTTTTTTAGTTAAAATTTTAGTTTAAAAACATATGTTAAATAGATTGGTTAATTAACCGAAGTTAACCACAACTGGCGGTTAACCGAAGTATCGGTTGCGGTTTCGGTTTCGGTTTTGAAAATGATATTAAACACAGTTGCGGTTTCGGTTTCGGAAATGCTCTTAACCGCACTGAACCGCACCGCGCACGCCTCTAGTTACCAACAACATGGCCACCTTTTAGTATATCCACGTTATCTTCACTTAAGCTTCACCTAGGATTGTCCATATGTTATCAGCACAGTATATTTACAATTTTAGTACAATCTTGACTTTAAAAAAGATTTTCTTTCTAGAACTAAATAACATTCTATTAAAAATATTTTAATAAGACTTAGTTTTATTAAAACTAAAGATATTAGAAGTATATACAAAAAGGTTTTGTATATTTATTAATTTATAAATATTTAAAAAAATATACACGGATACCTAACCTAGTTTAAAATATAATAAATTACTGTGAAAAAAATAATATAGGAGTCATAGAGATAAAGAAGATATATTTATTCCATATCGACTTCGTGGATATTCTTCACGCATAGTCTTCAAATACAATACAATATCTCATTTTCGTAAAAGATTCGATCTTACCATAGTCACAAACCAATAAACATTATTTCCTATGATACAATTATTTTTTAAAAGAATATTCAGATTAGGTATAACATCAAATACCCCGAAAAATCTTTATATTAAATAAACCAAAAATCATTTTCCAATATTAGGACAATGAATTAAGATTCCATTTTTGTGGTCCTATTTAGTTGATGAGGCTTCATCAATTATTGTACGGAAACATCCTCTTGGCATCTGGATAGGATCAACTACAAAAATGAAAATCATTAGAATGATTATTATATCTAGCATCCCCTATCAAGTTAAATGTTCATGTGCATATAAGCTTTATTTTTGTTACATTAATCATGCTTTAAAAGCGTTTTTGGATCTTTTATTTTGTACTTAAAATGATATATATCAATTTTAAAAGAAATTAGATGAAAATTTTCATACAATTTTAAGTACACGTGCGAGCAGATGTATTTTAGAGAAAGTCAAAAGGATAATTAGTTTCTAAGTTTATACTTACACATCAATGTCAACACAAGACAATAATTTGCCTCTACAGTTTAATAGTTATATATAAATTTCACATATCCATGTTATGTTCTCATAATCGTTGTCGTCTTGAAATTTATAAACCAACCCACTTTTTCTAAAGAATAAAGTGCATATGTGAAAATGAAACAGGAATGCCAAAAATAGATGCTCTGTAAAAATTTGAAGCAAACAAAGAAAAGAAAAGGTAGAAATTGGGTCATGTTTGCATATTTCAAGTCACTTTGATACATAAACATTAGATCATATATAAAACAATTTCACATATATTATGACCATGATATATAGTTAATATGGTATACGATGGTATAATCATACCTAAACAAGTAAAATCATTTCATATATCGGCCTTATAAATTAAAAAAAAATATGTTTGAAACCATCCCAATATATATTTTGACACGTAATTACCATTTATAGAAAAGCCAATGGGGAAGGAACATAAGAAAAGATATGAGTTCAATTAACGTTGTTAGAAGGTGAGTTCCAACCTAGCTAAAAAGGAAGATCGAACCATTACGGGCCCATTTGATTCTGCATGTTACAGATCGATTCACACAAACATATCAATGTCACTACCTACACTACTTTTTTTTTTGTTCTTGCTTTATATTTATATCTTTTTCAATTTAATATACATCTTATCCAGCTGTGACAATGCTATACATGATTAAAGCTAGCCTAACGATTTAATGTTGTGTTGTTCGCATAATCCGCATACTTAAAACCTAAATTTGAGTTTGGTTGTTGCCTTCGTTATTGATTCTAAAACTTGTTTCTAGCTTCAAGTGACTATTCCATATTTTGAATTTCGACTAAATACATACATTCATATATGTAAAACTATAGATATCAAGTTATATAATTAAAGAAGCTAATTTTAATATAATAGCTAATATGAGGATAAAAAATATAATATACATACATGTAACATGAATTAGTTTCATGTATAAAAAAAGATTGTATGTTTTAAAGGGAAAAAAATTCCCAAAATGTCCATTTGATAATATATTTTTTTCTTAAGATGTCCATTTGAACAAGTAATCATCAAAATGTCCATTCTTAAGTTCGTCTAACGAGTTTACGGTCGTCCGAACCTTGGTAATAATCCTATTTAGACAAGTGATTTATCTGAATCGCTCATTGTCGGTTCAAACGAAACTTGTTTTACGGTCGGCATTCTCGTATTGAGATGACGACAGTTTGAAAGATGAGCCGATCAAATGAACTTCTTAAGCGTGACAAATTATAAAAGATTCGGTTGAAGAAATTTCTCATTTAAAATGCTGGCATTCTCTATTATTTTAGAAGGCTTGTTTTAGAGAGATGTATATATTGAAGCAGTTTATGTGACATTCTGCGTCATACAAATCACAAAAAGTAGTCCTTTCAAGGATCAAGATGCAATCGCGTTATGTCTCTTCACAAAACTTCACAAGTACAGGCGTCGTTCAACTGTCGATAGGTAATGTACAAGTTTTTAAAGCAGTGTTGTTGTGGCTTTGGGAGTTTTAGATCTGGTGGAAAGAGAGAAAAAGAGTACGGCACAACAAACAGTATCTGCAACCACTGTCTTGTACTGCTGGGTTGCATAAAAGGTCCAGAACCACAACTGGTTTTAGATTTGAGTTCCTTTTATTAATTTTTATTATTATTATTGAATGTAGCTTTTGATGTAATTTTATTTGTAATCCCCGTTTTATGCACGTTGATCTAGGCGTCTAGTTGTGTTATTTTTCAGTTTATTTTATTTTGTTGTTAAAAAGAATAAAATGAACTGTATTATATAAATTATTGGTAGTTACTTATTCATATTAGCTATACGATTATTATATTTCATATTTCAATTCTTTGAATAAGCATACTTATCAAAGCAAGAGTTATCATAGTGCTTCGTCATGTTATTAGTATGAACATTAATTAATAATCTTGATGTAACAGCACTATAAATAGTACGTTTTTTAAATGAACAAATTTTTTTTTTGTACATTGAAGTTTTATTGGAAATTGACTTTGAAGTTCGGCTATAAAAGTTATATTTGTTATGTTGAACAATTACCACATAGTCCTCTTAAATTTTAATTTAACTTATAATATACATTTACAATTTATTTTTTTAAATGAGTAAAATTATTGTTCTGAAAGTTTAGCAACAAAGTTTTTTTTATTACCCTCAAATTTAATTAAACATATAATATGAAGATAAGTTTACCACTCGTATAGTACATTTTGATGTAAATTTTAATCGAAAAATGTACAACTAATCTAAATTACCTCACAAGTTTGTCTTAAATTATTTTATATAAAGACACATGATTTTTCCTTCTTATTTTATAGACTTCCTAATATACTCTTATGACATTATTCTTTTTGTCTACATTTTTGTCGACATAACTTTTATTATAAACCGAGCGTTACAAATTTCTCGCAATATCAAGAAACCAGCCGCAACATGTGGATTTATGTCTTCTAGTTACAATCAAATACAAACACTATCTTCTGAGTTAAGCTTTTATAACTGGTTGTTAATAATTTCTATTTATTTTATATAACATAGATCATTTTAACTCATAATCACAAACACCACTAAAATATAATGTTTTGAAAGTTGGTCGTTTAGACACGACAAATATCATTTAGCTAAGTTTCGATTGTAAACAATCATATTTCATAAGTTTGGTTGTATAAGAAAGGTATGTGTCACGATAAATACTTCTAAGACTTTGGTTAAAAAAATTCTTTTAATTCAAATTGTCTCTTAATTAAGTAAAGTAATTATTAGGCTGTACAAATATCTTTCAAACCATATAATCTAAAACCATTATGGATTTCTTACAAAATTCATCTACCATTGATCATTGATGTAACTTGTAGTTTGCACATTAAAAGGCATACGCAAAATTCATCAATTCACCCAAGAACCTCATAGATGTCGGTCGATAGATCTGCCCGATCACAATTAGGTGGAAGAGATTTTCACGGTTATTCATAAAATTCTCAAAAACTACAACTAGATAACACAATCCAGTTTAATCAATTTAAAATAATATGGTTGCTATTTACCATACATCTCTTTATCTTATACTGGCCACATTAATGCAGAAAATAATCCAACAAGTTCATCTAAGCAGGTCTACTCCTCTTCTGCACACCTTTGCCATCTGATCTTGAATCCCCTTCAGATGAATTCACATCAATCGATCTCGAAAAGTTCGATGAAAGATCAGAGTAAAGATCAGCCACTTTCTTTATATTGTTGTTGAGTTCTCTGATCAAGCCACATTTCTACTCAGATTATCAGGGATCTTGATTCATGATTCTGATTAATCTCATTGATTAATAGCCTATTTACATCCAAAATATTCTGAACTTGAACAAAACTCTTTTGAAATGTCTGCAGCACCTTCCCATCTAATTGACCCCCTCCACCAGCCTCCATTAAACTTTATAATTAACTCTAATCTGCAGACAAAATGAGCTGTTTAAGCTAGATTTTGATCCCTTCAAGAATATAAAAATACTATCTTTATTAAATGTAAGGCCAGACAAAGGGCATGATAAGATACAGGTAGGGGGAAAACTATTATTAAAAAAGGGTCGTGAGCAAAAGAGACAAGCTCTGAACTGATTCAAGAAAATCATGACACCCATACGAAGTTAATTCTTTACATTTTTGTTTGTTTTCATGGAAGAATTATAGAGAAATTGGTTATGATTATTGAACTTTTAATCATTTTTTGAGTTAAATAAATAGTTTAAGTGATTATTTGAGGTATGATGAGATGTGGAAAAGGAGATCTCATTTCCATAAAGGGGAAAAGCTTTATGCTCATGAATAAACACCCACCAAAATGACTATTATCTTTATAAAATTTGTGACTAATTCAGAAAAAAGAAAAATCATGCTTTCAAGACCGACCCTTTTAAGATCAGAAAACGGAAAATCCAGATGAAGATCTTGAACAAAAAGTGGTTTTTTTAATAAAATATCAAATACAATAAAGAAAACTAAATCCAAATATACAGTAAGAACACTGTGTATACACGAAATAATATTTATAAAAAACGATGGATTATGAACACACAGGGTCGATAAGATCAAAGATCGGAAGCCGAAGAAGACTGCAAACAAACAAAAATTATAATTTTTTGTTTCTTTTTTGAAATTGTCATAGGAGTGACAGTAATTAAGAAATAAAAACGTACCTTGAAAATCTGGGAGCATTATATTCGGAGAGATTGAAGATGAATGATATATTGATAGATGTGTGTGTATGTATGTGTATATAATATATATATATATATATAGAGAGAGGGGTGAGAGAGAGAAGGGAGTTATGAATGATGAATTATAGAGAGAGAGAGAGAGAGAGTGTGTGTGTGTGTGTGTGTTTGTGTGTGTGGAGATTTGACAGTACTCTTCCCCCTCCAACCTAGCCTGTGTCCAGAATCTGAATCTCTCTCAATCAGAGAGAGAGAGAGAAGAGAGAGAGAGAGAGTTGATGGATACGAGAAAGTATTTGTTGCTCATACTTGTCCTACATCATGGATAATATTCTTTAATTCACAAAAAAAATAGATTATTTTAAGAGTAATGAATAAATATATACTTGTTGTTTTCTTATTAATATAACATGACACTTGTCAAAAAAAACCTGAGTTAAAATGTAGATATGCTGAATGTAATTATTCTATTTTTGTTAAAAAGTAATTTATATGAGTAGTAGAGTGCTAGAGAAATTACAAAACAATTCAAACTACCAAATTAAATCGATGAATATTATATTTTTTGTGAACAGCTAATACGTGAACATTTCAAAGTTCAAACTACCAAATTAAATCGATAAAAATAATATACTAGGTTAGAACCTCGTGTATTACACGAGTTGAATAAATAAAATATTAAATAACTAGTAATAAAAATGTAATGATTATAAAATAATATGATTGAAATTGCATATGAGTAATAATAAAAAAAATAAAAACAATGATATCATTGTTTTAAACATTTGTTTTTAAACCCTAATTGCATTTTTAATAAACATTCATGTTATTCTTAGAGTAATTTTATCCGCAGTGAGCGACAGCCCTTTCACTCGGCACCGTCGGTTATTGCAAAACAAACGTTTTAAAAATATTGAATATTAAAAACTTTCTTATTATAACTCCTAATTTTAGTTTTTGTTTTATAAAAAAATCATTTAAAAAATCGTTTATAAAAGTATATTTTTCTTAATTTATTGAAAAACAATTTTTATCTAAAAAGAAATTAAATAATATTATAAATATTTAAGGTAATTGTTTAATAGAAGAGAGAAGCAGGAAAATTAAAATTAGATGATCTAAAATTGTGATAAGTGACATCTTTAAAACTTCTTTTATTATAATAGATAGATATAATAGATAGATTTGTGAACGATTCAAACTACCAAGCGGGCTACTGGCTCACTCGATTATTTTAATTACTCAAGTAAAAATGAGACCACTTTCTGTAGAAAACTCACATTAGGAGAAAAAACACTTGCCCCAATATCTGAAACTCCCTTATATTTTTGTCGTATTTGAGGCTTGAAACCGAGATCTTTATTATTTTTATGAACCCTTATGATACCTCACCTTAACCATATTGAGATACATAATATGTTTTAGCCGTATTAATCAAGATATTAGTGTCACTACTTCATCCTATAAGGATGATGTACTTCGTGAATTAGCCTAGTAAACCTCGAATTTTCAATGTGGGATGGGCATATACTATATAGCTATTTCCTGCTAATTAAACAAGATATGTTTATTTCTAAGCATAAATTTGTCCTAATGATTATTGTATATACTGAAGTGGGCAAATCGTATTCGTGTGTTGCTCCATCTTGTATCGTAAATGTTACTATTACTCGTGAGTCGTGACTTGTTGTGTGTGTCTTCATACCCCATCTCACGTTAAAACTACATTAGGATTTGCTAGCCATATGTAAATATTGACATATATATAAGGTTTTGTTTCATGGTCAGTTTTTTTAAAAGTTGTTACTGATAAATGCTCAAAGCATAAGGCTAATATTATTAATAATATTAAACTTATATACCTTGTTTTAAATACAAGTCCTTAAGTCCTTTCTTTAATGCAGTTATTCATATAGTTTTGCGCGCAATATTTTAAACTTGAGCTTAATATGTTTCAAATTAGGTTCTCATATCATATAAGCGTTGCACTCCTCGACACTTCATATATCATTTGCAGTGGTTTCACTATTCATCCCTAGACTATACTTGACAAGTTATACTTGTGTACTGTCGATACAAGCACAAACTCATGTCTCATGAAAGTAATAATTGACAAGTTTTTTAAACCAAATCAAGATCGACCTATTTACCTTTTGTTGTGTTGCTCTAAGTAACTCCTATAAATTCTTCGAAAGAAAGAACGAGAATAAAAGCTATTGCTTTATACGAATCATATCAATTGATAGACGAATGGGTTCTCATGTTGAATTATGTTTCTATTTATACTTCAATTTTGCTTATCCTTTTATTTATATTTAGGTTTCTATGTAAGATTTTGAGTTGTTGAAAATATTATATTACGGTGACTACCCTATGTTATGAGGAATGGTTGTCAATGATTGTGAGTGAATTATGTAGAAAATTTATGACGATTACCGTGTTCCTCAATATTTAGGAAAACATGATACAACTCACATAAAGTTTTTAATATTTTTTAAAAGTGGTTGTGAGTGAATGAGAGAAAAAAAAATAAAGGTATGAAAAAATATTATTTAATTAAAAAAAAAGAAAAAATAGTAATGTTTAGTGTAATTATAAATACGAGGACGAGGGATCGACTATGAATGCTTTAACATGTGTGTTTTCTCATTATTGGTCTTACATGTGATATTTTGCAAGCAAGTTAGTAGGTTAAGGGATGGTAATTTTGTAATGCTTTTGTAATGTAATAAGTGAAATAGGGCTATTTACAGATAAATCTTGAGTTATATTTGTTCATCGATTTCCTTCGCATGTGAGTTGTAATTCGAGAAAATTCTTCTAAGACTTAAAAAATTGCTCTGTTGTACACATGACTCATGAGTGGATCATATGCTTTTCAAGTGATTAATGGTTCACTCAAGTAGACGCACATGTTTCTTGCTTTATATACTAACTTCTTTGTTTGTTTGTTTGATTTACTTTGTTTAGACAAAATTCTATTTTTTTAAAGAAGATAGCACATGTTTCTTCTTTTTCTGTATTTGTTAAGCTTTTGGCTTTATACCTGGTTTTGTGTTTATATCTTCATATACCTTTTTATTTTTATAAATTAATAAGCTCAGAACATGTAATCAAAAAACATAAGTAAACAATTAGTATAATACCTTGTACATCGCCTTAAAGTTAGATGTGTAATTAATGTTTGTGTTGTAATCTTGTACAAGGTAAACACACTAAACCAATACAAAAGAAAATTTTACATAGATGGTTTTCAACATACGCTTATGTACCTGAATATACTTTAAGAGTTTTCTTCATTTATCTGTCATTAATTTGACTGTTAATATATAGATAAAAGAATAAAAAAAGATTTATCATAGTAACTTAATATCCCCATTTCTCAACCATTTTGCAAATAACAAAAAATACCAAATATTTGAATCACAATTCAACAGATAAATATGATAAGAATTGGCGTGTTAGTAAAGTTATCATAATAAACCATTATTTAACAACTAAACAAAAATTTCCATTTATGATTCTATAATTAAATGTTTGATTTTGATAATTTGAAACTACATTTGTGTGTATGTGAATATGTGATATTAGCATGATTAAATACAATGTTGTTAGGGTCGGATCGGACCGGTCGGACTGTGACAACCCGATTTTTCATGTTAATCTTGCCCCTTAATCTAATCTATCTCCATTATATCTTGATTATTCATTGTTTAACCAAATTATTATACCATTCAATAATAATAATTATTATTATAAATATCAAATTGAACAATTATTAACATACAAAATACAAACCAAAATTATTAGCATGAAATGTCAATTAGACCAAGTGAAATGGGCAATTGTGCCAAATTGCAAAAGAAGCAATACAACCAAATAAATTAAATAAGCATTCCCGTAACCAACCCCATATCACCATCTTCATCTTCGTAACCCTAATTCACCCTACCCTCACTGTCGTCGCTAATTCATCATCTGTGCGCAAGATTCTCCTCGACAATCTTGTATTTCCGGTCAAGTTCTTCAACGCTTCCCCGAACCGCGAGCACGTTAACGTAACCACGTGGATCGTTTCCGGAAGCCCTAGTCGTTCACAACCGCACGAGCTCGGATCGTTTACATCGACAGTTGTGAACGGTGATCGGAACAGCCCTGTATATCGTCGGTATGGTTCTTTCTCTCGTTAATTCTCGATTCGGTACATTACGCGTTCGGTTACGGTTCCAATTTGGGTTGGTTGGGCTTGATGCGGCTGCGTTAACCGGTTATATACGTGTTTTACAGTGTGTGCGTGTGCGTCTTTAGATATATAGATGTCCTGCGATGTATATCTATATGTTTATGCTATATATATATGTATATAAATGTGTGTGTCAATGCGTGTATGTGTTAGTTTTGTGTGTGTTTTCTGCAGATTGGAAATCTTATGTGTATGCATGTGTTTGTTCTAATTGCATGTGTGTATTAATGCATGAATATATTTGTGTAAGTGTATGTATATATATATATGTTCATGCGTGTGTATATTGTATGTTCCTGCAATTTTATTGACTCTTGGAAGTGTTGGTTGTGGGAGTCGGTTGCGTACGGTACCTATTCATGTATGGTGTAATGATGTACGTATATATATATTTCATTCTTGTTTGTTCGGGTGGTGTGTTGGTACTAAATTTTGGTTAGCAATATGTGTGTATGTTACAGTTATATGCATGTGTGTGTTCAACATGGAATGTAGTATATGTATGGTTGTATGTTGTAGATAGGTGCATGAGGTGTGTGTTGGACACATGGGTGAGTAAGGCAGCCACATGGGGTGGGTTCTAGTGATAATGCCGAATGGAAGCTTGCAAGGGTCCACTTGGGTCATTGAAATTACAATGATAGTGCATTAATTATCAAAATAAAGGGTTATGTATGGTATATGTGTGTATTGGAGTATGTTTAAAGTTTTATTGTGGGTGTTCCATCTTGGTAATGGTAGATATGCACGAGTGATAGTGTTGCGTATAAAATGGGTATAATTGGTGTGTCATGATTTTGGCGTTATGTTTGGGTTATAAATCTTATATTGCATGCACGGGTGTATATTATGGCTACATGTAGTGCGTCGTATAAAATTGTTTTTGTATACGAACATGATTGCAACGCTAATGACCGACCTAAACCAAACCGAGAACATGAAACCATACGCCAAATTCTTAGTATTTAATATTATTTATATATATTACATGAAACACAGGTTAATTGGAATCCAATTCTTTGTGCTTACACTTATTGGTTGCAACGCATTCGAGGTGAGTTCTCAGCCCCACTTTACTTACTTTCTTTGGGGTGAAAGAAACGTGTGTTCTCAACGTATTTTCACCTGATCAGTATTACTTTAATATCACTTGTTTACTAGTGTGACACCATGCTTAAGTCCTCACTTTCGAACCGTTAATATATGTACTCTAGCGAGGTAATTCTG
The DNA here is from genome assembly GCA_025506515.1 of Flaveria trinervia. Lineage (NCBI taxonomy): Eukaryota > Viridiplantae > Streptophyta > Magnoliopsida > Asterales > Asteraceae > Flaveria > Flaveria trinervia. The sequence continues at coordinate 703,902 of CM046453.1, forward strand.
AGTAGATCTACTGGGTTTGACAACCCCACCCGGCTAGTCACGCTAGCACAACGTTCGTCAAACGGGTGTTTAATTGACCTATTTCTGTTGCTGTGACCGGTGTTCATAGCCGAGGCATTCTTTACGTAGTCAGTGTCGGTTGCGAACTTCATACACTTAGTAACTTGTTGAGTAGACTAGCTATCTACTGATATTATTTTGATTACTGCATCAGTTTATTGTTATGTTCAGTTTATCAAAACCTGTGGACTCACCAACCTTGTGTTGACACTTTAACATGTTTCTTTCAGGTTCACAAGAAGCGCACACTTAGGAGCATTTTATTCATGCATTATTATCCATGTGATTTATTTATCGTTTTTCAGAGAATTTTATTTATTCGTTTTGCGCGTGTTGCGCCATTTAAACAACTAATATTTACTATGCTTCCGCCACTTCTATTATGTTTACGTTTAAAACTAGTCTTTGATGAATTCAAGTTTTATAAGTAAATTATGTTTTATAATTAACGTGTCGTTTGGTGTAACTAGTGGCTGAGATCCTGGAAGTACACGCCTAACGGTAATACCCCGTTTGTGGAATTTGAGGGTGTGACACGGACCGCCATTCGGCTCCCCGGCCGATCCAATCCCATATGAATCATTTTATATGCTGTGAACCGGCCGAGTGAACCCGAAACCGCTTGTTGGATCGGGTTTGGCGGTTCGCCGGTTCAAGCGGTGCCTTTTTTGGCCCCATATTAAAGCCTAAAAATAAAATCCTAAAATCCTAAATCACTTAATGGTGCCCCAAATCAGTCGACCGCCACTCTCCCACAGTCCCACTCGACCCTTTCGTAGTTCGCGGCCTTCGTAGTCCGCAGGTAACCCTCGAGGCCTCGACCACCCGCACTTCGCACTTCGAACCACCCGCAGGTCGACCACCCTTCGCAGTTCGCGGCCTTCGCAGTCGGTTATGATTTGCAGGTAAGCTAACCCTCGATTGTCAAATGGGTTGGTCTCACTTTTCACTCAATTTGTGATCTGCAGGTTGCACTTGCCACTTGGTTAGTTGTCCACTTGGTTAATCTCAGATTCTCGACTCCTTAATTGGTGAGTTGGTCTAGTTGTTCACTCAATTTGTGATCTACAGGTTGCACTTCACTTGTTAATTGATTTGGTTAAGTTAGTGACTTGGTTCTTAAGTAGATCAATTCACTTAAGAATTGGTAAGAATTAATTTGTTAAGAATTGGTAATATGCATATTGCACTTGGTTAAGCTGGTGACTTGGTTCTTAAGTAGATAAATTCTTAAGAATTAATTTGTTAAGAATTTGGTTTTGGACCTTTTGGTACTTGATCTCAATTAGTTTTGGTACTTGATGTTGTTATTCATGTTTTTAATTTGTTAAGAATTGGTAATCTGTAGGCTATGATATTGTTATTCATGTTCTTAATTTGTTAAGAATTAGTAATCTTGATTGAGAACTTATTTATGTTTATATGTAGTGGTGTCATTATTTATGTTAAAAGTGGTTGAATAACTAGTTTATGATCTTGATTGAGAACTTATACACTCTTTAGCCTTTAGTTGGTTTTTGCAATTAATTTGGTGATCTTGAATAAACAATTAATATTTTGTTATCTTATAGAACATGGATTCGACTTCACCACCGCCACCGGCCTCACATATTGAAACACAATCGAGTGTTCATTCACGCCTTCGTTTGAAAACGGATAATGCATGGAGATATGCAACTGAAGCTCATGATGCATTAGGGAAAAAGTTTTTAATTTGTAGTTTTTGTGATAAACCTGTTCGTGGAGGGGGCATTAATAGAATGAAACAACATCTTGGTGGAGTAAAAGGAAATATTGTTGCTTGTTTAAAGTTTCATGCGGATGTCAAGCTTCAAATGAGAAGTGCTTATGAAGAAAGTTCACATGGAAAAGATGAAGAAACACCTAAGAGTAAACCATAAAATGCACGAGGTAAAAGAAAAGCTTCTACTTCTGAGAACTTACAATCTTATTTTGAGCGAGACATAAATGATTCTTCTCAAACTTCAATAAAATCAGCATGGCAAAGTAAAGAAAGATTACATGATACAGATTTGGTTATGGCTATGTGGTTCTATCATGCATGTATACCAATGAATGCTGTTAATTCACCTCTATTTCCGATTGCAATGAGCAAAGTATCTTCTATGGGTCATGGGTATACGGGACCTTATCATGCAATGAGAGTGAGTTTATTAAAAGATGCTAAGAAATCAGTGACACTAATAGTAGAAGCTCAAAGACTGTTATGGTCAGAAATAGGTTGCACAATAATTAGTGATGGATGGCGTGATATTAGACAAAGACCACTCATTAATTTCTTGGTATATTGTCCAAAAGGGATTTCTTTTATTAAATCTGTTGATGCATCGGATGTTGTGGCTAATGCATAAAACTTATGCAATTTGTTTGGAGAGATTGTTGAGATAGTTGGTTATAGGAATGTTATTCATTTTGTTACTGAAAATACTGCTAATTACAAGGCTGCAGGCAGATTACTGTGTGAGAAATATCCATTGCTTTGTTGGTTCCCGTGTGCAACCCATTGTATTAATATGATTTTGAAGGAAATTTCAGAATTAACTTACGTGGCTGAATTAGATCAACTTGCATGTAAGGTAACTGTTTTTATATATAACCATAAGTGGCCTTTGAATTGGTTGAGGAAAAGACAAGGTTGGACAGAAATCATACGTCCCGGTGTTACTAGTTTTGGTACAGCTTTCATTGCATTAAGAAGCTTACATGATCATAAATCAAATTTGCAAGCTATGGTTACTTCTAATGATTTCAAAAAAGTCTTGAAATTACCAAAAGCCAAAGATATGAAGCAAATTGTATAAAATGATAAATTTTGGAATAATTGTTTGATAATTGTGAAGGTGATGGCTTATGTTTTGAGGCTTTTGCGTATTTTTGATTCGGATGAAAAACCTTCACTAGGTTATGTGTTTGAGGGTATGAGCAGGGCAAGGAAAGGCATCATAGAATTATTCCGCTATAAAGAACGTAACTACAAGCAATATACCGACATTATTGATGCTCGTTGGATAGAATGTTGCGTAGGAGTCTACATGCTGCTGCTTATTGGTTGAATCCAGCTTTTCAGTATGATCAAGAAACAATGTGGAAAAAAGGGAGGCGTTTAAAGGGGTGCTTGATATGTTTGAGCAAAAGACGAATTTGAAACCTATGAAGCTACATCACAGTTATATCAATTTCGTGATTGAGAGGGTGATTTTAGTCGGCCACTTGCTTTTGCTTCATGTCACACCCCAACCTTGACGGCGGAATCGTCGAGATGTGAGGGTTAAGATTGTTCACAGCCACATAACGCTATATTTAAGTGTAAATATTAAAATTATAAGTTTCAAAAGGCATTACAAACATAAGTCTCAAAACATGAAATAATCCCAAATAAAACAAAACGTAATATAACATTTATTTATTTAACTAGGTCCAAGTCCTAGTTTTATTTCCAAGCTTTCAAAAGTCCACTTTAAACTTGGGGATTTTCTGAAACATGATAAAATAAAAGGGTCAACTATAAATAGTTGGTGAGTTTCCAAGGTTTTTATACATAATATGATAAAGTTACATGTAGCAATTAATGTCATAGGTCATAAGCAAGTAAGGTTATAGAACACATATCGTCACAACCAAACCTCGACTTGATTACAAGTATAAAAGATTGACTAAGTTTATTTGGTTCCCATGATAAACAAGCATACGTCATCAGGAGTCGACAATACATTGACTTTAGCACCAAAGAGGCTTGTCAGGCCCAATGATCAAAGACGTCGCCAGGCTAGCAATAGTTAATGATTGTAAACAAAAATATGTATCTCATATAAGCACTTACAACACACAAATAACCATGACAAAAAATATGAATTGCAAGTGCTTTACAAGTCTAAACGTTTACAAGTGCATTATGTATAAATAATCATGTTTCACCCCAAATTAGTGTGAAAAGACAAAAAGGGGCAAGGAAAACTCACGTATCAAATAAGTATAAAATGAAGTTCAATAAGAATAATGTATGTCGTTCCAAGGTCAAACGTCACAAGGCACACCTAAATATATAAATATAACAAGATTAAGTTAATAATAAAATTAACGGTGTAAATGAACTAGGGTTTCAATTTGGTATTTGGGGTTTTTGTCAAACATCGATATTTAACAAAAAGGAAAACAATTATATGTTCTCTTGTAATAATTGAAAATGAATATATTTATTTTTATACACAGATATGAAGGAGAAAAATATTTATAATAATTAAAGTATTTAGATATAAATTGAAATAAAGTTTTATAACTGAACGTAATTAACACTTTTTTTTATCAATAATTTAAAAGTAACGTTTGAACCATTAGTAATTTATCTTTTACCAAAAAAAGTTAATAACCAAAAGTAATTTTTGTTAAAATATTTAAAAGAAATTATTTATATATATATAAAAATTGCTTTGTTGCTTTTACAAATATTTAAAGTTTACAAAATCTATTTTTTTGTATTTACTTAAAATTTCTAAAATTAATTTAAGGCTGAAAAGCCTTTTAAAAAATAAATGAGGGAGCCCGGGTTCGAACCCGGACCTCAAGATTGTAAGGGTAAGTGTCTAACCAGTGAACCAAGGCTTCAGCCGCGGTACATCTGGGTTCTGAAAATTTAAAAACATAAACACAAAGAAAACCCCAATCCCTTAAGAACCCTAATTCCACAATCCTCAAAATTGAACCTGAATTCGTTAATGTAAAAGCCTGTAATCATGGGGCTTTTGTTCCCCATGCTAAACCGAGCATATTCATGTATGTAATTTACCCGAACAAGTTTGAATTGAAGGTGAACCCAACGATGCACAAGTCGCGGTTGAAGGAGATGCAGAAACGATGTAAACGTTGATGATAACTCAATTAACCTTGTGTATAGCTTCGTATGACAAACTAGATCCAAAGCCCCTTATCGATTTCAAATCTTGATGTTCAGAAGATAGCGTTCGAGTATGTTGCAGTTTGTGATCAACAGAGAGAATCGAATGAGATGTTTTTGTTTATTTCAGGTGAAATTGATGATTGCAATCGATTAGAATCAGAAAACGTTCGATTTGGTTCAGTTAATTGGGTTATGATTGGAGTTTAATGCTCAAACGGTTATGGATCTTAACGTGCTTCGGTTATACCTTCGAATGGAGTGGTAACCGATGTTTACCCTCAACTATTGGATGCATTCAAGGTCGATTCACGTAAACGAAACGATCCGAAACGGTTTTGGGTTACGAAAACGAATGGTTTTGGTGTTCTAGGGCTCGCCGGAGTTGACCGGAAGTTGGCCGGAAGTGTTGGCCGGAAAAAACGCATGAAAGGGGGAAAAGAGCGGTTTGGTTTTTGAAATTACATAATTGGTCCCTGAAGTTTATGGATGTTGGTATTTTATGTAAAAACTTTAAATTTAAGTTTCACAATTTACACACATACCCCTGAACTTAGTTTAAGTTTAACTTTTAAGTATTTTATTTAAATTTTAAACTTTTATAATTATTATTATTTAATATTGTTATTAATATTATAGTTACTATAACTTAAGTTGTTAATATTGTTATTTTTATTATAATTTATTATTAACCCTTTTTATCATTACTAACATTTTTTATTATTATTAATATTAATATTATTATTATTATTATCAATGTTTAGCAAAATATTTTATTAATTTCCGGCTTAAGTCAACATGCATAACAAGCACTCAAAATTTCACAAATGACATAAATAACCTTTACAAGAACTTAACAAAGTTAATCTTCATTTAACGAAAAAAAATACGAGATGTTACACTTCAGCAAAGACAACTCGTCCCGGTAAGATTACGTTAATGTTTGTTTTTCTTAATTATATTGTGTGAATGTATTGATGTAATAATAATCTAATATTTTAATTTTGTTAGATGAGTGGTGGAAATTCTTTGGTGGAGATCTCCCCGAGTTGTAGTCATTTGCAATAAGAATTTTAAGTCATCCGGATGTGAACGTAACTCGAGTGTTTTTGAAAGAATTCACACGAAAAAGAGGAACCGATTAGAGCATCAAAGGCTTTGTGATCTCGTATATGTTCATTATAACTTGCTTCTTCAAAATAGGTATTATATAATGACAATTATGTTATTTTTATTATTTGTTTCTCTTACGTAATATTTACAAATAACATTGATTTCATTAGGAAAAATGAGAACAAAAGGTCGTACGACCATGTGGATTATGAAAGCATTGATAAAACTGAGTTTTGGTTTATTGATGAGGAAAAGGAAGGTGAACTTGATTATAATGAATTGAAAAATATGCTAGAAGAAGAGCCACCAAATAACATTGGTGGTATGTCTATTTCGCAAGCACAATGTTAGTATCATTTATATACAAGTATTATATGAAATATAGAATTGTATATGATGTTTAATTAAAACTTGTCTTTCTTTTAATTTTAGGTGAAGATATTAACGAAGATGATTTGATTGTACTTGATGATGAAGTTGATAATGATGATTGTTTGGATGATTTTTAAGATACTTATGTTATGTTTGTTTAAACTTGTTTGTTTGAACTTGATGCTTTGTTTCGATTAGTTTGCTACTTTGCTTAACTTTGGAAGTTTGGATTATGGTATTAGTATGGTTGAAACTTGAAATTTGAAAGTTGGATCATGGATGATTAGATGTTTGTTTGATATGATTAATATATTTATATTTTTATTTGACTATTTGTTGAAGTTGTAATGCTTTATATAATAGTGTTTGACTTGTTATTTTAGTTCTATTAATTTTTATAAAAAAATATATAATTATATATTTATTTAATATATATGACGTCATCCGGTTCTTAAAACCGGTCCGACTGGTCCGACCACCAAACCAGTAAGGCGTCCGGTTCGACGTCTGATCCGTTCTGAAAACATTGATTAAATACATAAAAAACATGTGAAGTTGTGATGACTAAATTATGAAGATTGAAACATAATCAAATGTATAGAAAATGATTATATAAAAATGTTTGTAAATATTTCTTGAGTTGTAGTTGATCTTGACTAATAAACAAAAATTGAATTGAGATTATTAATATCCAACAATCGAATCCTAATTTAGTTATAAGTACATAGCCTTTAAAAAGAAAAGTTATTATAAGTATATAATATTATTAATTAATAATATAAAGAAAAGCTATGTACTTATTATTAAATTAGGATTCGATCGTTGGATATTAATAATCTCAATTCAATCATTTCATGCTAGTCGTGGCCGATGGGATGGGCTCGTCGTTGATTCGGATGGCGGTGGAGGATGATGACCAGAGATTTTTGAAGAAGGCGGCGGAGCTTGAGGTGGAGAAGATCATCTGTGGCTCTTGATCCCACGGTGGCGGTGGTGGTGATGGGGGATGCGGTGGTGGTGATAAGGGGTTGCAGTGGTGGTGATGGTGAAACTAACGATGTTAGTCATCTGTACTCAAATGGAAAAAAAATAAAACAACATATACTCAAATGAAGATAACATGAAACGTTGGGATTCGGATGGCAATTTTGAAACCATAGAGATACAAATAGTTAAAATGAACAAACGTCAGGGATGCAAATGGTAATTTACTCTGCATATAATATACCTAGCATTGGGCTGAAATGGGCTTATAATGAAAGCAACGCAAAGAAGACGTTAGACATTGGGCTTTAATCCGAAGCGTCCGTAAAAATGATGTGTAATCGTCGCATCATTTTAGGTTTTCTTTATAAAAGCCTGCGTCAAATGGAGATGTATTATGTATACTGTATAGTATAGATTCATACGATCATCTCACAAACCCTAAAAACAGGAACCTAGGGTTTATCGTACAACCATCGCCGTCTTGCGTTTGTCTTATCTCTCACGTCAACATTTGAATTTGATCGTTTAATTCTTTTCGATTTCTTTTCTATTTCTTTTCTATCTGTTTAGCTTTGATTTTTGACTAGATTCACTTGCTGTTATGTTTTCAATTGATTGCACTTGTAGGTTGGAGTTTGTGATGCGCATATTATCGAAAAACCATCGATACACTTGACTGACTTGATATACATACAATTTGATCTACTAGAAACAACTTTACATCTAATTGACTTACCCAAGTAAAGATTTGTGCATTGATTGATTATAGTTTAATGAAGTCGAAAACTTGACAATTTTCGCACCACAAAGTCAATCAATAGTTATGTGGATTGAGCCAAATCAAATGTCACCAACACAGCAGATTGGCGTTTCATCACCAAATTTGTGTCTGAAGGTGACGACATAGAATATATATATCTATCTTGCCATGTTATTCCTCTGATCACCAAAGGAATTTATTTAAACCTTGGTGAGATGGTATGGCTGGGATTGACATATTGAATCAGTGATTGTTCATCCACATTGCATTATTCTTTTGGTAGCAATGCAACGAAATTCGATTGAAAAGTTACTATTTTGTTTTTGTCAAAAGTGCAAGGCTTTAAATCATAATTGCGTGTTGCTATGCCTGGAGTCATTGTTCTATCATCCGTTGATTGTTTTTGTCATCTATGAAGCAGATAGGCTCATTCCTGTGCCAACTCTGTGTCGGAAGGTGACTAAATTCACAAATGTTTCAAGTCAGTTTAGTAATGAAGTAAACACTAATTTATTCATTGCTTTGCTTGGAGCCTTGACATCTGTATTAGTATTATGTTCCAACAGTTTATTTGATTGCAGACACCAGATCGTGATTCAGCTCCCTCTGGACCAACGCAATCCGGCAACTAAGTCGAACACCGGGTACGTTGTTATAAATTGGAAATGATGGTATGGTTTATAACATACAGGAGAGGAAGTCGAGCTGAAGATTGAAGTGATAGTGTTGCCGCCTTACCGTCCTGTTGTTGTGCTGCATGGGTGGGGTGGTCTTCTGCTAGGTACTGCCGCAACCTACCGATTTGTGGCAATGCATAGTTGATAAATGATGACTGAAATACAGGACAAATAGTCCGATTGTAGATCAAAAGTAAATTAAAATAAATATTTATAATTTTATTTAATGGTGTTAAAGCTACGTATTTAATCCGATTTTAATATACGTGTTGTCAAAATTGATTAATAGTAGTGAAATTGGAAGAAGGGGTGATAAGAAACAACTTGTAGAACTTAAATGATACAATATAATCGACAAGGCTTAAGTAGTAAACGTATCAAATTTACTTTTTTAATAATCTCTACTCTCTGCATCAAGTTAGAAGTAACTTACAAACCTGTGTTTAATAATCATCTCTTCTGTCCTGAAATGGACTTTGATACTTTGAACTCAGACAGATAAAGTGTGTGTGTTCAATATTGTACAATTTCAAACAAACTTACTGAGCAACTTTCTAGTAATTTCTTGCTTAGAGGAATCTTTCATTCCATTTTTTTATAGTAAAGCTTAAATATATAAAGGTATTTGTTATAAATCGGTATTTAGATTTATTGATGCATGGATCAAACATGATTCACATATGAGGGATATTTTGTTAACCCTCTCTTATTAGTTATTATTATAACTTGCGTTAAGCCATCAAGATTAATCATAATTGTTGTTTTTTTGATCGAATTTCGCTGACTTATACCATAAAAGAACATTTCGCTGACTTGTACCATAGGTGCATGATGTATTTTCTGTGCATGGTGTTACTCCTTTTAATCCACATTCCACAAATTACATCATCACATGTAAGTTTAGATATATTCAACCCAAAACGTATACATAGCAAATCGTGTCAATAATATTGTAAGTCATCTCTTATCAAAACATACAATACATAATTACATCCTTCTTAATTATCCAATCTGGCCTGTAAATCACTGTCAATCCCCCCATCATCAGCGGCGGGTGCTTCAGCTTGTGGCACCTTGGTCTTTGCAGCTGGTACGGATACTGCCCCAGATGGAGCGTTCATCAACTGCAATTTCATAATATTCCGTAAATGCCAAAATATCAGAAAATAAAACGCAAAACGTATTAAATAAAAACATAACATTCCCAATAAACTTAATTAATGATCTTTAGCAACTAAGATACATTTTTAGTATTGTAGCAAACTATCAACGTCATCTTAGTGTATATTTATATGCTGTATCACATCTGATTTAAAATTTTATCTCTCAAATCTACATTTCAAGAAAAACCTATGTTCTAATGATGTAAGAAATTATTTTAAATATTTTCGTACAACTATAATTTGCATCTGTGGCATCTTATGTGACACCCAACGTGACATAAACACATGTCAATTGGTTAAAACAGTGCTGGTTTCTTAATTGGATAATAAAACTGTAAGTTGGTTTTAATGCATGGTTGTTTAGATAAAGAAAAAAATATAATGTTAATTTTTACTTTCAGATATAAACCTAAAAAGGATCAAATTTCCAAACTTGTAATTAAATTTATTTTTCTCAAATAAGCATTCATCCTAGATGTGTAGGATCTATGGTGACACCCAACATGTCATTAACCAATACCACACGAGTTAAAGAAGGTTGGTTACTAAATTTGATTGTTCCTAAAATTTGGTTGTAAAAATCCCCAATCACTATAAACGAATTTTATTATTTTTCAAAAAGATATTTAACTTGTAAATAATTTTTTTCACGTAACATTTATTGCATATTTTAAAGCAGGTTGGTGACATCAGGAAAATGTGTAATGTTCGTTTCTAATTAGTGCAGTTTGCAGTTTAAAAGTAAAAAAAAGCAAAGGCGAAAAAATTACCTCTTGGTTGATATCAATACCAATCTCATCTAGCACTTGGTTCACCAACTCTTCTGTTTCATCTTCTTCCTCGTCTCCTTCCAAAGCATCATCAATGGCGTCACCCATCACCTCACTTACCATTTCCATTTTCTCATTTTGCCTCTCAAATTCTTGCATTATTTTCTGCAATGACGGTAGGTTCATCTGTCTGTTCATCTGGCCCATAGCCTTTGTCACACCTTTCATTGCTTCACCCATTGCTTGCGTTGACTTCAATGTCTGTTAACATTTGGTGGTCACGAATCAAACATAATAACTGTTATTTCATTGTTCAAACAACTAGTCTCGGTTTGTATAAAGGAAATATGTTCATGGTTCTATTAATCTCAAATAGTTAGCCTCCTCTCAATTAACCTCAAATTCTGGTTCGGTTAGAGGCTAACGTCTATGTGAAAAGCAATAAGACTTCACATTATTAATTCCAAAACAATCATTAATCTCCACTAATTATCTCATTCATCCAAAATTATTGATATTATGTTATTAACGACAAAAAGAAGAGAGAAATTAGTGAGAGCTTTGGAATATCAACACAAGGAGTTAAATTCCAATGTCAAACACCATGGGTTTAGATGATTAGGATTTTAACTTTTGAAATAAAAAGAGACTGAAATATTATAATTATTTTTTTGGGATAAGGTGTGTTGGGGTTAATCAAGTATTCAACGACTTTCATTAAGGTCATCCTGATAACTACAACTACTATATGTCTACATAGGTCACTCAAGTCTAGTTTCATTTAATATCTATTCCAGCCAAAAACATGTCTGATGACCAAAGGTCCTTTAAACACTTTGAAAATGCAGATACACCTTCAATGAGATGTCATAGGTTAAAATTATGTATTTCTGAAAAATAAAAGTGCATTATCATCATCGAGCATTTTTTTTTTCTGCTAGAATGGGTATAACTGAATCCAGATACATGCATGGGTGTAAAGCAGTTAAATATATCGCTGGCCTTGATAAAAAAACAGTGGAATACTTGGGGGAGCCCACATGCACTCCCTTTATAATATATAATGTTTTTTCTTAACTGTACCTGAATTCGAAGTGATACACCCTGCAGTTGGGATTTAAGCTTGTAGAACTTCTCAATCTGGTGTCGTGTTCTTATAAGGTCCTTTGCCATCACCTTAACAGCTCCCTAGAAAAAAAACGCAGATAATACATCTAAGCATCTGATTTTGATAAATATAGGTGATTAAATAAAATGGGGACATGAGCTAAGGGAGGAACAAACCCAAAAGGCAAAAATTTAAGGCTGACAATTTCATGTGCAAGTAAGTAATATAAGAAATCAGCTTACCATTTGACCTTGTTTGGCACTTTTCTTGATTTCTACAATTAATTTCTTTTCTTGTGCCTGCAAGCCTTGTCTCTCTCTTTCTATTTCTCTAATAGATTTATCAATCATTCTCTTATTCTCCCGCAGAAGTTCTGCAAACACCCAATCATATCTCATGTCGGAAACTTACCACTAAGTAATAAGAGGTTTATGCGTTGGATCAAGTCTCATCAAACAGTACGTATAGACAGAAACAAATTGTAAATATAAGAATAAGCTAGACAACTAAGAGAAACTAGTTATGCTAAACAATTTCTTTTATGTTATCGCAAATTGTCTATGCTAATAAACATGCTTCTTTGCAACTTTTAATTTAAGCCTAAACACCTGTTTAAGCATAAACAACTTCATGATCAGGAAGCCTTCAATCTCTCCCTTGGCAACAAGCAATTTTAGGTTCTAAAATCCATAATCACCAGTGGAACAGAAGATTTCATGATTTGGCTTTATCAACAGTAACGAATCTTGTCAAATTTTAAGCTATCCATGTTATCATGTTTACCCTAAACTCCCTCCATATTCAAACATTTAATCCAAACCCCTAAATAAAAGTTCAAGATTGCTACGACCGTGGAGACAATCCGTATACGGTTAGCAAATTTACAACAACAGATCGATTGATTAACAATACTACACATCCGATTCACAATCTCAATCGATAACATCTAAATCTAAAACCACAAAAATCCAGATACACACAATTTTAAACATGATCAGGAGTAAGAACCTGCGGGCGTTTTCTTCTTGCCGAATATAAAACTCATTGAATCAGCAAAAGCAAAATTTCAACAAAACCTCTGAATGAACTTCAATTTCTCGATCTCAAAATCCTGTGCGATTGCTTGATATTAGGGATTCTTTTTTGGTTTTTGAAGGATTATTCTGCAAGTGGGACGCGTTATCAAATAACACGTACAAGGAAGGAAGGAAGACTACTACGGTGTTTTTTAGATCGACGGCTGACGATTGTTTCCCCAAATCCTCTGCTCCTACTCGATTATGATTTATAATGCAGGCTTGGATCTTGACGGTTTTTCTATTGGGCTTTTTTCGTATCGGGCCAACAATTACTCGATCTATAGATAGACCCTACTAGCTGGCCCGTTTGGTTTTTTTAACAGCATTATTTTTCACTACTAGTTACTAAATATCACTTCATCAACTAACATCAAACACTAATTTTATAAGACAATCACCAGTATGTCATGAGCAGAGCCGTTTGGGTTACATATTCAATTTTGGCAGGCGGTTAAATATGCTTGTCAAAAGCATATAATTGTAACATATTTTAAGTGACTTGCAACTTACTTAAACCCAAGTAACAAACATGATGTATCCTTTTGATGGACTAATTGTACTGTGACTTTTAAGTTTTATACGTCATCTGGTTTGTCTAGTGGTAAGAGTAAAAGACTGTTTGAAAAGATCATGATTCAAATCTGGCATGGGTAATACTAAAGTTGGTTTAGTTTAGGAGTAATAGTTGATTGTTTGAGTCGTCATTCTAATAAAACAATTAAGCTTTATACATATGTGTATATATATATATAGGTTTATGGAGATAGATGCTAAGAGTAAGATCATGACAAAAGATATAAGAGTCACGCTAGAGCAAGCAGCTCGATTAAATCATGTTACAAGAGACAAATATTTGTAGTTTTTGGATAAAGGGGTCGATTGTTGAACGTAAACTAAACATTACACTAGTAAAGTTGGATTTTAGTCGTAACTTATAAGTTTACGGGAGCTACCAATTTACCAAAAAAGAAAATCATTTGGACTAACTTTTAGTTAGTCAAAAAATGATCTACTTATTTTTAGTTCTTTAATATTTCTCTTTTGATCTCATTGATATATATGTTTGTGCAAGGTGACAAGGATCTGATTAGGTTTTATAATGTGGGCAATCAACAGACATGTGAGCTAGCAAGCTACGAATGTTCCTCTTCCATCAAACTGTATACTTCCTGTCATATATATGGATGAGATTCTGTCTTATAATTAAAAAAAAAACAACTACATTCTAACTAGAAAGGATTCATAATTAATGTTTACAGGTTCAATCGGCAATTTACATTCAGATCTTAAAGATGATTCAAATGATATGTCTAAAATTGTCATTTAAGGTCAACTTCCCAGATGAACTTATGACGCTAATTACTTCAACATTTTATAAGCCATCTGATCATGATCTATTATTTCTGAATTGTTTCCATATGCAATTATAGTTGCTGATCTAAAAAATAAGTATAATTATATGTTTTTGACACTTGCATGTTGTATATAGAGCTAAAACATGCATAGCTGTTTTTTTGGGTTGACATAAGGGTTCAAGACAAGCATTAATGATCCTGAGTAATGGGCTTCTTTGAACCATGGAATATGGATGGGTAGGTACCATGCATGAATTTATATTGTGGGGTCATTTTTTATTAATTAAATTATTTTCCCAATACAGTTTTTAAACTTATGCCAGCATGGCATTCAAACTAGTTGTAGACTTGTAGTGAAGTTGAAGTTCATATATATTATGGCATGTATCACGTGTGCTAGCTTGAGAGTAATATCATGCATAGATAACCTGTAGGAAAGTCTTTAATTAGATGAAAACAAAAAATTTAGCTGTTAGTGAGTAAAACGGATAATACTAGCCGGTAATATGATGTTTGATATTAATGAAGTCTCACTAATCACAAAAGAGAACTCTGAAGATGCTCTCAAGAGCTATCCGGTTTATCTTAAAATTAAACAACGTAAGTTCACATTTAACGTGTGAATATATATATATATAGATATAGACATATAGTTATAGGAACACTAACCTACAATAAACATATTTAGAGTTCAATCAAAAGGCACGTATGATTTGGCATATAAAACACAAAAGTAAGTTTGTTCTTTATAGGATGGTGGAGTTGATTTGACAAATAATTTTTTTTTAAAAAGAAATAAAAAGAAAGAAGTGGTTGATTAGTGTGTTGTTATATTGATGCACAATGAGTGCAAAACTTAGAAAAACTACTTTAGCATTTCGATTAGGTGCGAAAGTAGAGTTTGCATGTGCGCCATCATGCACTCTTATGCTTTATTTTGACTTTTGCAAGATTCTTCATTGGACCCTTGTCAAAAATTCCAAATAAAATACACCTTTTGTTCCTATTTCTTTTTGCAATCTTAAACGTTACTTGCTTTTCAAATAAAGTTGGATACTTTTTTCATTTTTTTAAATATCCTCCACCAAATATTAAGATTCATTTACACGTTTTACAAAATATAGTTGCACGAAAACATTACTTGTGATTAACTTGGATAATAGATATGTGTTATTTCTTTTGTATACCTCATTTTCATCCGAGTTGTAGACGAATCAAACCGTTTAATTAAACCTAGGTCGTTAATGTATTCGAGTCTTTATTGAACCTCAATTAAAAACTTTTATCTCATATTAAATATATACATACATAATAAATTGTTACACTACACAAAATTAGGATAAAGATAACTAGATAATGTGCATTATGTTAAATATAAATTTTATGATTATAGAAGGTCAAAAAACTAATCATAAATATAAATGAATACTACGCACAAGCTCACGCTTTAGAAATAGAACTCGAAACAAGTTGAGCTCGAGACTAGACGAATTTAAGCATGATCTATTTAAAACATTAACAAGGTTACTTTCGTCTCATTCCTAATTAATTATAAGACTGAAATGTAAAATATAGTATATATAATATTATGTCATACGTACAATTCTATCATTCAAGCAAGGGAATGTGCGTAAGGGCATGGCATCTAATGGTTCTAAAGCGTTGAGATCCATGTAGCCGGTAAACAAAACTAAGGAGAAGGAGGAGGAGGAATCATGTTGTTGAATCTTGATCGATGAAATAAACAACAAATTCCATACCTAAATAGGTTATTGAAAATCGAAAAACAACAAAACTTATTGATAAAATTTGAAATAGATTTATAGAAGGATGAATATAGTGACATTAGATCCTAATTTTTCTTAAATCCGTGGTTTCGAACACCGGCAATTCTTGACCATAACCACCAGTTCTAACGCCACCACCAATCTCCAATTCAAATAGATCATCTTCATCTTCGTCTTCTTCGTCGTCTTCAACATTCACCATAAAGTTATTGTAATTCTTATCTGCGAACCGTCGTCTCTCGTGCTTCGGTAATGGCATCGAATTCGAATCATGTTCATGGAGGATAATAGTATCGGTTACAGGATAAAACCTAACTGACCTTTTTACACTGCTACTATGCTGTTTTTTGCTCATACAAGACCTCGAAAACGAAGTGCAGTTCATCGTCGCATCCTGTTTAATCGATCGTGATTTCTTCAACGATCTGAAATTCTGAAAGGACTCTTCAATCTTCACTTTCTTCGAAGAAGAAGAAGAAGAAGAAGAAGAAGAACCGAAGAGCGAGTAGATGAATGTAGAAATCCGACTACCTGGTGAGATCGGTTGTTTCACCTTCTTCAAATCGCCGTAGATGTTCATGATAGCTCTTAGCTTCGTCGATTTCATGAACTTTCCTTCAACCTTATTCGAACTCGCTTTTTGAGTATCGTCGAGAAAAATTGCCTCCGCGGTTTTTCGAGATATCGTGAAGGAGTTCGGTAACGATCTGTAGGTCACCGGAGTCTCTGTTTCCGACGACGCCGATGAAGCTGTGAAAGTCATCGTTCCACTGCTACTTGAATCCGAACTGAACTTACTCTTACGGTTGTTGTTGTTGTTGCGAGCATCCATCCATTGATCGATCATAATCGCTCGTCGGAGACTCTGCTCTTCTTGGTTCATCAAATGCGTTTGTTGAAGATGAATTTTGCTGCTCCGTTTTGGCTCAGAGGCAATGTGATCGTAATCGTGATTGCGATTGCGATTTCGAGTGTGAACTTGTTGCTGCAGGTGGCTTAAGCTGTCGTCATGTAGTCCTCTTTCGTCGTTGGTTTCGTCGATTGATCGGAGAATGGAGTCAGGAGAGATGACGAGAAAGACGGAGTTTTCCTCCGTTGATTACCGGAATATCTCTCCGTCATAATTCAATTTCAATTCAGTAAAGTTGGTATTTGTGTGTGTTGTTTGTTGAATTGATGTGACAGTGTGGTTTAGATTGGTTACATTATTACTAATATATAGAAGAAACTGGATTCAAGTGAATGAACACACATATGACGGGGATGAAGATCGATGTGCAGATTTGAATCAAAAGGAGGGAGAGAGATGATTGATTGATGGTTTAGTTGAATGGTGGTGAAAAGCCAAATGGCACGGCTTCAATGTAGGAGAAGGCGAGTGAAGGAGAGAGAGACATATATAGAGCGGGAAAACAAGGGAAGTCCACAACACATTAGTAAATTAGTAATGTATTTTTTACAAACCCTTTTTACATCGAATTCTAGTATTTTTACACTCAATGGATAGTGGAAAGAAGCAATGTAATTAAAGCTACGTAATCAAAGCTAGACACACCTATAATCGCAACACTATCCCACTGTCCTCAGCAATACCAGAGCTATGCAAAAATATCTCAAAAATCTAATATTCGGATATCCTAAATTTTTTGATTCACATAAAGATTTTTGAATATTCTAAATATTTTTACAAAAACTATAAAAATAATTAACATTACTTATAAATTTCGGGTATTTTTATAAAAAGTTCTTATATTTAAAAGTTTTTTAATAAAAATTATTACAAGTTTTATAAAATTATGAAATAATATATATTTTTTTTAGATTTCAGATATCTGAATCCAAATTCAAAATTTAGAATATCTGAAAAATTCAAACATTAAAATTCATCATCTAAAATTTTTGAATATCTGATTTTGAATAGGGACAATTGCATATTTCTCCCTTTAAATTTGTGAAATTCCATATATCCTCAAAACATGCAATAAAACGAATTATACTTTATGCATTGAAATTTGTGTTTTGGAGAAATATGTTTTTTTAGTGAAAATGAAGATATATATAATTCTCCCCACTTAAATAAGACCCAAGATGTCAATAAGTCCTAGATCAATTGGTTTAAGATAAGACACTATATGATTTTCCAAAATGGAAGTCATGAATTTGAGTCTCACCAGGTACAATATGCTTTAAGTAGGCTAAGAGTTTTATCACAAAATAATGGGCAAGCCGGGTCTCTAGCGTTGTCTGTGTTTGCGGGTGTGGGTGACCTTTCGCCAATAAATTTACCGGATGACCAGACTTAAAAATTATTCGTCAGCCGTTAAAAAAATATGACTCAGGATATTTAAATTAAACAGCAAGACTACATGACCCACAATTAAACACGAAATGGCTACAAGGTGAAGTTGGCCATGTGATTGTTAGTTTTTTTAGTTTCTTATTTTATTGTTTATTTTTATTTTGTAATTTTAATTATTTATACTAATAAAATAATTAATATTGATTTTAATTTTATTCGTTCTACAATTTTCCAAGAGTTCAAAGTGGAGAACTTTCATCATAAGATCACATAGCTATGGATTAATATTTATCGGGTTACACCGGTTAGAATTTATGTGATGAGAATTATATTGTATAACCTTTAAAGCATACCAGAAGAATGTGAGAAAAAAAACTTAATGAAACCATACAAAACTAAAAAATACTAAGAAAACTTTTTAAAAAATCCGATTTGACAAATCGGGAAACCTGGGTCAACTCCGCCTCCTTCTAAGGATAGTGAAAGGTACCTAACGGGTAAAATGAGGTGGCAAGCTATGAAGATGCCATGGGGGGGTTCAAATGTTCAAAGTATAGTGTATCCTCACCTTAAAGGATAACATGATATTAGGTAGTACAGCGACACCATATGATTATTAGAAGTTGTTTACTAGTATCTACGCAGAATGGATTATGATGTTTTATAATTTTAAAATATCTAATAATTATTATGTTAAAATTATGAACTTAAAATTTTTAAAGTTATAAATATATAGAAGTGTGATTGAATATTCGAGTTTTGAAGTTAGTTTTTAGATGGGTTTTAAAACTAGATTCAGATAAATGGTATTGAATTTCAAATAAAATCTCAAATCCACATAGATACAAGCCTAATAAGTAATGAGTAACGAGTACCTAAAGTTATAAGATTAGGCATTAAACACGAATTTATTAATAAAAAATAAGGAAGGTGAGCAATACCAGACCCACCTATGATCCCTATTTCACACAATTAGATGCGTGGTGTGGGTGTGGGAGTGATTCATGCCATCAACGTCAAAAGTCCAAAATATGAAGACAAAAATAGTTAGTCACTATTTAAGAATCTCTGTCTCTCTTCTTTACTCTTCTCTTGTTTTCTACCTCTAGACTCTACTAGATATTTACTCTTCTGGCTCACTTGTTTTATAATTACTAAATCATTAGCTAGCTTGATTATTAGCTAACTTTTTTTGTTTAATCACACCTATCAAATCCTACTATTAAATCTTAATCATTTATAGCACGTTAGTATCATTTGGGTACACAAAAATAGTATTTTCTAGCTAATATATTTATTTTGATAATCATTTCCATTTTGTTATTAAAATTTATAAATAGATCTAAAATGGTTACAATTTCATAATAATTTATAGATAACCGTGATGGTCAAGGTATTATAAAAATTAATATATTCTTCATAGAAGTTGATAAACTTATGCATAAATGTTCTTATTTTAAATAAAAATCTGTTATTATTATATGATTAAAACAAACTGTCTTTCTAAATATATTTTAATTGTATTTTAGACTGATTTAATTACACAGACATATAATTAAATAAAATTATATGTACATATAAAAATGTTATGGTTTTAGCCATAATAATTATTAGGTACGTTGTTTTGGCTTAAAAATAAAAGTGGGCCAAATGTGAAAATTTGATGTGAAAACTTGATTTGAAAACTGATGCAACACATTTGTCAACCTTTGAAATCTATAACATTGAAGATACTCTTATAATCAAACTCCAACAAAGAAACAAGAGCTAAAATGTTTTGCCTAAAAAGGTGAACCATCATAATTTTGAATTGAGCAACTTGTGTACTGTTATTTAAAGTTTAAACAACACTAGTCGTGCATAATACAGGATGTAATTTTTGTATTCTAAATGTTTGTATATGTTAAAAAATGCAAACAATATGCGTTAAATAAAAGTATTAACAATAAAAGGACATAATAGATACAGTAATTTCTATCAATTTAATGTCATACTTGTCCGTAACCGAGTTAAGTTTGTAGCACCTGATTTATGCAGTGAAAAGGCTAAAGGCAGATGAAGCCCATATGATAAGATGTGAAGGGTATCTTAGGTGAGGTGATAGAGTGGAAAGGTGAACATCAGCTTTGGCAGTGTTGAAGCCCAGATGATGCGAGGGAGGGAGCCGACTCGGGTGTGTGCCAAGCGGTGAAGGTGGGACAACACCGCCAACCAAATGGTTTATTGTGAATCAACATTGCATTCTATTTGCGAGTTTGGATTTAGTCTAAATGACTTTCATCATATTTGGATTAAACTGCTAATCAAGTTTACCTAAATGACTTAGGCTGGAGTTAACCTCGTAGTATTCTATATTTCAAAGAACGTGTTTTCTTGGCATTTTGGCGTTATATAAACGTTTTTGCCGCTTCTTTTATTAGTACTTTTATAATAGTATGTAGAAGAAATAATTAATTTTTTTTTAATTATTCAATGTTTTAACGTTTCATGTTTGTACTACCATCTAATACACAACTCTTGTTTCAGTTTATGTGTCAGATATAAATATGTGTCATGTTTAGATTCATATAAACTCATTTAACAATACTTGTTTAACAAGTATACAAAAAACATAGTAATTGTTTACGATTAACACTTTTAACTTATATATTAAAAAATATCCCTGCTAATAATGATTAATATATATATATATATATAATATATATATATTATATATATATATATATATATATATATATATAGCATATATTGTATTAAAAAGTGTGGATGATTGTCAAAGACTAGTGCAATAAAGTGGTAAAGGATGCATCGGCAACGTTATCTCCGTGGATGCCAGCAAAAGCCATTCATAGGCAAGTACAATACTTATAATGAAGTAGAGTGGTAGAAAGGTGAGCCCAAAGCATAGCATCTACAGACTCCAACTCAAAAGGTATTTTGGCACACAATATGGCTCCAGACTACCACTATGCATGTGAGTTGTTGTACTCTTCATCGTAGTCTTTTGCATAGTAAAATATATCAAAGAAACTGTTTCTCTATGTTGATGCCGGGTGGAAATAGAAACAAAGCAAACAAAAAGATGCATTATAATGGCAACTCATTCTAGAGGCTAGAATGTTTTTTTTTTCCATTATCTATTTTACTTGTGCTTACCATACCTGCATAAGATTTAGGAGCCATCAGATACTCCAATCTTAAATCAAGATTTATCAATGTTAGAGGTGTTTTAGTGAAGTGCGCATAAGTATGTTGCACGGCTTTGGTAGAGCATGATACAGTATTTTCACGAGGTGACCGCCATGAATTAGTATTTGAGTTAGGGTGATAGCGGTCGTCATTAATATTGCAACCACAGTCAGGGCCGGCTTTATAGTGTAAATTGTGATGCATTGGGCTTGGCCCCCCTCAAAAAAGGACACTCGTTTATAAAAAATATTATAATGGGTTTTGATATTATATGGTTCAATGAAATTTTGAAGCGGTAGTCTTGAATAAAATTTTGATGATTTTATAGTTGAGCTCCGATTGATGAAAATTTTGGTATTATATGGCTCAATGAAAATTTGATTTATTGCTTTTGCTCAAAGAAATTTGATTAGGTTACTTTTGTTTAGATTGCGAAAGGACCTCATTTTTTTAGCTCGGTTGGGGCCTTAACGTTAAGCCGGCCCCGACCATAATAAGAATCTGTGAAGTAGTAAGTGTGGAACCTCTATTGCCGATTAAGTGTTATCCAGCTATGGTGGCATATATGCATACCCCAGTTTGACTATGGTTCAACAATGGACAATAGATCATGCTCCTTAACTTGTTACATTTGAGAAGGTGGATACCCAATAATTAGTACACTTGTACAAAAAAAAGACGATCTAAGGCTTTAGTTTGTACACCTCATAGAACTCGACACACAAGCGCCATAGATGAAACGGCTTTGATACCAGATGATACGGTCAAATAGAGAAGTGGAGAAAACAAAAGTATCATAAGATGATTAGAGAAGCTTCATGGAATTAGTTTATATTCATATCAAAATAATCAAATACCAGAACTAGTTATAGATCCTTGCAACCAAATACACCAAGTGTTTTGACCCAACTACTCCTATTATCACTTATCACCACTAGCATTACTCCATTACATGACTTAAAGAAAAAACTACTGAGAAACTGAAACGAAACTGACTCCTACTCTTCTATGTGGTCACTTGACTTCCGAGGATGCATGACTTGCATGAATTGTGCACACATCAATTGAGTAGTGCCCCGATTAGACATGGCCCATGTAACCGGTATCTAAACGGGTCAGTAGGTTAATCAAATCGTAGGTTGACCTTAGAAAGGGTGTAACAATGCATGACTTAGCTCCTGTTTTGCGCAAGGTCCTGATGGAGGCTTATAATTTATATTTTTAAATTCGTATTCTAAATTTAAAGGTCAACAAGTTAATCTATAATCCAACCAAACATGATACCTTTATTGGGTCCAACAAATCGACTCGTTTTCCTCCCAACCCATTAATTTAGACCCAATCCAGCCTTTTATTTCATTCTTAAGCTCATTTTGTGGTGTGCAATTAACAACCCCCTAGTCAAATTTGAAACATCATTCCATCTAATCAATGTTTGATTTCCTAAAAAAACACATGCTGATTTGTTATCTCTTGACAATTGTTGGTTAAAATATACAAATTGACCCCACTTTTCTCATGGCAAGCTTCGCAAAGACTGCAACTTGCACGGTTGTTTCCTGTTTTGATCCCTAAATCTCAAGAAATAGTATTCTTTTTGATAATCCATATCATTATTTATATCATCAACACATTTAAATAAAGTTTTATATATACAACATGCTTTAATTGATTAATTGAAAGTTGATACTGTTCATGGCTGCGCCTAATCCTATACACCAACTTGTGTTATTTCCTTTGACTTTGTCTTTATCTATATTGTTTTACTATTGTGTTTGGTCATAGCTGATCATAAGCAGAACAAGAAAGAAATCAGGGGAAAAAAAACAAGATTAGTTTCAAATTGCATGTCAGAATAGTTCATGGAAGAACAAAAGGTGGATGGTGATGATGTCATAGTAGAGATTTCAGGTGCTGAAGAAAAACCAAATTCTAGTGATCCAAATGAGGAGGTGAAGGTTGAGGGGATTGAGAAACAAGAATCTGGATCTTACTCTTTTAAAAAGTTTCTTGACCCGCCACTGGTTACCATCCAAGCGGTTCAACCGAATCAAGACTCGGGTCTTAGACCAAGGAAGAAAGTGCCTTCATTTACAGGATCAGGCTCTTCGACTATAGAGATATCAAATATTAATCCAGTTACGGTTGTAAAAGCTGATGAAGATCCTAACAGAAGATCACTTGCCCAGTCTCCATACCCCAAGGCAAAATCAAGAATCATTGAACCAGTGGTTCCTAGCAATTGGAAAGTGGAAAATAATAAAGTGGACACAGGTGGTTCTCCTTCAGGAAATACAAAATCCCCCAAAGTTACCCCTCCAATAACACCTAGAACACCATTACTGGTGTCACAAGGAGAAGAGGATGATGATGAAGATGCATATTTCACAAAAGTTATCGAAGGGAACCAAACAAGAAAACGATCCAAGAAATTTAAGGTTTGGTTTATTATCGAGTTCAGTTTATTTGTTTGCATAACGGCAGTTTTAATTCTTAGCGCAACTGTGAATAAACTGGATAAAAGAATATGGAGTTTAGAACTGTGGAAATGGTGTGTTTTGGTATTGGTAATTTTCTGCGGTCGTTTGTTTTCGGAGTGGGTTACGAACACAGTAGTTTTCTTGATTGAAAAGGAATTCTTGCTTAAGAAGAAAGTTTTGTATTTTGTTTATAGCCTGCAGAAGAGTGTTCGGGTTTTTATCTGGATAAGTTTGATTTTACTAACGTGGGGCCTACTGATCAACCGTGGGGTCCACAGATCAAGAGACACGACCAAAGTACTAAACTATATCACAAGGGGGATTGCCTCTACACTTGTTGGTGCCGGTGCATGGATCCTTAAAACTCTGTTTGTAAAAATCTTAGCTTCTTCATTTCATGTTAAGATATTCTTTGATAGAATCCAAGAAAATATTTTCCATCAATATGTTCTTCAAACACTTTCAGGACCTCCATTGATGGGGGATTCTGAAAGCATAGCAAGCAGGCAACTGAGTTTCAAAAGTACTAAAAATGAAAGGGGAGAACAAAAGAAAGAAAAGATTATTGACGTGCAAAAGCTACAGAAAATGAAGCGTGGAAAGGTGTCCGCCTGGACAATGAAAGGATTAATTAAAATTATAAGTAAGTCGGGCTTTTCTACACTTTCTAATGCACTTGATGAAAGTGAGGATGCTGCTGAGCAGAATGAACAAAAGGATGGAACAATTACTTGTGAATGGGAAGCTCAAAATGCGGGTTATACTATATTTAGAAATGTTGCTAAACATGGGCACAAGTAAGATTAATCTAATTAACCATGTTTCTTGATCTGTTCATTATTCTTCATGCAATTTCCTTAGAATAACAACACAGATTTCAAAATGGCCTCTGTGGTAACTATACTCTTTTATGTCCTAACATGATAACTAGAGGCTTTTAAAGGCTAATATGCTAACTATAGTGTAACAAATAATTATCAAATAGGAGGTAAAACTTCAATTACTATGTTGGTGCAAGAATGACATTAATCATCAAACTAGATAATTTCCAAAACTTTAATAACCAGGTTGGGACATAAGTAGAAAACAGTTCTGAAAAGTTATTGTTAATTATTGTATTGAATTTGCAATTATTCTTGATGCATCTCGTGATTTACAATAGTCATATAAACTAGGTACATCGAAGAGGATGATCTTTTACATTTTATGAGCAAAGAGGATGTGAAGAAAGTGCTTCCATTGTTCGAAGGCGCAGTGGAAACTGGACGGATTAAGAAGAAGTCATTTAGTAATTGGGTGGTAATTAGCAAATAACTTTTAATTGCTTCACATTCATTATGAAGATCAATCCTTAATGTTCTATTCCCTTAAAAATTATCTTGCTTTCTAGGTTAATGTGTACAAGGAGCGTAAATTTCTAGCACTTTCTTTGAAAGACACAAAAACAGCCATAGAAGAGCTAAACAAGCTTGTTTCTGGGTTTACGTTATTTGTGCTCATAATCGTTTGGTTACTTCTCATGGGGATCGCCACAACAGAAGTATTGCTTTTCATCTCATCTCAGCTGTTACTTGGAGTTTTCATGTTTGGGACCTCTGCTAAGACAGCATTTGAAGCCATCATATTCGTGTTTGTGATGCACCCTTTTGATGTCGGTGATCGTTGTGTCGTTGATGGTGTTCAGGTAACTCAATGGACCTAAATACCTAATCTGCTTGCTAAAATTTACTCTTACCTATTATGCAGAGTTGTTCTACTTTACTTATTTTAATGAGCATAAACCTATAGGTTGTTGTAGAGGAAGTAAACATATTGACAACGGTATTCCTAAGGTATGATAACGAGAAGATTTACTACCCGAATTCAATCTTGGCTACCAAAGCCATTAGCAACTTCAACAGAAGCCCTGAGATGAGCGATTCAGTGGAGTTTGATTTGGATGTATCTACTTCAATGGAGAAAATCTTAGCCCTAAAAGCTAAAATCAAAGCGTATGTTAATTATACTTCTCTATATTTCTTAGTGTGACAATTGATTCAATTCTGTTTGTCATCTGCTTCAACCAACTTAGAACTGTTGCAATAACTTAGGACTAGATATGTGATATGCCTGTAGTTTTAATTAAGGGTAGAGTGTCTTATTCTGTGTAGGAAACAAGGAATGAAGGTAGATGTTTTGGGGATTGACAACGAGGGCAGGATTTCAGATTTAACATATCAATTGGAGACCTAATCCATGGTTTGTGTTCATCGAATACTACAAATTTGTAAAAAAAGTGTTCTTCAAATTCATAAAACCAAAACAATAGCAAAATTAACACTAATTCTCTCGTGCAATTATAGCTTGATGTCGAGTTTTGGTTGTGATTTATGTCTAATGTAGATGTTAATTCGTGATTTAATTTCTCAGGTACATAGATAGCAAACCTCAATTGTGGCGTCCAAAGCACAGTGTTAGGGTTAGGGAGATCGAAGATGTAAATAAGATGAAAATGAGCCTGTACGTAACTCATACGATCAACTTTCAGAACTACGAAGAGAAAAGTGACAGGAGATCAAACCTCGTGATGGAGCTGAAGAACATCTTTGAAGAGCTCGGAATCAAGTATCATCTTCTTCCTCAAGAAGTTCTGATTAGATACGTAGGCTCTGCATCACCACCAGCCACCACCGCCACACGATTGTCGTAATCGATTTCAATAGTAACGGGCCATAATACCGAGCTATGAATCTATACTCTCAGTCATGTTTGAAAAATTAATAAAAGAATTATAGATTAAACCCACGCAATGTGACACGATTACAAATTTTATCATATGTGTTAAGGTTGTGTCATTAACGTGGTTAAATATTTATCTGAAATTTATGAATTTACGATGATTTGATATAGGCAGAATAAAGTAGATGTAAACATAACTTCATATTGAAACATCAAACTTGTACAAGAAAAAGATATTGCTAAGTAGATAAAAAAAAAATATGAAGTTGTGGTAGTCCGATATAGGTGGAAAAGAGTATTATGTATAACATGGTGCGATGTATTGTGTCTCGTACATTGCAACGTAAACATGACATTCATGAATTAACAGTGAAACGAAAAACCGGTACAAGAAAAAAATACCGTTAAGTGCATAAGAAAATATATAAAGTTGTGATAGTTTGGTATAGGTAGAAAAAAACATTATGTAGCATGTTAGGATATATAAAGAATGTAATATTGAAACGACAAAACAAAAGCGTTAAAAAATCAATTTAAAGAAAATTAAAAAGTAAAAGAAATTAACAAACATAAAAAACAACCCTTGAAATTTAAACCCAGAGTAGTTGGTATAAAGGCTAACAATTTTAATAAACAACCTAATTAAATACATCAAAAATTTGTGATCTCTTATTATCTACCGACATTTGTATTTAAGGTATTGTAATGTATCGCATAAGAGAATGAAAAATTATACACCTATTTTAAAAGGACCTCTGTAGAATTGTCCGATTATATATTTAATCAACTTATTTTACCTAAATTATACACGTATATTTTAAAAGGGCCTCTATGGAAATGTTCAATTTATGAAAACTTTCATGAAACAACTTAAGTCATTAAAACTAAAAAATGTTTTATAAAAACTAATAGAATTATTATATAATAGCATAGAGATGAGAAACCAAAAAGATATAAAGCAATTAAAGAAAATTTTATTTAATTTATAAGAGAACGAGCCAAAAAAGATGACCAAGGAAACTCAATAAAATGACATGTGTTTCTAATCATACTTTACTTTCACATATGAATTTACATTATTTACTTAAACCTACCACTTCTTGAATATACATCTTTTAACACTAAAAATGAATAATGATAGTGTTGTAAAATTTTATTTATTTGACATTTAAATTTTACTAATTATCAACTTATGATTGCATTAGTTGTTGTATTATGTACATAAAATGTTATACATATCTTTTTTCTTTTAGTTTTTTGTTTTAAACCTAATATTTTTATAATTTTCATAATTTAACCCCTATAATTTTTTACTTTGAACTTTAATCCCTCATATTTTTCATCTCTTATAATTTTTTTAATTATGATCTAATTTATGAGAGTTAACACGTCATAATGTGCGCGTGTGATTCAACGTTGTTACATTTATTTTTTCATGTTTAAATTTATTGTCGCAAGGCGAGGTTTCTATACCAATATAATTATTGTTTTTTAAATTTTAATGTATTACGCTTCACGTGCGTAATTTAATAATTTTACATTTATTTCCCTTTGGTTGTTATTTTTTATTATTTATTAATATGATTTTTTCCAGCACTGATAGTTAATGATGGTGATATGTAATTGATTTTATTTGATATGATTTTACCCTATATCTAAACATGAGTGGGCTTAATACCGTAGATACTAAAATTTATGTATTTATGTTTATTTTTATTTCGAGAATCCTGGGTAGAAAAGTTGCGTCTTGCATCCGTAAGTTATGGCTGACCTCATCACCTCTCAACAAATGACAGCGGCGTACTACAAGTGGACCCCTCAAGTTTACATTGCATACAAAATGCCATCATTCTTTTGTAAATTCTCAACCAACTCCACTTTCGTAATAATAATACATGAAGCCCTCCAAATTCTAAGACATACGTTAAAGTTAAAAATTCCTTATCAACAAATGAGGTCTCAAATGAAAAGTTAAGTGTGTAAGGTTTCTTGCCTTATATTCCAGATGTAGTAAAGTATATTAGTAATAGATTGAGAGTCTCTATCAAAAAAAATTTACAACTTATACGTAATAAAAACATAATGTGACAACCGGTAATTTCAGGTCAATACCCGACCTTGACTTGGGTATAATTACACCTATAATACTTGATTTTCAATTGAATTCCAACTTTTGAAGTCGTTTTATGCATTACAAAATTTCATGCATTACATTTCATGCATCGATGATTCGGCGTAATTACCATTTTTACACGCTATACAACCGGCACACACGAATGTTGATGATAATTAATATAGATATGTACTAATAAATACTTTAAGGTATTTCAAAGTAATTAGATTCCATTGTTTCCAAGTATTTTAGATTCCAAATTAAAATACATTGGAAAAGCTTGAATTTATAAATAAACCTAATCGCATAAATTCATATTTTACTCGGAACGGATCATTTTAACGCACCTGCTAACTACATGATGCATCATTAACACATCATCAATATCAAAATATATGATATTATATAAGTGTTTATAATATTTGAATGTATTTTAATAAATAAAAAGTAAAAATGCAAAAATGTGTAAAAATACCTATAGTGCAATAAATACCATCTAAATATCCAATACCACCTAAATTAAACTAAAACATCTCTCTCTCTCACTTTATCAACGTGCATTTAAAACCCCCCTCCCATTCATCTCACTTTTTTCACAAAATCCTAAGAAGGATCTTCTTTGACTTTGTGATTTTTGAAAATTGCCATATTAGTGAAAGCCCTTTTTAATTGTATAAAGATGCATGTCCCCTTACTACACTTGGAGCCTCCGTTCCATTCCTTGTGAACGTGGATTAAGCCCCTCAAACACCAAAAAGAAATTTTCAAGGTAGAAACTCAAGTATTAGAAGAAACCCCTTCATTTTACAACCTACACATTTCATCTCATCTTCTCTCACTCAAAATACACCACCACCACCACCTAACATCTCTTCTCCTCCTTTCCCTCTCTAAAAATTCGGCCAAGACACCACCTCCACCACCTCATATCATTTTCAACTCGTATTCTACAAATATTAGATGATTCAAGTGTCATTGTTGAAGACCAAGTGACTCTTGAAGCTTCCAAGCATCCTACAACATCTTCTCTACTTTTCCTTGGTTGGTTCTTAGTTCAAAGGATCAAGTCTTCTTTTTCCTTGCATTTCAAGACTACCATCTCTTTCTCCTTGCTTTTTTAAGGTTAGCACCTTGTTTCTAATCTTCTATACATTACCATGATGTGTTCATGTTCACTAACTCATCCAAAAGTGCTCTAGCAAAGTTTAAAAAGTAACAAAACATGTAAGACAATTTCTGGCAGATTCATGTTCTGTGTTTTCGACACCATAATTCAACCTAAACATGGTCAAATGAACAATTTATTGAGCCTAACATTAACTTTAGGATGTCTAGTTTTTAACTCATCCAACCTTAAAATTTTTAGATGGGTATAACCTATCAAAAACGTACAAACATGATTAAAGTGTTGAACCTGAATTTTTGGCAGAATAGATAGGACAGAAAGATTGAGGCATAAGTTATGCTTAAAGTAATCAAATGAAGATTTTCCTTCTTTGGTAACTTATCTTAAGATGTTAGGTTTAAAAGTACTAGCTCTATTTGTGAATGTAGGGTTTGACCCCTCAAAAAGGTGAAATCCATGGACATGTACAGAAAAATACTACACTGACATCTGTTGCTTCATGACCCATTTCGAGGCACTTAAACTTAGTTACATACTACAAGATATACTTTTTCGGAAACCTAAGACATAGATCTAGATGTGGTAAAAATATCAGATTTTATAAAAATTCTTTGTACCATGAAAAAAGGATGTCAACCAGAGCTAAAAATCCTCTTGTTTCTGTCCAATGTTCATATTTATATAAAGTACACTTTTGGAGATATTTGATGAAAAGAAACTCATACACATGAAAAGTATAATGCTATTATACTTAATATAAAACCCATCCAATACATTATGTGTTTTTATGAAGATAACTATGAAGACAAGAATCTAAATAAAACATTAACGGCTCAACATGTCTAACTAGTCAAGTGATATTTTCAAAACTAACTTTGTGGATGAGTTATGCATGACCATCTAGGGTCAGTAATAATGACCTTATGAATATATTGTGATTTTGTTTAGGAGATTCCTAGACCAATCATACGTACAGACTATTGCTAGAATTCACGCTTGCATTACAAGTGAGTTTCACGGCCCCATTTTACTTATTTTCCTTTTGGGGGAAATTACATGCAAATTACTATTTTCCTGGACACATTTACTTGTTAATGATTTCACATGTTATATAAGTTGTTTACTTACCGTATAAAGTCCCCTGTTATCGGACTGTTAGTTTATTTCCCAAAGCGAGGTAATCATGGATAGTACTATTGGATTTGACTACCCCTACCCGGATTAATTACCCTAATCTTGACTGGAGGTCTAAACGGGTGCATTATTAGCCTGTTCACGCTCATGCTTACGGTAGGCATGGGTAAGGGCAATTTGTTATAGTTACAATCTAGCTTCGGTTGCTGTGCTTATATAATATTGTAGTATTGTATGATCAACAATCAAATCATGAAAAGACTTGTGGTCCATTACACTGTTTACTATTACTTTCAAACATGTGAACTCACCAACTTTATGTTGACATATTTTCATGCATGTTTTTCTCAGGTATTTAACATTTGCATCAAGTTAAGCTAGCTTGGTCCACGTCGTATTTAGGGCCATTCATGCTTTTGGGACATTTATTGTTGTATTTGTCATATTTTGAAAACAATTACATTAGCTCTACTGCTTCCGCAATTCAACTCTGAAACAATTATGTATTTTTAAACCTATTTGTATCGTATGTTTACTAAACCATGTAGTGGTCGATCAATGACTATGGTTTTTATGACGTTCACGCCCCGTGGGAAACCGCCGTGGTTAGGGGTGTGACACATAAACACACTTAAAAGCAAGTATAGTCAATGGTTAAATTAGAAAAAAATGATACATTCAAACCACTCAAATAAAAAAAAAACATACATACATCTAAAAACATAATAACATGATCAATAATTTTTATTTTAACCACTCGTCACTATCTCTTTATATATATTGTATAAATAAAAGTATAACGAGTCCACTTTAATTCGTGTTTTAGTTTTTTGCTAAACTACTCTTCTAAAAATAGTGCCCAAAATGGCTTGACTAAGAAAATCATAAACAAGACCTAAAAGTACTAAAAAAACATGTCTGTTCAATCGCCAAATCATATAACACCAATTTTTCAAAAACACAAAAATCGTTAAATAAAAAGATAAAAAAACACCCCTATCATTTACTCTTTTTATTTAAATATTTACTCTCTTTTTATACATATTTATATAATAAAATAAGTATATTAGTGTCACCGTATACCTTTTTCCCACGTTCATGGGGAACGACTATCCCAAAATCAAACCCGATGCAATGGTGGCGAAGGACAAAATTGGCCATTTGGACGATCTTTGTGGATAGAAACATCTCATTCGAGAGACACTAATGGTGAAGAATGCTTCATATGACCACATCATCAATTTAGGGAGGCAAAATCGTCCCATTGAGCATTCTTTTAATTAGGGTTGTAAACAAATCAAATAAATACGACATGACCTTGCTTATGTTTGTTCATTAAAAAAATTTAAGTTAATAAATTCATCAAGAACACTTACAAAATGAGATTTTTTGTTTGTGCTATTTTATCAATGAAATGGACCATTCATGAACGTTTATCAAATATGAATGAACACAAATAAAAGTAAACAAATCCAAATTTTTTAATCAACTTAAATAAATATATTTTTTTGTCAAGTTTTAACACGAACTTAACATTATTATCCAAACATAGTTGACATAATTTATTATAAATATAACTAACACAAATATTAAAAAGTTTGTCAATCTTTAGCATAAACTAAAGTTGAAAGATGATTGTGACGGAGACGTATAGTATAAGTAATGTGTAACAGTTCTAAATATTTAAAACTAGTAAAATAAAAATATAAAATGTAAAATCTTTTTATAAAAAATACAAGCGAATATATTATCGAACATTAACGAACATAAATAAACAAACGCGACCTTTGTTCATGTTTGTCTGCTTAGCTTGATGATGGCAGATTTCATGTTTGTGATCGTTTACATATTAAATGAACAAACACAAATGAACTTCTTGCCGAACAGTTCACAAATTGTTCTCTGAACGTTCATTTTGTCTACAACCCTACTCTCAATAGTTAATAATTAACAAACTAAATCCATCTTTATAAGCTTGTGTAGTTGATCTCAGAGTGTTTTATCATGTTCAATAACCGAGATATTTTTCACAACTAATAACAAGGAAATCAAAATTCATGTTAGACCATATAGTATGGATTTTCTTGAAATATTATTTCACAGTACAATGGACGATAAAATACATTTTGACATTCCTTTAAATCGATTGCCACCTCCCTCTCTCACATACGTCACTTCATCTTCCTAAAACATGTCCATCCGCACTAGCTTCTCTCCCCGCACTCTTTCCTCCATGACGACAACCTCTCAGATATTACATTGGAGAATGGAGAAGACCCAACCCAAGGTGATAAGGAGACATCAGACAAGGGGTTCTTCTCACGACAAAACTGATTCAGGGGTCTCTTTGAAAATTCAGAATGTTTAAGGTGAACTTCATCAATCAATAATAGTTGGGGGACTATAGTACATACAAACGCAAAAACTATTTTTCATCAGCTTTGTTCCATAACTGGGCCAACGTCAGATCCAACATACTACACTCTCTTCCCTCGACCTTCCTCCACAATTTTAACGGTGATCACTCGATCGCCGGAGATTCTTCCACCCCCGATCACCGGAGATTCTTTCACCTCCGATCACCTGTTCTTTTCTCATACACAGTGCCTCTATCCCCTATTTCTGTACATATATACGTCGCCATATATATATATATCTGATAAGCAATAGATGATCCTTCTAGGTTAGAGTTAGGGTTTAAAATGTTATAGCACTGTTCTCAGTTTACTATGCAAACAGCTGTCAAATTGAACTACTGTAAAACGTTATCAGATCACATTCGATCGTAATATAGCTCTCTCATTATTCAGACTCATATTCTTAAAGAGATATGCCGTCGGCGAGGCGGAGAAAGGGCGGTGGAGGCGGTAATTCCAAGAAAACAACGACCTCCGGACAGCAATCGGCGTCTAAAATTGACGAAATTTTCGAAGAACGGAAGACAGAAAGGGAGAAAACAACGAACGATTTGAATAATAACCAACATAACATCAACAGTTTGAAGAAACAGAGGAGTAAGCGTTCATGTATAGATAACTGTTGTTGGTTGATCGGATTTATATGTTCGACTTGGTGGTTTTTGCTGTTCCTTTACAATGCGATGCCGGCGTCGTTCCCGCAGTACGTGACGGAGGCGATTACAGGACCTACGCCGGACCCTCCGGGTGTGAAGTTGCATAAGGAGGGATTGACGGCGAAGCATCCGGTGGTGTTTGTACCGGGGATTGTGACCGGTGGGCTTGAATTGTGGGAAGGGCACCCCTGTATGGATGGGCTGTTTAGGAAGCGGCTTTGGGGTGGCACCTTTGGTGAAGTATATAGAAGGTAATTAGTAAGTTTTATCTCTATTTTGTTTAATTGCAGTTTTATGATGTTATCATTGAATTGACATACCGTGATAGTATCATCGATGAATGAGGAAGATGAATTGCAAAATGGCTCAATGTTTGTGTTTTTACTGTGGAACTTTCTTTCACAAACTTGTTTTATATGGAAATCAAGAATTTAATTGTGATTGTTTAGTAGTAATAAACTTACTTGTACACCTTTGTTTTACCTTTTATCTGGTAGTTTCTTTAATAATCAGAATTTACCAAACTCTAAAGAATATTGAAAGTTATTATTGCAAATCTTGAACATAGAGGATTACATCAAAAGCCATCAGGTGCACCAAGTTTAAGTGAAGGTGATTATGTGAATCATTATACATTGTCACATAATAGCTTTCAATACACACATTCAAACATCCCTAATGGACAATAGAAACTCAGTGTGGACCACTAGATACTTGTCTCAATAATGCCTTGGGCAGTTGGTTCATGTGCTGACTTGAAAGAAGAATGGAAAAATCATTGGTTTAAGGGGCCAAATTATGCATGTTTGTGCTCTGAAACTTTGATTTTTGATAATAAAGCATATTTATGTTTTTGTAGTATATTTTGGTGCTCTCTAAACCTTGGTATCTACACGCCTTCGTATTAAACGTTCCTTTTGTTTGACACTGTCCAACCTAAAGTTCTTGACTTTACGGCACCGTAAGGGTTGTTTTGTGATAGAAGCGCACATACACTCTCCATTTTCATCAAATTAACCATAGAAATCAACCCTGTTTACTTGAAATCACGAAACATGGAAAAGAAAGAAACTTATTGCACACTGTTTTGCGCCTTAGTCTTGTAATATGCTGTAGATTGGTAGCTCAATGGTGGATTAATTTGGGGTGCATGAAAATTTTTATTAGTAGTATGGACCACTGAAAAATTATCTCCATACTTCCATAATTATTGTGCAGTTCTCGTGTCGTGTCGCAAGTACCTTGAAAGAACTGGTGAAATCAATTTGTAACAATTATTGGGTTAGGGGTGGGGGTGGGGGGTGGGGAGATTAAACATGTTTGTGCTTCAACTTTGAATTTCTGATAGTAATGTATATGCATGTATTTAACATAAAGGTAAAAGATACTGTTTACTTCCACCACAAATAGCTTGATGGTCCCATACTCCCATCAATTAATTTTAGAAGCATGGCAATTACACCATTTTGTTTATATATCAAACATGGAAATGTGTAGCAATGTTAGTATATGACTGTTTATATTTAGCTTTTTTTATTATTGAAATTACTATTATTAATCACCATATCCAATCACACTACACTAATTTTTTCAAAAATAATATCTACTGTGTATCATCTGCAGGCCATTGTGCTGGATTGAACATATGTCACTGGATAATGAAACTGGGCTGGACCCTCCTGGAGTACGAGTCAGGCCTGTATCTGGACTTGTGGCAGCCGATTACTTTGCTGCGGGCTATTTTGTATGGGCAGTTTTGATCGCAAATTTGGCCCGCATTGGATACGAGGAAAAAAACATGTATATGGCTGCTTATGATTGGAGGCTCTCATTTCAGAATACCGAAGTACGTGTTTTTTACAAAACTTTCTCCATATAGTTATATGCCAAACAATGAGATAACATAACTGGAGCACAGCTATTTATATGATAAGGCCAACCGTGTATTGAAACTTGTTTTAGGTTATGTAGGTATGTATCAAGTTGTTTTTTATACCAAATCTGCGAGGAGAATGCTTAATGATGAAAATGCCCTCAAAATTTGCTTAAAGACAATAAAACCATGTTATCAAGTTAAGCAACAATTTAATACATGTTTTTAGTTGGATTTGTTATTACCGAAAGTGAACACATCTTCATGCCCTATAGGGCCATAGGGGTGGGGAAATGGGCTCGGTCTAGGTTGACCTAAATCACCTTTTTCTATCTTTTATATATAACCTGTGTTAAATTTAATTACAAATACAGATTAAGATTATTACAATATTCATCTTCTTTTCTTTTTCGCATAAAGGGATTTAGAAGGCATGAACTAATAATTCACTTTAGGCAACTTTCAACCAGTTTGACTCGTTAGAGATAAAACATAAACCCTAATTAACCCTTCAGAAGTAAACAGTGGCAGACCCAGGATTTTTTTCCATGTGGGTCAAAACTTTTCAATCTTCGTATTTCTATCTAGAGGGATTTATAGTCGGGTCGGGTCATCAAACTTTTTTTACTTGATTGAATCGATCACAGAAACCCGAATCCAAGAAAATTCAACATACAATTTAACATCAATAAGAAACCGGATTTCAAAACCAAATGAAACCCCAATTCAAAAGGTAGACCAGTGGCAAGGTAAGGTGAAGGGTCTAAAATTTGGGTAGGCTTAAATGTTTGCTTGAGATGGGTTTTAAATTTTAATGGGTACTAGGAATATGGGTTTAAGTGGTTTTAATAATTTGTAAAATAGATTTTAGTTGTTAATTTCAGTGAGTTTAATAAGTTATTTATTTGTTTTCTAATAAGTTAAACTTCACAAAATTAAAAGAATTATATTAATCTTTTTTAGCACTACTGGTCACAAATTTTCATGGGTGTTGGTGTTAAAAAATCTTGGGTGTGAATCAGGGTTCCGTTAAAAAAATAAAATTCATGGGTGTTGGTTGACACGCATGCACACCATCTAGGGCTGCCCATGGAAGTAAATGGATTGAACTTGCCACCTATATTAATATATATGCGTGGCCGTAAAATAGTTGAATGCTTGGGTGGCCTCCACATAAGTATCTCTCAAGTATGGGCACATGTTTTAACAATTGTTACCTCTTTTCAATAAATAATGATAATCAGGTACGTGATCAAACTTTAAGCAGGATGAAAAGCAATATAGAACTCATGGTAGCCACAAGCGGTGAAAAGGTGGTTGTAATTCCACATTCTATGGGTGTTTTGTACTTTTTACATTTTATGAAATGGGTCGAATCACCAGCTCCAATGGGTGGCAGTGGTGGATCAGATTGGTGTGATAGCATATAAAAGCTGTGATGAATATTGGTGGGCCCTTTTTAGGGCTTCCCAAAATAGTTGCAGGGCTTTTTTCTGCTGAAGCTAAGGATATTGCTGTGGCCAGGTAGATCACTACTTGTTTCATGAATACTGATTTTTTGTACATGAATGCATCTTTGGGGTGTTTGGATTTGCCTTTGGAACAGATTATATTATTAGATAAATAAATGGTGCGATTGGTGGATGATTATATCAGTTTTGGATAACTAAGTCAAATCAGCTACAAAAAATATCATTTTGGTCATTTTATCTTATTATTTCCCTAAGACATTAGAATATCCCAAAAATTCAGAATATCTCATTATAGGAGTATCACAACTTCAAACACTAGAAGCACATTCAATTATCCGAACACACTCATAATCCCTCCATATTTTTCATACTTGCAATGCAGGGCTGTTGCACCTGGTGTTCTTGATTTAGATATATTTGGTTTTCAAACATTACAACATGCAATGAGGATGACGCGCACCTGGGATTCAACAATGTCATTAATACCAAAAGGTGGGGATGCAATTTGGGGCACACTAGATTGGGCCCCAGATGCAGACCATATCTGCGTTGCTAAGAAAATTAACAAGAATGATACTCAAGCAGCAGGTGAAAATGGGGTGGGTTTTGATGATTTTAAATCTCATAATTATGGAAGAATTATATCATTTGGGAAAGATGTTGCTGAATTACATTCATCAAAAATCGAGAGGGTGGACTTTAAGGTACTCTTTAATTTTCATAACTAAGTTATGTACTTGTCACCCATAATTTAGCAACCAACTTTATATTAAGAACAAAATAGAAACCAACTTTCACATATTGTAGGAATTTAGCAACCAACATCATTTTAACAGATTTTGCCTGTATATTTACTAAAGTGGCACAAAATGGTGTTGTTTCAGCCGCCACATAAGATGTCACATCACATATGCAAATATACTTGTATGAAAAGAAATAAAAATTATAGTTATTTGCATGTTTTAAAATTAGTATTTTTTTAAACATATATTTAATGTGATATGTTTTTGTAATCTGGCTAAAAAAGGGTATGTCCGGTGCTTGACTTAGCTTTTGCATTACACATGGTTTGGGGAGGGGTCGTGGTCCGATGTATGCAGCCTTAACCTACACATTTTCAATGTATCTAATAGTAATTATTAACGTCACATTAAATGCCATGTGGCATATATTTGCACCTAATTTAAATAACCTGCTACCTTGCTGGTGGTTGCATCTGTCATTTGTTGATTCGGTAATGAAGTCTATAATAGAATGTAACCTGGCTATTAAATTAAGTAATAAAGTGTAACTTGGTTGTTAAAAACCGGTAATAAAAAGTAAGTTAGTTGCTTTTATGCGCCTATTTTAGTTGGTTGCTACAATTTGGAAAAAGTGTAAAGTTCTTTATTTTTCAGTGTAAGAACTTTTGAAATGTAGGGTGCTATCAAAGGTAATAACTTTGCAAACAGATCATGCCGAGACGTATGGAATGAATATCATGAAATGGGAGTTGGTGGTATCAAAGCTGTTGCAGATTACAAAGCTTTTACTGTTGAATCTGTTTTGGAACTTCTGCAATTTGTGGCTCCAAGGATGATGAAGCGTGGTGGTGCTCATTATTCTTATGGAATAGCTGATAATTTAAGTGATAAAAAATACGAGCATTATAAGCACTGGTCAAATCCCTTAGAAACCAGGTTAGATACTCTTTAATTCTATGTTGCTTTTGGTCAGAGGTGACAAAATGGGCAGGTTGTCTAGGTTAAGTAAGGGCAAAATGAGTTTGGGTCAAAATGATCATTTCAATATCATTTAAAACTGGTAGGGTTGGGTATGGCCGTCAATTGCCTTTGTCCATCTGTATTTGAGTTCTATAAAGAGTTAATGTAGGCCAGGATTGTTTATAGAATTTGGATCAATTTAGGATGATCATGATTGGGATTTGGGTTCTGCACTTTGTGCAGAGAACCCATGTAAGACACTATGAGAAAACAATTCACACACAGGCACACACTTATTAGGGATTATACTCGCATTCAAATGACTCTACAGCAGGTTATATATACCCATCGATATAGGCAGTTATTTAATTGTCTTTGACAGTTATTTGGCAGGAGTTAACCATCTATTGACCCTGAGATTCTGACTTTGATATTTACATTATAACACTTTTTGAGTTTTTATATTTTGACTTTCTAAATAATTGACTTGATTAAGGATTGATCTTGATTAAAGTCTTCCAATAGTTGATGTATTGAATGATTATGAAAAACCATGTAACTAACTTTATATGACCTTTTTTGGACAAACGATTTTAGGAGGTTGTAAGCATCTGGATTCAACATGTTTACTTTTTAGCTATATATTTAATGTTATCCATTTGACTTAGCTTTTAAATGAATTTTTTTAAATGTTTCTCATTTGGTTTGCTTAGAATTTTCTATTTTTCTCATTTGACCATTTAAGTCGTGTCTGGTTTGGTAGGCCTGTTAAGACCCTTTGTCCACCTGTTCTTGAATTTTATCAATAATTAACTTATTAAACATGTTCAAAAGAATATATTATTTAAGTAATTTAAGTTCTGGATTAAACAATTTTAGGAGGTTGCAAGTATTCGAAACCATCCATTTTCAACTTACCATTTCCCCTTACTTTTTTTTTAATTTTTATTTTATTTTACTCATTTGTCCCATTATAGATATTTATAACCCAAATCACCCATATTTTGGTAAAATACATCAAAATGCTGCGTCAATGGTTGTTATTGTCAAGTTTGGTTTTCATTTGTACTGGGTTAAAAGTTCAAAACTTATTAGTGCTTCACTGCTTCTATGATCCCTACGCAGATTACCAAATGCCCCAGAAATGGAGATTTTTTCTATGTACGGAGTTGGTTTACCCACTGAAAGATCATATGTATATAAATTTAGTCCAGCTGCAGAGTGCTATATTCCTTTCCAGATTGACTCCTCAGCAGAGGGTGGAAACGATCAAGGTTGCTTACAATCCGGGGTCTATTCTGTTGATGGGGATGAAACGGTTCCTGTTTTAAGTGCAGGTTTCATGTGTGCAAAAGGTTGGCGGGGAAAAACACGGTTTAATCCTTCAGGAATTAAAACTTATTTAAAAGAATACAATCACGCCCCGCCTGCAACACTTTTGGAGGGAAGAGGAACACAAAGTGGAAATCATGTTGATATAATGGGGAATTTCGCTTTAATCGAAGATATTATAAGAGTTGCAGCTGGAGCCACTGGAAATGATCTGGGAGGAGATCAAGTTTATTCTGATATATTTAAATGGTCAGACAGGATCAACTTACAACTGTAAATACAACAGGTGAGTCTTAATTTTTGTTTCATACAGTGTAGTTGGCGGGCGGCATGTTGAGTAACGGGTCAAAATGGGTAAAGTTTGTATACCCGTCGAAACACAGGTTAGGTTAGTTGACCTGCCAAAACAATTGTCTGTTTTTTTTGAGTGTTTATATAATTAATTTATTAAACATTATAACAAAACTATACTACTGAGATACCGCAGTAAATATCAACATTCTTATATTTATTTTTTTTGATAATTTAACCTACTATTGCTACTTGCTTATTATTTCTACCATTCAACGACTTAATTTAACTGAATGTTGCTATTTTGCGTAAAATGTTAATAGTACGTAAACATTAACTTGATCAGTAAAAGCATGAAAGTCCATTGCTATTTTGTGCAATTTGCACTTAAAATAGCAATGTAGAAGATTGTAAACATTTTAACACACGTAAGATGACATTTAATCTTATTAATATATAGTTGAATTCTTACATCCTCACCACATTTGAGGTAAGCTATGATCCAAGTTGACCCATTTTTATCTAATCGTTTAGAAATTACCTCCACTAAAAGGCGAGCTTGTTATATATATATTTTTTGTGGTAATCATATATTCCATGTATACTGTACTCATTATCTGTATGTTCTGGTCTCTTAGATGTCAGACAAAATATTAAACAAAAATCAGATTTAAATGAAGAAGCTTCCTTTCACTTCCCTCTTCAGAAAGGACCCGGGTACACAGCGTAAATGTTGATGATGATCAAGTTGGGGTGAAGAAACGGCCTAATTAAAAATCAAGCTGTGTCCTGCTTGTTGACATGTACTTGTACCTTATATATGTCCCCATTTTTGCAGCAATTTTGACCACCCAGAAGTTTAGTTTTCAGACTGTAATCAGATAGAATTAGAATAGGATGAATGGCATGTATGTGTGTTGTTAGCGACAGGTGAAAAATGTTATCATAAAACAAGATTCATAAGCAACAAAAATTCTATTTGCAACTTCCAAAACGCAAGCACCTCCTACAAAAATTGCTGTGAAAAAATTGTCTTATAAGGGTGGATTATTTGTTTAAGGAAGGCAGTCCGTTTGCTTATAGTATAAATTTAAATGTTACATTACTGCTCTTGCAACCATAGTTAGGCTTATCTCGTGACTTGATTTGATTTAAGCAAGAGAACAGGCATCGATCTTGTTTATTATTTTAAAACAACTTTTTAACAATAGTTCTTAGATTTTCTAAGATAAATATACAACTTAGTTACATCAGGATCTGAACCTTTATTCGTGTGGATGTAAAACACAATACTTAAGTCTCATGTCTTATTGGAGACATTTCAAATAACTAAACATCTAACTCCTATTATTTAAAAACACTAAGACATAAATTAGAAAGAAAACCTAAACTCAGACCTCCCTCCATATACAAACATGTTTACTACTTCGTGTAATGAACAAATTGTTTTAAAGCAGTAATCTTCAATTATGTTAGCTATGAAAATAATAATAATATTCACTACACGTGATAAAACATATCCATAAGAACATGTGAACATACATGCATGCAAGCATAAACAAACAGAAACATGTTTGTTATAAAAGTTAATTCGATTGGGAAATCTACATCTCTACGTAGAGCAAGAGCAACATGTATATAATAGCACACGAAAACTCATGTGATAATATTTGTTAGTTAACATAAATCATAACGTTAAAGCCATTCTAAGTTTCCCATTGTCTTTATCAGTCCAAAAAAATTGTGTTTATCATAAAAAAATACACGTTCCAATAAAATAAAAGAAAGGCTCAGCATGATTACGCGTCCCCCGTATTCAAACCGTTTGATGTGAATATAAAACATTATAGGAAACCTTAATCAACTAACAAAAAGACATAAACTTCTTAATCGAAGTGACGCCTATTCTGTTA
The DNA here is from genome assembly GCA_025506515.1 of Flaveria trinervia. Taxonomy (NCBI): domain Eukaryota; kingdom Viridiplantae; phylum Streptophyta; class Magnoliopsida; order Asterales; family Asteraceae; genus Flaveria; species Flaveria trinervia. The sequence goes on from CM046453.1 coordinate 746,761, forward strand.
AAACTCATCAATCAATCAGATTAATAATTGAATTTGCAGTAGTCTTACACCCACTGAACTCAAGAAGCAAAGCAAAGCAAAACCTTTCACTCCAAGCAACCACCTTCCATCATGTCCAGCAATGAATATTACCAATCAAATGGGAATCGGTTTCAAAACGTGAAGCAGAAGTTAAAAGATCGATCCAGGGTCTGACTTTGATCTTATATTTGTTGTTTTGTTTAATGTTTTCACTTCTTTTTAAGTTGAAAATTTGTTGTTTGTGTAGAAAGTCGCAGAGACGAAAGAGAAAACGAAGGAGCTCCTGTTGAAACAAGCTGTTAAAATCGCCAAACAGGCTGAAGAACATGAAACTTTTATCACAAAGGTAACATTTATATTATTCTGTATAAAATGGTCACTAAAGTTTCTTAATTTTCTTTAAATGTATATCATATGGACATTTGATGTCAAATTGTTTCAAATTTAAGTTCAATTTTAGTATAAATCCTAAATAATTTCATACAATTGTTGATAAGTATGTTAGCTCCCTAGCAGGTACCACCAACAGGGAAAACATTAGTTCAATATTTTACAAAACTATATCAATATTTGCATTTTGAATCATGAATGGTTGACATCAGAAGTCAAACTTGGACTATCTTGAGGGTTCTGTATTAGCATAATAGAGTATGTTTGGGTATTGGATAACAATTATCTTGCATGTGTTTTCCTTCTTGTGGTCTTTTAGGTTACTCATGTTTTCAATGTCTTTGCATTTGAGGGATCTTGCTTTGACTTGTATTATGTTGTTGACCGTAACAGACTCAAAATTTTGATGTCAAATTGTTTAATCTTAAGCTCAAAATGTAGTATAATTAATAAAGAATTTCATGAAAAGGTTGGTAGCTACTAAACTACCTACTGAGTACCAAAACAGAAAACATTACTTCAATTTGTTACAATACCCGTATCAATATTTGCAATTTTATGCGTGGATGATTGACATCAGAATTCAGAAGTCAAAGTTTGACTATCTTGAAGATTTCAGTCTTAACATAATGGAGTATGTGTGGGGTAACTGGGTATCGTACCGACATTTATGTTGAATGTATTTCCTCTCTTTATGATCTTTGTAGGTTACTCATTTTATGGGTGTCTTAGCATTTGGAGGATTTTGCTTCATTTTGGGTGCAAGTGAGTCATATGATTTGGTTATTTTCTTGACTTTAGCATTTGGAAAATTTCTAATAAATCGTTCCTTAATCAATTATTTTTTAAATTTCAGGGCCACAAGACATCCGATACGTGTACTGTTTAATCTATATCACGTTTGTTCCGCTTAGGTGGATTTATTATCGATACAAGAAGTGGCATTATTACCTGCTAGTAAGAGCTAATCACTAAAACACTCTGGTTCATTGACGTTTACCTAAGATAAAGTTAAACATAATCCATATGTTACGCAGGATTTTTGTTACTATGCCAACACCATCTTCTTGATCATGCTTTTGTTTTATCCTAAAAATGAAAAGCTTTTCATGGTTTGTTTCTCGTTTGCAGAGGTAAGTAGGTAGATCTTACTTTGAATTACATTTTCTTTTCGATAGTCATTCGATTAATCATCATCTTCATGATGATTGGTACATCTGTAGGGTCCACTTGCATGGGCTCTAATTGTGTGGCGTTGTAGTTTAGTCTTTAGTTCTGTGGACAAACTTGCAAGCGTCCTTATACATCTTCTACCAGGCGAGTTGTTACATCTAGATATCGTTTCATTACATAAACCGTTTCATGTGTTATACTTTATACATTTTGAATGTTAAAATTGAATTTTCGTATTCGTTCTTTGCCCCATCAAAATATGGGGGTGACTAAACTTGGAGCCTTATGTGTCTTCATTGTGTTATTTGTAGGTGTGGTGTTCTTTACTATACGATGGTGGGATGCGGCCTTTTTTGAAGCTATGCACAGAGAAGGTACTTCGCGTAGGGCTTCATGGCCTTATTCTGGAAACAAATCTTTCTTGTGGACATGGTTGTTTATGGTCCCATTAATTGCTTATAGCCTTTGGCAAGCTCTGTATTTTCTGATTGTTAATGTTCTTCGAAGACAACGCTTATTAAGGGATCCTGAAGTCATGACCTCTTACAGGTTAATTATCTATTTCAGTTTTCCTTCATTATCCTATATTTCATCTTTAATTAGCCAAAAACAAGATATAAACCGTTCATGAACACTTTAACGGTTTCCCTTTTGGAATTTTCGGTGATAAGTGTTTGAAAAGTATTTGGTTGACGATCCTCAACATGCTTCATTATTGCTAAAGATTATGTGGCTTACTTGCTGGTTTATTTGGTTTTTGGTATAGGGAACTTTCTAAAAAGGCACAAAAAGCAAACAATTTATGGTGGCGATTAAGCGGCTTACAGGGAGATGATAATCGTGTGTTTATGTACATTCTGCTTCAAGCAGTTTTCACAGTAGTGACAATGGCACTCGCAGTCCCGATATTTCTGTCATATGAAATGCACATTGCTTTCCAAATTCTCAAGGTTTCAGCAACTGTATGGAATGGTGGTTCATTTTTACTTGAAGTCATGCCAAAGCAAGTTGTTCATAGAGAAAACAAAAAAACAAAAAGCGGTACAGCACCCAAGTCATGAAATTTTCACCGAGGTAAAGTCTTAAGAGTAGCATCTTCATTTTCTGTTGTGTGTGTGTATATTTGTATAGTAATGGACCTGGTTGGTAAAAAAAACATGTTTTTGTTCAATGTTTTAAATCTGTGTGTTTGATTATGCTGTTGAAAGCATATAAGCACCAACGAGTGTTTGGGTGTGCTTGCATAAGCTGTTTAGATAAGCAATAAAAAACACTCCTTAAATGCGATTTGATTATGTTTATAAAAGCATATACTTGCTAGTGCATATTTGGGTTTGCTTTAAGCATAAGATGTTTACATAAGCAATCCAAAAAACTTCTTAAATGTGTTTTGATTATGCTGTTAAAAGCATATAGCATGGGTGAGTTTTTGGGTTTGCTTATACGCATAGGTTGTTTTAATAAGCAATCTCAAACACACTATACATGTGCAGAAAGCTTCATGCCTCGGTGTTATACAATCACATACTCGATGTCCAAATGGTAAACATTAGGCGGTTCATACCAGTATCACACTCGTGTTCACACAAAATTTTACAAACAATAACTTGGAAACAATCAAGTTCATAATTTGTCAAGGTGCTGGATGATTTTTTTCCTGCAAAACCATGAAACAATGTGTTACACGACAATAAAATGAAACGAGGTTACATGACAAACAATCTACTGCACATACCTTAATCTCTTTTGCTAGAACATTGACCTGTGATCCAGGTAAAAAACGAGACCAGTTTATTCCAGAATTGCCCTCCGTACAAAACAACTCTGTAACATGAGAAGACTATAATGTAGAAATAAGAATCAAGAATAATATTCTGGTAACAATAGTTTGTTGGATTTATGTTGCAATTGTTGGGTTGACTTGAGACATTTGTAATAAATATCTAGAACTTCAAATATGATAAATATTATACTAAAAGAGGTTTTTTGCAAGTATTATGCATTTGGGAAAGACTATTCGTTTGACATGTTAGAGATTAGAGATGTGTAAAACTTGGTCCAAATTGTAGAAACCGGTAAGTTGTCCAGTTTTGGATTGTAGCACATACTATTATAGATTCAACGAATCAGCCCATTCATTAGCTGGATGAGAAAGAGAACGAACCTGTCGGATATGAACTGCCACACGGAACAACAACAACAAGAGCAGGTCCTCGAGCCTCTTGGTGCTTTTTTCTGGTAACAGAACATAGATACATCAGAACGAGACCAACAAAGTCTTCAGGAGATTTGTGTTTCTCAAAACAGAATTTACTTACCACGTTGTGAGGACTCTTTGGCAGCAAATGATCTGAAGGAGTAGTGTCATCACCAGTGCTAGACTCGGAACATGTACTATCACTTCTCTTGCTTTCAGATATTTGGGTTTGAGTGGCAGAATCACTAAAACCTTCTCTAGTATTGACAATCAACACAGGTTTCTCGGTGTTCAATAATTCAGCTTTTGCATTATCATCTAGAACTATAGAGTTCTGCACCTCCTGCACACAGTTCACCTTTTAAACGGTTGAACACTCATACTATGAACATGATGTTTTCTTAAAAACAAACCATTTCTTAAGTTGAGTTGAATCTAAACTTACGAATCTGTAGCAAATTTAGTTCATCACTATTAAAAGATTGAATTTAGAAGTTCACAATAAGGTGAACTCACCATGATTTCTTCGATGTGGGAATTGTGAGTGTTCATCATCACAACATTATCCTTTTCATCTGGATGGGAGAAGCAATACTCTTGCTGCATAAAATTGGTGGTTAAAGTAATGATATGAACCATCACAAAAGAGTGTTTAGATAAATTCATTTCTTTACCATGATTACATATTATACACTATGATGAACTCACCTTAGTAGAATTTAAAGACAATGTTTCGGTACTGACTTCATTTTCCCTATTGATCATTGATTCCTCCTTTGACTTCGGATTAATCTCTTCTGCACTCTCATGGACATATATGTTATCTCCAGTCTTTTTTTCAACATCTCCCTGTACATTTTCAAAATCATTACTACCTCCCCTAGCTGACATTACATTCATGTTTCTAACTTTTCACTTAAAGATCAAAGTTGTTTAGGATTTTTTTTTCTGATTACGAGTTCTTAAATTAAGTTGTTTAGATTAAGCACCCTTAAAGTTTTTGTTCAAGATGATTTATTTCACTCATAAGAAGTTTTAAAGCAAATCCTGAACACTCCCCAATCAGCTTGTTACATTATCAAAAATTCAATATGCAGATAATCAAATTCATGTCAATTCCTGATGCTAGTTACTACAAGTTAAGATGTAGCCCCCAATCAGCTTATTACATTATGAAAAGTCAATAAGTAGTTTCTTCTGTTACCTTGGATTCCTCCTCTGTTACTTCAGGTTCATTGCTGCCATTACCACTAGCAAGTTGTTGCGCGTTGGATACTTTCTCACCCTGCATACAAAACTGAAATTAAGAAAAACTTATTTATAGACCACCCAAATACGTTTTTGCCAAAACCAAAATTAAGAAAAAAAAACAGGCTGGAAACTAATTGACCTTGTACTTGTGAAAAAAAAAAGAAAAAGAAAAACACGGTTGATTAATTTTTTTCTATTCTGTCAAGTAAAAGTCATCTGAAGGTTAAACATTGCCAGATCTTATATATGATATAGATAAATTCATTTCAATCTGGGATTATATATCATGCCATTATGATAAACTCACCACAACAAAATTACTCTCATTGCCACTGTCCGATTCAGAAGACAATGCCGTTGTCTTACTTTCATTATTGACTTCATTTTCTCCCATGATCTTTGATTCCTCATTCGACTTATCAGTGACTGTAATTTTTTCCACACACTTAGAGTCATTCAAGTTATCACCATTCTCCTTTTCAGTAACATTAGGCACACTTTCAACATCATTACTGCCTGAATTCAGCACAGGAAAGCTCTGCCCAAGCTGCAATACAAACATGTTGCTAGCTTATCACTTAAAGTACAAAGTTGTTTGGGATTAATATTGATGATCTGCTTATTGTTGCTTGATTAAACGTGTTTAGAATGAGCACATTCAAACTACTTGCTCAAAACATCTCATTTCCCTTGCAAACAATTTGATAATTAGTTTATGCTCGCCAATCACCTTTTCGCAGTTTCGAAACACAACAAACAGATAATCAAGATCTATTTAATTCATGCTACTATTTATTATAATTTAAGATGAAATCTCTAGATTGATGTCATCAATAATTTTTTCATTTACCTTGGATTCTTCCTCTGTTGCATTCAAGTTCGTTGTCACACCACTGTCAAAACCTTCATGGTCATCCTCACAAACTGGAACTTTAGGTAGACCATTGCCATTACTACTACCAAAAATTTGAACATCAGATAGTTTCCCGCCCTACATCAAGAAATGAACTTATGAAAAACTATACCCACATATTTCATTACCTAAACTATTTAAATATTATGTTCAAATGTGTGACATGGCACATGTTGTGTAAAATTTACCTGTAATCTCAATGCTTTTTCAAGTTCTTCAACAACCTCAGTCATGGTAGGTCGTTCTTCAGGGTTTTTAAGAACGCACTGACACGCGATTTTGGCATAAGTTTCCAAGGATTCAGTTGTTATTTCATCCCTAATATCAAAATGTACAATCTTGCGTAACATATTTTGTTCCAATCTCTTGGGAACCAACTCTGTCACATGTCGCTCATGATAATCATCGGTATCCACCAACTCTGGTACCCCACATAAAACTTCTAGCAACAACACACCAAAAGTGTACACATCCGATTCCTTGGTCAATTTCCCTGTGGCTGCATGCACTGGGTCCATGGACCTTGGAGCAATCTCAACATGTCCAGGCAGTAGTTTGGGTAACCCAAAACCTGAAACTTTTGCTTTAAATTCTGATGAAACTGAGTCTGAATTCAGCAGGATTTTTGAAAGTTTTAAGTCACCATGAATGATACCGGGGTTCAAGTCAACAGACTCAATACCAGTATGCAAATATTCGAGTCCACGAGCAGCACCAAGACAGATCTGGAGGCGCTGGATAGTATTAAGATGTTTACTCATCTTATCTGCTAGATTCCCACCCGATACATGCTCATAAACAAGTATTATTTCTTTGTTGTTTTCATCACAAAAACCGATTAGAGCCACAAGATTAGGGTGTTGCCGGAACCTAGATATAGTCACAATTGCTGATAGAAGCTTGGGTTTGATGTTACCAAGATTTGTGATGTTTAACCGTTTCAATGCCACTTGTTGATGATTAAATTCTCCTTCAAACATGGTCCCATAACCACGGACATCTATTTTTTGACCAAATTTGATCTTCTCAAATGGAATTCGAAGGTGTTCAAGTTCATCTTCAATAACCTCACTGAAGTCCCCTCTTTCTGACTTTAGAATCTTAGAGTCGTGCACTTCCTGCATATAGTAAGTTGATTTAGTTTAACACATATTTCAGCTTACTTCACCTGCAAGAAACTGAGATTTACCTGGTTTGTTGAGGTACTTGTGTTACCATTGCTAAATTCTAAAGTTGTAGTACTTTTCATTCTTTCATCATCTTCTTTGTTTTCCTTGATGATCACTGATTTCTCGTTGGAGTCGAGTTCTTCTGTGGGTTCTTTGGTTATCTCAGGATCACTTGTGCTAATTTCCTTATTAGCTTCGTTGAAAGAGAGGTTGCATGTATACTCATCTTCATTATTAACAGTGATGCTTGATCCATTTATGGAGTTTAAATTCTTTAAATTTTCTTTATCCATCTCCGGATCATTATTGCTACTCTCAGTTTTGGTGTCCTCAATATGGGTCTTGTTGGGTACACTTTCCTGCATCAAACCCATGGGGTTCCAATCATCACTCAAGTAGTATAACTGTTGCCAAAATCATAATTTTGAAGCATCACGAAGGATGAAATAAATTATAAGGTTTGATTTAATATGTAATATAATAAACATATTAACTTGATAACATACCTAAAATTCAAGTAAAGTAAGAAGGAAAAAATTGAGTATCAAACGCAAAATTGTTTAGGATTTCTTAAAACTGGAACATGAAAGCTCCGCCTCAACTGCATTACATTCATGTTTCTAATTATTCGCATAAAGAACAAAGTCGTTTAGAATTGCTTATTGAAACTGTTTATCTGGTTATTGTTTCTTGAAATAAGCTGTGTAGATAAAGCACTTTCAAATTGTTTATTGAAAATGACTTATTTCACTTATAAGAATCCTAAACACTCTCTAATATACCTTTGGCAGTATCAAAACTCAATAAACAGATAATCAAAATCCATTTTAAATCATAATGCTAGTTATTATAAGTTAAGATGAGCTCACTAGAGCAATATCATCAGTCATGTCTTCAGTTACCTTGGATTCTTCCTCTGTTATATTTGAGCTCATCATCTCAACATTTTTATCATCTTGGTCATCTTTATCAACAGGTACTTCAAGTAGGCCGTTTTCACTACTACTAGCAAGAGGTTGGGCATCAGATACTTTCCCGTCCTACATCAAAAAGTGAAATTATGAAAAACTTATTTATAGCTGTATGGTTTTGTTAATCATATCTGAAAAGAAAAATCAGGTTTGATAACTAATATAACCTTGTATTTTTCTCTATGGAAAAAATATGTTTCATCAAATTTCTGTTCTGTAAAGTAAGAAATATGGATATAAATTATCTCATTCCATGATGATAAAGCATACATTATGATGAACTCACCGTCGCCAAATTATTGTCATCGCCATTGTTACTTTTTAAAGATGTTATGTTGCTTTCTTCTTCATTTCCCACTACAATATTTGATTCCTCGTTTGCCTTTAGATCGACTATAATATCATCTGTACTCTCAGGGCCATTCATGTCATCACCATTCTCGTTTTCAACATCCTGTGGTACACTCTCAACATCAATACTGCATGAAATCAGAATAGGAAAGATCTGCCCTAGCTGCATTACATTCATGTTTCTAATTTTTCACTTAAAGAACAAAGTTGTTTGGCATTAAAACTGTTGATGTGCTTATCATTCCTTGAATAAATTAGTTGCATAGAATGAGCACTTTCAAACTCTTTATTTAGAACATCTTATATTACTTCCAATAATCAAATATAAACTAGTTTAAAACAATCCTGTATGCACATCACTCAGCTTTTTGCAGTTTTAAGACACAAGAAGCAAAAATCACACTCTAGTTTAACATATATTACAATTTACTTCACCTGAAAGGAACTGATGCATACCTGGTTTGTTGACATACTTGTGTCATCGTTGCTAGATTCTGAAGAAGTAGTACTTTCCGTGTTTTCATCATCTTCTTTGTTTTCCTCAACGTCAATGATCTCTGATTTGTTGTCAGAGTCAAAATCATCTATAGGTTCTGTAGTTATCTCCGGATCATTTGTGATAATTTCCTTATCTGCATTCTTAATAGGGATTGTATTCTCCTCTTCCTTTTCAACAGTGATATTTAATTCCCTTTTGGAATTCAAATTATTTAAAAAAAATCAGTCTCTTGATCATTGTTGCTACACTCAGTTTTTGTATCCTCAATATTGATTATGTTGGGTACACTCTCCTGCATCAAACCCATTGTTCCAGTTTCATCACTTGAATGCCAAAACCATCACTAATATTATAACTTTGAAGCATCATATTGAATCAAATAAAGTACAATGCATACGGAAAGTATTTACCAGTTACATATCTAAAATGCAAGTAAAATAACAAAAACCTATGTATCAACCCAAACTTGTAAACAAACAGAAAAGTGAAAGACTAGATCAATTATTTAGAATGTTTTTTTTTCTAATTTGATTTGATATCTAAAAGTTAACCTAATTAACATGTTTTCATATAACATACTAAAATTACGTGCCAAATAAATTAAAATAAGGAAAAGCTAAAAGAGAATAAATATTAAAGCATAAAAATATAAATCAGAAAGCATGTGCGACAATAATCAATACATAGAATATGTGTATACCACTCATGCGCAAGAAATTTATTACGTAAAATGCACATATGTGCAAATGTATGATTATATTATTTCACTTTGGATATATCAAAAGGCCAAACAAATGAATGAATTGAAAAAGAAGCATTCTAAAGATCCAAAGTCTTGTTTTAAGTTAAATGATTCTTAAAAGCGTTGTAATATTTTGTTAAGTATCCAAAAAAATTATAAATTAATACATCATTTTAAAAAGGTTGCATTGATGCTAATATGTGTATGATAGTTGACATAACATCACATCTAATTGGTTAAACAAGTCTATATGTTTTTGTCTTTTAACATATGTCACTATATAAATATAGTAAAGTCTTGTTCTATTTTTCGAACATTATCATTTTTAATCAACGAATTTAACTAAAAATCTTTAATATAGTTCTCATAAATTATATATTTCATTATTTTATTTAAAACCCTTTCTGGATCGATAACGGAATGTGATAACAAAATGTTGCAGTGGCAGGATGTGAAATAACATCCACAAACATGCATAACCTACGAAACAAAAAGCAAAAATCTTCAATGCTGATTTTTTCTTATAACTATTTTAAATATGTTAACTTATTATATAATTTATTAAAGTTTTGAAAAGGAGAATAAAAAGACAAAAATCATTTTAATCATTTTATTAGACGAAAAGACGATATAAGTAATTATTTGTGTGATGTAGTCACTATTATCGATCAGACGTTATCATAATATTCAAGCTAAATAGATAATTAAAAAAGAAAAAAAAAAAAAAGAGAGGATGGTTTAAAATTAAAATCGACTAACCGTTCTAGTATCTTCCACTGTATTCTTCTCACCGTTATCTTCTCCGGCGTCATCAAATCCCTCTCCGGCGTCATCAAATCCCTCTCCGGCGATCAAATCCTTCACATCCTCTTGAATATTCACGCCCTCAGATTTGTCACCCTGTATCCATTCTCCCACGATGCTTCTGCTCGCAGGAATTTCAACATAAGTAACTTCCCCTCCCTGCATCACAACTCAAAACATAACTACTGTACTATACGTAGAGATCCAATAAACCTTTTTCAAATCATCTCCAATTATAATGCATGATAACCATCGTATGAATTGAAATTCATACTCACCTGTAATCTCAATGCTTTCTCCAGTTCTTCAACGACTTGAGCCATCTGAGGACGTTCTTCTGGATTTTCCATCACACACTGGCACGCGATTTTCGCGTAAGTTTCCAACGACTCTGTTTTGATCTCCTTCCTAATATCCAAGTGCACCACTTTTCGTAACTTGTTCTGCTGCATCTTCTTCGGTACCAATTCGGTAACATGACGTTCCTGATAATCGTCAGTATCTACCAACTCCGAAACACCACACAGCACCTCTAACAACAAAACACCGAATGAATAGACGTCTGATTCCTTCGTCGGTTTCTCTGTAACTTCATCAGAAGATTCTAGACTAGCTTTTCCAGGCACAATTTTGGACAATCCAAAACTAGAAACCTTCGCTACGAACTTGGACGAATTTTCGGCATCTGAATTCAACAGAATTTTCGATGGTTTGATGTTACCGTGAACGATACCAGGTGTGGTCGGATCAACTCCGGTGTGCAAGTAATCCAATCCACGAGCAGCACCGAGACAGATCTCGAGTCGTTGGATCGTCGTGAGTCGTTTCCTCATCTTATCTGCTAGATTTCCACTCGCTACAAACTCGTAAACGAGTATGATCTCGTTAGTCTTCTCATCACAAAACCCTAGAAGAGCCACGAGATTCGGATGTTGCCGGAATCGAGAAATTGTTAAAATCTCAGCTAACAGTTTAGGTTTAATGTTAGCAAGGTTGGTGATGTTGAGCTGTTTCAACGCCACTCTTTGATCATCAAATTCACCTTCGAACACAGTTCCATAACCCTGAACTTCGAGTTTCTTACCGAATTTGATCTTCTCAAACGGAATTCGAAGGTGATCCAGTCCGTCACCGGCTTCCGACATGATTATCGAGTTTTCTGATTACCAAAATGCTGGAAATTCGTAGAAAAAATTGGAAAGAATTAGTGTGTGACTCAACTATAATGGCGGAAACAGAGGAGTTTTGATCATCAAAATGGGGAATTAAGATATATATATATTATACGGATACTGTAGTTGGTTGCTTGATCACAGACTCTAAATGTGAATGTGAATATGAAAATGGTTATAGAATATGTGATCAACTGGAGAGTGCTTAATTTATTAATGACGGAAACCAGTAGAAGATGAGGTGGGTGTAAAAGCAAATGGTAACCACCATTAATGAAACATGAAGCATGTTGAAGGTGTGAGGATATATTTTATAACGAAATGTTCCTGTAATTTACACATTTCACACTTGTAGTCTATCGCACGCTATGCGTAAAACCATGATGTTAAATCTTGAGTGATTCATTATGTTAAAGTTAAATTTAACTTTTAATCTACTTCTATTCGTTTTCAACCTAAAATAAGATGTCAAATATGGTTTATTTGTGAACTCAAACAATCTTAGCTTGATCAATCATAAAAGTAAATAAGGTGCTAGCAGGTTTTATTAGAGACAGGTTTTGAGAGATCGGCTATGGACTAATCAAGAGAGGTTGGCTAGGGGCTAGTCGAGTGGTCCATCAGTCGGCTCTGGTTATAACAAGACACGTGTCGGATTTCTATGCAATTCGTATCATGTCAGTAAATGATTAGGTTGGTTGAGGAGCGCGGAGTTAGCGGAAGGTGGGTTTTTCTTTCGTTCTCATGTTTGTTGAAAGTAGATTTAAGAGTGATACAGTTCAAATATTCATCTTGTATTTTTGAATCACGTACATTTTGGTAAATGGTAACTTTACCTTTAAAGATAGAAAATTTTATTAGTTTATAAAAGGATATTTGTGATTTATGTGATTTTAATATAATAGATGTGTTTCCTTACAAATATTTACAAATCTAAATGTTTTTAACCAAAATTAAAATAATACCTTAGTACTCCAAAATTGTATTCGGAAATCGTCGATCAATCATAAGAAGAATCCGATACTCAATAATATAAATAAATTAAGATTTCAAGATCACGTATACCATATCTTATTAATATTTAAAAGATGCGTTGACAATTAATGTAAGATTATTTATTAACCATGTGATACGTGTAAGCAATTTGGTTGGAATTATTATATGCTCAGTATTTTAAGTTTGAGTTGAACAATTTTATTTCATATTATCTACGGTTAAAATAAGCGATCGACAATGTATTTATGTGTTGGTCTTTCACAGCTAGTGTGAAAATAACAGAAACGATAACAAACACACTACCAGTAGATCGAAAAATAATAACACTATGGATTGTTTTAGGTATATATTTAAAGGGTATGTTATTGATACATTTAATTTATTTTATCATCTTTATATCTTTCTATATATCTATAAATTATAATAAAACAAGCTTTTTAAAAACACATGTACATCTCTTAGGCTATATAAGTGCCACATGGCAGCCTCTTATCACATACTTCTATCTATTCCCGTCTAAATATTACAAGATAAAATAATATTTAAAAAATAATAAATTGATACTCATATAATTACTTACCAAACATAAAATTTATCATTAAATACCACAATAAATACAAGTCAATCCTTTAAAAAAATACTATATATATAATACATACATACAACTTCCAAGAAGTCACCTATATACACTCAATTTACTTCATAACCAACCAAGGTCTGTATTTCAACATATATGATTTGTCACGTAGTTTCGGCATTCAAAGAACTAACGCTATTGTTTGCAAACGATAAACCCTTACGAGTCTTATAAATATAAAGTTATATAATTATAGGTAAGTTGAAACTCACTTTACATTTGATTACTATTAGTGTTTACAATCATCAAGACTATTATGAATGTTTATTGTAATTGTATTTGTTTTATAAAGAAAGATAGTTGTTATATACCAAACATTCATCCTTACCTATGATATCAATTATGTATTCCTCTTAAACACATGTATTACCAAGTAGGCTTTGAACCAGGTTAATAATTTATTATTTGCTCTAATAATACAAATAATTTATTGTTATTGTAAAACCTATTTATACCTAACGTTATTTTATTTTATGGTACACAATATAACGTATGTTATATATGAATACTTTTACTAACTTATACCATCATCATGTTTTGATCTATTATAACTTATTTATTATTAATGTATTATGACTGCTTAACTTTTGATATAATATTTTAACTATAAGTTATTACAACTTTAAATTTAATTCCAATCTACAAATCATACATTTTGTCTCTGTAATAGTTATTCGATTAAATCCTATAATGTATTCAAATATTTTTTCTAACAAAAAAGTATACGTATATTCTGCTAATAAAATCAAATATTCTATTTTAATTGTAAAACATTTTATTAAATTAATAAACTTTATGTTATGATACTCAACAATTTTAATAAATAGATAAATTATTAGCAAGGAAATAGTTTATAATTTAACATTAATACATGTTTTACTTATAACATTATTTGTAATAATTCCTTCTCTATTTGAACAAAACTTTATCTTCTTCGTGATTATTCATCCATATGAAATTGAATCCTACATATACGAAGATACTAAACATGTTGAAAAGATCAAGCCTACATATTTGATTATATTTATGTTTTTATACTAAAAACATAATTAGTATGTCTTCTAAATTTATTTTTATTTTTTTAGGTAAGCTATCAAGAAAACCATTGGCTGTTATTTTTAGTGTTATATCAAAATTAGATATGCTTGAATCATATTATCGTAAATATATATTATCAAATGCTTGAAAATTTTATATACTATAACTCATATAATATAAATAATATTAAATTAATATAATTTTAAGATCCTTAGAATACAATAAACACCACCACATCTTTTCGTTATACATATTAATTTTTATTCATATTGGTTTTAAATACAAAATTAGTTATGGAATATCTTTTGTAATTTTTGAAGATTTTTTGAAGTATTTCCTCATAAACCTTGTATGAACAATTTTTAATTATAATAAAGACACTAAACTATAACGGATATTACTTTATTAAAAAATTATATTTGGATAGCAAGAGATTGCAAAACATCAGTACAACGAAGATACAAAACATATATGTTGAGAAGTTCAAAGTATACATCCTTTTTCGTCACCAATATTTCTGAATAATGTCAATTTTTCTGATAAAAAGTTAATAAAATTCATTTAAATTATTTTTATTTAAAAATTGTATACATCATAAAACATAATTAATATTAATTCTTATTATGCTTTTTGTTTATTATAGGTCAGCTTTTAAGAACACCATTGTCTGACATTTCAAATGGTATTTTTAATGTATATTCAAAACACATTATCATTCAACTATGTTAGCATCATTATATGTTATAAATATTCATTTACGTTTTTTAGTATAACATTTTATTAACAAAAAAAATTGATTTTTCAATTATAGTAGGTGGTTAAAATTCCAATCAACATAACTTTGCTGAGAGGCGAAAACTTAAAAAATGATAATATTACCAATGAGACATAAAATGTTGTATACGAAGAGGAGTTTACACATTTTTGAGAAAGTTTTGAGAATACGAATGTTGTATCACTTCTATTTTCAACTTTAATATATAGTTTTTTATTTTTTTATAATGTTTATTGTGTCATCAATATTTAATGAAGTTGATGTTTTAAAACAACTGTGTATCACACGGGCTCTAACCTATTACATATATATACATGAAAAGAGATAGAGATAATAGGATGTCTCAATAACATAAATGACCCAAACCATATCATATTTAATCATACAGAAACTTAAGGAATAGAAAATATAATCGAACTACATAACTAGAAAACTATATTTAAAAATATAGTAAGTAGAAATAATGTAATTGCTAGTTTAGTTCAAATAACTAGCAATTATGATACGATTTTTATAGATTTAGTCACAAACTTTTTATTTCATGCAAAAGGAATCTTATCTGATTTTATTAATTCGTGACAAGATGCAGAACTTTTGAATTTAAGAAGTGTTTTAGCAAAGACCTAGTGATCTCTAAGACGGATGATGGTTAATAAATGAATCTTTGATCATATTTTCAAGAGTAAATTACTGTTTGCATCTTTGACGTTTGTTTATTTTAACCACTTGCATCCCTACGGTTTCAAAGTTGTCATCCGGCCCCTAACATTTTATGTTATCTTCATTTGAGTCTATACGTTTCATTTTTATCTCCATTTGAGTTCAAATAAGTAACACTGTTAAGATTTCTGTTTAAATTATTATTAAAAAGACGAAATTACCCTTAATATTAAATAATAATATAAAAAACCTTGCAGGTCCCATTCATCAACATCATCTTCTTCAAATCATCATCACTACAACCACCCCATCACTAACACCACAACCACCTGGTCATCACCATGACAACTGCCTATCACCACAACCACCTGGTCATCACCATGACAACTGCCTATCACCACCACCACCGTAACAGCCCATCACCATCACCGCAACCACTATCACCACCATAGTAGCCCCATCACTACCATCGTAACCCCATCACTCCTGGAACAGTCCCCATCACCACCAGCATAGCCACCCATCATCACCACCGCAACCCTTATCACCACCATCGTAACAACGATCACCACCACCGTAGCCCCATGACTACCACCGTATCCTCATTACTACCGCCACAGCCCCCTATCACCACCACCATAGCCACCCATCATCACCACTACAACCTCTATTAGCACCACCATAACTGTCACACCCCAACCTTGACGGCGGAAACGTCGAGATGTGAGGGTTAAGATTGTTCACAGCCACATAACGTTATATTAAAATGTAAATATTATTATCATAAGTCTTGAAATGAAATGCAATCATAAGTCTCAAACAAATAATAAGTTTAAACATAACATAACATAAAGTAAACTTTTTATTTCATTAACTAGGTCCAAGTCCTAGATTATAGCATGCTTCAAAAGGATCACTTTAAACGTGAGGTTGACCAGAAACATGATAAAAATAAGTGTCAACTAAAATAGTTGGTGAGTTTTCCAAGGTTTTCATACATAATATGAAAAAGGTTACAAGTAGCAATTCATGTCATAGGTCATAACAAAGTAAGGTTATAGAACACATATCGTTACAACCAAACCTCGACTTGATTACAAGTATAAAAGATTGGCCGAGTGTATTTGGTTCCCATGATGAACAAGCATACGTCATCAGGAGCCGGCAATACCTCGGCTTTAGCACCAAATAGGCTTGTCAGGCCCAAAGATCTAAGACTTCGCTAGACTAGCAATAATTAATGATTGTACATATATTCGACATTACATGGTAGTCACAAGGTTCAACTAATCGCAACATTCAAGTAAATTGCCATAGGTTTACAAGAATCAAACGTATTTACAAGTGCAAAGTTTATAATGTAACATGTTTCACCCCAAAAGTTTAAAAATATAAAAAGGGGTATAGAAATACTCACATGGCAAAAATAAGTATAAGGATGACGATTAATAAGAATATTAATGGACGTCGTTCCAACGTGAATCGACACAAGACACCTAAATATATATATTTTTACAAGAGTTAAGTTTAATAATAAGTTTTAATGAATCATCAAGGACTAGGGTCCTAAGTGGGACTTAGGGATTGTCAAATAATTATGTTTTAACAACATGGGCCCAATTATATTTATTTAAAAATCAAAGAAAAAAATTATTATGTTACATAAATATAACCTTTATAATAATTTTATATATAAAGATTAATAAGATCTAAATACATAATTTATCAATAATTTAAAAAAAAAACAACGTGTGAAATAATCATTTTGTGGCACAATTATTAGCTAATTTTTATACGAATAAATTATTTATTATTTCAATATTTGTTAAAAGTAGAGAATTTTTTTTCTTTTTAAGAAAACTAATTTACAGAAAATAATTAGAAATATTTTAAAATTACTAGCTTTTATAAAATGACTTTTTATAATTTTTAAAAATATTAAAAATTATTATTGAAGGCCAAAAAGCCTCAAAAAGAAAACATGAGGTTCCCCGGGTTCGAACCGGGGACCTCTTGTTTAGAATTCTCAAGTGTTACCGGTGAACCAATGGCCTTAGCCGCGGTAAGGATTGGTTTTTAATTTTTAAAACAAGCCCTAAACAAATCCCCAATTTCCCAAGAACCCTAGATTCGATTGGGCTCAAATTGAAGCACCAATCGATTCTGTAAATGATGCTAACCATGGGGCTTTTGTTCCCCATGGAAAATCGATTGATTATGTTTGTGTAATTACCCGATTTGAAGTTTAGCAAACGAAGAACAAATGAAGAACAACCGCGGCTATGCTGCGACTGGATTCGATTGTAATTGGTGATAATAACTCAATTAATTGCACAGGGAGCTTCCACGAGAGACGGTGATTGATAGCCCTCAATCAATTGCGGTTCCAAGTATGCAGAAGGGGATGCTCGACTGAGGTGCAGTTCGCGATGAAGGTGGTGCTTGAATTCGTTGATTGAAGTCGTTTCAGGTGTAATTGAGGATTGTATTCGTTTAGAGATTGATAGGTGAACGTTTAGATTGGTTTAATTAGATTATTAAGAAGTTTTAATGCTCTAACGGCTATGGGGTTTAAGACGTTTCGGTTAATCATTCGATTGGGTTCATAACCGATGTTTAAATGCAATCAAAGCTCATGATTGTGTTCGAATCGAATTCAAGAACGGTTTGGGGACGGTTTTAGATCAAAAAAACATCGATTTTTGGTAGATTTGGTGCCTCGCCGGACTTGGCCGGAGTCCGGCCGGCGAGGTCACCGGAAAAACGGGAATGAGAAGGGGGAGGGGGGGGGGGGTTGGATTTTGATAAATTACACCTTTGGTCCCTCAACTTTGATTTTCTATTATTTTATGCATAAAGTTTCCATTTCAAGTTTATAAAATGACAAATTAATCCCTTAACACCCTTACTTTAAGTTCTAAACATTTTTAAGTAAAGTACTATTAATGTTATTATTATCTTTGTTTTTATTGTTACTATTATTACTATTATTATTATTATTGTTATTATTATTATTACCATTATCATTATTATAATTATAATTTATTATTATATTATTATTATTATTTAATTAACTTTGAACTTTAAATTAAATAAGGAACTATACATGAATAGCCCACCAAGTTTCATAAATAGCTTAAATAAGTCAAAAGTTAACTTTTAATTAACAAAAGTACGAGATGTTACAGTCTCCCCAACTTAAAAGAATTTCGTCCCGAAATTAAAAGAAATGAAACTATACAAATAAAAATGGGTATCTCTTCTTCATGTGCTCCTCACGTTCCCAAGTAAATTCAGCGCCACGTTTATTTTCCCAACGAACCTTGACGATTGGGGTTGTCATGGTTCTAGTCTTCTTCATTATTCGATCCATGATTTCAACAGGTTTCTCGACAAAATGCAAGGACCCGTCGATCTGAATGTCTTCCAGCGGAACATACAGACTTTCATCGGCCAAACACTTTCTCAAATTTGAGACGTGGAACACAGGATGAATTCCACTAAGGTCGGAAGGTAACTCTAGTTTATAAGCCACTTTCCCAATCCTTTTAAGGATTTTGAAAGGTCCTACAAACCTTGAAGCCAGTTTGCCCTTCTTTCCAAAGCGAACCACACCTTTCCACGATGAAACCTTAAGAAGAACCATCTCCCCAACTTGGAATTCCAATGGCTCACGTCGTTTGTCGGCATAGCTCTTTTGTCGACTTCTCGCCACTTCAAGGTTCTTGCGAATAATAGAAACTTTATCGGTCGTCTCTTGTATAAGTTCAGGACCAGTGATGAAGTTTTCACCAATGTCGGTCCAATAGATCGGTGAACGACATTTTCGACCATAAAGTGCTTCAAACGGTGCCATCTTGATACTCGAGTGATAACTATTGTTATACGAAAATTCCGCGAGCGGTAGATGCGTATCCCAATCACCACCAAAATCAAGAACACAAAGGCGTAGCAAATCCTCCAAGGTTTGGATCGTTCGCTCGGTTTGACCATCAGTTTGAGGATGGTAAACCGTGCTTAGGTCCAATTGTGTACCCAAGAGTTCTTGCATAGACGACCAAAAATGCAAAGTGAAACGAGCGTCTCGATCGGATATGATGTGCAGAGGTACCCCATGACGACTTACAATCTCATCAACGTATATGCGAGCTAACCTTGATGTCTTGTAAGTGTCACGTATAGGTATAAAATGTGCCGACTTGGTCAATCGGTCAACGATCACCCATATGCTATCATGTCCTCGAGAGGTTTGGGGTAGCTTAGTTATGAAGTCCATGGATATGTGTTCCCACTTCCACATAGGGATCTCGGGTTGCTCAAGTAATCCACTTGGACGTTGATGTTCGGCTTTGACCTTCATACACGTGAGGCATTTAGCTACATATGTCGCTATATCTTTCTTCATTCCAGGCCACCAATATTGACCACGTAGGTCCATGTACATCTTATCGGAACCAGGATGAATAGAATAACGAGTTTGATGAGCCTCATTCATGATAAAGGTTCGAATGTTATCGCGATTTAGAATCCAAATTCGATTTGCGAAGTACATCAACCCATTTGGTTTCGTTTCCAATTGAGTAAAAAGATTAGGCTTCAGTTCATCCTTCATTCTTCCTTCTTGTTGCACCACTTGTTGAGCCTCCAAAATACTAGACTCGATGTCACTATCTATTCTCAAGTTTTGTAGCAATACGGTAGTCTCGTTGACATCTAGCCAGATCTCAGTATCGAACTCACCCAAGGTGTCAAACCATTGACGTCGATCGCGAATTTTTTGAAATGAGATCATCTTGTTGTGAATCCTTCGGCTTAGTGCATCGGCTACAACATTTGCTTTACCAGGATGGTAACGAATGTCACAATCGTAATCACTAATTAACTCCACCCAACGACGTTGTCTCATATTGAGATCTTTTTGATTGAAAACGTGTTGAAGGCTTTTGTGATCGGTGTAGACTATGCATTGTGTACCATACAAGTAGTGTCTCCAAATCTTCAAAGCAAATACAACAGCACCAAGCTCGAGATCATGAGTTGTGTAATTCACCTCATGAACCTTCAATTGTCTCGATGCATAAGCTATGACCTTCCCTCGTTGCATAAGAACACAACCAAGGCCTTGTTTAGACGCATCACAATACACAGTGAAGTCGTCGTTTCCATCGGGTAGGGTCAAGATGGGAGCATTGCACAACTTATGCTTTAACGCTTCAAAGGCTTCTTCTTGCTCGGAACCCCACTCGAATGGTTTATTCTTTTGTGTCAAAGTAGTGAGCGGTTTCGCGATCATCGAGAAGTTGGCAATGAATCGCCGATAATAACCAGCAAGACCAAGAAAAGAACGAACTTCGGTAGGAGTTGTAGGAATACACCAATTTTTCACAGCTTCCACCTTTGCAGGATCAACGTGAATTCCTTGGCTATTCACCACGTGTCCTAGAAATTGAACTTCCTCAAGCTAGAAATCACACTTTGAGAACTTCGCGTACAATTGCTCTTTCTTCAACAATTCAAGAACCAATCTCAAATTTAGTTCATGATCGGTGTTGGACTTGGAATAGATAAGTATGTCATCAATGAAGACGATCACAAACTTGTCTAGATAAGGCTTGCATACTCGGTTCATGAGATCCATGAAGATAGCATGAGCATTGGTTAAACCAAAAGGCATCCCCATAAACTCATAGTGCCCATAACGAGTACGGAAAGCGGTCTTTGGGATATCATCATCATGGACTCGTAATTGATGATAACCAGAACGTAAATCGATCTTCGAGAAAATAGCAGCTCCTTGAAGTTGATCGAACAAATCATCGATGCAAGGAAGAGGATAACGATTCTTTATGGTAAGCTTGTTAAGCTCACAATAATCGATGCACATACGAAACGATCCATCTTTCTTCTTCACGAAAAGAACAGGTGCACCCTAAGGCGAAGAACTAGGACGGATGAAGCCTTTCTCGGACAGCTCTTGAAGTTGACTAGAGAGTTCTTGCATTTCCGATGGTGCAAGCCGATATGGTGACTTAGCCACGGGGTTTTTCTCCCGGTATCAAGTCAATTTTAAACTCGACTTCACGCACGGGAGGTAAACCACTAAGGTCATCGGGAAATACTTCAGGAAAGTCTCGTACGATAGGGACATCCTTAAGTTCTTTCCCTTTGACTTTCGTGTTGACCACGTAAGCCAAGAAGGCCATATACTTCTTGCTTAAGCACTTTCGGGCTTGAGTGCAAGACATGAGTTTAAGCCCTTTGGAAGATTTTTCACCGAACACCTTCAACGTATCTCCAGAGGGTAACGGTATACGAATGCACTTCTCGAAACAAATGATCTCGGCATGGTGTTTGGCTAACCAACCCATACCAATGATGACGTCAAAGATTCCAAGTTTCATAGGGATAAGATCGATAAGAAAATCATGCGTGTCAAGACTTAAGATGCAATCACGAATAATGACGTCAACGGTGATCGGTTCTCCATCGGCAACTTCAACGGTAAGAGGTCTTTCTAGTTTCGTATGTGGCTTAGCAAGTATGGGTTCAAACTCTAACGAAACAAAACTCTTATCGGCTCCAGAATCAAATAGGACATAGGCATAAGTTTTATTAATAGGGAACATACCTGTTCAATTTTAAAGGTATTTAACGACATAGGTAACACATGAAAAGAATTAGGTCACAAAAGTTAAAGGAAAATTAACATACCATTCACCACATCGTTGTTTGCTTGTGCTTGGTTAGCGTTGATGTTGAAAGCACGTCCTCGGGCTTGTGGAACATTACCCACAAAACGAGGGCATTGTGGGCGGAAATGACCAGGTTCCCCACAGTTGTAGCAAACACGGTTTGTGACTACGGCGGATTTGTTAGGTGCACGGTGACAAGTCGCCACCAAGTGACCATATTTACCGCATAAAGTACAGATACGGCATGGTTGATTTCCCGGGTGATGGTACCTACAAATGTTGCACATAGGCTGAGGACCAGCATAAGCCCTAGCCCCAGGCACTTGAGCCACAGGTGCAGCCGCATGTACAAGTTGTCTTTGAGGTTGTTTGGGTGCAGCCACAGCATAATTACGCGCCGTGTGAACTTGCGCTTCTTCTTGTTGTTGTTGTTGTAAGACGGTTCAGCTTTAGTCTCCTTAAGAGCCTCGGTAGCCGTCTTCTCTACCTTCTTTGCACCCTTCACAGACATGGTGCCCGCTCGTATATGGTTCTCGGTGAGTTGAGCGGTGATAGTAATGGCTTCTTCCAAGGTTGTGGGTCGGCTACCCACCACAGCATCTTGAATTTGGGATGGTACACCCTTAATGAATTTCTCGATGTTGCGGGGGACAGTGTCCACCATATGGGGTAGCAGTATACTCAACTCATATGGGGCACCCTAAATATATATTTTTTACAAGAGTTAAGTTTAATAATAAGTTTTAATGAATCATCAAGGACTAGGGTCCTAAGTGGGACTTAGGGATTGTCAAATAATTATGTTTTAACAACATGGGCCCAATTATATTTATTTAAAAATCAAAGAAAAAAATTATTATGTTACATAAATATAACCTTATAATAATTTTATATATAAAGATTAGTAAGATCTAAATAACAATTTATCAATAATTTAAAAAAAACAACGTGTGAAATAATCATTTTGTGGCACAATTATTAGCTAATTTTTATACGAATAAATTATTTATTATTTCAATATTTGTTAAAAGTAGAGAATTTTTTTCTTTTTAAGAAAACTAATTTACAGAAAATAATTAGAAATATTTTAAAATGCCTAGCTTTTATAAAATGACTTTTTATAATTTTTAAAAATATTAAAAATTATTATTGAAGGCCAAAAAGCCTCAAAAAGAAAACATGAGGTTCCCCGGGTTCGAACCGGGGACCTCTTGTTTAGAATTCTCAAGTGTTACCGGTGAACAAATGGCCTCAGCCACGGTAAGGATTGGTTTTTAATTCTTAAAACAAGCCCTAAACAAATCCCCAATTTCCCAAGAACCCAAGATTTGATTGGGCTTAAATTGAAGCACCAATTGATTTTGTAAATGATGCTAACCATGGGGCTTTTGTTCCCCATGGAAAATCGATTGATTATGTTTGTGTAGTTACCCGATTTGAAGTTTAGCAAACGAAGAACAACCGCGGCTATGCCGCGACTGGATTCGATTGCAATTGGTGATAATAACTCAATTAATTGCACAGGGAGCTTCCACGAGAGACGGTGATTGATAGCCCTCAATCAATTGCGGTTCCAAGTATGCAGAAGGGGATGCTCGACTGAGGTGCAGTTCGCGATGAAGGTGGTGCTTGAATTCGTTGATTGAAGTCGTTTCAGGTGTAATTGAGGATTGTATTCATTTAGAGATTGATGGTGAACGTTTAGATTGGTTTAATTAGATTATTAAGAAGTTTTAATGCTCGAACGACTATGGGGTTTAAGACGTTTCGGTTATCATTCGATTGGGTTCATAACCGATGTTTAAATGCAATCAAAGCTCATGATTGTGTTCGAATCGAATTCAAGAACGGTTTGAGGACGGTTTTAGATCAAAATAACATCGATTTTTGGTAGTTTTGGTGCCTCGCCGGACTTGGCCGGAGTCCGGCCGGCAAGGTCACCAGAAAAACGGGAATGAGAAGGGGGGGGGTTGGATTTTGATAAATTACACCTTTGGTCCCTCAACTTTGATTTTCTATTATTTTATGCATAAAGTTTTCATTTCAAGTTTATAAAATGACAAATTAATCCCTTAACACCCTTACTTTAAGTACTAAACATTTTTAAGTAAAGTATTATTAATGTTATTATTATCTTTGTTTTTATTGTTACTATTATTACTATTATTATTATTATTGTTATTATTATTATTACCATTATCATTATTATTATTATTATTATTATTATTATTATTATTATTATTATATTATTATTATTATTATTATTATTATTACTATTATTATTATTATTATTATTATTATTTAATTAACTTTGAACTTTAAATTAAATAAGGAACTATACATGAATAGCCCACCAAGTTTCATAAATAGCTTAAATAAGTCAAAAGTTAACTTTTAATTAACAAAAGTACGAGATGTTACAATAATCCATATCACCACCACCACCAAAGCCGCCCATCACCACCACCACAGCCACTATCACCACCAGCGTAGCCCCATCACTACCATTGCAGCCCCATTACTACCGCCACAACTCCTATCACCACTACTGTAGCCACCCATCACTACCATAAACACACACTATATCTATACAATCATAACTACCAAAACAGAAAACACTCTGTGTGTGAAATCACCATCTTCAAATCATCAGATTCAACATTGTTGTGTTCAATTCGATGTTAAATTTGAGTTTGATCAGTTAATTTGTGATAAAATGGGCCACATTTCCCCCAGTCCACTCGTCGGAGACAACTCCGACGGTAACTCCGGTGTATGTCTAATCATAGATGATTTCTGATTCAATAGAAACCCTAAACCTACATCTAAAGATGTATCTAAAGCATCTTCTACATCTAAACCTACATCTAAAGATGTATCAAACCCGTTGGTGGTGCGGCGACGGCGGTGGTGCGATGACAAAGGTGGTTGCGGTGGTAGTGGGGGGCTGGTGGTGGACATAAAGAGGGAGAAGATAGAGATAGTATAAAAGGGATGGGGGTATGGATGGGTGAATTTTTTAATAAATAAGGGTATTTTTGTCATTTCACTAAAACTAACGTAAAAATCTAACGTCGTTAGTGTATTGGACTCAAATGGAAATAAAAATGAAACGCCAGGGGCCGGATGGCAATTTTGAAACCGTAGGGATGCAAGTGGTTAAAAATGAACCAACGATAGGGATGCAAATGGTAATTTATTCTATTTCCAATATAAATACTATGCCAAACCTGAAACTTGTGATTAGGATTACATCACCGATTCTTTCGTTGATCGAGACATGATTCTATCTAGTTAGATTTCTTGATATACTTTCTTACAAAGTTTTGTTATAACATCTATAATTGCTTCTAGTTTAAATGGACACCCGACAAACAAACATCCACAAGAATTAGCTTATCGACTCCATTAATAATACCATAAGAATTGGTATTAAACATCCCTCCTACAATTATACATGCTCCCATAGCAATAACATATTTTCTTTAAGAATGGACCATTTTCATTATTAGTGTTTTGGTTGTTAAAATAAACTAGCTTATCGACTCCATGAAAAGTACTATAAGAATTCGTATAATCTCACTAAAGAATTGACCATTTTCATTATTAGTGTTTTGGCTGTTAAAATAAAGTCTCTTTGTCTAGCACTTGATCCTAGCACTAATTCATAACAATTAAATCTAGGTGTAGTTTAACGACCTTGTAAACATATAAACAATGTGTGATGAGAAAAACATTTGACTTTGGATTGTTAGGACTTACGAGCTAAAACTTTTTCTTCGAAATATCTAACTACTAAAAATTTAATTCCTCTCCAGTAAGGGTGCATCTTAGCCGACTTCAGCTTGGGTTTGAAGTTATACGAGCAGTAACGAGTTGAATTATTGAGCTTGAGCTTGTCTCGTGAAAAACTCAAATCGCTCGGCTAGATTATCTTTCTTGAAACCTTTTAAAATCTTGTTGACATATTCAACAAGTCATTCGTTTCTCCAAAATTATACACATAAGCATAAACCACTTATTGTCCGGGACATAAACTCACTACCAATTAATAACTAAAACCATTCATACAAGTCATTTTTTACCAGCATTCTGCATGTTAAATCTATCTTTCATTTTCTTTCGTTTCTTGCCATACTTCATGTTTTTTTTTCTTTTTTAAAAAGAGTACAATCACATGCTTCCATTTAAAAAGGAAACGAAATATGTAACATTAAATAATTGGTTTGCATTATTAATTTGATAATAAAGTATGGGCTTTGGCATCGTGGCAGGGTATGGTTAATTAGATGGATAGGTAGGGATGGTCCGACTTTTGCAGCCAATGAAATCAATTTATAAAGATCATGTGTTATCTGTTTTCACGACTTTCATACTCACCAAAATGATAAATAATTAATGATGACAGGTATCTAAGGTTTTAAACAATTAATATCGTGTGAATTTTAGAAGAGATTGGCTAAAGGTGCATGTCTAAATCGGTTTATGAACAGAAACCGACCTGAGACGAATGCTAAAACCGGCTTGGATTGAAACTGAACTAGCGGTTTAAGACTACTTTGGTCGTATGGTTCGGAATTGATTGGGGGAAACTGGTTTGGAAACAAATTCGAATGTTAGACATATTTGAACGTTAAAAAGAGGTTTATGACGTTTATGTGACCATTTTTGGACGGTTTTTTTTTACATTCTACTCTCATGTGTTATTTATATATAGGTATTTAATTTAATATTAAGTATGTTGGTTCGATTACTAGTTCACGACTCTCACAACTCAAAGATGCTTTATAAAAATGCTTTTAAAAACACTCTCAAATACTTCTCAAAGTGTCGGTCAATCTTCTTCTGCAAACATCTTAACCATTGTTGTGATTGTGCCTACAATAAGAAACCCATGAATTTTTTGATGTATATGAAATAACAAATAGTTAGAAAAGGTTCAATGCAAGAAATGGGGTGTATTTTTCAAGTCGAAATCAAATTCCAGTTTGAAAGACCATATAAACAAATTGCAAAGTGGTGAGACATGATGGGGTCGGTGTTAAGTGACAATATCAAATGATAAAAACATTCGGATGTTTAAGATAATACGTTTTTTGATAGCATGACAACGTTTTACAACATGATATGAAATGAGCATTAACATGTTTTACAAAATGATACAAATAACAAGAAAGAGAAAAAATAATATATTATTTAAAGAAATATCACTAGCTTGTTGTTACTTGTGCCTTCACATTAAAACTAATTGTAAATATCAACGGGGTTAAAGCTCTACTTTAAAACATTTTATGTGATTTGTGCTAGTAAAAAAATCCAAACTATGCACAAAATGAAATATCTTAACTTTTTGTGATCCAAATTAAACCAGTTCCATCACGAATCAATTTGGGCAAGAATAAAAATTTACGCCTCTAAATGTATTCCATTTGAACATTAAATAGAATGTATCTTCCTTGTTATTTATTTGTTATTTATTATGAAGGAAAGAAAATATTACCGATTTAACAAGTTAATTAATAACTACAACAACTAAAAGTGAGATAGTGGTATGTTTAAGGCATTATAATCTACAAGAAACTTGTATGTCGGTTGCTACTGTGACATGATTTGTCAATTAATTTGATATTTTTCGTAGTGAAATATGACTTATTAAATTTTGGAACCACTTTTAAATTTCAAGTTCAAGCATAAATATATACTATACTAGTTTTAGTAAAACAATGTATTACATAGTTAAATATATAAAATATTAAATAAAATAAAAATAATTAGTTATAAAATGATAGACTTAGACATGATATGATTAAAATTATGTATAAGTAATAACTATAAGTATAAAATAATAATATGAACTTTTTGATTTTTTTATTTTTTCAAAGATAAATAAAACATTTTGTTTTAAAATAACGTTTTAAAAAAA
Source organism: Flaveria trinervia (assembly GCA_025506515.1). NCBI lineage: Eukaryota > Viridiplantae > Streptophyta > Magnoliopsida > Asterales > Asteraceae > Flaveria > Flaveria trinervia. The sequence continues at coordinate 775,135 of CM046453.1, forward strand.
TTTCATTCTTAAAATTCCTTACTGTAACTCCCTATTTTAATTATTTTTTATAAAAAATTTACTTTAAAAACAAATTTTATAATATTACGTAAAAATAGTTTGATTTTTTAGATTTTTTTATAAAAAACTAACTCTATAGAAATAACATTAATAAAAATTTCTCTTTTTAATTTATTAAAAAACTAATTATAATGTACAAATAAATAAATAATACTATTAGTAATTAATGTGGTTATTTAATAGAAGAGAAAAACGAAAAAAGTTTGATAAGAATAAATGTAATGCTAACACGTAACACCTCCATTTATATTTTTATTAGAGTAGGAAGATTAGAAGATTATTAATATTAATTCTTTATTTATAAGTGTTAATATTTTTAATTTTAATTTTTTTAACTCATGTAACACCCGAAACGTTAAGCTAGTATGTACTATATTAGAATATAATACAGTGGAGGATGAAATTGTCTTCTCACACTAACTTTTAAGAGTATACGGGGTTAAAAGTGTTTTTTTATTATAAAACTAATTACAAACACATGTCAATTATATAATTAGAGACAAAAAATAATTAAATAATATTAATTATAAATATCATAAATTAGTTAGACTACAACTTTAATTGTATAGTTATTACAATCAATAACGATTTTTTTTAAATCTAATTATGTAAACAATCAATTTTGTTTAGCTAAAAACTGAAAATCATTTTATTGTATATGATTTCACATACACTTTATTTTTAGTTATAAACTTTAAAATCTATTTGATATTTCACCGATTAATAGTTCTGGCATTTTAGCCGTATATTTGGTATTTTTTTAACGGTCAACGAATAATTTTTTAAGCCCAGTCACCCAGGTAAACCTATTGGCGAAAGGCCACCCACGCCCGCGAACACAGACAACGCTGGTAACCAGGCTCGCCCACCATTTCAAGGAAAACCCACCATCTAAAGGTTCACTGTGGTAAAACTCTTGACCCACTAGAAGCATATTGCATCTAGTGAGACTCCAACTCATGACCTTCATTTTAAAAAATCATAGAGTGTCTCCTCCTAAACCAGTTGATCTAGGATTTATTGACGTAGATTTGATATTTTTAGTTAGTGCATCTTGTACACTTAATACATTTATATTATTTCCTATTTTAATTGAAGACCTAAAAAATGAAGTCCCAAAAAAAAGGCTAAAATGATAACTTCATTTGGTTACTTCATTTCATTCCTAAAGTCACCCCTTTGTCAATAGTCACATCGAGATCAACGACAACCCCAAAAGTGGCCCACATTAAAGTAGGGTATTGACCCAAACGAACGATGGGCCAGTGTGTATTTAAGGTGTTCTGTAATCCCATAGTCCCATAGTCCGAATGATATATCTTAAAATAAAAGTTTGTTTAGGATAAGTTGGAACGTGGTACAACACTACAACAGTCATCCGACCAAAGTCTATTGTTCATTCGAAATTGCCCGTTAAACTTGAAAGAAAACTGTGTGCTTTTATTTTTCTAATAATATTATAGATATATATGATATAAATGCTCCAACTCTAGTTAATATAGAGATATTTGAGGTTAATTACGATATCGTTTGAAACTACTTCAACTTAGTATATGGAAAAACGACAAACCCACTGCTCACGGCTATATGCATAGGATCCCCAGGCTACTACCAGTCTGATGCACATATAAATAGTCTTATCTTTTGAAGTTACTAATATTTTATCAATCTCTTCGTAGTGCAAATGCATTAATTTTACATGTTATATAACACAAGATTTTAGGATAAGACTTTCACCTCTAAGTTTTTATTGTTGAGTAAACTTCGTTTTTGCTCCTTGTAATATGGCGTAAATAACGAGTTTCATTCAAAGGTTTTATACTCGTGATTTTACTTTCTGTGATTTCTAATTTGTTTCAATTAACGACAAACAGCTAACATTGTTAGATATTGATGTTAAAAACAAAGGCATTTAGGTCATTTTGTATAGAGTGACTAATAGTGTAATATATTCAATTTAGAGGGACAAAGTTTAATAACTTTATTAATTCTGTAAAATAATTAACACACAACCAATGGTGAGAGGGGAATGAGGTTGGGTTCTGTTTATAGCGTGTTCGATTTGGAGATCCATGTCGGTCTGGCTTGATATAAAGTTGTCGATTCACTACTCTGTAAAATTTTTGGCTTGATATAGAGTTGTTGAATTCACAACTCTTTATTTTTTGATTGTTAATTTTGTATGAAAACAAGCTTATTAAGGATCCTGAAGTCCTAACCTCTTGTTAATTATCAATTTTTCTCTGCCTTTATTTTTCCTATATTTATTCACCGTTATTTAGACAAAAATAAGATATCAACCGTTCATGAAAACTTTAATGGCATCTATTTTGGAATTTTTTGTGAAAAGTGTGACATTTGTTTTTGATAAGTTTTTGGTTGACAATCCTCAACACGCCTCATTGGTAATGAAGATTATGTGGCTTAATTGCTGGTTAATTTGGTTTCTACTACAATTTTATAGGGAACTCTCTATAAAGGCACAAATAGCAAACAACTTATGGTGGCGATTAAGTGGCTTGAGGCCGGGGGCTGAAAACTGTGTTTAAGTGATAACAACACTCAGAGTTCTGATATTGTTTATCTATAAAATGCAGATTGCTTTCCAGATTCTTATGGTTTCAACAACTATATGGAATGGTGGTTCATTTTTACTTGAATTAATGCCAAGACAAGTAGTTCTTCGAGAGAAAAAAAACAAAAGGCGATACATCACCCAAGTCATGAAATTAAAGTCTTAAGAGTAGCATTTTCATTTTTTGTTGTGTGACATGAACGCTAATGCATGTATATTTGTCTAGTTATGGGCTGGTTGGTTAAAAATATGCTTTTAATTTGTTCAATGTTTCAAATCCAAGTGTGTTTGATTATGCTGCTGAAAGCATATAAGTGCTGGTGGTGTTGGGTGTGCTTGCATAAGCTGTTTAAATAAACAATCCCAATTCCCAAACACTCCTTATATATGAGTTGATTATGTTGTTAAAAGCATATAAGCACTACTGGATATTTGGGTTTGTTTTCAAACACTTTATAAATTAAACCTTAGAAACAATAACAGGAAACAAATATATAGATAATAAGTCAAGGTGTTGGATGATCTTTTTTCCCTGCAATAGCATGAAACAATGTATTATCCGACAACAAAATGAAACTAGGTAACACGCCAAGCGATCTATTGCACATACCTTAATCTCTTTTGCTAGAACATTGAGATTTGATCCAGGTAAAAAATGAGACCAATTTATTCCAGAATTCCCCTCCGTACAAAACAACCCTGTAATGTACAAATAAGAATCAAGAATAATTTTCTGGTAACAATAGTGTTTTGGATTTATGTAGCAAGTCGTTGGGTTGACTCGAGACATTTTCATTAAATAACTAGTAGGTGGAAGTGGAATACTATAAATACCATACAAAAGAGGTTTTGTGTAGTTATGAATCTTGGTTGAAACCACTAAATTAAATTCAATCAGGACTGGCTTTGGTTCTCACTCCATGATATGATTAAATTGGGTTCTTAGTCTGGTTCGGGGCCACCCGGCCCACAGATTGAATTTTTGTTTTATTTTACCACAACGGCCTTGTTTATGCAACAAATTGTGCTTAAATATTGAGCCCAAAAGTTGAAGTCTGCTTTTGCCTCTAGTTCAAAACCTACACCAAATCTCGGTTTCAGCTTTGGGCTTGTCCTGGGTTTGTTTAGTTGTGGATTTTACCACACCTATCTAACTATCTTCTCTCGTAAAAATGTAAGCGGGGATGTCACGCGTTAACATCATATTTATTCGCATCAAATTTTTCCCGCTTCTTTATTTTATTAAATAACTATATTAATTACTAATAATATTACTTGTTTAATTTTAAATTATAATTAGTTTTTAAATAAATTATAAAAAAAGATATTATTATTAGTTTTATTTCTATAGAAATAGTTTTTTAATATATTAAGAAAGAGATCTTTTATATTAATGTTATTTCTATAGAAATAGTCTTTTAATATATTAAGAAAGAGATTTTTTTATTAATGTTATTTCTATAGAAATAGTTTTTTTATAAAAAGTTCTTCTAAAAAATAAACCATTTTTATGTAATAGTTTAAAGTTGGTTTTTCTAAAGTAATTTTTTTATAAAAAATCCAAATAAGGAGTTATAGTAAAAAAAATTAAAACATTATTTTGAAAAAAATTGTTTAATTTATCTTTGAGAAAATCAAAAAATTTTAAAAAGTTCATATTATTATTTTATTACTTATAATTATGGCTTATACGTAATTCAGATGATATCATGTCTTAGTATATCGTTTTAAAATTAATAATTTCTATTTTTTAATATTTATTTGTTAAACCCGTGTAATACACGGGTTTACTAAAGTTAGTCCTATTATATATCTATATAATTTGAAAGTGTTAGCTGCTTGTAATTTCTTAGCTTTTATATTTTGGCTGCAAAAGTTTTGTTATTTTCACACTTTGTCTTTATTATATTCTTACCTTATGATATATATTATGTTTATATAAAAAGTGAGTTTAGTAACTAAAAACTGTTTTAAATACCTATTTATTTAATTCTCATCATAAAAGACAAGTCAAGGAAACGAACATAAAATTAACATTTATTAATATTAGTGTTTGTTAATGATTTATTATTTTTGATCCACCAAATTATTTGATGTCTTTGGGTTTTAAGTGGTACTGATAGCCGTTACGATATTTTTTGTATTCAAGTTTTTAGTGTGTTTACCCGCGCGCAACGCACGTATAGATATTTCTAATAATATATTAAAGGAATAAGCCCGTTCATTAGTTGGATGGGAAAGAGAATGAACCAGTCGAAGATGAATCGCCACACGAAACAACAACAAGAGCCTCTTGGTGTGTTTCCCTGGGAACAAAACATAGACTCATTAGAAAAAGACAATGATGATTACATTAGATACTAATAAATATAATTACATTAAAAATTAACATTTGATACTAAAAAGCATCACTAGTATTATAATTTTGAAGCATCATGATGGATAAAATAAAATTCCACGTTTGATTTAATGCATAATCAAAGTATTTACCGGTTTACATATCTAAAATGGAAGTAATATAACAAAATACCTATGTATCAAATGCAACTAAATATGTCTGATCAATTATTTAGAATGTCGTTTTTCAATTTTATTTTATTTAAATATAGGAAAAATGTCATAAAATATTAACCAAGTTTCAAAAGTGTTTTAATTAGTCACTCGTGCATATTTTTTTTTACAAATTGGACCACTAAACGTTCAAATCGAGTCATCATTAAATTTTCTTATGCCAAGAAAATAACGGTGTAGAAGACATGGGGTCAGAATTTTTAATATATTAATGTTATATTAAAAAAGTTAATAAAACATGTTAATTATTAAAAAAATACCTAAAATATACGTCAACGTTTCATATAAACATCAAAGATAAAAAAATATTTTCTAATTGAAACAAAAAGTATAACATGTTAAAAAAACATGTTAAAACTTTTAATTTATAAAAATATAAAAGCTGGGTGATATAATTGAAACACTTTTGAAAGTTGGTTATTATTTTATAAAATTACTTATCTAACATAAATAATACTTAACTTGATTAACATGTTTTCGTATAGCATAATAAATTACGTGTCATGTAAATTAAAACAAAATAAAAGCTAAAAGAGACTATAAATGAAAGTGTAAAATGTAAATCTGAAAGCATGTGCGAGAATAATTAATACATGTAACATGTGTAATGGCACTGATGCGTTAGAACCTATTATGTAAAATGCACACCAGTGGAAATGCATGATTATATTATATAATTTTGGATGATACCAAAAGGCCAAACAGATGTAATGAATTTAAAAAGAAGCATCGTAAAGGAAAAAAGAACCAAAGTCTTGTTTCAGGTTAAATTATTCAAAAAAATTTATTAAAATATTTTGTTAAATCAAAATAAGTTATTATTTTTATTAAAAAAAAGGTTTATATGCTATTTTAGTTTTAAATTAGATAAATATGGAACAAAGTAGATTAAAAAATAGGATATGTGCAATTTTTGTTAAATATGCAATTAACAATATTTTTAAGGGTATATATGCAATTGTTCTTTAAACAAAACACACAAATAATCTAAAAAGTTGACTTTTTTAATATGTTATCTAATATTTTATAATTAGTTAAACTTTTGAAAAAAAATTATAAACCTATTTGATTATTTTGTCGAGATGAAATGTTTAAACGATAATATATCCTAAGAATTTTTTAAATTGTTTGACATATGACATACCCACGTATACTTTTCAATTTATTTTCACGCCTAAACTACTTGTTTTATTTTAAAAAGTCAAATAATTTTTTTTTATTTTTTTTCTTTTTCCCTTTCGCTATTATAAATTAAAGTCCTTCTTGAATCAATAATTTTTATAAGCATTTTTCATTAAATAAAAAACTATGTATTTTGATTAAAAAGTATACTTTCAAAAACAACATTTAAACTATGACTTTTTCCCTAAAACAAATAAACTTTTTTAAATCATGAAACTATTTATTTTATTTTATAAATTCAAATAACTGATTTCTAAATTTTCTCTTTCTCTCTCTATTTTATAAATCAAAGTCATTCTTGAATCAATAGCTTTTATAATGCATTTTTTAAATAAAACTAAGTATTTTTATTAAAAAAGTACACTTTTTCAAAAACAAAATTTCAAAACTATGTTTTTTCTAAAACAAAGAAACTTTTTAAATTATAATATTATTTTAAAGTCATTGTTTTTAAAAAACAAAAGTTTTATATAAAACAATTTTTACATAACAGACCTAAAGTTTTTTAACAACGGAATATGATAAAAAAATAAAAGTTTTTCAAAGCAATATGTTATTTAAAATGAAAGTTTTAGAATTAATAAAAATATTTTATCAACTAATCAAAGTAATTACTCATATGTAATTTCAACCATATCTTATATCAAAATAATGTTGAATAGTTTCTAACTATTCACAAATAAATATTTGGTATTTTTTATATTCAATTTATGTAATACACGGTGATATAACCTAATAGATATGATAATAATAAATAGAGTTAATTACATAAATAGTCCTTGTGGTTTATTCAAAATAACATGTTTGAAACTAAAGGGTTTTTGTAACAGGTTAAGGTATTATGTTTTTTATTTTGTAACAAAAATGGGTATTAACACTAACAAACGTTAAATTTTCTGTTAAATTTAAATGAAATGACTAAAGTACCCTTAGATTTATTATTCCTACATTTATATATTTCTTTTTTATCAGGGACCATTTGTGTAATTACTATAATCTAAAATACACAACCCTTCCCCGTCAGCATCATCTACCCCACCATCACCATCATATATCCCGATCAACTACCATCACCACCATTTACCTACCTTCAATCACCAATCCTCTTACCCAGTAGCCACCACCTAACCCTCCTACCCACCATCGTCCATCGAACACCCACGAACACCACCATTACAACCATTTCCTACATACCAGCCACCACCCAACACCCACAAGCATCCCAAACCTAGATCTGAACCCTAATTGAATTGTTCTAACATATGATCCCAAACCTAGATCTAAAACAACACTGAAACATCAAACACCTACGTGTGACCATCATCTGAACCCTAATTGAATGGTCGGTGGTGGGAGTCGTCGGTCGGGTTAGGCGGCAGTGATGGTGGTGGTGGCTGTGGTCGTCGATGGTTGGTGGTGATGGGGGTCGCGAGTGGTGTTGGGGGTTGGGGGTTGGCGATGGTCGTGAGGGTTAGCGGTGGTGGTGGTGAGATGATGTTCAGGCGGTAGTGATGGTGGTAGCGGCTGGTGGTCGTTGTTGGTCTATAATTGTGGGAGTCGCTGGTGGGGGGTCGTCGGTGGTGGTGGGGTCGCCGATGGTGGTGGTGAGATGATGTTCCGAAGGTGAATGTTGGTGGGGGCCAATGTTGGTGGGGGCAGCCTGCGTTGGTGGCAACCTGCAACGGTGGCGGCCGGCGATGTTGGCGACCGACTCTGGTGGTTGCCGGCGCTGGTAAAGCCCATGGTGGTAGGTGGTTGTGTTTGCCATGGTGGTAGGTGGGTGTGTTTGCATCTAAGTGGGAGATTAGAATTTAGATTTTATATATACACATAATATTTAAGTAAATTACAAAACTAGCTTCTCACTTAAATCACATAATCAGTCCCTTAAATGTGAAATGACTGAAATGCTCTTGAACCTTACAGAATAATTAACAGAAGTTAGTGTAATACCCAAAATCGTTACAAATTAAAACTACAAAACCCAAACGTGTTACTTTTTTTACTTAGTACCCAAACTTTTTATATTTTGTATATAAACTACATAGACGATCTATGTAATTAACTCTAATAAATATGAATAAAATCTGCTCACCTTACTAGATTTTGGAGTTTGAATATTCATGTCCTCAAGATCTTTGCCAGTAGGAGTATAGACATAAGTCACCTCCCCTCCCTGCATCACAACTCAAAACATAACTTCTATCTTAATAACTTTTTATATTTTTTGACAAACGGTATTTCCACATTCACTTTTCAATTTATTTTCCGGTCTAAATTATTTATTTTATTTTAAAACGTCAAATAATTGATTTGTAAATTCGTCAAATAATTGATTTGTAAATTTTATCTTTCTCTATGTATATTATAACCTAATTCACTCTTGAATCATTAATTTTTAAAATGCAATTTTTATAAATAAAAACTAAGTATTTTGATTTAAAAGTACACTTTTTCAGAAACAAAATTTTCAAAAACTTTAATTTTAATCAAACAAAGAAACTTTTTAAATTAAAATACTATTTTAAAATCATTGTTTTTAAAAAAATAAAAGTTTTATTTAAAACAGTTTTTACATAACATATCTAGAGTTTTTAAATAATGAAATATTGATAGAAAAAATAAATTTTTTCAAAGTAATATGTTTTTTTAAATGAAAGTTTTAGAAATAATAAAAATGTTTTATCAACTAATTAAAGTAATTACTTATATGTAATTTCAACCATATTTGACATCAAAATAACATTGGACAGCTTCTAACTCTTCACTAATACATATTTAGTATTTTTCTCTATTTTATCCGTGTAAAACACGAGAATATAACGGGAATATAACGTAATAGATATGATAATAATAATTAAATACGGAGAAAATCAACTCACATTACTAGAATTTGGAGTCTGAGTATTCACGTCGTCAGGATCTTTACAAGCAGGAGTATTGCCATAAGTGACCTCCCATTCCTACATCACAACTCTAAACATAACTTCTACCTTATTCTTACATTCATTCTTTAATTTATATTAGTCTAGATTATTTATTTTATTTTAAAAAGTCAAATAATGAATTTCTAAATTTTTTCTCTCTTATTATATTATAAATCAAATTCATTCTTGAACCGATAATTTTTAAAATGTATGTTTTAATTAAATAGAAACTAAGTATTTTGATTAAAAAGTACAATTTTTCAAAACCGAAATTTTCAAGAACTATGATTTTTTTTTCCTAAAAGAAAGAAACTGTTCGAAATTTTGAAATTATTTTTAATCATTGATTTAAAAAATAAAATTTTTATATAAAATATTTTTTACAAAACAGACCTAGAGGTTTTAAACAACGGAATAATGATAAAAAATAAAAGTTTTTCAAAGCAATATGTTTTTTAAAATGAAAGTTTTAGAATTAATAAAAATGTTTTATCAACTAATCAAAGTAATTAGTCATATGCAATTTCAATCATATCTTTTAGCAAAATAATGTTGAATAATTCCTAACTGTTCATTAATATATATATATATATATATATATAGTATTTTTCCTATTCAGTATGTGTAATATACGAGGATATAGCATAGTAGATATAGTGGTGGGCAAAAAAAACCGGTTCGGGAACTTGTTCGGCCAAAAAAACCGGAACCGGTTTTTCAAAGGAAAACCGGTTTGGTCCAAACCGGTCCCAAACCGACCCAAATCGCCGATTTGTATGCCGGTTTGTATGCCGGTTTGGTAACCCCACCCATAAAACCGGTTTCAATAGTTAAAAACCGTTTAAACCGTTCTAAACCAATTTATTAAAAAAAACCAGTTTCAAACCGGTCCGAATCGGTTTGACAGGTTCGAGTATCCGGTGACCCAAACCGGTTTGAACAAAAACCGGTTTGATCCCATGACCAAAAAACCGGTTCGGTTTTGAACCCGAACCGGTTTGTACACCTCTGTAGATATAATAATAATAATAATAATAATAATAACAAATATGGATAAAATCCACTCACGTTGCTATCTTTCTCTGAATTTGGTGTCTTCTCAGGATCTTTACTAGTAGATATATTGACACAAGTGACCTCCCCTCCCTGCATCAGAGCTCAAAACATAACTACTGTACTATACGTAGAGATCCAATAAACTTTTTTTTCAAATCACGTACGTCCAATTATAATGCATTATAACGATCATATGAAATTCATACGTACCTGTAATATCAATGCTTTCTCCAGTTCTTCAACTACTTGAGCCATCTGAGGACGTTTGTCTGGATTTTCCATCACACACTGACACGCGATCTTCGCATAAGTTTCCAATGACTCCGTTTTCATCTCCTTTCTAATGTCGACGTGCACCAGTCTTCGTAATGTGTTCTGTTGCATCTTCTTCGGCACCAATTCGGTAACATGACGTTCCTGATAATCATCGGTATCTACCAATTCAGAAACACCACACAGCACTTCTAACAATAACACACCGAACGAATAGACGTCTGATTCCTTCGTCGCTTTCTCCGTAACTTCATCAGAAGATTCTGGAGTAACTTCTCCAGGCACAATTTTGGACAATCCAAAACTAGAAACTTTTGCTACAAACTTGGACGACTTTTCGGCATCTGAATTCAATAGGATTTTTGATGGTTTGATGTTACCGTGAACGATACCAGGTGTTGTCGGATCAACACCGGTGTGCAAGTATTCCAACCCACGAGCAGCACCGAGACAGATCTCGAGTCGCTGGATCGTCGTGAGTCGTTTCCTCATCCGATCTGCTAGATTTCCACTCGCTACAAACTCGTAAACGAGTATGATCTCGTTACTCTTCTCGTCACAAAACCCTAGAAGAGCCACGAGATTCGGATGTTGCCGGAATCGAGAAATTGTTAAAATCTCAGCTAACAGTTTAGGCTTAATGTTAGCAAGGTTGGTGACGTTGAGCTGTTTCAACGCCACTCTTTGATCACCAAATTCACCTTCGAACACAGTTCCATAACCTTCAACCTCAACTTTCTTACCGAATTTGATCTTCTCAAATGGAATTCGAAGGTGATCCAGCCCGTCACCGTTTTCCGACATGAGTATCGAGCTTTCCGAGTACCGAAATGCTGGAAAATTGGAATAAGAACTGGAAAGAATTACTATGCGACTAACTGATCGAAGGTGTAATCGATTCAACTATAATCATGATGCAAACATGGGAATGAAGATATATATAGTATACGGATAGTGTAGTAGGTTGCATAATCACAGATGTGAATGGAATCTGAAAATGGTTATACAATATGTGATCAACGGGATTTAACGATCCCTCAATTCTTTCATAAAGTGAAGTCTTTGTGCAGGGAGATCGGTGAATTAGATGCTCAATCAAAGATCGGAGAACCTCGTATGAAAAGGATCATCATTCATGGCTTAAAGCCAGAATTTCGGTCCTTCGTTGCAGCAATCCAAGGTTGGCCGACACAACCATCCCTGGTGGAATTTGAGAACTTATTGGCCAGTCAAGAATCCTTGGCCAAACAGTTCAGTGGCGTGGCTGTGAAAGGTGAAGACGAGGCCTTGTATGTGGAGAAGAGTCGTCCCAAGGATCGAGGCAATCAGTCGCGTGGAAGCAAACCGTGGGGCAAATCTAAGCGACAAGCTGATGAGAAGAAATCTAAGATACCTGAGAAAGACACGGATGCAGGTGATCGAAAAACTAAGCATCAAAGCAAGCGGTTTCCTTATAGGTGTCATCAATGTGGTAACAGAGGTCACATGGCCAAAGATTGTCGCTCTAAGCAACAAGAAGAAGGCAACTCAGCTTCAGTACAAGACGAGGAGGCATGGGATGTCGAAGCCTACCTTGCATGTGATAAAGAAGTCAATGCGTATACTGTTACAACTGAGTTGAAAACAAACAAGCTGGATGAGTGGATAGTCGACTCGGGGTGTTCAAACCACCTAACTGGGGAGAAAGAAAGGCTGTCAAATCCAATCAAGTATGGAGGCAGTCGAGTCGTGGTGATAGCCGACAATTCACGACACAATATAGCTCACCTGGGAAGTATTAAGTTTCCAGCAGGTTCGGGAAAGGAAAGCTTCATGCTTGAAGATGTCTACCATGTCCCAGGTATGAGAAAGAACCTTCTTTCTGTTCCACAGCTAACATCGAAAGGAAATTATGTTGTTTTTGGCCCAGATGATGTTAAGGTGTACAAACAATTTGAAACAAGGTCTGTTCCAATGTTGGAAGGCCACAAGAGAGAGAGGGTGTATGTTCTCTCGGCTGAGTCTGCATTCACAGAGAAGACAAGACACAACAAAAATGTTGACCTCTGGCACATGCGACTAGGGCATGTCAATTATGAAAAGTTGGGCCAGATGATGAAAAAGGAAACAGCAAGTGGGCTGCCCAGTCTTGAAGTAAGGCCCGATTCGATATGTGCAGGCTGCCAATATGGCAAAGCCCATCAGCTTCCATACTCAGCCTCTACCTCATGTTCAACGGCACCTCTCCAATTGGTTCATACTGATGTTTTTGGACCTGTTAAGCAACAATCAATTGGAGGTATGTGGTACATGATCACGTTTATTGATGATTTCTCACGTTATGTTTGGGTTCTCTTCATGAAAGAAAAGGCGGAAGCACTGTCCAAGTTCAAAGAATTCAAGATGATAGCTGAACGTGAAACGAATAATAAGATTAAGGTGCTTCGATCTGATAACGGTGGGGAGTATTTGTCAAAGGAGTTCTCCGATTATCTAAATGATTCTCGAATAAGAAGGCAACTCACATGTCCTAATACACCGCAACAAAACGGTGTATCGGAGAGGAAAAATCGACACCTAGGCGAAGTCTCAAGAAGCATGATTCATGGAAAGGATGTCCCTGGTCGTTTCTGGGCGGAAGCCATGAAGACCGCAGCCTACGTCATCAATCGTTTACCACAACAAGGATTGAAGTTTAAGTCACCATATGAAAAGTTGTTTGGGATCAAACCTACTGTAAGTCATTTACGGGTTTTCGGTAGTGTTTGTTATGTTTTTATCCCTAATCATCTCAGGAACAAGCTTGATAAAAAGGCTGTTAGGTGCATCTTTGTGGGATATGATTCACAACGTAAAGGATGGAAGTGCTGTGATCCAACAACCAACAAGTGTCACGTATCCCGTAACGTGGTGTTTGATGAAGCATCCTCTTGGTGGTCATCTGAAAAAGACGCATTGCCTGATACACAAGAACTGAAAGAAAGGCTTCAAGCTACAAAGATTAATTTGAGCTTTGAAGAATCAGACAGTGAAGGTGGGGGAGAAAGCAGTGAGCATCAAGTTCAAGAAACCAGTGAAGAACCTCCTGTTCAAGAACCTCGAAGATCCACTCGGGTTCGCAAACAGAACCCGAGGTATGCAAACTGGGCTGCTGTTGAAGACATCTCAGAACCGGAATCCTTCGAAGAGGCATGCCAAAATGAAGGATGGATGGCGGCCATGAAACGTGAGATGGACGCACTAGTCGAGAACCAAACTTGGGAACTTGTCCCACTCCCGGTTGACACTAAACCTATTACATGTAAATGGGTGTATAAGGTTAAGCGTCAAACTGATGGGTCGGTTGAAAGACTAAAAGCACGTTTAGTTGCCCGTGGGTTTACGCAACAACCGGGGGTTGATTTTGAAGAAACTTTCAGTCCAGTAGCGAAATTGACGACGGTGCGTGTGATCTTGGCTTTGGCGGTCAACAAAGGATGGCCTATTTGGCAAATGGATGTTCATAATGCCTTCCTTTATGGAGACATAGATCGGGTCATATACATGGAACAACCTACCGGGTTTGAAAGTCCTACTCATCCGAGGTACGTTTGCAACTCAAGAAAGCTATTTACGGTTTGAAACAGTCACCACGTGCGTGGTTCGGTAAAATAGCAGAATTTCTTGAACACAATGGGTTCTCGAGCACCTCTGCTGATGCGAGTTTATTTGTAAAACGCATTGGATCAAGGGTGGCTATAATTGTAATTTATGTGGATGATTTGGTTCTAACCGTGATCTTGAAGGAGAGTTAAGCCAGCTCAAGGAGAACCTTAAAACACGATTTAAAATGAAGGATATGGGCCTACTCCAACACTTTCTTGGGTTGGAGATTCAGTATGAAGAAGATGGTTTAATTCTGCACCAAAGGAAATATGTCCGCGACTTAATCAGAAAGTTTGGTATGGAAAATGCCAAGTATGCTTCAACACCAATTGAACCAAATGTAAAGCTATACGCAGATGAAGGAATGGAGGTCAATGATGCTACCGAGTATCGTAAAATAATTGGTAGCTTGATTTATTTAACATTGACCCGACCCGATATTGCTTTTACCGTTGGTGTTTTAAGCAGGTTCATGCAAGCTCCTAGAAATCCACACAAATATGCAGTTAGAAGGACTCTAAGGTATCTAAAGAATACGGCTTCGGTTGGAATTAAGTTCACAAAATCAGCTGCATCGAGCCTTGTCGGGTACTGTGACTCGGACTTTGCAGGTGACCCAGACATGCGAAGGTCGACTTCAGGTCATGTTTTCATGGTGGGCTCAAGTCCAGTTTCTTGGAGCAGCAAAAGGCAACCTACTGTTGCATTGTCGACGGCAGAAGCCGAATACCGAGCTGCTGCTGTAGCAGCTCAAGAACTCGTATGGCTTGTTCAATTGCTGAAGGATCTGAATCAAGAAGTTAAGCAGCCAGTGAAGCTATTCTGTGATAATCAGCCGGCAATTCAGTTGGCGAAAAATCCAACTTTTCATGCCCGTACTAAACACGTAGAAATACACTACCATTTTATTCGTGAGAAGGTGTTGCAAGGTGATATTGATATTCAACATGTTGATACAGAAGAACAAGTTGCTGATCTGTTTACCAAAGGTCTTCCATTGTCAAGGATGAAGAAGCTCTGCACTCTGATGAAGTTAAAGAATGTTGAGGTTGAGGGGAAGTATTATAGTCAACCTCAAATTAGTTTGGTTTTCTTTATTATTATTTGTTTGCATGGCTGCATGTGTGAATTGAAACATGTGCATAATTGTTTGAGTCTTGTTACCGTTTTGATTAGTCAAAGTTGTTATGAGTCGGTCCTAGTTTAATGGAGTCAACCTAAAAATCAGGTAGTGGAGTAGTGGTCGTTAGACGTGTTTTTGTTTTGTTTTTGGGTCTATTTAAAGGGCTTGTAACTCAGTTTCTTTTTGCATCGAATATAGCAGAACATTAGACCACTTCTGTGTTCTTGGTTTATAGTAGATTCTCCAAATATATTATCACTTGTTTGCACAATCGATCATTAGTATTAACTATTGATTCAACAGATGACCGATAGAAGATGACGTGTGTGTGAAGGCAAACGGAACAACCAATAATATTGAAACATGTTGAAGGCGTGAGGTTATATATTATTATAGGAAAATTCATATAACGTTTTAAGCTTTGAAATCAAATATTTGTTCCTATGAACTATAAAGAATAAAGAATAGTATATACAAACAAATTAATAAATTAAATGAATAAAATATTAGATTAATAAATTTTATTAACTTTTAAATAATATTTTAAGGATAAAAATTAAATAGGATTACGTATATTAAGAACCATAAGTAATAAACAATCATATTAGAGTTTTAAACTTTTATTTTTTCTTCAAAACAAAAGTAGGCATTTGTTTCAAAACAAACTGTTATAAAAAAATTATTTTTAAAAATTTTCTTATTATAACTTCTAATTTTACTTGTTTTTTATTTACAAAAGTTATACATTTTAAATCTTCAATTTTAAAGTATTTTATATTTTAAAAACATACTTTTAGACATTTCTTATTTTATATAAAATTGTTTTTTTATATATAACATCGATAAATAGATTTCTTTTGTAATTTATTAAAACAATTTGTAATCTAAAAATTATTTAAATATATTATTAGTAATTAATTTCGTTATTTATAGAAGAGAAAAAGTAAAAAAATATCGTTTGAGAAAAAATTTAACGTTGACATGTATCCCCTTGATTACATTTTTTATTAAAATAAAAAAAATAAGAAGATTATGAATTAAAAAGCTTGTGTTTAGAGAAATATATGATATTGTGATTTCAGAATAATATACATGTAATTTTAATAAGATAGTTGTGTTTTGTTAGGGGTGTTTAACGATTCAATTATTGGTTTATTTGGTTATGCAAAAATTTCCTTTAAACAACAAAAACGGTTTATTTGGATAAATCCAAATACACATAATTTTATGTAACTGTTAACATACTGAATCGAAAAATGAATTTATAATTCTGGAACAATTATAAACCGGATTTACAAATTAGTTTGGTTTTTTTAGTTATGTATACGATTTGTTTTGTTAGTTTTTTAAACATCCCTAGTTGTGTTTCCTTGTACATATATAAGAGCATTCACAGTAGATTTTTTATTTTTATCCATATAATTATATTAAAAATCGTTATATTTTCTCTCTCATTTTCTATTAAATAATACTTTTTATACTTTTATCATTATTTTTTTCTTTCTCTTCCACTCACAACCACTTTAAAAATATTAAAAATTTTATAAGGATTGAACTTTAAATATACCAATTCATAATAATATTTTCTCTCTCTTTTACTCATAATCACTCAAAACCATTTCATATAATATATCATTTCATATAATATACCAACATACTCACATAATTTTAAAGACTACACTATGAATGCTTTAAGAAAGTAAATGTAGTCGACGCAAAAAAAAAATGAAACCTTAGTACTCCGAAACGTAATAATATAATTTAAGATTTTAAGATCATGTATATCATTTGTTAATATTTTAATAAACCGTTGACAATTTATGTAAGATTATTTATTAACCATGTGATACGTTTAAGCAGCTTGGTTGGAATTTTTATATGCTCAATATTCGAATTTGGTTTTGAACAATTTTATCAATTTATTTATGGTTAAGACTAGCGATCGAGAATTTTTATATGCTCAATATCATTTATTAATATTTAAATAACCCATTGACAATTTGTGTAAGATAGTGTGAAAATAAATATGAAAAATGATAACAATCCAGTACCACCAGTAGAATAGGGATGAGAAGATGATTGACTGGAAATACGTTACGGGGTATATTAGTCATTCAGAAACTTAGAAAATTAGATATTTGCACCTAAAGAGTCTCATCTGATTGCAGTCAAGAGAATCTTTAGATATTTGCAAGGTACACAATCTTTAGGTTTATGTTATTCCACTGGGCACTCTTGTAAATTAGTTGCTTTCTCTGATAGTGACTATGCAGGGTGTAAGTTGACCAGGAAATCAACTTCTGGTGGATGTCAATTTCTAGGCAACTGTTTGATTTCTTGGCAGAGTAAGAAACAAACATCTGTTGCTACATCCACTGCTGAAGCCGAGTACATTGCTGCTGCAAGTTGTACATCCCAAGTACTCTGGCTTCAGAATCAACTTTTGGACTATGGCATTATAGAGACTAAGACTCCGTTATTAATGGATAGTGCTTCAGCTCTTTGCATTGTCAAAAATCCAGTCCAGCACTCTAGGACCAAACATATAGAATTAGACATCATTTTATAAGAGATTGTTTTGAAAAGGGTCTAATTAATCCCATGTTTGTGCCTAGTGCTGATGAGCTTGCAGACATTTTTACTAAGCCTTTGGATAGTTCAACTTTCCACAACCTGTGTTAAGGCTTGGTATACTGCAGCTAGAATAAGTGACAACTATTGATGATCTCAGTAATAAGTACTGGTGATCATTGGTAACCATGTCACATATAAGTACTGATGAGTTCTTTCACCCTCAGCAGTTTTTATAACTACTGAAGGCTAAATGCCTCATAAGTACTGAAGTACTTTATATGTTCTAAACTACTGATGTAGTTACAACTACTGAAATCAATACAAACAGATCAGTACTGATGTCCTATGAAACACCTGAAAAGCAGATGCAAAGTCTGATGAGTAAGTGTTGAGGACAGTATGAACAGCTGAAAAGCTAAGAATTGACGAAAACAACTGATGAGTATTTCTCTTCAGTTGTTTCTACAACTGTTGTTTCAAAACAATTGAAGCCAAAACCATGTCTTCAGTAGTTTACAACTACTGAAGACTAACACCAAGTCTTCAGCTGTTTACAACAACTGCTGACAAAACCACTGTCTTCAGTAGTTTCACAACTACTGATGACTGATACCAAGTCTTCAGTTGTTTCATCACCTGAAGTCAAAACTGTCTTCAGTAGTTTTATAACTACTGATGACTAAATCCGAAACTTCAGCTGTTTCAACGTCTGACGGTCAATACCACGTCATCAGTAGTTTCAACAACTGATGACTCACATCAATACCTTCAGTCGATTTCTAACCCGACCCTTTAAATACCTTATCCCACCTTCAGAGTTTTTATCTTCTCTTCTCAAACCTAACGTTCAAAAACTCTCTACCCTCTCTTCATCAATGGCGACCTTGCAACTAAAACCACGACACAACTGTGTCGCACATCTCACCAAATCGCCATACTGGACTAAGTTTCACAACGCCATTGATTTAATGGTTCAATCACCCTACAAAACCGCGTTTCTGGTCAATCCCACCATATATGCCGCATCCCTTAATCAATTCTGGACAAACGTCACTTTGGTCTCTGAGGAGAACGAAACAGAGTCTCTTCAATCGTTTGTCCATGGCCAAAAAGTGGTCATCACTCCAGACACTCTTCGTCAAACCCTTAATCTGGATGATGCCACTTTCCCAACTGGTTATTCAAAGGGCACAACAGATCAATCATTTGCCCACCATGGATACCAGGGTGACTTGAGTGCATCTACCTTACTGAAGAAACATTTCCCAGATGCCGAACATCTCATATTTCATATGGTAAATGTATGCCTTGCCTCCAAGACCTCATCATGGGATCAAATGTCCACAAGGTGACAACAGGTAATGTACTCCATCCTTGAGCAACAACCTTTAAATTTTTCTGAAATACTATTTTTAGAGCTCAAGGATATGGCCCAAAAACAAACTGCTAACCGTTGGATATTATATCCTCGTTCATAATGGCCATAATTGAAAACCAGCTTCAAGCTGAGGGACTTGTTGGCCTGGGAGTCCTGCTATGGCTGTATTGCCTGAAGTATATTCACGGCACAACTCTGACCATCACTCAAAATGGTTGTCAAGCTGCGCAAACCCACGCAGTTGGAACCCACAGCCACCACCTCCAAATCAAAAGTCCCCACCAAACCCACTAAAAAGAAGACCAAACAGGCTACTCAGGGAATGAGTCCCCTGAGGATGCCCCTGCAACACAAACGCAGGCTATATCCACTGGTTACAACCCCTAATGGATATAAGGACTCTCCCAGCCACAGCTGCTCAGGATTCCTCTCAAAAGGAGCCTGCAGCACCACAGAAGGGGTACCCACAAATCTGGGATCTTCCTCATTTGAAGAGATTGCCATTGAAGAGCACCATTCTCCCTAGGTGCACACTGCTTTTACCCCATATCCCCATGCAACCGCCCCCCAAAGTCCCACCTTATCATTGCAAACGTGCTGACTCAGCTGCATGCCTCTCCTCGTCCCCAACAACCACCAACAAAGGGGAGAACCACAGCTATTGAGGACGAGGATCACCATGCTTCTGACAACCCCAGCACGGGGTTTACACGTTCTATCTCCTGGTGTGGATATGGAGATTGAACATCTAGTGAGGCTGCCACCTCTTCTTGAATCAGCACATGATCAGAATGAGGCTGGTAACATTGCTAAGACCTCACTAGAGGCAACAGCTGATGAAGGACATAATGCTGAGGCTGGAATCCCCAGTTCCAAGAAAAAGGAGCACATGCTAAAACTGGTCTACATCCAGTGCATGTACATCCTGCTACAAGCAGGTGGTCAGGTGATTCAGCATCTGCTGATGATGACCTGGGCTTCTTTTATGATGTTCTTGCCCAGAGCACAATCCTAGAGGAGGAAGTCAGTAGGCTGCAAAAACTACTTGACCAACTCTCTCAAGGAGAAAGACCATCTGCCACCACATTCACCCAACAGATGGCACCTTCCTCTGAAGGTCCCTTAAACACACAGCCACTACAAATTCTCAGCCACCTGCCTCTGTTTCTGGCACCATTTCTCAGGACCAAAACCCCCCTGAGCAAATGGATGCTATCCTCAAAATCCCCTATCTCTCATCACACCACAGCTAACCGAATTTATTATTAAAACTGTGATGAGAGACTTTCTACTGTCTTACAACCTCTGGTGGAGGATGTACTGAGCCAACAACTTTCTGCTACTCAATCCCTTGCAACCAATGCACCCAAAAGGGGGAGAGTTCAGCAGTGAAAGCTAAAAGAAAGAGGATGGAGAAGGAGAGAGAGAAAGAGAAAGATAAAGAGGTGGAAAAAGAGAAGGATTGTGTGTATGAGGCCGAGAAGAAGAAGAAGAGAGGATGATGTGAAAGAAGATAGGCTGCCTCTGTCTGCAATCCTAACATTGGCTAAAGCCAAACCCATGCCCATCACTCCCACCTCACAGATGGAAGCTGTGAGAGTAAAGATTGAAGAAGAACAACAGCAAAGGCTTCATGATGATGAAATGTTGAAAAACATCGACAAAACTTATGCTGCTTCATCATCAATTATAAGTATGAAGAAGGAAGTTCTGAGGTTGTACACCCTTGCCAACACATTTCAATATCAGAAGGAAAAGGTGAGAGTATGCCTGATCCTAGGGTGGCTCACAGGATTGTAAAGAAAGACATTCCTTCGAGATACAAGGGCAAGTAAAAAGGATCGTAGATGAAGAGATCCAGTGGTCCTTGTAGTATCACCTTGGGAGATTGTAGAAGATTTCAAGAAGGCCTATGAGACTAAACAGCCACCCAAAAGATGTTAGAGAACAGAATTATTAAAAGGGGTTAGTCTACAAGAGGCTTGAGAACTTCAAACAAAATGAGCTCAGTTTGTTACTTGAAGGGACTCATCCTGATGAGTTTGCATACAGACAGATTACAACAGTTGAGCTCAAAAATGGTAAACAGGGCAAGTACATCTCAGAGCTGTATGGGCGTGAAGGATTGTTTGATGGTGAAGCCGAGAACCTGACCATGGAAGAACAAATTATGTTTCTCAGAGCATACACCAGAGAATCCTACAGGCTTATACATGGGAAGTGAGTCTCATGAATGGGGGAACAGCTCAGTGTCCAATTCCCCATACAGAGCTCCCATCCATACATTGCCAACCAAATCATCAGAGACTCATTTCCAGGCCAGTGTATATGGTCATCTTCTCAAACTGATCAAGAAGAAAAAGACCAACATTCTGCCAACAATAAGTGGGACCTCAATAAAGTTAAAGGTTTTGGCTGCATTGGTTCAGGGGGAGTTTGTTGGACCAAAAGAACCAATGAGCCGGATCAGAAAACCTTTAAGTCCCACAGACGTCACAACAACTACTGAAGACCACAACAGCTGAAGACAACAGCTGATTACAAAGTCTGAAGACAAGTGCTGAAGACAAGTGCTGAAGACAAAGTCTGAAGATACAAGTGCTGAAGACAAAGTCTGAAGACACAAGTGCTGAAGACAAGTCTGAAGACACAAGTGCTGAAGACCAAAGTATCAGACGTTGTCACAACAGCTGAAGAGGTCTTCTTCAGTAGTTGTGACGGTTTACCTTTCAGTAGTTTTATGTCTTATCTTTTCAGTAGTTTGACACAACAGCTAAGAATACTTCTTCAGTTGTTGTGCTCATCAGTAGTTTTATATTTATCAGCAGTTTTGTAAAACAACTGAAGAGCTTGTTCTTCAGTCGTTGTAGTTTCAGTAGTTTATTATCAGTAGTTTCTTATTCTGTTTAACACTCTGATATGTTCTCAGTAGTTGTGAACATTTCAGTAGTTTGTTAAGAGTTAGTTATTTTTGTAATAGAACTGCCAGTTGTCACTTTCCCGTGATAACAGCAGCGATTGCACTCTATATAAGGAGTGTCAACCTATTGTAATAATTGAATGATCTGATCAGAAATATTCGATATTATTGAAACATTCTTGTTACAGAAATATATTCTCTCGTTATAACCGTATTTGTTCTTAATGCATACGAGCATCTAATTCTTGCTACAATTTGTCTAATTCTTGTTCTTATTCCGCTGCGTTACGCTCTAATACATCAAACTTGTGATCACTGATCCTGACAAGTAGTGATATCAGTCTTAACCACGAAGGAATTTCAAAAAACTAGTTGTTAATACTACAAATTTAGATTTATTGTTGACCTTGTAATACAAGTTTTATTCTTTGAAGTCTATGAAATAGTTCATTTGCCTAAAATGAATGTTCCAAAGAATAATCTTCTTATTCATTATACAACTTGCATCAAAAATACCTTTTTATTACCGAAGAAAAAACAAAATAACACAAATCATAGTTCATGGTTCCTTACTAGTACTCAAATAGTCTGTTTATTATTTGCAAGTGTTGAGCACTAGGATTACTAATAAATTTGTTGAACTTACCAATTTTTCGAGAGTTTTAGGTTAAGTCATTTAGTCAAATTATGTTTTATGCTTTTAGTTAACATGTATGAGTATTTGTATATCTATAATAATAAAACAAAACATATAGAATACACATGATCTTTTACACTGTTCACCTAGGTCTGCCTAATATTAGACACGTGTCATAACAAAGCAGAATTTTAACATTTAATATTAATGATATATTACATGCTTATAATATTATTTATATGATTTATACTTATAAAACTAATTTTTTGATAAATTGAAAACATTTTAATTAACTTTTTCTAAAAACAAAACTTTATGAAATATGAAGTAATTTTTTATACAAAAAGTTTTAGAAATGTCATTGTTAAAAAGTATTTTTTAAAATATTTGAAATGTTGAGAAAATAGTTGTTTTGAAATGTTGAGAAAATAGTTGTTTCAAAACAAAATTACATTAAAAATGAAAGTTGAGGAATGTTTATCATTATTTTATTACTTAAAGTAGTTAGCTCTACGTACTTATCAAATTTAAATAAAATAATAAATAGGGAGTAGATACAAAATATATATAAAAAAATAAATTTTAATAATTTAAACTATAACTATTAGCCGATATCAATCCAAAGTAATAATTTGACAAGTACTAATCCCAACTTTCAGTTTTTTACTAATAACACTATCAGTCTAACTTTTTGTTAACTACACTAGTTTTTATGACGTATTATGTGGTATGGCTCGTGACGTGATGTATAACATATAAATTATTAGAAATATAAATATATCACTCATTTTTTATAATAAATCATTTTTGAAGTTATTCAAATTAACATTTTTGTCGCTAATAGAATAGTTTGGAGATGAATTTACGCCAAAGTTTAATGATATATTTATTTTTAAATTTTTAACTAGTAATATGTCATGTCACATACTACATCACGAGCAACGTCACGTGTCATGTTATAATAAACTAACAGATTAAACGAACAGCAAGCCTGGTATTGTTAGCGGTAACAAAATCAAAGTTGAAATACAAGTCAAGCTATTAATTAAGATTAATATAAACCAATAATCAATCATTTAAAGTATTAAAATTCAGTTCTTCAAAGTATAAAAACTCTCAAGTAAACTTAATTGTTTAAAATAATAATAACAATTAATAAAATTCAAGTTGAACATAAAATACGACTTCACCGTTTATTGTCATTTTCGCATCTTACTTTACAACTTCTATAACATGAAATGAGGTCATCCAGAAACTACGAAACCTTGTTAAGATAGTTGTTGAGCACATCCATCACAGCCCCACACTCCGCCTTCACCTCCACCGGAGGATTCGCAAACCTGCAACTCATCCCTTCAATCTCTCTCGAATGATACTCAATCTTCGCATCACTGAACTCAGTCCATGTGCAGTGCTCACCACCACCGTCCGATCACTCCTCCCGATCACCCCCCTCTCCCGAGCTTCTTCAACGCCACCAGCGCCACCCCTGTGTGAGGGCACACAAACATCCCCGTCGAATCCGCCTCCGCCACCGCGTCCATCAGCTCCTCCTCCGTCGCCTCCTCCACCATCCCGCCGGAGTTCCTCAGAGCGTACACCGCTCTCTCGATCGACACCGGATCTCCGATCTGAATAGCGGAGGCGAATGTCGTCGTCGCTTTCACCGGCGTGAAGTTCTTCCAACCGGATTTGTAATGGAGGTAGAGTGGATTTGCGTTTGCGGATTGGGCGCACACGAGGTGAGGAATTCGATCGACTAACCCTAATTCTTCGCACATTTTGAATCCTTTGTAGAACGCGTAAATGTTGCCCAAATTTCCTCCGGGGATTATCACCCAATCAGGTACCTCCCAATCAAATTGCTGCAGAATCTCAATCGCTGCGGTTTTCTGACCTTCTAATCGCAAGCTGTTCAACGAATTCGCTAGGTAAATCGGTAACTCCGATGTGATTTCTCGAATCAGCCTCATGCATCCATCGAAATCTGTATCGATGCTTACTACAAACGCTCCGTTAGCTATAGGTTGAACTAATTGCGCCATTGAGATCTTGTTCGCCGGTAGAAATACTATCGACGGAATTCCTGCGGCGGCGCAGTAGGCGGAGAGCGCGGCGGAGGTGTCTCCGGTGGAAGCGCAACCGACGCCGACCACCGGTTTGTTCATCTTACGGAGGCGGTTCACTTGGCTGACTAAAACAGTCATCCCTAAATCCTTGAAGCTTCCGGTGTGGCTTATACCGCAGTGTTTTCCCCACAAATCATTCATTCCGTCGAGATGTTGTTTTCCAAATCGCTCCGCCCAGAAGAGATTCGTGTTGCCTTCGAAGCAGCTTACGATATCGTCGTTGTCAATCTCCGGCAGCACCCATTCCTTTTTTGACCATACGCCGGAGCCGTACGGCCATGCGGTTCGACCGACGCGTGAGTCGAAGAGTGAGCGCCAGTATTTCCCGTCGAACTGTTTGAGAGCGTTGAGGTCGTGTTGGACGTCCAGCAGGCGCCGGAGCTACTCCGGTAGATGATTTCGTCAAGGGAGTAGGACTCGTCGGTGACGGAGTTGAAGGGGACGTATTTGGCGGAGAATGGTAGAAGAGGAGAGACTGAGTGGCGGTTGTTGGTGGTGATGACGGTTGTTGTTGTTGGTGGTGGTGGTGGTGGTGTGGATGTGCAGTTGACGGTGGTGGGTGTTGATGAACGGTGGTTTTGGTAACGGTGGTTGGGTGGTGGATGATGGTGTTTTGGGAAGAAGGTGGTGGTCGGAGTTGAAGCCATGAGAGAGGGTGATAGACGATATCTGATAATGTGGGTTGTGGTTGAGAGTCAGCTGCTGATAAGACCCTCAGTTTATCTAAAAACGGATATTATGCCACGTGTAACGCCAGCAATTAAGGTCCGTTTCTTCAATTTATTTTGGCTGATGATTATGCTTCAAATATTCTCTATTATTATATATTATATTATATGTCATCATATATTCTTACTTAAATAAAACTGCAGAAAATCATTTGCCATTTGGGCTAACCCATGAAAGTTCATGGGCCTGATTACCGAATAATTTTCTAGAACAAAGATCTCATTGTCTCAATAAAAATATTCTGATAAATATATTAGCTTTTTTTAACACTGCAGTATTAGCTTGTTTTATATGGTATATACATCGTGTGTTAAAGAATATACCTAAAGTATAATAACAATTTTGATTAATCTTTGAAGAATATTTTGTTTTATGGCATGTACATCATGTTATAAGGATTTCTTAAAGTATAATAACACTTTTGATTAGTTTCTTATAATTAAGCTTGCTTTATGTGTTATACGTTATATTAAAGAAGTATATCTGAAATATAAAGATAAATATTTTAAGTAATCTTGACAGATTATCTTGCTTTATAAATTATATCTTTAAAGATTTGAAGATTATCTCTGCTTTAGAAGGTATACAACGTTAAAGGGGGGATATTTAATATTTAGATTTAAGATTTGATTAGTCCTTTAAAGGTTATCTTGCTTTGAAATATGAATACAACAGTTTAGATTTATTTTTCAAAGACCACCTTGTTTAATATGTTATATATCGTATTAAAGGGGTATATATACAATATGCATATAAAAATTTCATTAATCTTTAAAGATTATCTTGCTTATATGTAGTACTTTCATATTAAAAGAGTATATTATATTTATATTTATTTATATATATGTATATAATAATTTCAATTGATACTTTGAAGATTAGCTTGCTTTATAAGTTATACATCGTGTTAAATGGATATATTAAAGAATGATATAACAATTTTGATTGAATTGAAGGTTTTTTTGTTTTAATGGCGCATATTATACCAGTTATACTAGTTTATAAACCTGTGTAATACATGGGTTGAATGAAAAATATTAAATTAACAGTTAGTAATTAATATTAAAAAATTATAAAATAATCTTTTGAAATAACATACGATTGAAATTACGTATAAACAAGTAATGAAACAAATATAATTTTTTTAGTATTGTTTTTTTTAATTTTGTTTTATTTTTTTATTTTAAAGAAAAAAATTGTTTTCTTAAACATTCTATTTTTTTAAAACTTTTTTTAATAATGACACTTTTTTTAAAGTTCTTTTCATTAAAAAAACTTCGTATTTCATTAAATTACTTTTACTTAAAGCGATCATGAAGTTCATATTTTTGCGATCAAACTTCTACATGTTACAAAGCTTTTGGAAAATGGCATGTGGTGATGAAACTAACCAGGTTTGATGTTTCTTTCGTTATGTCTTCTTAGGTTTATATAAGTTTAACAATACCGTTGTTTCAGGATTTTATATCTCTCGATGAGTTAGAGGGTTGAGTTGTTAGCAGGGGACGTGATAATTGTTACATCATAGTTAGTTGACAATCGAAGAAAAAAGGCGGCCCCATTGTGAATGTATGGCTTATATGTGATGTGATTGTAGTGACAAACAACCAAACACAAGAATACAACCACCCTTAAACGGTTTGGAAACAAAAAATCATTTTAAACTAGTAGTGATATACGACAATAAACGTCGTGGTTGGAAATTAGAGGTGCGGAATGAAGAACATAACAATTATCCTGCTCAACATCTAGAGGTGCACGCTCTCACAAGTTATAGGAAATAATTAAGTCATACCTGAGCTCCACCGCCAGATATGACGAGCACCTTGGTGTCATATTCATTGGTGTCACCTATATCGCTAGTATGGCTTATATCAGAAATGGGGGATTGAGGTGTTAAACTTCAAATGAAAAAATGTCTTAAATATGGGGACCATTACAGATCGTTCAACTTCAAATCATTGGCACAAATGCATGTCTGTATGGGGAACTCGTTGACCCTCCAATAATAATCATTTCATCGATTCCACACATAGTCAACTTCAAATCATTGCTTTTTAATAAGTATGGGTGTTTTTGTTATGATGTTCTTTTTGTAAGAAATTATGAAGGTTCAGTTCGTGATTTCCACTACCAAACATACATCATTGACTGCCTATGCCCTATGAGCACATAAATTGAACATAAAAATGACCACTTTTAAAGCATGTTAGCTTGGAGAGGGCCATACCATTAATATGCTTTACTTCTAAATGGCTCATATAATAATAATAATAACAATAACAATAATTATAATAAATCTTTCCAACAAGACATTACCCTATTATAGTATTATATGTGATAACTTCACTAGTTGGATGAAGGTTTTTTTAAGTTTCCTTTGGTTTCACTTTCCCCTTTACATCTCTCTGACCTAACTTGTATACCTAAAATTTATTATTTTTCTCATGTTTATCCATTAATTTCTTAATGACTTAATGACGTTGCCCATAAATGATGAGTTCAAATTTGCCTGAATCAGTTGAATGTAACCTTTTAACTAGTTTTAAGTGATAATAACGTTGCAAACATCTAGTTCATTTATGATAGACGTCTAATGTTTAAATCCTGATTCCACTAGTTCTCGTCATACACTATTGAAGATTGACTACTTGGGGTAAACTACAATTTACCTAATCCCATTATTAGTTGTATGTTGACAAGTTTTTCTAGAATCTCTTTTCCCA
Source organism: Flaveria trinervia (assembly GCA_025506515.1). NCBI lineage: Eukaryota > Viridiplantae > Streptophyta > Magnoliopsida > Asterales > Asteraceae > Flaveria > Flaveria trinervia. The sequence continues at coordinate 803,619 of CM046453.1, forward strand.
TCAATGGGTCAGGTTGGGAATCGATGGGTGTTGATAGCACTTCATTGGCAAGAGTTTTTAGTTCTTATCATTGTTGTCAAACCCTCAACCACTTGAGAGAAAATGCTTCTTAAATACATCTAAAAAAATAGGTATCCTAAGGCGTTTGTTAACAAAAGGTGTGAGTTGTTCAAAGGTCTATATTGTTTCGCTATTGTTATGGAATTAAAAATTACAAACTCGATGTGGACAGCATTGTGGTTTAGTCAAGATTAAGGTTCTTTGTAACTTTGATGCATAAACCCCGTGTCCGGAGTCTGGTCTAATCAAACACTTGCTTTTGATTGGGCTTTGGTCTATCTCGTCCATACTATCCATATTATCTATGCTTTTGTGTTCCCATGTTCCCAATTTTTACAAGCAAAATAAACGATATTTATTATCATTACTCTACAGATTAAGTCGCCTGACCAACAAAAAGGTATACCCCAAACATGTACTTCAAAACCTCCTACCGCGTAAAGTGTGAAATTACCTCAATACCCTTCAAACCCAATTCTCTCCTATACTACAATCTCATTACTCGTATTCATATAATCATATGGCAGTATGGGCTTCAACCCATTTTCTCTTCGCATAATATTCTTTTCCAATCTCCATTCATCTTTAAGCCTGGATATAAAATTCTCAGCCTTAGCATTCACATCTGGGCTAGGAAAAAACCCAGGCCCAGAACCCATACTCGACCCCGCCCCAATTGAATCACCACCATCTATCATCGTTGAAGGGAATCCAACGTCGTCACGATCCGGTGAACTACACACTGAACTGTGTGTGCTCCGTACCCTAACAAAATCACCACGGAGCTCGAATTTCATCGCTGATACCTTAAACGGTGGTGGTGGTGGTGGTGGCATTGGAATCAACGGGGACTGTGAACCACTAGGCAGAAAGTCGTCCCTGTCGTAGTAACTGCTTGTTTTCGCTGGTAGTGGCGGTTTGCTTTTGCTCGTTGATCGACGCTTTTCAGGCTCCGATTTCGATGCATACTGTGGTGATTGAGATTGAGGTTGAGTTCTTCGTGTAGATATTTGTTTTGATTTTGCAGGAACAATGTATGTGTATCTCGGTGGAGTCATCGGCGGTGGTGGAGGAGGAGGTGGCGGTGGTGGTGGTGGTGAGAAAACAGAGGTGATTGAACTGAATCGTTTGCTCCTTGTTCCGCTTTTGGATGAGGTGTTCATGATTGACGACGGAGCTGTCGACGATGAAATTGAATGGAACCGCTTGCTTTTTCCGACGGATTTGAATAAGTTGTTGAAAATTGAGCTCGGCGGCGGTGGCGGTGGCGGTGGCGGTGGTGGACCTGTTCGTGAAACTGTTGCAGGTACGGAGTGAATCCTTTTATGTTTGCCTCCTTTTTTGAACAGATTTTGAAACATTGAAGGAGGCGGTAGTGGTGGTGGTGGTGGCGGAGGTGGTGGTACAACCGTTTGCGGTGGCTCTTCGATTTCTGATCGTGTGGAATGTACAGACGGTGGAGACGAATCGGAGCTACCGGAGCTATTTCTCAATTTCCGTTTGTTCTTCCTTTTTCTCTGATTATACAACGAAGATAACGCTGTAGCTATCTCCTTCGTAGCGTCACTTACTTTCCGCTCCAATTTCTTATGCTTATGATGCGATCGGTGTAACCTCACCTCCGTCGACGGCGGAGGTGGAGGAGGCGGTGGCGGTGGTGGCGGAGGCGACGGAGGAGGACGATAGGATCTCATTCTATGATCCAACTCATCGGATTCAATCTCCGGTTGTGCTTCGACCTTTACATTCCTCCCAACACTCCGGAACGAATGCCTCTTTGAATTTGCCGACGGAGCTGAAGGCGGAGGAGGCGGCGGCGGTGGCGGAGGAGCCGGCGTCGTCGCCGGTGGTTCTTCTCGAAACTCCGGTGCAGTTCGACTAACCTCGAAGGTATCCACAACAATCTCCTTCTCATCGGAAAATTCGACCTGCTCCGCTTCACTCCGCCGCGACCGCCGGCTCACACACCGGAAACCGCCGACGGCCGGTAGAACTCCTCCCTCTCCCCCTCGATCCGCCGTGAAAAGCCGTTATAAAACCCCGGCGCCGGCGAGGAATACAAATTAACACCGAAATCATCAACATACCGATTCCGATTGCCGTTCTCCCACACAGACTCATGCCTCAAATCCGGATACGAACTGCTACTCCTTCTCAACCCGAGCGGAGCCCCTTTCCGATCCGACAAGCCGACCCACTGACCCGAGGACTGAACACCATTCCCTCGACTCTCAGCCACCTCACCGGAAGCCGACCCGTCGTCGTTTTGACGGGCCAAAACACCACAAAGAATGGCAAAAAGCACAAGGAAGATGTTGAGTGAATCCCAGGTGGACTTTACAGAGCCAGGCTTGAGAATATGTGAAGTGTGAGATAAAAATGGGGGATGAAGAAGAAGAGGAGCAACAGTACAAGTATGGGGATGACGATTATGAGAACCACCGGGTCAAGCGGTGGCGCACGGCGGCGATTGGTGGCGGGTGGTGGTTGGAACCAGAAGGTGGGTGGTGAGTCGGGATCTTGCTCCATGGGTATGAGTTGGAGAATGGTTTTCTCTTTTTTTCTTTTCTTTTCTTTTCTTTTCTTTTCTTTTCTTTTCTTTTCTTTTTGGGTTTAAACTTTTAACTTAAAGGAGGTGGAGCAAAGCAGGTTGGTGTAAACTAAAGTTGGAAACACAAAGGAGATATATATATTGGTGAAACAATAATATTATATAATAGTAAATAACATCTGGAAAACATATAATCATTCAATATTATATTATATATTTATTTCAAGCAATCACACATGGCAATTTCAAATGGCATTTACTTGTAAACATCGTTTTTGAAATAATTTATAAACTATTGTTGATAGATAAGTTAAACATATATTCTTTAACAATTTAACACTCGTTATTATTACGTACAAAGCATGAAACACATTAGCGTAAACAATATTACTGTTTATGTATGCACATCGAAGATTTGAAATTTCCAAACATCTCACATCTACATGTTGGTTTGAAACTTTGGTGATTTGGATTTACGTTTAACTTCATCATATAATACTCACAGAAAAATGTTGTTTTATTATAAATTTGCATGCTTAGTCATGAAGCAATCAATCGAGATGATCTTGACGACCATGTTAAATCATATTTGTTATATCGAGCTTTGACTACAAATATCAATGTAAAATATTATAATCAAGGGGTCTCAAGAACTACCCTATCAACTTGGTATATCATATTTGTGTATTTTACATGTATAATATGTATATCATGGATTTATATAGAATGTAGTAACTAGTAAGGAAGTAAAGGTAGAAATGGAGATTAATGGTAGGAAAACTTCCTTTGATTTGTATACCCTACTAAGGTAGGGTGTGTAACCCATTGGTGACCCCAAATTATGCCTAAATACTATATAACTCAATGACTCACCTAGTTTAATATGATTTAGTTTGTTGTATTTTGTTAGGTTTCATTATTGTTCCTTCTACATCATTTTTGTTTCTTTTATTCCAGTTAAATGTAGGTGAATGTTATTTATAACAAGTGTAAAGGAAGGGTTATATGATTTTCCACTACTACTTTATCTAAATGTCTCACTAGTTTGAACAACATTCGATTAAACGACCTTTATGTCGTATAATAATATAATACCATTGCTCTAGATTCAAAATTGTTATGGGTATTTAATCTATCTGAGTGGAGATGTAGAATTTTTCATTCAACTTAATATATATGTAATCTAATCTTGTGTTTTAAAGAAATTTAATACAAATAAGCACTACAAAAACATGGGTTGGGCCGGTAGGTTAACAGGTCAAACGGATTTAAGTCATATCTTGTTCCAGTCAATATGGTGTTTGAGCAAACGGGTGTGGGTCAAAATGAGGTACTTTAAAACAAGTATCATTTTGATTCGACTTAAAATGTGTCTTAATCAAATAGGATGGATTTAAAAAATAACATAATAGATTCACACGCTATACTTTTTAATGGGAGCTATGGTGTCGGTCTTGGTGGCGGGGGAGCCTCTTGGAGACCCAGGTAGTAGTGTATATTAAGGTTTGTTTTTGTGATATGTTACTCAACCTTTTACATATACTTCCACTTTATACGCATCATAATAAGTAAAGTATTCCCCCATCTTGTGGAGAAAAATGTCATTTACATAAGCAAAATGGCAATACCCAATTTCAAGGCAAAGCTACTTTATGACTTTATGGTGTGGTCCAAGATGAAGTGGTAGTCACCGGTCATAACAAGTCTTTAAACCCCGACATACGTAATTGTAAGTATGAAATAATGTGTTGTTTATTAATCATTATCAAAAAAAATTAAAGGTCTCAATTTTATTATAGACCATGGCAACTTTTTATTTTTATAATGGCTGAGAGGGTATTTACTGTTTAAGATTGATTATTTGTTTATATTAAGATAAATTATTATGTGGGTTTAACACATAAAATTTCAATTAAAAAAATATGAAAAGGAAAGAAAAAGAATTACTTTAAAAGCAAATACAAATAAAAAGATGGAAAATTGGAGCGTGGTTGTAATCATTGAAACACAATGCTATTTCCCTTTGCATCTTTCCAATTGACCAACTTTTTAACAAGAAAAACTCACTTTTACAAATAAAGAAATCGACAACATTCATTTCTAAATCAATCTAATTCAATGATCTTCATTCCAAATTATATGGATTTGTATTAACATGAAAAAGAAATTACTTCTTTTATTTCGAATATGACCACGGTTAAGTGAATTTGATTGTCAAACTAATATGGCATGTCAAAACTTTAAAGGTCACATAAATTATATATTATGGGCCTCTTTTTTCACAAGAAAACTAAACGAGTAACACTTAAGGCACACTTACTACGTCTCATTCATTTTGTGTTTTTAGGACCGTCATAAAATTAAAAAATTAATTTTTAGTTGTTGAGTTTTTGTTTAAAGTAATAGAATCTTTTTACTTTAATAAGAGAATAATTAGACTGACACATGTCATTATCACAATTATCCTCATCAAAAAATTTCCGTCTCTCTCTTATTAAATAATTACTTTAATTATTAATATTTTCTTACTTTAATAAAACAGTAAATAGGAGTGCTACATGTCATCACCATAATCCTTCTCATCAAAATTTTCTCGTACCTCTTTCCTATTAAATAATTACCTTAATTACTAATAATATTATTTTAATAGTTTTTAATATTTAATAAATTAAGAAATAAATCTATTTATTAAGTTTATTTTTAAATAATTTAATACTTTTAAAAAGTCAAATTTTTAAAAACAAAATTAAGCAAATTTGGGAGTTGTAATAAGAAATTTTTTAAAAATGTATTTTATACAGTTTGTTTTAAAACAAAATGTTTATTTAAAAAAATTAAAAACAATATTTAAAAAATTGATATCACTGTTTTATTATTTATAGTTATTTCTCATACGTAATTTAAGTTATATCATATTTTAAATATCATTTTATAATTAATAAATTTATTATATTAATATTTTATTTATTCAACCCGTGTAATACACGGGTTTACTAAAGCTAGTTAATAGATATACTTAGTGAGTGTTTGGTTGGAAGTAGTAGAATTAAATTGAGGATCTAGTATAATTTTCAAATAAATTATGTTTGAGTGGTAATAAAATGTAAAACCCAAAGTAATGTTTTACTTTAAATTCTCTTAGTTGTGGGATTTCAAATTCCTTCTCTAGATGGAAGGATTTTGAAATTCCACAAACAACGAAATTTATTGTGAAACAATCCCTTGGGATTTACATTTATTACCCACTCAAACATAATTTATTTAAAAATTATATTTGTTTCTTAATTACATTCCATTTCTTTCAATCAAACTCCCCCTTAGTTTTCATTAGATCTCTTTTTGGTGGGTTTGTTGAAAACAAGTAGCTATTCAAAAAGCAATTTGATGATGCAAGTTAACATTAACTTACCTTTTGTATTTCCCTTAACCTTTCAGAGTTTTTTTAGGTGTTCCATTAATATTAACATTTTTTAAAGCAAATTTCCATAAGCAAAGCTAGCAAGCAGCTTCCTCTTGGAATGACGAAGGTTAGTTAAAAATTACCCCTCTAGCTTTGTGCTTTAAAAACATATATTATGATTTATTTTATCAAGTATAAATATTTATAAATCTCAGTTGATATCAATAATGTTATACTTTTTTGTATTCTATCGTATTTATGATTTAATTGAAAGGAACCTTTTTCAGCCATATCCTAATAAAAGTTTGGCAAATCCTACTAAAAACAAGAAAACAAAAAATGTTCATAAAAAGCAACATCCTTTAGTGAAGTGCACCATATATTCACTACTTTCTTTTTTAAGTTGTGGATATTTAATATTTAATTTCAATAAACCCATAAATGTTATTTCTTTTTTAAAAAGTAAACACTCTTTTTTGAAATTACATAAAAGATATACGAAAATCCATTATAAAATGTTTCAAAATAAGTCCTCTATTGTCTAAAAATGATATTTATATAACAAACAACTTCTAGAATTAAAACCGAATATAAAGTTAATCAAGCAACTTGAACAAGAAACACCATACCAAATATAATATCAGACTTAGAACATCACAACTAAATAACATTCAGATCTAAAACACTCATAGACTAGAATGTATCACCACGATAACTAGACGAAGATGACCTTCTTGTGAATTGAAGATAAACTATCTGATGTAGAGCAACCTTTATTTAGAGAGTTAGAGCCTAGAAATCAAACCAAGAAGACCGATGAAAATTGTTACTAATAATGAAGGTTGATCTCCTCTTTGTTATATCATGATGACATGGTACGTAGGTGCTATAGAGATTCAAAAATACGAAGATTTTCTAGAATAATAAAAAGATCATTGGTATGATTTACGATACGATTTGTGCATCTTCTCATTTGTAGTTTGTTCAGAGAAGCCACAAGGTTAACATTTGTAATTGGGTGTATTAGTTAAAAACAATCCTGTTTTATGCTGGTAATTGTTTTTTCATCCCAGCTAGTTGCTTGCTAGTTTGAGTTATAAAATATCATTGTTGAAACGAAAACATAAATAACTTATCTTTCTAGATCATCTCATGTTGGATACGTATATGTTATTAGTTTAAGCAATTAACTATAAATTATGTAAGGTTTGTTTACACGTCTCCCGAAGATATATGCTAAGGATATAAATAAATTTCACTTTTTTTATATTACAAATCCACTCAATAAGTATAAAATTAGACTTAATTAATATTTAAAAAATAATTTCTTCAATAATCAGTATGTAAAGCTTGATTTTATTAATATGTTTGACTTGTTATAAAAAGAACCATCATATGAAACTGGCTGAAATATTAAATTACTATTTCTTTAACAATATTTTTTTCTAACATATAATTCTATCTAACGTTGATAAAATTGCTAAGCATACATTAAGATATTATATGACACAAATTAACTAGTGCGCAGTTATTTATAAATATTGATGTTTTTACGTACAAAATATAGGGGAGAGAACAAAATATACTAACATATATGGGTAAATAAAAGAAAATCACGAAAATCACCGATATCCTTTATATGTTTTTTGTTCTTTTGAATATTAAAATGGTATTTTATTATATATTATGTATATGTTAAACATAAATACAAGAAAAAAGAGTGTCACGTATGGTTTTGAAAAGCATAACCGGACTCCAATCCGATTCGGTTCGGTGCTTAAAACCGTTATACGGTTGAACCAGTGGTCAGACCGGTTGAACTGGTCGAACCGGCAGTCGGACCGGGAACCAGACTGGTTGAACCAATGGTCGGACCGATTGAACCGGGTTTTTTATATACTTTTTTTTATTTTTTTATAACTTTTACATATATTTATAAAAATAATTGTAGTTTTATCCAGTTCTATATACTGTCCGACCGGTTGAACTGGTCCGACCATCGGACCGGTAAGACGTCTGGTTCACTGTCCGGTCCGTAAGGCATGACACTATGTCGAATTTTTTTATGTATACGTAACCTATGTGGACGTATACGATCCATACCTTAATACACACACACACACACACACATATATATATATATATAGAGAGAGAGGGGGTAGTTATTATAATTTTATATATTAGATTGTTTTTATTTAATTTTCACATGATTATTTGATTTTCTTATGAATCATTCACACAAAATATATCATGATAAAAATATATATCTTATCAAATTACATGTTAAACTATGTAACAAAACTATACTTGAAGACACGTAATATTTGTAGTACAAGAAAAATGTATATTAAGTTTTAAGTTGGCTAGTTTCTTTAGATTTGTATGTTATAAGACGAATTTTTTATATATATTTAGATGCTTATTGACTCAATTTTTATTTTTATAACATTTCCTCATAATGTATAACGCCAGAAATATAGTCATGGAAATGTCGCGTTATCAATAAGCAAACATTGCATTATCTTATGGAAACAAGAGCTTATTTATATATTAAAAAAAGTAATAACTTATGTTATCTTTATGTGTAGGATGTATATTTATTTAAAATGAATTTCGTAGATTCGTTCGGTTAGAAGTGTATTGACAAGTCTAGTGATTACTAACAATTGATTCTAAATTTCTCATGATAAATTAAAAAACTAATAACAATAAACATAAATTTACCTTTTTATATAAATAAAAAGATTAAAAGATAAATTTACTCGTTTACGAACATTATTTGCCTGTCATTTAAACAATAAGAACATGATTTTCATTAGTACAAAAGAATTTCAAAAAAAAACTACAAAACAGGCACATAGAATCCATTATTTTATATGTAAAGATTTTCCGCACTTACGTGGTTGTAACTTAAACTCCCAAACAAATAATCCGCCGTATTTTAATATAAACAAACAACGATATATGTGAAGTGACCACCAAAAAAATGAAAATGACATGTAAATAGTGTTTGCCAAGTCATAACGTACAAAACAAAGCTTTCCTGCTTTTTTTAACTTTTACAATAATCTATGATTAATTGGCTAATACATTTACAAATATTAGATTGTTATATATGAACAAACGTATATATATTCTTATACAACCATATACAAGTTTAAAACATTGTATACAATCTTATACAAGCCCTTGTACGGGTTACATGCGTCATTATATAGACATTTACATATATTTTAGAAAATCAAAATCATCAAAACAATAGATATGCAATAAGATTACGGATACATATAACCAACCCAAAAACAGCCTAGATTATCATTAAGAAATCAAGTTCTACAACATAATAAATCTTAGCATTTTGTGACAGACAAAAATATGAATAATTTTAATTACCATGCAAATCATATCGGTAGCATTTGGCATCGCCTAAACAAAGAGTTCTCAATAATCGTAATTCTTAGACGTCTGAAAAGTAGCATACATACATAGAAAGCACAAAGAACTATAAGTTTTAACGTCGATGAAACTTGTGCCATGCAAACTATATCACCCTCGATTTGTGATCTCCGACGAATACGCTCTAACACTTGAACATGTTGATCTTTAACACAATGATGATGCAACCTTTCTAGAGGAAGGCAATGCCCATCTAATACGTCGGCTTATACCATCATAGCCAAGGCAATGGAGAACATATGTGCATGGTGTTGATGATTTTGTATCATCGAGTTATTTTGCTTGTGAGATTTACTCAAAGCTACAAATAGATATTAATGAAAGGTGGATGATGTGACGTGGATGCTAGTTGAAAGTTATACTAATTGTTTTCACACCAATGAACCCTATGGTTCAACGGATGAAACCCATGTCAAAACCCAAAACTAAGGGCGTGACAAGGTAGTTAGATTTACTCATCACATAGAGTGAATGATTTTACAACTCCGGTTATCACATAATTTGTTACATGTTCGCACTTAACAAAAACATATACTCTCACTATTATAGTATGTTAACTGTTATCTTCAAATAGCTGAGAAATGTTATGTAGTGCCCACCTGGACTCACCCTTACACACACACACACTAAAATTAGCCAGCTTTCACCAGTAGGATTTTAGTTTAAAACACACTTTGCTTTTAAAGTATCATTTAAATTTTTAATCCACTAGTTAGATGATTATTTAAGACTTTCACATCACATCACATCACCCACGCTATTTAATTCCCACACTCACAATGCTCACACGCTACATTGTTAACACACGTTGTACCCTTCTCACACCCTGTTAAGCTTAACCCACTTAATTATCCACTATCATGTTTAAAACGCTCATTTGTTTGTAAACACTTTGATCTCACTTGTTTTTATAACAAATCATACTTTATCACACTTGGGTGTTACCTACACACATGATTTGTAACTTATTGTGCCCGACCCATTGATAACGTATGACCCACGTTGATTTGCCAACTAAATTGACTTTAGCCCTTTTGCCGTTAAAATGGACTTTGCACGCACTCACTTGCCATGCAACATGGACTTTTCACTAGTATTTGTATAAATTGAGTACATACACTACCAATACGTATCCTACACTATCAAGCTATAACAATCTATAACCTTAATTAGCTACCCACCCTTTTTTATTATTAAACTTCACTTATTTTAAGACACTTCACTTATTAATGTTTCCTCACATATCAATCACCACAAGCAACTTACACACTCTTGGGAGCAAACTTACATTGATATAATTACACATCACCATATATTCACATACACTTATACAAATCGACTCATATGAAGTTTCTTACATAGGCTCATTTACATAAACAAGTTCATGCAACTTACCTATACAAGTCCATATAAATCAACTTCACTAATAAAACCTATACATATATCCTCACTTGTAACTCCGATTCTACCTAAGTCGTTCATCATATACAAATCCATACACATCAATATCCTCACTTGTAACACCGATTCTACCTAAGTCATTCATCATATACACTTCATACACTTCAACTTCACTAGTATAACCTATTCACATCCCTCACATGTAACACCAATTATATGTAAGTCATTGATATCATATAAACACACAACTCACTACCTACAACATTTTACACACATTATTCCAACCCACCATGCATACAAAACCATAACTACAAATTATCACACATGCATAAACACATCTTAATAAACTGACAATAGGTCATAAAACATAACCCAAACCCCACACTCAAACCTGAGAGAGTACAATAGTTTCAAGATTATGTATATAAAAAAAGAAAATAGTTTTACAGTAGTTCCAAGATTATGTATGTAAAAAAAGAAAATTGGTTTTAACAATCCAAAAGAAATTGTTGGCTCGAATTCGTAATTAAAAATAAAGGAAAAAAAGAAACTAGGTTTGAATACTATATAAAACATATTCTACAAAAGAAATTGTTGGCTTATGAGTTATCGTATACGTATATAAGACACCTCATCATAATGTAATTTAAGAATCCAAAAATATGTGGTCTTACATAGTTACATGTCATTTGTTGTACAAGTTTCAATCATTAGATATATACGTTTATATATATCTTGTTAATAAATAATAAATGTCGTGTTCATTTTATTTTAAAGCATTAAAAAATTAAAGTAATTATTATACGATAATAAAAACAATCTATATAAAATACAGGCATTTTTTTTTACCATTTAGGATCCATGTTAAGTATGCTAATTAAATAAAACAAAACGTTCTGAAAGAAGTTGTTTTAGATTTGCATATTTCAAGTAATTTTAAGTAGTGTTTATAAAAACCAAAATGAGTTTTGAGTGTTTGGATAAATATAATCTTTTAGCTTATTTTAGTTTGGGAGGGTATCATCGGTACCCTTTTCACACGGACGGTTTGTTTGTGTCTAGGTCAGCCTGATCGACCTACTTTCATGTGTCTCTTTTTATCTTGTATAATCCCCATCTCTTTTGTGCTGATCACTAACTTATTCAATTTGAATTTACAGAGTTAAATATTCTAATTACCCTTTTAAAGACGTCTAAGTACTCATAAACTTATTATGTTTTTAAATTGATAAACTTCCATTAAATTAATAAGGAAAAACCAAACACGACTACACGAGAGGCAGTATATTAAAAATTGTTGGATAATTGATAGATTTTTTTTATCTGCAACTTATTTAAGGATTAATTTAATGAAAAAAAAAGATTGGATTAAAGGAGGAATTATTAAAGTAGGTTCCGTATCCAACAAGTACTACAACAAGCCTACAACAAGCCTACAACAATACGGTAATATAAAATAAAAAAATTGCTTTGAAGGGAATACTCCAGTAGGCCATGAGTTCAATCATTTCCTTATAACCAAGTCATACAATTATTTTTTAAAGTTTTAATTCCTTTTTTAAATTAAAATAAAATTGCACACATTTGTCTTTTTTGTCCTCTAGCGTGATTCGTTATAATTCGATTATTATTTAATGACAAATACTTATACATTTATATTTCTTTTACTATTTTCTTGATATTATTCCTTTTTCTTCTATCTATCGACTTATTATCCATAACCCACTTGCTGGAGATGGCACTACTATGATTAACGTTAAATAATTGACATGGAAGGTGGACATTAAGGTGTAAGTTGGATGGGTCAGGACGAGTCAGCGCTAACTACATTAGAACGGTCGGTTTTAGCTTTTAATTCAATGAGTTTGAGCGAGGTTGGGTCCAAACAGACAAACAAGTCTAAGGGGCTTTTTGTTATGAGTTGATCTAGTCTAGTCAGAGCTGACTATTGAGCGGGTAAATGATCATTCTATTTGATTTTCGTTCCTCACCTTCTTATTGAGTTTTTTGCTTTTGACCTATCTTTTCCTTTACTTCTGATCTGGTCTGGATTTTTTATACTTCTGACCCGGTCCGGTCCATACAAAACATTCAAATAGCCCGTAACTGAAAGAATGTTTTATAAACGAGTTAGAATATATGATGCTCGTATATTGAGCTTGATTATACTCATAAGATTTAGCAATTATATATAGTAAGTTCATATAATTTTGCAACAATATATTTTTGAGAAATATGCATTTTATCAACTTGAATTTTATAATAAATAAGAGGAACTCATGGAGGATAATGAGGTGACGTTACGTGTGATCCTTTTGCCGGTGATTATTGATTGTCTTGTTTTATATTAAATTTAAATTTAAAATTTAAATACTAGAGTAAATTATCATTTGCATCTTTAATGTTTGTTCATTTTAACCACTTGCATCCCTATGGTTTCAAAATTATTATCTGAACCCTAACGTTTCTTTTTTATATTCATTTGTATCCAAAAGCCTAACACTGTTAGTTTTTCTGTTAATTCTTTTATAAAAAGACTAAAATGCCCCTACAGATCTGCAAACACCTTTATTCCTCATGATCATAAACCCACTCCACAACCTCCCCCTACAGATCTGCAAACATCATTATTCCTCATGATCATCATCACTCTGCAAACACAACACTCATCATCGATCTTCTTCAAGAATCAAACGAAAACGGAGGTTTCAGCAGATCATATGGCGCCCAAAGAGCATCAAGAGGACACGGTCTCTTCGCATCAAGCCTCACCCACGGCTTCCCCTTCCCACTCCAATGCAATAGACTCATCGGACCCGGGTGCAGACGCCTACAAAGCCCCCTGAATTATCACCACCAAGCCCATGTTGGTTCCACCGGTGCTCCACCGGCGTTATCTTTCCGGCGAACACTAGCAGAAACGACGGCAAATACCCCAGCTCATATATCGTCATACGCTTCTGCAACTCCATCCACTCCTCTATCTTTTTCGTATAGTAGCCGCAGCGCCACCGCTGGAGGTTGATGACCATCACGCCGGTGTTGAAGTAACAGGGTTTTCGATTAACAAAGGTGGAGGAGAGAGATGGGTTTGACCAGAAGTGGGGGTGAAGTAGGTGATGAAGTTGGTGTTGCAGTACGAGGATGGTGGAGGGGGGATGGGGTGGCGGCGAGGGCAGCGATGTTGTCGACGAGGACGAGATCGGAGTCGAGGTAGACGATAGTGGCGACGGTGTCGGGGAGGATTCCGGCGAGGTAGGAACGGGCGTAGTTGAGGGGACAGTCGAGGGCGGAGCGGAGGGAGGTGGAGATGAGGTTGGCGACGGTGGTGGTGTTGAAGGGGTAGATGTGGAAGTGGAGGTAGGGGAAGGGAAAGAGGTAGATGTGTGTTTTAATTTTAAGGGTAATTTCGTTATTTTAATAATAATTTTAACAGAAACATTAACAATGTTACTCATTTGAACTCAAATGGAGATAAAAATAAAACGTATAGACTCAAATGAAGATAACATGAAACGTCAAGGGCCGGATGTCAATTTTGAAACCGTAAAGATGCAAGTGGTTAAAATAAACAAACGTCAGAGATGCAAACGGTAATTTACTCTAAATACTGTTTTAGAAGGAACGAAGAATAAAAATAATCACAATTAGTCACGTAGACATATTTTAACAAGAGATATTGTGCTTATTAGCGTATAAGAATGCTTAAATTTTTTTACGTTGTGATTCCGATTTTACTTAACGAGAGAAAAGAAAGATAACATTTCTTTTCTTTTATTTTTTCTTCTCTTTTCTTTTTTCCTTTTTTTTAATCCCCATTTTCTTCTATTTCGAAAGGATTTATTTTAACCTTGATTTTCTTTCTTTTTCTTTTTTTCCTCTTCTTAAGTAAACTAGAGAACATCAAAATTTTCTAAAAATCCTTTCATTTCTTTTCATTAAGAAAACTTTGAAATATAACTATTTTTTCTTTCCTTTTAATTCATTTATTTTTCTTCTTAAATAAGACTCGGGAACACAACATAAAAAATATTTGTAATAAAAGCACAAACTTTAAACAATTTATCTATAATTTAACTATGAAGTTTTATAGGGTATGTAAAATTTTGAGATTGAATCATGTATTTAACCCGTCATTATTTATTGTACACATACATCGTTTAAATTCTAGACATTCTTTAGGGTATGATACCTCGAAAAGGAAATTTAAGTTATTTAGTGAAAGAAATTTTTCGCATCAAATAAACTCATTTATACTAGAAGAAAGAAAAAGAGATGGTTAAAGAACAATATTATAAACATGTTAAAAGCGGTCACGATTCACACCATTATCTATTTAAGTATGATTTTATGTTAAACATTTATATATCATATAAAATTGTTTTTGGGTTGTTTTATTTGAACACTCCGAAATTTTAAATCAACACCCGTAGACCCTATACGTCGCGTATAGGTCCATACACGCGTATAAATGTCTCCATACGTGCAGACAGCTGCACATCTCTATGAGAGGATCTCTAATTCCAGTGACCCTGCCCTTAATCCTTTGAAATGAACCTCCCGCAATCTGAGACCACCAATCTATCAATCGGGTCTCCTCAATATCAGTAATTCCCTCGGTAAATAGAGGAGTAATGTCTCCGGCTCATAATAAGGTCCTAAGAAAATGGCAAACTGCTCAAACGACATCTGATGAGATTGTCCACATAGCATAAACGAAATCTCAGATCGCTCATCGTCCTCCTCCATCTCATTAGGACGAATATATATAAAGGTGGATAAAAACTTCACAGTCAGCTTTCGGTAAGAAGGTAAGAACGCCAACTCAAATAAACGACTCCATGACATATTATCTCCGATAATATCGAGTCTATCGCGCTCTCGGTAAGAAGGTAAGAACGCCAACTCAAATAAACAAATATAATTTTTGAAGGCTGATTGATGGCTCCATTGACATTTTCTCACCGACTTTTATTTGGTAGACATGTTGAATTCTATGTTTTTTTAACATTTCTTTAATGCCATATATATTGTATAATTTTTTGAAAGCTAATTTATTATATGTTAATTTAAGTATAGTAGTAACATTTTAAACACCGACTTTAGCAAATTTCAGTTTGAAAGGAAAAACAATATTTCAAAAGAATAACCTATAAGCGTATCACTATTGGGTTAATCTACTAATAAATTTTACTTTTAATTGTTTATGCTAAGAACTCGTGTATAACATTAGATTTATTTTTTGTTTGTTTTAAAATTATTGATTTCTTCATGTCTGCCTAACACAATCATCATCTTTCTTTCCTATTATTTTTTCTTTCTCTGTCCTTTCTTGGTTAATCTTTTTTGGGTTTGCTTCAAGATTATTGATTTTTGTCTTGCTTGTATATTTGTATTTCATTCTATGTTTTACGTTTACTATACTTGTTGGTGTGCTGTTTTTTTTCCTATTCAAAGTAGAAATAATATATTGACGCATATGTATTACGGTCAGTATGATTGAGTTTGTAATGGATCTCCAATGATTTTATGGAATAGATGATTTGAAAGAAAGTGAGAGGTTCTAGCAACATATTGATCTTTTTAGCAACAAATGATATTGATATGCATGTTCAATATCAAATCTATAAAAAGTAAAGATCGATAAGAATAAAGTATCATATCAAACGATAAAACGTAAAAGGGATAAATGCTAGAAAATATATAATGAAAAATCACATATTGGGGTTTTATAAAGTTAAAGAAAATGTTATGTATAAGATATATTCATATAAAATCAAGTCTTACAACTTTAAAATAACTTTTTAAAGAATATGTTTAAGACTTGAAACATTTTTATAAAATCATTCCTACAAAACAACCACAAGGTTTAACTCAGGCTTCTGATAACATTGTTAAGAGATGGCCGATCCGGTTCAAATCGACCTTGATGATATTGTAAAGTCAGTTTTATCTTGTCGGATCATGATACAAACTACAAGCACAATGAACTATCAATAGAGAACCTTAGAGTTGTAGCTTTAGGGATAATTAGACTCTCAAATCAATATCATACCAGATCATAATTCAATATGTGTGTATGTAATCGTATATATAGAAAGAGAGCACGCACCAGAGAATGAGTGAAAACAATTCGTTAATGAAGTGAGTATCCTTATATACAACTATACAAACTTCTTTAGATTTTTTATTGTAATGAATAGATCAACTCCAACTTTGACTCAACAAAATTAGGCTCATACGAGAATACTCTTTAAAAACTAAACTTTTTTTACAGAAAAAACTACAAATTGAAAACAATTAGAAACATGTAACTTTAAAACGATAGACGATAGTACTACTTTTTATAGAACAGAGATTCTGTTCTAAGATTTTTTCAATGGGTTCTAAAAATATCCAGCTTAATACTTGGGCCTTATCATAAAAAAAATTATGTGGGCTTCTGTTAATTGAAGGCCCACAAACACGTCTAAAACCCTAAGACGCCTAAAACCTCTTTCTTCTACATTTGGAGCCCTAACCCTGGTTTGTCTCTGCTGGAAGTTGAACGATTGATTCACGAGGAGCAAAGCAGCCATGGTTTGGTTTCAATGCGAAGACTGTGGTGATAATCTCAAGAAACCAAAGCTCGCCAGTCATTTCAGATCTTGCTCTGCTAATACGGTTCTATTTCTCATCTGAATTCCATCTTTTCATTTGTTAAATTACTACTTTAGTAGTTGTTGTTGTTTTATTTCCTTATTTTGGTCGTGTAGCTATCATGCATCGATTGCGGGCAAATGTTTGGGCAACAAAGCGTTCAAGGACACACGCAGTGCATGACCGAAATGGTGCGATTTCGACTTTATAGTGTTCTTTTTTACGAGTTATGAAGTTTACTTTTTGATAGGCTTATTGAATTGTTTAAAGTGATAAATGTTGTAAGCATTCGTTATTGGATTGGAAAAGTGCATAAGGTATATCTGTTTTGGTGATAGTTTAAATGCTTGTTTCTGAATTGAGATTAGGGATGGTATAACTTGCTTTCTGAGGGCGTGAATAAGCAATTAAGGTAGGAACTAGCCAGTTTTATAGAATCAATTGTTCAGCGTGCCTGTGGAGCTTGATTTAGTGTATCAGTTTTGACATGTCAAAAAAATGATCTCTTGTTTGAGTTCAGTTGTGTCTTGGACCTTCTCACTTGCTGCTTTTGGGTGCCATTTGTGCTCACTTGAAAAGTGCCACTTGATTTGTAGCTGGACATACTTGTATGCTGATGAAATGGTGATATTATATTTTTAGGCCCACTAGAGTTTAGAATATGGTCTGCTTGATCTTGTTTTCTCTGCTTTCAGATGGGCTAGCCGCTAGCGTTGTTACTTTATCATAGATTTTAAATTCTTTGAGTTTGTTTGCTTGTTGGTTCCTTTTCCAGCAAAGAAAAATGCCTTCTTGACAACTGTTAACTTGCTGCTGCATTTGTTTGATATGGAAACTAACCATTGAAGTCAATGCTCAATTTTTCTTTATTTATCAAATATAATCAAAGAATCATGACAAGGCAACTATGTAGTTCACCATTACGTACCAAGATGCTTTCTTAGAATTTCGTGAATTTTAGAGAAATTTTGATAATTGCTGCTATTCCTGGAGCCTTTGTGAATCAGCAACTATGTAGTTCACCATTTATTGTCTATTGTAAACAAAGCATTATGCATCTGACTTAGTGATTTGTTTTTTCTTTTATTTTTGTTCAGGAGAAGTATGGTCCAAAGGGCCAAGCTAAACCTTCAAATGGGACACCTGGAAAACCCAACAGTTCCTCAAAGCCGAAACCAGAGGTTGACATAAATGTTGGATTGTCGGAACGTCCTCCATGGTTCTGCAGGTTTGCTAAATGGCATTTTGTTATATTTTACGGGAAAAGTGCATAAATTAGAATTAGAAACAAACTTTACATTTTCTTCTTGATTTTAGTTACCAACATCAAGTTAGTGCCAAATTAGAAACTTGGAAACCATCTTACACTTCCTAATAGCATGTGGCACCTGATACATACAGGGGCGTACCCAGAAAACTTTTTCTCCGGGGTTGGTTTTTTTCAGTTTTCTAATAGATATGTATATCTCAACTTAATGCTGGAAATTTTGGTTTGGTTTGGGCTGGGTTAGGTCAGGTCACACAAAATAAATTACAATCACATTATAAGACATTTGACAAATATACGATTTCATTAGAAAGTAAAACACATTACATTTATATTTGTTGTTTATGTGTCTTCATCTCTTGAAAATATATTCACTACATCATCAATCGAAACCTTCTTAAAAACGCATTTCTCAATGTAGCAAATGCAAGTATTGTTTAAGGTATTCTTTTAAAAGAAATTTAGAGATAATTAAGGAATGTTAATATATTAATGAAATATGTGTTAGGTTTTTAGTTAAATAAATGAGCTTAGAGATTTTATACAATAAATATATTGGTGATTATTTTGATATTACTTTTCTTAACTAAATGAGCTATTATCTTAATTTTTAGTGGGTAAACATTCCAATAAAAATGGGGTTTAGGGATTGTAAATTTTTATATAGGGGTCAATATTAAAAAATACACAGGTCAATAAAAAACCGTCAATACATGTTACACATAGGGGAAAAAGTTTGTGGGGTCGGTTGACCCCTCCCCACCCTTGTTAAGCCCGCCCATGGATACAGAAGCGAATGTGATATTAGTTACCAACGTTAACTTTACCTTTTTCTACAAATGATAGTTTTTTAACTTGCAAGTAATTTCTTTTACATAAGCATTCATTGCATGTGGCATCTGATACAGAAGCGGACATGATATTAACTGGTGCTGTCTGATAAAGTTATAGTTAGGATAAAGTTAAAACAAGGGTGGTTTCTAAAATCAGCAATAATCTGTAAGTTGGATTGATATGTTTCCACCTCACTTAGCCCACACACCAACCATCCCATGAACACTCATTACAATAAATTATGTTTAGTTTTCTCTCCTTTCTGTGTAGTAATGTTAGGATAGACTGGATAGTGGGTAGTCTCCTTTGTTTTGGTATTGGATATGAATGAAATGAATATGAAAGTTGTCTGAACTCTCTCCAGAATTCTTCTGGTCCTTTCTAATCTTCATTCGAAACTATCCTCAATCCAAGTGATACACATCGTGGATTTTATTTGTGCCTGTGCTAAATTTTGAAAAATTTTAAAGCTCACTTTCTATTTTGTAGTTCATTTTTATTTCTTTATTCAATCACGAACACTCTTAAGGAATATTAAATTATTTGTAAGAATATTTTACAAACAATTATTTCTTTTTTTGGTGACTGTATGCTTAGAGTTTATTTTATCAACATGCAGTCTCTGTAACACAAGTGCTACTAGCAAGCAAACTCTACTTCTCCATGCTGATGGGAAGAAACACCGAGCAAAGGCACGAGCATTTCATGCATCAAAGCAACCACCTAAGGATTCAGAAGGACCCACGCCTAATACCGAAGGTAAACCTGAGAACATACAGAAGACTGATTTGCCACATGACGAGGAACTTAAAAAGGAATCAATTTCACATACATCTGAAAGCAAGAAGAGAAAGCTTGAAACATCCGAAAACAATGGTGATTTGGGCGATGGTGAATTGATTCATGATTCAAATGCTGAATCAGAGAAAACAAAGAAATCAAAAGGATGTAAAGAAGATACTGAGAAGAAAATAAAGTGGAAGAAGATTATAGCTGCAGTCTTGAAATCTGTATGTATACTCAAAACTAATGGGGTGTTTGGGATTAGTTATTGTGAAATTTAAATGGCTTATACTTATCTGCTTATTACAATTATTAAAAGCATATATATATATATATATATATATATATATATATATATATATATATATTAGTATTTGTGTGAAGAAAATGCTTATGTTACTATTTTGTGGTGACATAAACTGTTTTAAATAAATAGTTATATATTGCTTATTTCAACAGATTATATTTGTGGATTCAATATATGTTTGTTTACTGTAATTAACTGTTATTAATCAAGCTGGTTATCTGCTTAAGCGTAATATATAAGGTTTTCAATTAAGCAACCCAAACATATCCTTATTTCATATATCACTACTCTGGCTTATTCTGATTATACAAGCCATGTGTATTTCATTATTTTTTCAAGTCTTCTATATAAATAGAAGTTGCATTTGTTTTAATTTGATAGAACCCTGAAGGCATGATGAAGATGAGAAAATTACGAACACAAGTTTTGAAGACTATTAGAGAATCTGGCTTAACAATTGATGAGAACCAACTCCCGGATGTACTTGAACATAAGGTTAGTTCAAAATGACATTTATACTTACCTTATGACCCCCCAAACTACACAGGGGTTGATATCAACTCATCTCTTGTGAATTAGTCAATGTGGTTGGGTGTGTTTTTTTTCCTTTGAATGGTACAAATGAATGAATAAAGATTAGTGAAAGAGGGGAATGATCAAGCAGGTCAAAAGTTGCCAAAGTCTATTTTTAATGCATAAACCGTCTTTTAATACAAATTGCAATTGTTGCAAATACATTGTATTTGCAATCGTAAGATTTAACTATTTATAATTCTGTTCCAAAATATGATTGTTATGCAGATCAATTCAAGCTCTAAATTTTCTGTTAATGGGAAGTATATACAATTGGTCGCTAAAAGTTGAAGAATGAGGTTTTATATTTGCATATTTGTTACTCATGATCTACACATTAACGATCCAGCTGGAAGGCGAGCATCTGTGTCCATGCTGAAAAGGGTAATTGAATCTTTGGTTTTGTAATGAACTTTTTATATCAAAATTTTGTAAGACAACCTCATTTTATAAACAAATGAAGAGAGTAGCCAGTAGTCCAGTTTTTTTAGTTTAAATGATTTGTTCTATAAAATATTATTAAGTCGAATAATAGACTTGTATTATACAACTTTAAAGATTCAAATTGCATTTGATGGGATGGTGGTACTATGTGCCCAATTAACCGTGTTCTTCTCTAAGAATTTTCTTGCAAGAGTATCAAGGTCTTATATTGTTTGTTTTTTGGGTCATGGAGTTATCAATACTATACATAGATGCTGCTTAGAGATGCCAAATGAGGGTGAATTGTAGGTGCACAGATCAGTTTCTCCCAATTTGGTTCAGGTTTGGTTAAATTTGTTAACATTAGGTTTTGACTCAAAATGGTTTGTTTGAAACTGGTCTCTGAAAGGAAAATAATCTGTGTGATTTAAAACTGATTTTCATCCGGTTTGGTTTGGTCATAACCGGTTTCAATAAAATGGGTTAC
This sequence comes from Flaveria trinervia, assembly GCA_025506515.1. Taxonomy (NCBI): domain Eukaryota; kingdom Viridiplantae; phylum Streptophyta; class Magnoliopsida; order Asterales; family Asteraceae; genus Flaveria; species Flaveria trinervia. The sequence continues at coordinate 825,800 of CM046453.1, forward strand.
AAATTGATTTCAATCCTAAGGTTCAATTTGGTTCCAAACCGGCTTCAATTCACAGCCTGGCTTTTTAGAGCATCCCTAAGTTGGATTAGTTGACTAATATGTCAAACCTACAAGTATACTTTTGTTCTGGTAAATAATTATTATGAAGTTGAATATGATTATACAACCGTATAAGTAATAAAAAATCACATATGGTATTCTCTATTATTCATAATCTATTTTGTATAGTAGAGAATCTAAACTAATGATAGCTTCTAGTTTTATGATGAATATAGCTATAATAAATCTTATTGACATAATAAATTGTAACCAATATATATCTACTAATATATTTAATAGTCATTGTTTGTAGCTTTTTTCATTTCATCAGTTTTCATTTTCATTATATTCTGTAACTTAACATATTCTAACCTAACCACTAAGTTTGTATAAAAAATGAGCTGAAATTGCTACATTTATGTTTGGAGAAATTCATTCTGTCAACGATAAAGATCATCATAGACATGGCAAGCATATTGGATCCCAACAAATTTCTTAAAGTGTAAGAATGTGCAGAAGTAGTAAAATATGTAAAAAAACATTCAAAAAAGAAGGGTAAAAAAATCAAGGAACTTGCATTAAATTGAGTAACACTGTAACAGGATACGACACAAACCCTAAATTAGTTGAGATTGTCATGAACCAAATTGCTAATGGCATAGATAAGGTTTTTAACTGCAAGTGTAGTGCACAAGAGTACTCTGTAAAGCTTCTCAAGAATGTACATATTGGTGAGTGTGTCAATGAGAAAACCTTTAAACTGTTTTCATGTTCCTGAGGACTTGTATTTGTATCTACAAGCTGCTGCTGCAGTTCCGGTTACAGTTCAATCAAGCAAATGTCAAAGCATTAATCAGCTAGAAAAGTAGGATGGTTGCTACAATAAACAAGATAAGCGAACACCTCATTGCCTGCAACCACAATTACATTATGTTTAGTATCTAGTGGTAATTTCAACCCATTATGCACTAAAAAAGCGCAATCTGAGTAGCATTTTGTTGATAACAAATCAATTGAGTCAATTTGGGTTATTCTTTATTAACAATGAGTCAAAGGGTAATATTGAAGGCATCCCATAGTACTCTAAAACTTTTGCAAGCTCATACAATGCTATATTAACGAAAAGAGTTGGATCATTTCCAAGGTGTTTTCTTATGTATTAAAGTATTTTATCCCAGTCCTGTTTCAGTCATGACCTATTTTTGTGTGTTTGCTTCACCAAATTTGGTTTTTTTGTTCCTCTTGGGTCATTATAGATACTTAACTGATGCCATGCAAAAACTTATACAAGTCCACATATGGGCCAAAACTCTATAAGATGTACATATAATGACCCATATAGGAATTAGGAAAGAAATACAATTTGTAGAAAAAGAGTACAATTACTAAAAACAAGACCAGAACAACAAAAACCAGAAGTGAGAAGTACATTAGCATTTATGCAAACAAGGCTTAATATATTAGTTGTTAAAGATTTTTTCCAGACAAGAAAATGTTCCCGAGATGTTTGGCCTGATCTAAAAAGTTGCCCGTTTAGACCCATTACCCAACATGCTGAATTAGGGGTGCGGGGGTGTGTGAGAGACTTAACGGCAATTGCAGAAGCAGCAAGACCTGCACGCTCCCTAGGATCTTTCCTATAATAGTTTCCAAAATAGAGGAATGTAGCATAGCACCACATCAAAGGGAACCCAAACCCTACTAAGAAACTGAGAAAACTAGTGTTAACACAGATTTGTTTCTTTATTTTATTTTCTTGGGGAGGGGGGGGAAGGGGGTGGTGGTTAGGTGAGAATGAATGATGCTTACGAAAACCATCCAATTCCACAACCAAAACATGGGAGCGGTTTCTCATAAAGTCCAGGGCGGAAATCATTATCGTTGATAAGTGCATACTTGCCTTTTTCACGATCATTGTCATTTGATGTAAGCCCTGCAAGTAAAATGTGCCTCATTTTGCGTATATAATCGTATCATGTTAAAAATAGCACGAGGAAGACTAATTAAACAGACATAATTGAATGACCTAAACTCTTGATTTTATGAGGTCCTAAAGTGAAAAACTAAATGCTTTACATTACAGTTTTGATATTATTTTGACATAGTAAAAAACTACGTTCAATAATGCTTATAAGATTTATCACATCAGCAACAACAACCTAGGAAATAGAGAGCCTGCTTTCAGTGAGACCCCCGGATTCAATGCTTACAATATGATCTAATCACCCAATACATAGACAACATGTTCAACAGAGCAATCAACATACACTATAAACTAGAAGCACACACTTGCATTAGACAATCATACAACACACAGTAGGCAATCAATATGTAGTAGACAACCAAACATACAGTGCTCAACAATATACAAGGATGTATAATCAATTACTACACCATGGACAACAAAATACAATTATCCAGATGGAACAAACATTGACACCAAGCAAACAACACTAAATAAGGTACTAAAATGTAACTATGTAAGGGCCACTAGGTATCACTTCAAGCCTGATAGATTGAGAATAAGTGAGATGATGGCCTCAAAAGATCAGGATGTTTATCCGAAACTGATTTCACCAATTCAAGGCCATTTTTCAAAACCTTTCCCTCCTCCATAGCAGTGTCTGTGAAACCAGAAAGTCCCAATTTATATTCATCAGCATCTAAGTTACAAGTTTGATCTTAAAAAAATAGGTTAGCGTTTAGACACACCAGGTTCATCTGCATTAAAGCTAGAATCAGTAGTCTAAGATATCAAGTATGCATGTTTCTCATGCAGGTAGGGAAGCAATTTAATAATGTACCTTGGATGCATGACAAACATGAGAAGTGGAGAGATTTGAGCAAGTAAAAGATACATTTATAATCTCTATAGCATTTCATCTTTCCTAAGTTGACTAGTTTGGGACTTTGAGCTAAAAGGCTTGTTGTTACTTACTAATGAAGTCATATAGCAGGAAATATGAACATGTACTTGTTAATGATTCGAAATTCTTGATTTATCCCAAATATTCAATAACTTGATTTCTAATAGTGAGGTCGAATTTGTTGACATGGTGTTATACAATATAGAGATTAAGATATCAATGAAAATGAGATTCAAAGAAAAGTCAAGATGCATTACTTTGATCCATTTCCACTGGTTAAAAGTTGAAATGTCCAGCAGCCTGCTCAAGTACGTACTTTTGTATGTTTAACAACCTACATCAAATTTGGTCCGATTTGATAAACTCTTGATACTTCACATCTAAACAATTGTCTCTTGATAACAAAGAAAATATGTTTGTCTCACAGTTACAAGATTCGCAACTTATTACCTTTCATCCTTGAGGTATTGGATCATAAAATACCAAATTCAGATTAAAACCACCAAATCCAGTCTGTGTGTTCTACGATTGATGCTGACGAATTAATAAACCCTAAAAATACTTTCGGAATTTCATACTCCTTCAGATGCATACATATAGATTAATCAAGAAATCAGAATTAACGAAAATGGTGATCAGAAACAATCTGAGCAAATCACGACTCAATTGCATAGAGCGAAATCAATAGGATAAACTCACGTAATAAAGATTGGTGATCTTTGGGATCAGATATCAGGAGTGAATTAGTTGGCTGATCATGACAGATAAATGATTTACGAACTGAAATGAAAATTGTGAGAAGAAGATAGATTGATTTGAGGAGCAAGAAGATGCAATAATGAAGAATCTTGAAAGGTTTTTAATTCTCAGAATAAGACAACACAGAAGAAGCAGAGAGCAATTCAATTGAGTCGCTCAGTTGTGTTGATGTTGATGATCGTCAGTTGCACCAACAAGTCAACAAATATAAGAAACTATATAATATAATTATATAATATACTTATATAATATACTTATATAATATAATAATAAATAATAAATATATTAACCACAGGAATATGCCGCCACTTGCTGCGAATCGCTTTTAAGTTAAAACTCAAACTCAACAATTTATTTGCACACTTGTACTACAAAGAAACAACATTCACAGAAATCATTTGTTAATTTTAACAACATTCTATCAACCAAACCTACAAAAAATCAACAGGTACCTTATCCAAAAAACCATAAACTACAATGTAGTAGAATAACATGAAATTTAAACAAGCATAAACAAACTACAAATCATGAAAGGAAAACTAACTCTCAATTGGGTCTTCAACCAAAAACACAAAAACAGTGTGACGGCTATTGTTTCTCACAAAATACTCATCATTGTTGACTTTGGTATTAAAACCACTACCTTACCCTGGCCGTCGCTGCAGCCGTCTTAGTTTCCACTGACCATCGCCTTTGCTTACTCTACCATCACCTTCATCCTCTGCCGCTAGCGCACTAAAAAAAATAGCGAGTGAGCATATTTTGGTACTTTTTTTATACATAATAACTTATTTCAATTTGAGTTTTTTTCCAGTTAGAACCATTTTTTACCCGGATTAACGAAAATTTTTAAAATGACTCTTTTTACTTCAAACATGTAATATAATATCATGTGGTTATGGATTTATGAAATTATCTGCTTTATAAATATGCATTTAGTATACTTTTAAATAGTTAAATGCTGATCTTAACACACATTTCAAAATAATAAAAAACTAATAGAGTTAATTGGTATAATACAAGTAATGATAAAATGATAAGACTGATTATTTATTTTAAAATGTGCAACTTTAACAATTTAATAGAAACAAATTATAGAATAGCATATCCTAATAACTCTAACACTTTATCCATTAAGCCATGTACATCTTTTATTGAACAAGAACTCTAAAGTGTTATAATTACTGAAAAAGATAAAGCAAATGTAATTACTTTCCAAAAAGTTGATAATAGAACACTTTGAAACACAGTTAGATGTGTTGTTTTGATATTATTTTCTAAAATGATAAAATATTAATTTTTAAGTACTCATATGAGCATCATACTGGCAGTTAATCACTTCGTTTTGAGTCACATGCATGAGCATCACAAATCTAAAGAATCTCGTTCATACGGAAAATCGATTCACGAGTTTGGAATTTTGACTTAAAGTCAAAGTCAACCGAACACGTGACCTAATGCCATTTCATACTTCATTTAATAGCCCACAACATATGACTGTAGCCCCTGCTAATAATATTGAACCATATCGGTACCGAAAATACAAATACCGAATTTCGTACCGAATATACAGGTACCGAATTTATGAAAAAGATTGGCATCAAATTTTTTTTCGAAGAGTCAATTTATTAAAATAAACTGAACCAGCTAAGGTCCAACGGAGAACAAAAATTACTTACAACAATTAAACTAATTCAAAATTACACCATTTATCCCAATCTAAATTTTTTATCCCGCCTCTATCTTTGACCCATGAAAATAAAGAAAATATAATTTCATCCACCACCCTATTCATCAATATTTTCCTAGCTTCAAATAAATGTCGTTACGAGCTCTAAACCCTAAACCTTACTAAATCTATTGGTTTGATTCCAATACAGTATCAGTATTTGTACCGAACACTCCAATAATCTACCAATTTGATACCACTTTCATGTTATCCTTTTTCTTTTTGTCTAAAAACTAAGTAGTTACGTTATTCTTGAATATCAATTTAAAATTTTATAATACCAAAAACATTCAAAATACCTCAAATTGTATAAAAAACATTCTTAAGTTTGAATTTGTAGTATAAAACATAAAAAATTGTCCCCAAGCTTATATTAAACTGGTAAAATAAATTATTTTTGGGTACTTGGTATCAAATCAGTACTTTTCGATATAGACTGATACCAGTACAGCCTAGTACCGATACCAATATATAACAATATCGAGTACCGGTAGCGGTATTATATATTTAAGTTCGCTCGATGCCAATTAGGTTCGGTAATGATATGGTACTAGTACTCGATACCAAAAGCTGATCCCGACCCCTACCCCCAAAAAATCTAGGTTTCTTATGACAATCCATTGTTGCCGGCGAGAACTTATGTAACGAGAAATAATCAAGGTCATGACATCACACAAACTAAAAATGGGAATTTTCATGCTTATCTTGTTTTCTTTTTTGAATATTAGAAGCTTATGAGATAATTTAATCGTGATGGCCCACAGGAAAACTTTCACATTCGATAAGGTTTTTGTTTGACAATCTATAATAAATCAATATATATAGTAAGTAAGTTGTCTTGATACTTTTTAAAGAAAAACTAGTGTTGAGACTCTCATGCGGTGGTGGTGTAAAATCATTAAATATTAATGTAAAAGCTTTGTCGTTAACTTGCACGTTAAAGGGGTCGATGATAGTATATATAATTTTATATAGAAAAAAAGAAACTAGTGCATTTTACTAAAAGCGTTGATAATACTTAGACATATTTATAAATATAATGAGATCAATAAAAATATTCACGTCCAAATGCCAATAAAAGTAAACGTATCGCAATCTCAAAACATGTAACGGTTAAAATATTAACTTAAAAAATAATCACACATAAAGTTGAAATATACAAAGCATTACATTATAGAAGTTGTAAAAGCAAGCTAAAAGAAAATTATAAAAAAAATCCTTTAACGTTGAAGATTGTAAGTTTGTGTTTTATCAGATTGTACACTATTACGCATAACATCGTTTTAAATAAAAAAAACAGAACTTAAATAAAAATAAGCACGACATAATAACATATTCGACATTTATAAGAAAACTAAAATTAATAGTTATTAATAAGCTAAAAAAATTAATGTGTCAAATAAACAAATACATAAAAAGTCTTATGTTTGTTATATGGGTTTAAAGTATAGCAATTGTATAATCAAACAGATAAATAATATGATAAAGTAGGAAAAAAACGACACAATAATATATAATGCCCGGGTAATAGCACTTCGTACATATTTTCTTATGCATACATTTTCAAGATTACATCGAGAGCCATACCCACTAACAATCTATTCTTTGTGATTAAGTGCCAAACCCACTAACAAATCATTACATTACATATGATTGAGTAGAGTTTGTTATACATCTTTGATCGACTCCCTCGTATTATAATATAAGCAATTATACAAAATTAGTCAAGATAATTACCGCTCTACTGTTAATTACTTTTATATTACATATCATATAGAACACATATATACCACCACTGGTTATTATAGTTTGTGTTTGCATACGGTGATAGATGAAAAGTGAAGCTGTTTAGAAAATTCCATGTATTACAAGGGTTGAATTAATAAAATAATAAATAATTAGTAAACTTTTTTTATGAATTTTAAAATCATGTTTGAAAATAAAATATGATTATAATTGCATATGAATAACTATTTCAAGTAAATAAACAATAGATATGCTATAGATAGATAGATATATAGATAAAAAGATAGTCTAGAAATTAATTCATTTATTAAACGGATTATAGTTTGTAATAAACACGAAAAGTTACAGTACGATATTTTAATATAAGATATGTATAAAATTATAGATACGTCTTTGTTTAAGAGATAAAACAATTATACTATTTTTAAATATCTTATCTAAATAGTTCCATTTTTAAATATTTGTTTTAAGATTTTCTTATAAAAAAATTATTGTTTATAAAAATCTTATTTATTAAAAACTCAAGTTTTTAATTATTCTGGTTGTTTTAATAAAATTATTTTTAGAAAATTCCATATATTTTATATTTAGTTTAAAAAATACTGATTTAAAATATTTTATCTCAAAAGGTTCAATGCTTTAGAAAATATATGAATTTTAATTTTCTTAATAAAATTTATTTTTAAAAACATAATTTGATTTTAAAATAAATGTAGACGAGAGAGAAAATGTATCAATTGACTAAATTAATATTTATGAAGAGAGAAAATTGTTTGAATGTATAATTACTTTAATATCCTTTTAAAGGGAAAATAAAGTGAGAATGTTTAAACAAATGACAAGTGTAACAAATGTATTTTAAGAAGATGATAAGTGCCAAATTTTTTTTAAATCTATAGACTATAGATTATAAAAATTTTGTTTATCAAAAACTTAAGTTTTCTAATTATTTTGATTGTTTTAATAAAACTACTTCTAGAAAATTCAATATATTTTATAATTATTTTGAAAAAATAATGATTTAAAATATTTTATTTCAAAAGGTTCAATGTTTTAGAAAATATATGAATTTTATTTTCTTAATAATTTATTTTTAAAAGCCTAGTTTGATTTAAAAAAAATATAAATGAGAGAGAAAAATATATTAATTGACAAAATTAATATTTATAAAAAAGAAAAATTGTTTGAGTGTTTAATTACTTTAATACTCATTTGGAGGGAAAATAAAGTGAGGGTGTTTAAAAAATGACACATCAAAAGATGATTTAAAAAGATGAGAAATAACAAAAAAACTTTTTTTATTAATATTTATATACTATAAATATATATAAATTTTAGGGAAAGAAAAGTAAGACATTATGTTTGCAAAAGAAAAGTGTGCCCCGTCCAACTTTTACAATCATTACCAACCAAACTCACTTTCTTTGTATCCTCAAACCTAAAATCTTTAAAAAAAAATTATCAAAATAATTGTTAATTGATTTACAACTCACGTTTTCACTTTTGTTAAAATTAAAGTAACAATTAGAGGTGTTCAAGAAAAAAGAAACTTTTTCAACTCTATTCGATGGTGTACATAAATAGTGAATAAAATCAATCATCTATTGTTAGTGTTTTTCACGATTGATAGACTACCCAACTTTCTTTTTGCTTTTTAGCTCAGCTCACTCACACATACGCCATAATCCAGCTAAAGATAGTCTTATTGAAAAATAACAAGGTACTTCAATTTAGTTACATTCAAAATAAAAATAAGATTTCAGGTTTAGATAATACTCGTGTTGGTTTATTGTTATAACTCCTTTCAAAGCTGCTTTTCCATCACAAACTATTATCCCGTTGTTACGATGTACTTGTAAATTATTTACGGGTAACGAGTTCTCATAGAGAGTCGGGACGACTAAACGTGACCCTATAAAGTATTTAGTTAATTAAAAATAGTACGGAAAAAATCGTATTGTGGAAAAACCCCCTTTGGGGAAGACGACTTCACAAAGACTTTTCACCTAAACAACCGGAAGAACATCAAGATTTCATCATTCTGCAACAATTAACCATCTTTCTACACCATGAAGAAGGGAAATTTGGCCCCAAATCTCAAATTAAGCCTCCCTAATCCCGATGAGACTTCACTCGCTAAATTCCTGTAAATTTCTTCTTTTTTCCCCCTCTTATTGTGTTTCTATATCTGGGTGACTTGTATGAATTGCATCTTCTTCTTGTTGTTTCTTGATGTTGAAATGCATATTGCAGAACTGAATCTGGGACGTTTATGGATGGTGATCTGCTAGTGAACAGAGATGGTGTTCGAATTGTTTCTCAAAGCCAATCTGATACTGTGAGTAGTTTTTGATTTCTTTTATGGATCTGGGTTTCTTTGCATTTTCTCTTTAGTTAATAGTTTTACTTTTAAGGGCTAATTTTCTATATGACGAGTATGTTTCTAAAGAATATGAACTTTACTGGTATGTTTTGATTCAGCGGTTCAAAACTGATGGTTATATTTGATTGAATAATTCTTTTTATTTGGTGTGATTTAGGTATTGAATGTTGGGCTTCTTGAAAATGTGTAAACAAGATGAGTGTAATGTAGGGACACAATTGGGGGAAGCCTTTTAATTTGGGGGTTTTATGATTATGAACCTTTGATCAATCAGTTTACACTGTTTGTTTTCCATCCGAATTACTCTTAATGGTTTAACTTATATGCTTATTGTGTTTTTAAAAGTAGAAAAGCACTTCTAGTGTTTGGATGAAGAATAATGCTTATGCTTGCGTAATAAGCTATTTCCAATAAGTAACGGTTTGAGATCACTTATTTCAAACTAATTGTTTTTGATGGATCCGAAATTTCAAGTTTATTCTTAAGGCAGGGTAAACTTAAGCTTATTATCTGCTTCTGGTTATGAGCCATATGCTTTTAAATAAGCAATCCTGAAGACCAAACACTTTTAATGATGAATACCATTAGACATGTCTTAAAATAGTGAGTACATCTTATTTCAGATTCTCAAGAAAGGAATATTACTTTAGAATTAAGATAATGTTATTATGGTATCGCTAAACTTGGATTCTAACTAGCATTCAACAATTATATGTCATATAATTATGATTTTTCTCACTGCATTGCAACTTTTTTGGTTCAGCCACCTCTTATCCAGCCATCTGATAATCAATTAAGCTTAGCGGATTTTGATGCGGTTAAAGTTGTTGGAAAAGGAAATGGTGGAATTGTTCGATTGGTGCAACACAAATGGACTGGGCAGTTTTTTGCTTTAAAGGTAGTTTCATGTCTCAATCATGTTATCTTTTAGGGTTGATAAGGACAACTCTAAGGGCTTATTTAAAGATGTTTTCTATGCTTTGAATGGTGGTACTTTGTAGTTAAAGTGTCGGGTAGTTAAATTACCACCATTTAAACATAAAGAATCATCTTTAGAGACAATCCTTCGTTTATCAAACCACTATCTTTTATACCTTCAATAAGATTAAGTCTAAATTAAATGTGACAATACTTTTCCTTTAGTAGTCTTCGGTAAAATTGCTTTTTTTTTGAAGTGTTAAAGCTAAAATTACTTATTTACTCATCAGGGGCAAACTTGATCATGTCTAATTTGGTCACAGGACTTTAAGATTGTTACTAAAACCATGGTACGTTTATAGAAATCAACTGTTTTGGGATTCCTGTGACATGGAAACCTGAAAAACTATGGGAAGGCTGAATGGTTTGAAATTAGCTGATTTCTATAATGGTTCTTAGGATGGAAAAGTTACTAATGATTTATGTTTCATCAAATAATAATATTAAAGAATTGTTAATGAACAAGGAAAGTTTTCTAGAAAGATCATGTGTCTTTTCCTAACATGTTTGTTGGATATTCAGATGATTCAAATGAATGTAGATGAGCCGGCTCGCAGGCAAATTACAAAAGAACTTAAAATCAATCAATCATCACAGTGTTCAAATGTTGTCGTGTGTTACCAATCTTTTTATGATAATGGTGTCATCTCTATAATCTTGGAGTACATGGATGGAGGGTCTTTAGCTGATTTTCTCAAAACTGTTAGATCAATTCCTGAACATTATCTTGCAGCTATCTGTAAGCAGGTAGGATATCTGCAAATTTGTGATCAAATTGTATTTTATATGGCAGACTGCATGGAATAGAAATGGACTTCAAAGTAATTTGGAATAGACACCATCTTACATTTGTTACTGATTTTAGCAATCTAGTTACATTTCTTCTGACTGTAGCAATAAAAACATGTTCAACTAATCAACTGGTACACGGACATTTCCTTGCTGATTTTTCAAAATTTACTGACACGACTTAGTTGGCATTACTATGTTGCATCTAACTTGACATTTATTAGTTTTTTAAAATAAAATTTTCATTTTTTTTATCAAATTTGTAAATATTTTCTCAATGTAAGGATTGTTTTTACATATATGGCCTCTGATGTGGTGGCTCACATGAGTAGTTTGGGTTATTGGTGATGAGTTAATTTCTATTTTTAAGCCTAACTAGATTTTACCTGCTAAAATGAATAAAAAAAGGCGGGGTGGGGGGTAACTTCGTTTCTATTTCATGCAGTTTGGCTGTTATTTATTAGCACATGTGATTATACTCTAAACTTGATCTCTGTAAAAATAAATGAAACTAGGTGCTGAAGGGTTTATGGTATCTTCATCATGAGAAACATATCATTCATAGGGACTTGAAACCATCAAATTTGCTTATAAATCACCGAGGTGAAGTCAAGATCACTGATTTTGGTGTTAGTGCCATACTTGCAAGCACATCTGGACTGGCTAATACTCAAATTGGCACATACAATTATATGTCTGTGAGTACCTTTAACCACTTGATTATGGTTAATTAAGGGTCAATGAATCAGTTTCATACCAGCTGCAACACAACAGATTATTTTAGGATAAAACCAAATTTTTTTGTTTACCTCTTCTTTTAACCTAATGATAGAATTTTACTCTCATTTCACAACATTGCTCTCTTGCTTTACAATTAAAAATATATCTTTCTGTGTCATCTATCTATTAATTACAAAAATAATCAGAAATTACCAAACAATCAAACTATTTGAATCATTTGATTATTACAACTTAACCAATCCAAACACTATATTCTACAACTTGTTTAAGCACAACTGATTATTCAATATTGCTACATGTTTGGTTTTTCTATCAAAGTTGATAAAATTTGTTTTTTATATGTATGCTGCTTTTAGCCAGAAAGAATTGTCGGAGGCAGCTATGGTTATAAAAGTGACATATGGAGTTTGGGTTTAGTTTTGCTGGAATGCGCCATGGGCCAATTTCCATACTCTCCACCACAGCCTGGGGAAGGATGGGTCGGTCTTTATGAGCTTATGGAAACTGTTGTTGGTCAACCGCCTCCTCATGCACCTTCTGATAAATTCTCTCCTCAATTCTGCTCGTTTATTGAAGCATGGTAAATTGTAAAATCTGTTAATGTAGATATTTGTTCATCTTATTAGAGAGCTAGCGGTGGTAAAATGGTTGGGTCTGTGTAGGCTGGGTACCATGTCCCAACAGGCTGGTTGAGTTGACCTGCAAACACCTTTTTGTTGATTTTTTTGAACTTCGTAAGTTCATGCATTTTCTTGTGAATAGAAAAATTATATTGTTTCAACTATAATGTTTTTTTTGGATTAGCAACTTGGGAGGCTGTATGCATTTGAGTATTTAGTTGACCTTTTGGCCCACTTGATCCGCAAAAAAATTTAGGCCCACACCTGTCTTTCCATTTCTAGATTGGGCTTAGAGCCTTTAAGAGGGCCCAAATTGTGGGGTGAGTAAATGGGTCTGGGCCTGGTCACAGACTGCCCATTTAGGCCCACACCTCCTCTTACACTTTGTTGCGCCTCGCCCTATCTCCTACTCTTATGATTGTCTGACGAGAACAAAATTCGATGTTATTTAGTGTGCAGAAAGATCCCAAGGACAGGGCATCGGCAAATGAACTTATGGTACAATTACTTATCAAAAGCATTTGAAACAATTTATACAATATCCTAACCGACTTACATGTTGTCTTCTGTCTTGATCTCCAGTCACACCCGTTCATCAGTATGTATGACCACATGGCTGTAGATCTTGCATCTTATTTCACTGAAGCCGGATCCCCTCTTGCAACATTGTATTGAATCCCTGGTATGTACTGAATTCCATACATATAAACATTTGTGTGTGTATGAGGCATGATCATGCACTAATCATCTTGTGGCCCACTTCAAAATTGAAGATGGATCATGGATGGGTTGGTTGGGTTAGGTGGTTGAAACTGGTTGGGTGTGTCTGACCTGAAAGTTCAAAATATAAAAATGCAACTATAATTGTTGTGTGAAATATGAATTATGTTATTTTTAAAAAATGATAACAAAATTCTCGAATAAAATGATGTATTGGTGTTTGGCTTATTTTAAAACTTATAGATTTCTTTGTTTATTGCATTTTTTTATTAGCAGATAAACACTTTTTAAGTGTTGGATGTAAGAAAAGTTGTTATGCGTATTTTAAGGTTGAATAAGTTGTTCTTGACAGTTTGAGATTACTTATTTCAAACTGATTATTCTTGCTAGAGTTAAAAGTTACATGTTTACTTAAATAAGTTGATCATCAGCCTTGAAATTTAGTCACAATCTGTTTGAAAAAGTACTCCCAAACACCCATTTAAGAGGGTTTTATGCATTAAAGGTATACTTTGACTCATTTGACATGTTTCATTTTTTATTTTTGACCCGTTACAGATAAAACAACCATTCACAAACAAACCTTGTTCAAATTGCTACCTCTACCTTAAATGTATCTCTAGACCGCACATATATACTATGTTAATTTCTTAGATTCTTGTGTTATACTACATGCAGATTGCTAGGGTAGTGAGTGTATATTGCAAGTGAAGGGCCAAAGATTCCGCGTTTTTGTTGTATCATGACTCGGGTTTAAAGTTTGCAACTAGTTCCTGAAGATGAAAACTTGTGACCTCTTTTTCGAGTTGTAAAACTTCAATTCCCGGTCAATGTGTTATTATCATCACCCGTTTTTACCTATGATATCATAATGATTTGCACAATGAAATTTTTACATATACCTGCTATGGAACTTATTATATATACGCATGAATTTATCTGATGATTAGTTAGTTGTTTACTATTGTATTAACTGAAATATCTTGAGTTTTTGTGGTTAAGTTAACTTTATATATACGAAAAACTAAAACCTTTATAATTGAACTAGATCAGTTATGAAAATCTAAAAGCAAAGTATTCTTAGTTATAGTACTCAAATCCAAACTAAACCAACTAATGCTACCTCTAGTGAATACGAGTTAGGACCCATCAAACGAGATAACAATAAACAAAAGTATACTTTTTTTTTGGTTTTTTTAAAACATTTCAAAATAGTCTAACTGGATTTTAATAATCCAAACTATTATTTATTGGCCGATAATAATCCACACTATTATTTATTGGCCGATAATAATCCACACTATTATTTATTGGCCGATAATAAAACTTTTTTTTTGGTTTTTTTAAAACATTTCAAAATAGTCTAACTGGATTTTAATAATCCAAACTATTATTTATTGGCCGATAATAATCCACACTATTGATTGAGTTGGTAACAATCTCAACTTTTATTTTTATTACCAACAACAATCCCAGTAACATAATTGTTAACAATTTACGCTTGATTTCAACTCGATTTAATCACAGTAATGATTATAAACGAAATGAAAAAAAACATACAAGCTAAATCAAGCCTAAAATAAGTACAAATCAAGTGTGGATATATATATTATGCTACTAGGATTGTTGTTGGTAATAAAAGTGAAAGTTAATATTATTACAAGCCAATCAATAGTATGGATTATTATCGTCCAATGAGTAATAGTTTAGATTATAAAAATTCAATATGCCTTCAAAATATTAGTAAATGAATATGCATGTTTCTGCCTTTGTAATCTCTATCTTAATATGTAATTACATGTTACGATTTTTAAATATGTAAAATATAGTTTAGATTAATGAAATTTCAATGGTTTACGAGCGTAGAAAACTTGAAATCAAATCTTGGATAATCGGAAGTTGTTTGATCACTATTAAATCAAAATTATTCGGTGGTTCACCAGTATATCTCAATCGGATATGACTCAGATGTTGATCAAGATCAAAGTATGAATTTTGTATGTGTTTTGTGGACTAGATGGAAATTCGAGAGTGACCAAAATTCTGGATGATAATTTGATTTTAGGGAAAGGTGAAAACTGCCATTTGGAAATTTTTATTTTCAATTCAAAATGATGAAACTGCCCCTTGGAACCCACTACTTGAGGCGTTGCCCCCTTGAAACCCTAATTATTTAAGGATTTCGTTTTAAGGAGGTTTTTGATATCAAAGATCATAATAAACTCAAACAAGCACACACTTCACACCTCATGACTTGTTTGATAGATATTATGATCACATTAATAATTAATCAATTCAATATACCTAACAACGAGTACATGCAAAGTTTTATAGCTAATCACCTTTAATTTCACATAAGAGAATGTTAAGACGAGCAGAATTACGATATAACATATAGTTATAACACGTTCTAATAAATACTATTAGTGCGTCATTAAAGTTAAATTTTGGTATTGTGTTTTATATTATTAATTAATGTTGAAGGTGATAAATGTAAGATAACCAAGTTTCATAATAGGTAATTTATGTAATAAGGTTTAAAATGAGTTGAGAATATCCGCTAGTTATTCCACTAACACTTGATTCTATGTTATTATAATATATATTAAACGTATAGGTGTGTAACTACATACAGCTTTGTAAAGTTTCATAGTTTAACCACCATACTATTTATATTTGCATATAGCTACTTCAATACATGAAACCACTTGTTTCTTTGCATAACTCATGTGGTTTTAGGAGGAATTTTATTATTATTCTATAGTATTTAGTTTTATTTTTTCTTTTTAAAAAGATCAGCTTTAAATATTCATTTTGAAACTAATCTTAAAAGAATATCTTAACTTTTTATGATTTTCAAATATATTTTTTTCTTCTATAAACTATATACAAGATATTATTTTTTTTAAAGAGTTTGAATTTAGCTGCATATAATTATATAAAAAGTAATTATAATCTACATACCTAAATTTTGTTTTAGCATTCCAAAAGAACTTCTAAAGCCGTCACGAAAGAATTTCCTTTCAAAGTATACCGGGAACAAAAAACGAAGCTATGTATCAACTTAAACACAATCGTGAACAAAAATGAAGCCGCGGCAACGCGCGGCCATTAACTCCTAGTTAATTTTATAAATATAGTATATATACTAATACTTTATACTAATAAAATAAAATAGTTATCAAACACATGATTATTTTATAACATGTTTATACCATCTCCACCTAGGATTATGCGTAATTCCTTAATAAATGGTCATTTAATACAATATCAATCATAATTTCTTTCAACAAATAAATAATGTTTCATTAATTAAAATTACTTTAATAAGATAAAACTTTATTAAAATATAATTTAGTTATGACTAATCATTGTTAAAACTAAAATATTTTAATAAGATATATAAAGAGGTTATTTATATGTATGAAAATAAAATCTATTTCTTTTTTATACTATTGTTTATAACTTAAACATTTTTGTTATATATAATAATTTCGTTGATACGTTATTTAAAACACAAACACATATCATATAATTTTTTTATTTCAACTCGTGTAACACACATGTATTTAATCTGGTATTAAATATAATGACACATGGCACATCCATAGATACCGACAAGTGACTACTATGGATATACAATTATAAATGGTATCTAGAAAGCTATCACTGAGGCATGCTCAAATCCTCAATCCTTCTTCATAATGTTTAATTTTGTATTTTCTATAGGATCCTAAGAGCAAAACCTAACGATTCTGGTCTGCGATGTTCAAGGGTAGGGGAGGGGGTTGTTGGTCGTTAACTAACTGATTTTGGTTAGTTCTTATTTGTTAGAATATAAACTAAGCAAAATACTCCTAAAATTTACTAACCACATTAAGCAAATAGTGTCATCAAGAACACATCAATGAAAATTTTGGAATTTCGGAGAAAATTCTGTAATATATTTGAGTCAACACATGAATCATGTATATAATTTACTCTAATATAATATTTCGTTATAGAATTAATATTATAAGATCTTCATGATTTTAAAATTGAAAAGTTACTTGACCGTTTCTTCGTTTATGTAATTAATAAAGGAAATATAAACCCAAATGTTAAGCGTATACTCGCAAACACAATCGACGAACCCACTCTATACATACCGTGTGTATATATTGTCAAAATGAACTTATAGACACGTTTGACTAAATTGTTTTATATCTACTCTCCTTTTTTCATATTTTATTTTTACAATTGAAGGCCTGCTGAGAATTGAATCGGTCAATAGATATTTTAAACATTAAAGGGCATTTTTAACTATTAACTTTATAGATTGAACTGTGGGTCAAAGTTTTATTAACAATGTTGAATTATAATAAAATCAAAAGTGAACCATTGAATAACTAAAAAAGAATAGAAACAAACCGTTAATAATAGTTGAAACTGTTAATAACAGATTGATTTTAATATTTAAACTTATCAATTATGTGTCTTTGGTTGTATCGGTTTAAAAGATTTAACCAATTTAAAACCGACCATGCCCATGTATTTGTATGTTTGCATGATCCGGCAATGACATTGAGCCACATCATGTAGCTACAGCTTAATTAATAAACAAGATCGATGTTTGATTATTGGTTCTAGGATAAGCTCGTATGAAATGATCTTATTGTGGGTAACACTATGATGTAAAAATGGCTTTGGTATTCATACGTATGTGGTGCTAAACTTAGATTAAGCAAATTGCAACCTACAGTCAAACAAACAAACCTGTTCAATGTAAGACACAATATAAAATAATGTTTAAAAATGTCACAATTGTCGGTGACCAAAAGTTTGTTTACAATATATTTTGTAAATATTAATTAATTTTATAGTAGATCTGACTCTAATAGCATCTCAACTTACACCATCAAATCTACCTTTTTAGCCTTTTCATATATCTCTCTCTCATATACTTACTCATTGTTTTGGGTTTTAGTTTGTATTACTTAATTGTATCTTACATTTAACTATTTAAGTTTAGGTTTTCCAATGATTGATCTTGTACACAAATTGTCATATACATATACATGTGCGTCAGTGCGCATGCATATATAAATGCATAATACACAAATATATATATATATAGGGAGAGAAAGAAGGGATCCTAAGAAAACCAATAAGTTTTAAAAAAACTTTGAAAACTAATTTTGACCGATCAAAATTTTTCATTATTTATATATATTTAATATTTTCAAAGGATGTTTTAGTAATTATATATGTAAAGTATTTTTAGTAAATAAACATGGTTGACTAAATTACTTATTTTACTCCATGTTTGAACAAATGAAGAATAATTCAAATAAATATTCTTCTTCATTCACCGGTTCAATTTTTTTCTATCACAAAGCATCAATCTTCTTTCTCATTCTTCCTAATCTGGTGATTTAATCGATTCTACAAATGTAACATCTGGAAATCTTTAGTCTATTTTAGCATTTTCTATATTCAAAAAGGTGATGGAGGGTTAGAGGTTAACGAAAAAATAAAGATGAAACCAACAAAATCAATAACATCAAGTCTTTAATTGGGTTTTCATGAAATCGATTGAAGGACAGGTTTACGAGGACATCTTCATTGTTCAAAAAACTAACAAAATCGATTGATTATCTTACCGACATGGATGCTAACAAAAGAAAGAAGATGAATACATGTTTATGTAACTTAGGTTGCATATACGTAACTTCATATTAAGGCAACTTAAGAACTGAAAGAATATAATGGCAGGTTACATATACGTAACTTTGTTATATTACGATTTGGTTGTTTGTTCGTCTTCATCTTCGTCGAGTTACATATACGTATGCAAGTTTACATATGGTTGCAGATCTATTCAGTGTAATTTCTTTAGATATATTCATTTATGGCTTCTTCTTTCTTATAGTGTATTGCTTACATATATGTAAACAAGTTTACTTACATATAAATCTATAGGTAAAAATGTTTACGTGTATGTAAACAAGCATATATGTAAGTCTGCATGCATATACATAATCAGATATGTTAACATGTTCAAAAGTACATATACATAAACATGTGTACGTCTTGTTTTCATATACGTATACGTAAGCATGAATGTAATTACTGAAAAATTTAAGAAAATTTACAGATGTTCTTCCATATTCAAATGTTAGGTTTGTTTTTATTAATAAATATTTGATGTATTTGATTCAGAAAAAACTGATATTGCATTTGAATATGGAGAGAGGAGAGAGAGAGAAAGAGAGAGAGAGAGAATTAAGGGATTTTGTTTGATTCTAAATATAAAAATTATAATATACCCAATATACCCTTAAATCATTAAATTAAATCAATAATCTAATTAATATTTGCAAATTTGCCATGATGGATATCAACCATTGATCAATCTTAATCAATGGTTTAAAAATAGTTTTCTTGGTTTTTTTATAATTGAAGGTTTTTTAGAAACCCTCCCCTCTATATATATATATATATATATGGGATGGTTCTAATGAAAACCATATTATAATTAAAAACAAAAAAAAACACTTATTACCATCGATCTTTTTGATCTATGGTTGAGATTAATTTATGACATTTTAGTAATTAAATAAAAGACTATTTGTGTTTAAATACACATTAAGGGCAAAATAGGAATATCACAAAATAATTAACTTGGTAACTATTAAGTATAATAAGAAAATTCCTAAATTAACTCATATTTTTATTTTCTCTCACCTTCCATCCTTCTTTTATATTTAATAGAGATTTAAATAACCAAATGTATTATTTTTTAATTTTGAATTGAAAATTAGATAATTATGATTCTTCTAAAAAATAAATAAACTAAAGAAACGACTAATTACACATTCATAACACTGTGTTACGTATGAGTACATTGTGTGTTACGTATATGTAACATTGTCATACATATGTGTATCATTGTTATCGAATCCATATGAAAACCTAGAGTGAGTTACATATATATATATATATTAAACCAAAATTGTATTCAATGCTAAAAATAATTTCTAGAGTACATATAAGTAAACACCAAACTTACACATGCTTATGGTAAAGATATATAAACATTAGAACAAAGAGGTACATATATGTAACAATAGAGTTACGTATATGTAACAATAGAGTTACATATATGTAACAACAATGTTTCATATGTGTGGTTATGGGAAAAATAAATATCGACAAGTTCTTCATGTTTGTCTTTTTCATTGGGTTTTAGGTGTTCGTTTTGCTCGTCATGCTTACATATACGTATCTTGCATGCTTTGAATCAACCATTGTCTTCTTCAATTATTCTTCTTATCACCCAAATACTTCTTTTCATACAATTCATTGCTATCTTCATCTTGTAAATATATATGTAACTAAGATTATTATTATTGTTTCATCTTGAGATTACAAGATTTTCTACTTTATTGAATACATTTACGTACCTTAAATGTTTAATTAGATCGATTGTGCAATATTTATGTGGTTTGTTGTTGTTCTTGACATGTGATTAACCAAAGGAGGAGTGATGATGATGGCGACATCGGTCAATACTTCAAAGAGAAAAAAAGCAGAAAATACGTGGTGCAGCCGATGTTTGTCGGAGCCGATGAAGTCGATGGTGGTAGGCGGCGACGATATGGTTCAATGGGTGACATCAACGAATGTTCTTGGAATAAACCTGTGTTGATAATCTTTACAATTTTTTGAGATTATTGAAATTGTAAAGGAGTATGAATGTGATGAGATTGTCAACAATTTATATCCATAAAATTTGTAAGTTTGTTCAAAATCAAATACTCTATATGTGATGTTCTAATTCAAATTTAAAATCCATTATTTATGGATATGAAAAATATCTAATAAAACAATACAAATTCTAAAATTAGTTTAGAAACTATTTACCAAAATACCCTTTACAATAAATTAAATATAAATATAATATAAATTATGTGATTGACTAAAACTAGTTTTTTTTTTATTTTCTCCTATGAATATAGTTTTCATTTGATCCATCCTATATATATATATATATAGTCTATAGATATTAATAAAAAAGGTTTATTTTGTCACTTTTCATATTCTTAAATCACTTTTTTAACACTTGTAATTTTTCTAAGCATCCTTACTTTATTTTCCCTCAAAAAGGGTATTAAAGTAATTTAAACATTCAAATAATTTCTCTTTCTTCATAAAAACTAATTTGGTCAATTGATATATTTTTCTCTTTCATCTACATTTTTTTAAAATCAAATTATAAAAGTAAATTTTATTAAGAAGAATAAAATTCATATATTTTCTAAAACATTAAAACAAAACAAAATATTTTAAATCAGGCCTTTTTTAAAATAATTATAAAAAATTTGGATTTTGTAAAAGTAGTTTTATTAAATCAACCAGAATAATTAGAAATTTGAGTTTTTAATAAACAAGATTTTTATAAACAATAAATTTTTATAATAAAATCTTAAAACAAATATTTAAAAATGAAATTATTTAGATAATAGATTTAAAAATAGTATAATTGTTTTATCTCTTGAACAAGTACGTATATATAATTTTATACATATCTTATATTAAAATATCGTATTGTAACTTTTCGTGTTTATTACGAACTATAATATGTTAACTAGACTATCTATTTATCTATATATCTATCTGTCTATAGCCTATCTATTGTTTATTTATTTGAAATAACTATTCATATGTAATTATAATCATATTTTATCTTCAAACATAATTTTATAATTCATAAATTTTTATTACTAATTATTTATTATTTTATTTATTCAACCCGTGTAATACACGAGATACTAATCTAGTATATATATAACCCGTGTAATACACGAGATACTAATCTAGTATATATATATATATATATGCAAGTTTATATATACTTAACAAAATAACATAATTACAGTAGGTTTATTTATGTATGTATGTAGAGAGGTGGGGGGAAGTCAAAACTCAAAAGGGTGGCAAAAGGAGGTATGGCCACAAGTTTCAAAGGAAAGTTTTGAAGGAAGAAACACTCTGAAATGATGATTCTTTGTTGCCACTAATCTCTCCCAAAATGGTGGTTTCTTCAAAGACAAAGTAAAACCTTACTTTCTCTTTCTCTTTCTCTTTTTTCTTTTAATTTCTTTTATTTTTATTTTCTCTTTTTTCTTTTAATTTCTTTTATTTTTATATACATAGAACGACAACAAAAACAATAATTTACTTTTACTTTTAAGCTACATGATCAAATCTTAAACCAATTTATGTTGAGGTTCTTCAAAAATTCTTTGAACACCTTGTTAACAACTATCCTAAGTAGTTTTCTTGATATATGTTAAATTGTTAGTTAAAAGAATTTTTAAATCAATTTTTTGATTAATCAAAACGTAAATTTATTTTAAAAAAGCTATTTTTTGTTTAAAATAAACAAGTTCTTTTAACCATTATGTCATTGACAAGTGAGTGAAATAGGTGTTAGTTTTTTAGTATTTAGTATTTAGTGAAATAAGTGTAAAAGTATTTAGTATTTAGTTTTTGGGGTAACTTTATAAAATAGTAACCAACTTTAAAAAGTATTTCAATTAGGTAACTCAAGTTTTAAAAGTGTTTCAATTAGATCACTCAGTTTTTATATTTTATACAAATTAAAATCATAACATATTTTTTAGTATGTTATACCTTTGGATTTAGTTAGAAAATATTATTTTCTATCTTTTGATGGAACGTTGACGTAAATTTTCACTTTTTATTTTTTTTTTCATATTTGTAACATGTTTTTTTATTGTTTAATATAATTTTATATATTGAAAATTCTGACTCTCACGTTTTTTCCATCATTACTTTCTTATCATAATAAAATTTGGTAATGACTCGATTTGATCGCTTGGTAGTCCAATTTGAAAAAAATATATATGAGTGATTTAATTAGAACACTTTTGAAACTTGGTTACTCTTCTGTGATATTTTCCCTTAGTTTTTTAGAACGACAACTCACACATATGTCTACATCTACTTCTAAACTAGACAAACTTCTAATATATCACATATCAGATTTTAACCTTGGTTTTCTTTAAATAAACTTTAACTCTTACTAAGTGATTAATAATTATTTAGTATCTTATGTATATGCATATAGTTATTTTATATATGTAATTATAATATAATTTTATATATAATATATTGCAAATTACGTAGCTAGTAATCATACTTATATATATAATCGTATTTACTATACTAAACAAAAGTGATAACTTTATAAAGTAGTATTGTATAAAGTTATCACTTTTGTTTAGTATAGTAAATACGATTATATCGGGGTGAGCAAAAACCGAACCATTAACCGATGAAATCGAACCGAAATTAACCACCAAACCGAAATCCGAACTAACCGAAAGTCCATTTCGGTTTTGTGCCCTTGGTTAACCGAATTAACCGAAACCGAACTGAACCATTCACATTTTCCTTTTTTTAGCTTTTATACCTCCACTTTTATATATCTTTATGGTTACTTTATGATATACTATTATAATATAAAATATTATAAATAAAAAAATAAGGGATGACATATCACATGTAAGTTTTTCATACATATCTAATACCTAAAGTGTTAAAAGGTTTATAACCATTGTATGTGATGATGTTGTTTCTATCACACATTGCTAGCCAATTAAAAGATCCAATTGAAAGATTCAACTAATATGGTGTTTATAAAACAAGCATAGTGGGTTCAAGTTTTAAACCCTCTAAATTATTGTCTTGAAATTTTTTGGCCCATTGACTAAAAAATTAAATAAAAACTTGATTGGCTCAGTATGATAATTGTTAATTTAGTCAAAGTTTGGTTTTTTGATTATTAACGGAAATAACTGAAACCGAACCGAAAACCAACATCTTAACCGAATAACCGAACCGATCTTTGATTTTCGGTATTGGTGGTTGATTTTTAAAAACCGAACTTCGGTTTTCAGTTTAAAAAATATTCTAATTATATCACTCAAAAATTATTTTTTTAATCAGGTCATAAAGTTTATTTTAATATTTAAATCCTATGTATTTAACTTAAATAGTAGGTAAGTCAACCCTAGGACACTCATAAATTGCAAAATATTTTAAACATAATGGTCAATGGCTATTCCGGTTGTTGATTGTGGCAGGGGGGTTATTCTGGTGATCGATGGTAGTAGAGGGTTGTTCTAGTGGTCGATGGTGGCAGGGGTTGCTTTGGTGCTCGATGATGGCAGCGGCAGCTCCGGTGGTTGATGGTGGCAGGGGTTGTTCTTGTGAAGAACTCGATTGCATGTTGGTGGTCATAGGGGCTAGTCCGGTGAGGAACTCAATAACAGATTGCAACTGTTACAACCACCATGTATGAAGAGTTTATTTATTTTTAATGGTTTGTTTGATAAATTTAAATGTTAAAATCCATGTTATTATTGTTTTCTTTTATTTATATAAATATTAAATATCCATGTGAGTAGGTTATCTCCTATTCATATGAATAAACTAATTAAAACATTTTTAAAGTTTGATTATTATTTTATAAAATATTATCTAACTAATATCTATTATAATTATTATCTACATAGCTAGGAGTCAAGTTTGTTTAAACTTATTAACTTGACTTGATCAAGCAACCTAAGAAAGATTCAATCAACTCATTTATAAAGTTCTATGAAAATAAAATGTCAAACTTAAACGAAAAAAGTAAACCCCCTAAAATCGAACCTTCAATCTATGTTCATGCCTATAAAAAATAAATGTTATATTAAGTATTAACCTGTAAGGTGTAGAGAATTAAAAGTATGATAGATAATTCGAGAAACGACTAAAAATTGAATCGATTGTCGGTATGAGATATTGGTTCTTATGAAAATAAGAATAAATCAAATAGGATTGAACCTTTGTTGATTATATTATTCAATTAAATAGTAATTATTTTCAGGTTAACGACGAATTACAAAAGAAATGAAACGTTAAACATCAAAAATATAAAACAAACGTTTTTGGTGTCAAACTATCTATTACTTTTTACTAAACGGCAAAAACTTCAACAAATGTTTGGCTTTTTAAGGGTTTTTAAATTCCACATCAAAAAAAAGTTTAAATATTAAAAGAGAGAATTTTTAATGAAAAAGCTAATAAATATACTATTTCCATAATTTGATTTAAAAAAACGGTATCTATACATGAGAAAATGATAAGTATTATTTGTATGATTACAGACTCTATCAAATGTACGTGTATTGTGAATAAATAATGTATATATATTATGTTGAAAAGGTCAACGCTTATTCCTAAATGTTGTTATAAACCAACGCATATTTAATTACTAGTATTAAAAATATAATTATTTAACGACAAACTCACATTCCAAATTTACTTCTAAGCATATATTAATTTCTTAGGACGAGACTTTAACTTCAAATCTTTTAAAAAGGCTTATTACCCAACACATTTAGTCATATATTATCAGGATCGACCTAAGAAAAAGATAACCGTCTAGAGTTCAATCTTTTAAGAGATCAAATTATAAATTTTATAAATATATATACATTAAAATAAACTTTTCTACAATTAATTCATTACACACTTTACATCCGCCAATTTTACCAAAATATGATTTGAGTTAAACTATTTAACTCATTTAATTAATCCATCACACATAGTAAGTTTAAAACCCATTATAATTTATTTTCGTTTGAAACCTTTTTTTTTCTAACTTGCCTCGGGCCTGTAAACCCTTAGCACCAACCCTGGATATTAGTGGAACAAACACTTAAGATTAAAGTAATTTAATAAGATCAAAACAAAAACTAGCTAGTTGTGTCCCAAATAAATGCAAATTTATAATAAGAAATTGACAAGAATTTAGTTAAGAAAGCGTTATTCAGTGCAAATGTTTAACACCATGATACAAATTGAAAATAGTTTAAATAAATTTATTTTAAAATCTCTTTTGGTCATAAAAAGTTTAGAAGATAAAATTATCGTGACGTGAAAATCTCAACCTGATATTTTTCGTAGAAATTAAAGAACAAGCTAGCCTGCTATAATCATATAAAAAAACAAACTATTTGCATTATTATTTTTTAGAATGGCAAAATATTTGAATTATTAATCTAAATTAAAAATAATAATGTAATTTTCATTACCATGAAAAAATGTAAATGGCAATATCAGTTGATTCCTTTGGAAGAATATTAGGAAGAGACATAGGTAAATGCCATGTTTGTTGGTATCTTTAATAACTAGTGTTTATTGTATAATTGTAACGAACGAATATTAGTGCCTTTACTCACATTATGTTAAACATCAATGTTTTGATCGTAATTATTTAAGTGGTGAGCCAGTTGACTCTGACGTTAGAGAACTTACAACCCAACCTTGCGGAGTTGATCATCCCTCTCGAAAACGAAGATTTGAACTGGTCTAGCTTATTTTATAATATATGAAAAAATTAAGAAAATTACTAAAATTATCACCCCATCCTACCCCATCCTATTTCTTAAAATATGAATCAAGATTAAGAACTCACTTCTCATTTTATATATTCAAAGACTCACTATTCATTTCATATGTATTATCCATAAGATGAAAAGAGAGAAATTTTGATTAAAAATAATAGTATATAGTTATTATTTGATTGAATAGGGATATGATATGAATAATGATAGGTAGGGCTTTTAATAAGATATAACAAATTTTAAGAAATTCTTTTCGTTTTAATTAAATTATATGAATAAAGATAAAAAACAAGACATGAATGATCACAGAATTCTAAAACATACAAATGATTTTTTTAGTAAAAATAATCTCACGTAAAATATCTTTTGTAACCTAGAGTATACGTAAAATACCTTATCTAGATTTTACCACGCAATTAACTTATGTCACACTATAAATAATATGAATTAAAAAACAAATACTTATATTCTCTAAATAAATAATTTTACATCCGATTTTTTTTTTATTTATGAGTAACGAAAAAAATAAGATTTGTAATTTTAAACTTAACTCTAAACTATATGTATTGTTTTTTAGAAGTTAGGAAATAAAAGTAACTACAAGTACAGAGAAAAATGATTTAAATCCTATATTTCTTTAAATTATTATCTTGTTAGCCAGGATTTACGGTTTAAAATATCATGTATTAGTATATATGTTTTATCTATCTTATAAAATTATAATATACAAATATAATATGTAGAGAACTATATTATTGTTAAACAGAATTTTTATGATCAGAAACAATCACCAAACATATACCTTCTAGAATTTAAATCTACAATCATTTAGTTATTTAGCATATCATTTACTATCAAAATATCTGTTTAGGACGTGTGTAAAGATATATTCATATGATGATATAATCGTAAACAGTTTATAGAACAATAACAAATCTCCATCTATTGTTAATTTTATTCTTCTTGTAAGTTGGTGGAGACAGTGGAGAATCACATGCAGCATTGGATCTATGCACGTGAAATCCACAAATGTTTGATTTCTAAAAACAAATTTGTAACATTGTAAAATTACTGAAAGATGTTATTTCAAACTAATCCGTTGTTCCCCCTTATTTCAAAAGAATATTTTACCGTCTTAGTACTATTGAAAAACATTTGTTATATTACTTAAAACGTTAACCATTATGATCATAATAAGCTCTCTAATGGGATACGCTGCCTGCGAACGCGACCGAGACCATGATTGTCCTTACAAACACGCTTGAGCACCACTCCTCTGTCTTTACTCCACACGTACGAGAGTAAAAACATTTCTCACGTATATTTTTTAACGTGATCTTAATATTAACACTTTAAAAACGAGCGTTTAATAAATAATAATATTTAAGCATGAAGTTGCAATTAGATGAGAACACAAATTATACCCCACCAAACCTTCTGTCAAAATTGAAGACTTGTTAGCCTTTCCAGGAAAGAAGTAATGGGGCGGTCAAATATGACCACAAACATGACACAACAAATAAATTTCACATAAGAGAACCAAATTAAATGTTTCAAAAACTCAAGATTATGACATTTGCAGTAGCTCATACATTTGGTCATCAAAGTTCAACCCCATTTCCATATAAATGTGACAATACTCTTCCTCAAAACTTCACAAACCACAAACATCTCAAATCTTGAAAAATGGCTTATTTTTCAAGATTCTTTGTGCCTCTACTCTTACTAACATCACTCTCCCCCTTGTGTTCTTCAAACCCAATTCAAGATAGCTTCCACCAATGTCTTTCAGTTAATACAGACACTTTAACTCAACTCCCCAACATCTTTTTCACCCCAAACAACACTGCTTTCACACCCCTTTTGAACTCCACTGCCCAAAATCTCCGGTGCATCGCCTCCTATGCAGCGAAACCGGAGCTTATATTCACCCCGTTGCACGAATCCCACATCCAAACTGCGGTTATATGCGCCAAAAAGCTCGGTATTCAGCTTCGGTTTAGAAGCGGAGGGCATGATTATGAAGGGATCTCCTATACATCGGTTATGGACCCTCCGTATGTCGTTATCGATCTAGCCAAACTACGCCGCATAGACGTTGATGTTGAGGATGGTTCGGTTTGGGTTGAAGCCGGTGCAACCGTTGGCGAGCTTTATTATCGAGTTGCCGAAAAAAGCAAAACACATGGGATCGCGGCTGGGCTATGCACGAGCCTAGGTGTGGGCGGGCACATCACGGGTGGCGCATACGGTTCCATGATGAGGAATACGGGCTCGGAGTCGATAATGCGCTCGACGCGAAGATTATCGACGCCAACGGTCGGATTTTGGACCGGAAAGCCATGGGTGAGGATGTCTTTTGGGCCATCCGTGGTGGCGGCGGAGGTAGTTACGGAGTCATAGTTTCTTGGAAACTTAAACTCGTAACTGTCCCCGAAACCGTCACGGTTTTCAACGTCCCTAGGACGTTACAACAAGGCGCCACCAAGATTCTCTACAAGTGGCAACAAGTTTCCCACACACTTGATGACAATCTTTTCATCAGGGTTATGATCCAAAACTCAAATGTACCAAACACAACTCAAAGAACCATAACCACAACATACAATGCACTCTTTCTTGGAGACTCAAACACACTTCAAGAAATCATGAAACAAAGTTTCCCTGAATTGGGTCTCACAAAAGATGATTGCTTTGAAATGAGCTGGTTAGAATCTATCTTGTTCATCGCCGGTTACCCACGAACCGTTCCGACCGCGGTCTTACTCGACGGAAAACCGGCTTTCTTGAACTATTTCAAAGCAAAATCAGATTTTGTAACAAACCCAATTCCAGAAGAGGGTCTGGAAGGAATATGGACAAGATTCTTGGAAGAAGAATCACCAATAATGATCTTGAACCCATATGGAGGTATGATGTCAAGAATTGAAGAATCATCAACACCATTTCCTCATAGAAATGGTACCCTTTTCAAGATTCAGTATGTGAACAATTGGATGAACCCTACAAAAGAAATGATGAACAAGCATGTTGATTGGGTTAGAAAGCTTTACAACTACATGACACCATATGTTTCAATGTTTCCAAGAAGATCTTATGTGAATTACAGGGATCTTGATCTTGGGATGAATGATAAAAATGGTGATGACACAAGTTTTGTGAAGGCAAGTGCTTGGGGAACAAAGTACTTCAAAGACAACTTCAACAGGTTGGTGAAGATTAAAACTCAATTTGATCCTGATAACTTCTTCAAGCATGAGCAAAGTATTCCAGTTTTACCCTTAAAAAATAAAGTTCAAAGGTTTAAACATGTGAGGAAGGAGAAGAGTAAAAAGGGTGTTAAGTGTGGTAAAAAGGGTAGAAAGGTAATTCACCATTAATTAAGGGTAGCTTTTATTTTTAGTTTTTTTTTTTAATATTTGGTGGAGTATGGGAAGATATATATATATATATATATATATGTATGTATATATATATATAAGTTATAATGGAGAGTATGTCAATCAGAGTTATAGCGTGTTTGTGGTGTTTTAATGTGTGAAAGTGTTATTGGTTGTAATCAATACGGATATGGAATGTGATCACCACTGATGGTTATCTAATAATATAAGTTATCTTTCTTTGTTTAAAGCTTAGATGGTTTTAATTTACAAGTAATTTAGTATGTGATTTTAAACTTTAAAGTGATCATTGCAATCTTTTTTTTTTTGAAAATCTAATTTCAAACACAAACACAGCCAAAGGGCAACCTTAAGAAAAGGCGACCCCAGCACAAAAAAACGATTACATCAAGTTCATCGGATATTTACACCATTTGTTCCACTCGACATCTTTTATTCTATTTCTATTTCCACTCGACATTTGTTCCAAAACTTTTTTAGGAAAAGTTAACTTAGGGATATAAACCTTCGGTGTCATTGGTTCAGTCGAATTTGAGTTAACCACGTGAAAGCTAATGAAAACAAATACTTCCTTTGTCGGCCTACCATTGTTGCTATCGATCATTGCAATCTTAATAGTTCACTATTAATAATCAGTTAAAGATGCTGTTCAGAAAACTAATAATCAGTTAAAGAAATCTTAATCATAGATCTTTAGATATCTTAAACTTATATCTATATCTAAGTATTGTGCTAGCATCTTAACACTATTCATATAATTAATTATGTTCCAAATTCATGATAGTAGTGCGTAACCAAATTATTTAATTTAATATATAATTATAATTTAAAGCAGTAACTTCTAGCTATTGATGGAGTTTGGGAGGACCGAATGTAGACAAACATTATATCTATATCAAAATTAAGAATCTGTTTTCAAACAACAACACGAGCTACAATGCACACAATAGGGACAAAACATCTAACAGGAAAAGAAAACAATATTATATATAATTTGTGATTTGTGCATAGAGATTTTATACTTTACGCTTATCAAATGATTTGTGTTTTAAGTGTTGTATTATGTGTTTTTTGGGTTTGTCATTTTTTACTTTCAATTTAAGCCCAATACATTTTTTACTTTCAATTTTTGTCCTATATTTTTTATATTTTACAAATATTTAGTTTTACGTATCGGACTAAATTTTAAGAGTTCACATAACACAACGTGTGTATGTGGTTCAACGTTTTTATGCTTACTTTTTGTTTAACGCCTCCATTGCAACGCGCTGGTCCTAAATCGCTTACTTATTATTTTATATGTTTTACGTTTCGCCTGTGTGCTTCAACTTTTTTACATCTACTTTTCATTCGTTTTATTTTTTGCTTTTATATGGTTTGTCTGCGTGGTTCATCGTTTTAATTTTTTTTTAATACGAGTTTTTTTGGTATTGGTGGTTATCGACGGTCATGTGCCATTGGTGCTATTTGGTATGGTTTTACTCCCTCTGCAACGCCTGGGGTATAATGCTAGTTTAATATAATAACCAAGCTACATATAATAATATCATAATCAAATTATTTATTTTAATGCATAATTAATTATAACAAAACTCATTAAACTTAAACCATAACAAAACTATTGATAAGGTACGTAAAAAATAAGATAAACCTTATTTCTATTTAGAAAACACATAGACATGCTTTCATTAAGACCACCTTAAAGAACAAGTTAGTTATATTATTATTGTAAATAAATTTAATAATTTCATTAAAATATGAACTATTATTTTTATCTATTAACCTTTTTACATGAAGATGGAGCCCATATTCATGCTTGTGATTATCTTATGCCAAAGATGAATTATCTATGTGAAAAAAGAATATGAATAGCGTCATATCAATCCATGCTAAGGTTATCTGATATCCCTTTAAGGGATGATTTTTAACATAGAGTGATCTTAACATGTATGATAACACTACTAATAATATAATCGAAGAGATTTTTAACTAAAATTAAAAATAAAAAGATTACCGTTTTCAAGTTATTTTATATATTTGTAAATTAAATATCATAAATCTCAATTCATTTATTATCTTGATAACATATGTTTAATCATAAACTCCACTAAAAATTATCATAGGAATATCAATAACAAATTTGGTTATTTAAATTAAAATTTTAGGGACAAAATGATTAAAAGTTGATATCCGATAATTATCTTAAATTACAAGGTGATTATTTCTCTCCGAGACAGGTACAATCTTACATAATTGTGATGTAGGTATGATCATGGCACATATTATGGATAACCATCTCGTGATTAAATTATTAACTCAATCATGCATTGTTGAGTATAATAGGAGAATGAGGGGTCATAAACCATTAGAAAAGCATATCTTTTCTTGACGTTAATTTTCCAAATATATCTTAATACTACCATTTATTAGACACTCATCATAACAGGTAGCGATAAGGATCGGATTTTTATAGCTCATACATCTTCGAATAAGTTAATAATAGTTATCATTGTAAACTAATTTTTAAACTCGTTAGAGTTAAACATAACTACACTATGTCTGTATACATAATCTAAATTCTTAAAAGCAGATTTGTTATAGTTTTATGGATACACAGTAGGGTTTTAAGATTGTTTATTAAATTATTTTTAATTTAAGCTCGTGCTCATTTAAGCTCTCTTGATTAAAATTCTTAAAAAAACCGTCCTTTTAAGCCCCTTCTACTGACCCCTAAAGTTTAATTGTATTGACAGTATGATATTTATTATTATCTAGCTTTTTTGTGATTTCATCAAGTCTTATACAAGTTTGATTATTGTGACAAAATTCCTTGATTGTCGGTGAGCAAAATTTCTTACATAGAAAGTGTTACAACCAGTTTTATTTGACGTGAGCAAACGTATCCAAAGTGGTTAAAAATATAAAAAGATAATTACAAAGAACTTTGACTTGAATCTCAATTATTGATTTCTAATTATTTAAAGGACATAGTTAGATTAAATAAAACAAAAGCCATCACCCATTTAGGATTATCGATATTTGTGAAGAAAGAAATTGATGGTATTCGATATATAACCTAACCTCTTGCTTTTAACCTGGTCGTGAATCATGTAACTTAAGAGTAAACTAACACAATAAACTTATCATACGATATATATTACGATAACATGAGAAAAATATATCATGTATGCTTAACATATGCATTATAGACATTCGTTGAGAACACCATATACACTAGTAACATACTATAATTTTAAACGCGATACATACACGGTTATGTAACTTCTAATCACAGATCAACTTTCTCCTATTTGATGTCTAGAATATCAAATTAGAAGAATATTGGTATTGTACATATAACCTTCTAAATCTAGAAAAAGAAATATAAGTAAAGTTTTAATGGTATGAAAAACCAAAGCCCCTTCTACATCTAGGCAAGTGTATTTTCAACCAACAACAAAAAGACCGAGTAAAGTCAACAGTCAGTATGCATTGGAATTAGTCAAAGTCCCATATATTACTATAAACCTAACCAAATCTAAGGAGTAAGACAACTAGCATAAGGAAAAAGTGTAGCAAGAAAATGACTTATACCAATCCCACAATCCTTTTAATTGCAAGTCTCAACTCTCAACACACATTCAAACCAAATGAATTTACAAGCCAGCCCAACCCGACGTGTTGTGAACTGTAAAAATGACTCTTTTGTCCGAATCCTGTTTTGACCCATTACCCAATATGTTCGACCCGCTCATTTCGCATCTCTAATTTCTTTGCTTAAAAAAGGAAACAGAAAATCAGACTTGACCGACATGTTTTAGGTAAGTCTGAAAAAAGTTGGTTACTAAAACAATAATTGTATAAATTGTTGACTTTACTGATTTTTTTGCGGCAGGTTTGACGGTTATTAAACCAATAAGTGTGAAACAGACATCAATACATGAGTGACATACAATGCATTTAAGAATTGGAGGATATAGTGTCATCCAAACTTAATGGTGCATAAATAAATGTCATTTTCACCCAACACATAAATGTTGGCAATAGAAAAGATATGACAGGCATGTTATTGCTGATTTTAATGAATAAGTACATACTGTATGTCATTTCAAATCTTTTAACATCAAGTCTCTATAATGTCATGTGAAAATATAAACTTTAAAAGCAATTAAATAGAGACTCTAATGAATTGCTTGAAAATACACTTTAAAAGCAATTAATAGATATGATAGAGTCTCTATTTAAAAACAATTAAATAGAGACTATCATATCTATTATAAAGTATAAAAGATCAGACATATCTATTAGAAATAATAATTTTCCACAACTAGTAGAAAATTTAACCTTCAAATTCTATACCTGTAGATATGATCCTTAAAGCTGCAGCCACAGAAAACTAACTATTTAATATCATTGCCGCAATGCCACTGTATGATGGGCAAAACAACTCAAAAAAACCGTTAAAACTGTATATAATGGATAAATGAAGAAAGATATTGCATATTTGCATAATATAAAAATCGTGTGATGTTCAAGTACATAATATTCCTTAGTCAGCTAGAGGTCGCACATCATCCTTACCAAAATAAAAAATAATCTATAAACATGATATAATAACCATCCAAAAATTTAGTCCATCACCATTAATCCAATAAACCATCCATTGAAATTAATCTCAAGACCCAAAAAATCATCATCTTGTAATATTTAATCAACGATATACAACCATGAACTGATTGTTGCCCGTGCATCTCACCAAAAGTATTTTCAACACCATCGATATCAGGAATCTACGTGTGTGAAATGTCAAGTGTGTCCTCATATTAATCTGTGCACCCTCTTAAAAAGATCCTTGACCCCTAGGATTAAATGGAGGAAACCACATAGTCCTTAGATCTGCATTCTCCCATGTAACATCCTCTTCCACATAACTAACCACACTCAAACATTCAATTATACTTCTTGAAACCTCTAAGTATCAATTACCCTTTCAGATACTTTAGGGATTTCCCCAACCTCAGTTATCTTTAAAGTTGTAGAAGGTAGAGGAACATGATGCTTCTAATGCAAAAAAACATGAATGGTAGGATGGATAGTGGCTTGTGCAGATAGTTGCAATGTATTAGCAACATCCCCAACCTTTGCCACAGTTGGATCGATAAGGCCCATAGTATATAGCAGATAGCTTTTATTTGGGTCTTTGTAAAAGGAAATTCTGTCTGTAGGTTCAGATCCATGTAAGTCTGTCAATTGCTTCATTTGGTTAATTGGCTCCAAGCTCGAACTAAATTGGACTTTAGAAATCTGGTAACTTCCTCTCTTGCTATCAAACTTTGTTCCACTATTTCCGTATTACTATCGCTGGTAAGGAGAAGATGAAGTGGGATGAGTTGATTGTAAATGATTTCAAATGGAGCAGATTCAATAGCAGAGTCATAATTAGTGCCATGCTGAAAATCTAACAAAGGCGGCCACTTTACCCAATCATACGGTTTATCAAAGAACATGGACACAAGATGACTTTCCAAGCATCTATTAAACACTTCAGTTTGGCTGTATTAACAAAAGTTTTTGTAATGACAGCAATTCTTTCCAAATTCACTAATCAAGATCTTGTCCCTATCAAAAACCACAAACTTTAGTAAACCATGCAGTTTATAGATAGTATCTCACATCTTGATAGTTTGTTATATGTACACTCACATCTTTCCTTAATTTGGGCCAATAAAAGAGCGTAGTGACTTAGCGATAACATGCACATTAGAATGTCCTCCATGAGAAGAGTTTGTGTAACCAACTCAACATTAAAGATCTCTAGCTCCACTAAGTTACACACAATCAATTTACCCTTCCTCCACAAGTCTCCTGAAATCCAAGTATAAAGAGGGTAAGATGGATTATGTTGCAAGTATGGGTAATTAATGTGAGCAGATTAGGATCATCTTGCCAGGATTTCTGAATAGAGTTTATCAAGTTCATGTGAACAGTAGAAATGCTAGCTAAAATGTATCCATGATTAACCTTTGATAACAGATCAGCTACTTCGTTTTTTCACCCTTTTTTGTAGATAATATCATGGTTGAAACTGTTGTGTTTTGAAAACCACTTCTACTGAAAAGGAGTGGCTATTTTACTATCCAGAAAATGCTTCAATCTCTGCTAATCAGCTTTAATACTAAAGAACTGCATAAATTGTAGCCAATAACTCCCTTTTATATGCCGAGACATCCAAGTTCTTAGGCAGTAGAGTTTTGCAAGAAACGCAATAGGATGTCCTCTCTGCATTAATACTACAATATCAAAATAATATAGCGAGAAGCATCATTTCTACCACAAAAATACCCTTAAAATCTAGTAATGCTAATATTGTTGGTTGAACGGGCAGCCTTTAATGCCTCAAAAGTGAGACAAGACTCTTTCACTCCAAATGAGTAAGTCCCTTGGGACCAGCAAACTCATTGTAGATCAACTGCAAAAAGAACCAAAGCAAATTAACCGAAAGAGCTCAAACTTAATGCTCCAATTACTTGAAGTTTACATATTTAATTGATAATCAAAGAAAAACCTCAGATAGGTCCTCTCTCCAAATTTTCTTGGTTCCTTAAGATCATAAACGTCATTAGTTTTAGTGTCCTAATAATTAAATAGAGATTAAGAAGGTTGTATGAGGTAAAATTCAAACCCACAATATGGATGACTTACAATATGGTATAGTTGTTTCCATGTGACCTGAAAATCATGGGTTCGCACGGCCTCTTGCAGAAATACATGGTTAGCTTGTGCACAAAGAAATGAGCTAATAGTGCAAAGGAAAGAAGCAAGACGGCTACTCCATGTTGTTATTGTTGCTCCAATTTTTCTTTTCTTGTAATAAGATTTTTAAGTTTCTTTTATTGTTCGCCAATGAATCGAGCTTTGCAGCTTTGATACCATAGAGGAAAGAAGTTTCTAGGATATTGAGTTCCTTGCATTGCTATGTTTTTTGTGTTACAGATAAAACAATATCACACAGGGTTTATAGAGATTGGAATAAAAAAATAGACACAAGAAAAAGAAAATCCAAATGTCACAAACATATATGCAGAAACATGGAAAGCCTCTTGTACTTCCATAAAAAAAATCTTGGTGAAAAGATGTTAGGGCCACCCATGAGTACAGTTGATTTTTGAATTGACACATACTTCGTTAGAACAAAATCGAGTGAAGTTGATATGATAAAAATAATAGTTGGCACATGGACAACAATGGGGGCGATGGTGAAGTTTTACTTGTTAGTCATGATTGCTAAGAGCATCTATAATACGAGAAGTACATGGACTGCATGACGTCCATGTGGCAGTGGTGATTCATAGACAACCATAGAATGAGAGAGGGATAGACTTAATTAGAAACAAAGGGATACCTAGCAAGAGTACTGTATGAGTACAAAAACAGGTCAAAACAAGCAGCACTATGGTCAAATCATTTAACTAGAATGGTACATAACAGGTCTGACTTATAGAAGCTAGATTTTTATGCTAAAGGAGATGATACTACTGTGCAGGGTATAAGATCCCCATCAAGTCACATACCTTATTGTTCACACATGACATATCAAATTTCCAATACCACATACTCTGCATTTAACATTCACAATAGATATTGGCATTCGTTGAGGTTTGACTCGGCTTGAATACATTACTTATCTGTGATGACTAAATGGTAAGTGACAAACTTGATCAAACTAGAATCCATTCACAATCTAATTCTGAACTAGCCTATTTTGAGAGTGATCATCATACCCATCTCTGAGATTTCATTCATGTATAGATCAACATCAACTAACCATCACTGTTGAGATTGGGAATCATCATCGTGCTCGACACTTATACAAAATACTTCATTTTAGGTATCATAGTTACTATAACACAACACAAATGTTAGTAGGAAAGTAACTGCAAAGAGATGTTATTAAAGAAATAGGTTAATTTTTTAATGAAAAATAATCCTTCAAAACATATGATTGTAACTATACATTTGTTAACAATCTAAAAGATAGTTTATTTTCAAGTGCATAACTCACTAGTAAATACGATGAGGATGGCCCTCATGTGATTGTAACTATACATTTGTTAACAATCTAAAAGTATAATATAATCTGATATAATATACCCGTACATGTCTCTGCTGCCTTTTTCTCATGTGACCCAAATTAGCAAAAAAGAGAGGAATTACCTAATCTAGTGAATGATAATGCGATGCACCAAAATTGAAGTCGGCTCAAGTGAATACCAATATGTTAAGTAGTTAAGCTAGGTAGACGTGGATGGATCAGGTCCAGGTGGAGCAGATGTACTTGCACCATTGTTTGACTTTGTGCGGATATACTTCCTGAAGACCCTTTCTTTGTTTTCCTTCCACCATTCTTCAGCCTGCTCTTCCACAAACTTTCTTTTGCTGTATTTTGGAAGAGAAATATTATGTGTAGATATTAATGTATTTATGAACTCATAATGATATGAAAAGAACAATAAAAGAGTAGAAATCATGTGTTTATTAGATCCGCAGAAAAACTTGATGAGAATATTTCTATACACATTAATTAAGAGGGGTAACATTTGTGTGAGAAAATTGTATGTACGTTTTAATGTGAACATGTAACAGAAATTAATGTGCATAGTTCTCTAGCAAAAGAGAGAATATATGTATGGTTTTCTAGTGAGAGACAAATATGTCAAAGTTCACTTAACAATGCAACACAACCTAAGTTGCAGCTGGTAGTATGGTACCAACATAAAAGTGAATTGATGCATAATATAAAATTCCAGATAGTTCAAGAAGAAACAAGAGAATAAAGAGCGAAGGTGGGATGTACCTGAATCTAACTCGCTTGAATATTTTGGTGCCATTTGAAAGTTGGATGACGGTTACATATACACCTGGTTCAAATTGTTCAATCACTTCTTTCTTTTCCTCACTACGCGAATACTTTGATTTGCTCGTTTCACCAACAGAAGATCCATTGTTCTCCAGTGGAGCTTTTCGTGATGCCACCTCAGCTCCACCATTTACACTCTCTTTCATCTTAAGATGCTTTTTGTTTGCAGTTTTTCTTGATGGAGTAAGCTCATTAGGCGGATGTGATTCTAAGAACTCATCAACTTTAGAAGTCAATGATTTTATGGTTTCAACATCAGATATTTCAGGAGGTAGCTTCTCCGTCAACTCATTTAACTGGCATAAAACAATAAAAGCACAAGCTCAACAACAACATCTAATTTCAAGTTCTTATGATCTTATCTAGTGCAAACCTATCAACTTGATACAATATTAGATTTTACCTGGGATCTGACATATTTTAGGACGTCCATAGCTAATAGACACTTGGCATTTCGATCTGATGCTAATGAAGCCGATTCTTGAGCATAAGCTTTTAATTTCTGAATCTCTGCATCTTGGCTTTTAGTATTCTTCTTTAGAGTTTTTACCTACCATTTAGAGAAAACAAAAGTATATTATGTCCTTTCTAATGCAAAACACAAAAATAAAAGAAAATAAAGCAAAGAAGCAACAGTACTTGGCCCTGTAACTTGGATACTTGTTGGTTCAAGATCTCATTTGATTTGTTAAGATTATCAATCACCCCCCTTGAGAACATGGGAGAGCCAGAGCATGGAGGACTTGGTCTTCTTGAATAAGGTGAAGCATGTCTTGCGTTGCTTGGCAGAGGTTGAGGGGGCAGTTGTGGTGATGGAAGAAATGGTTGCTGCATCTGAAATGATGATGCTGTGACAGCAGGTTTAAAAGCACTACCGAGTGAACTTGGAAATGTGATATCCTTTAACTGTTGAGATGATGGAACTTGGGAAGATCTCACTGAAGATAAGAACCAGATTTTGGCCCATACATGGCTGACATGATTTCAAGGTATTTAGCTGGTTCAATGTTGGGAGACATCAAAAGCCTAGAAGTCCGGCCTGGGCCCGGTCCTCTATCTTTCCTACTTCCATCTTGTCCCGGCTGGTTACTGAATCTCCGATGATAAGTAGATGTATTGCCACTCCCAATCCCAATATCAGCAGGCTTCTTTATAAGTTTTGCATAGCAAGAGTCACAAACACGATGAGGTTTTCCTGGAATTGGAGCCTGTGCTGCCCTTAGAGCCTTTCTAGAACTACAAGCATGGCAATGTACAAGCCCACAGTTGTAGCAATTATGCCTCTTCCTTGTGAAACCAAATGCTTGTTTACATCCAGAACAAACTGATTGATCTGCACCAGACATCCACTTATGAATGCATATACTAGCAGTGAAACTAGCACCACAAGATATGCTTTTAACGACTCTATCTTTTAGTGATTCAACCAAAGTTGGTGCTTTGCGATCTTCAAAGTCCCCGTGCCCTAGTCTTCCATTTGCACCCATTCCCCATGTATATATCTCACTTCTTGATGTCAAAACAGCAACATGGTATGCTCCACATGCAATTTCTTCAACAAACTCACCAACCAATCCATCTTGTACTAAGGCAGGCAATTTCCCATCAGATTGTGGATTCCCCAGTTGACCATATGCGGTGCTACCAAAAGAGTAAACATGGCCAGATGTTGTAAGAGCTAAGGTCATGGTATTTCCACACGCTAGCTGATGAAAGTTGTAGTCAATAAGGGCAGATATACACGTCGGTTTCAAATAAGTTTCCTTGTTTCCATGACCCAATCGATATTTTTCACCATCACCCCATGTGAAGAGCTTTCTGGATGTTGAAAGTCCGCCATGCTGGTTTGCGATCTCTATAATCGCAGCAGTGTGCCATACTCCACATGCAACTTTTAAGGCCTTCAATCCATTTAATGATTGAACTTCCAACGGATATTTTACACTCTCTCGGTCACCATGTCCTAAAACACCAAACGTCCCATCACCAAAAGTAAAAAGCTTCCCATCAACAGTTGCGAGGGCTGTATGCCAGGTGCCACAACCAACTGAACAAACTACTAGTCCTTCTAAAGGCCCAGATACTCTTTTTGGTATCCAGTGGCTGGCATCAGTACCATGGCCAAGAAGTCCAGCATTGTGGGATCCATCTCCCCATGTATATAAATCACCAGACGTCGATATAGCACATGTATGAAACTCACCACATGCAACATAATCGACATTAGTACTGCTAGAAATTCCACAAGACGTGGGCGACCAAAGTCTTTTTCAGTTCCATGACCAAGCCTACCTCCAGATTCCTCTCCCCAGGTAAAAAGTTCTCCTTGCTTTGTTACAAGAGAAAAATGTCTAACGCCACAAGCAATTTGGTGGACATCTATAACTACATTCGATTCTAGAAGCCTAGGAATGGTAACATCACTTTTTGATGGAAATGCATTTATAGATCCATCACTAGAACCCACATCAGAGCATACCTCTCCCCAAAGAAAAACATCTCCTAATGATTCTATGTCATCATAACCAGAAGTATGATTCGAACAACTAGGTGTGCTTGAAACACTAATCCTGAAACCATCTGCATTGCTTGTTCTTATTTGCATTTTTGAAAATCCAGATGATACATTTGAGAACTGTAAAATTTGGAACAAAATTATAAGAAGGTACAAGGTACTATAAATGAACAAATAATGTAACATGAGTTATAGTAAAACATCCATGAATCTAACATTTGCATCTTTAAACTATTTCTTCTAACAACTAAACAATTTGAATGCGGAGATTTGAAACAGATGTTATTAGTTACTCTCACCCTTTCTTGGTCATCCATCTTCTGCACTAACTCATGCAATGGCCTCTTCTCAATATCCAAATATATCCTTTAGTACCTACCATGGAGAAACAATATGGTTGAGCAATT
The DNA here is from genome assembly GCA_025506515.1 of Flaveria trinervia. Taxonomy (NCBI): domain Eukaryota; kingdom Viridiplantae; phylum Streptophyta; class Magnoliopsida; order Asterales; family Asteraceae; genus Flaveria; species Flaveria trinervia. The sequence goes on from CM046453.1 coordinate 867,874, forward strand.
GCCTAATGAAGAGATAAAAGGGAGCCGACATAATGAATACAACTGCTATAGTATATATACATACACATATATAAATATAACACAATAGATGACCCACGTTAACAAGATAAACTTGTAGACTTACAAATCTTAGATCTCATACTACATATTAACAAAATTCTTAGATTAGCTGAATGGATAAACTGGTTCATATACAGATCTAAAATTGAACACAATAAACAGATTTCAAATTAAATCAGGACATACTAACGAATTTTTCAGATTTCATATCATGGGTTTACGGATTTCGGATGCAGAGATTAACAATCTGCTTAACAGATAATACAACTAAGATTAACTAATTACTTTATATATCGTATGTTAATGGGTTACTTAACAGATCACAAGTCGGTAGCCACTTGGTCCACTTGTAGCAGCTGGTGTGTATAAGAGCTCTATGGCCTTAAGGTCACAAGTCGAATCCAACTTCAGCGCAGAAATCATGCAGTCGTTAATAGTGGTAACCAATATGCTCTCCAGGCATATGCAAGTCAAGGGGTCTTATGAGCTAGTCAGTTTTCTCCTGGAACGGGTTGGCACCATCCTATAGTGTCAAACTAACAATTGACGGTTGAAATCCCGTCTGAGGTATGGACATACCTGGCTTATGAAGAGGCATGCCACTGAGCCCGAATTGCCCTCGCCATTCAAAAAAAATCACAAATTCCAAGACTACTAGTTCTAGATCAATAGGTCAGAGATTAAAGAATTTACATATTCCATATTAATGTATATGATTTCGGATTCACATATTACATATTTTTTGATGTCACATTCAGCGGATAACAGATTTAATAGATTACATGTTACATTTACAGATTAACGAATTTCAGATTACCAAATGTTGAACTAACGCATTTCAAATTACAATATAATAACAGCGTAACATAATAACAATTAATAGAAATACCCAGCGCCAAAATACATATACTCATAATAATATAACAGATTATGGGATTGTCAATTAACAAATGTAAAGTTAACGAATTTCATGTATGTAACAGGTCACCGGATTACATTACAGATGAACAAAAATTCATATCACATACGTACATATTTCAGATTAATATACTTCATATTATGTGTGATGGGGTGTTCGCATACACTTACCATCTACCATATATAAAAATATACTAGGACCGATCCATAGGATTCTTAAATCCGGATAGATATCAGATTTGGCAAAGTTATACTCCAAGCACACAGATACAACGGAGACATTGTAGTGTCACACCATGGATGCCGCATCTACAAGCCTACGGAACTCTTGTAGACAGAGTTGCTCAAAAAATTCAGAATTCATATTGGCGAATTAGATTGCACAGGAAAGAATATTCAAAATTAACGGCCATATAATAACTAAGTTAACAGCATATGTTATATAGTAACCTAATTCCTAATGAACACCTACTTAAGCAAGTCTAATCATAAATCAGAAAACTAAACTAATCCTACCACATGCTAAATAACGGATTTCATGAAAGAGAACAGTGATGACAGATAGCATATGTATGCAGATACAATATTATATACAAAGCAAATAATTATAACAAACGGATCAAATAAAAGCAGAATAAGAAGGAAGTTTTAACAGTAAATTGGAGAATGAAGTGTGATCCTTTATGTCTAGTAGAATGGATGAGATTATGTACCTTAATAGCAGATCAAATAAACCAAAGAAATCATATGCTTGAATCATACGCCATGAAGACTTGCAATATCACTGTTTTTCACATTTAATAAATCATGAGTCATGATGAGTCCATTATGCTATTTGTTTTGTTTATTAGTTTGGCTTTCCAAGTCTACTAGTTGGTTTTAATGTATTATTAAGACAAGAGTATATAAGTTTTTTTTTTTTTTTTAAATTGATCCATTACTAATACTTACCTAAGAATTTGTTTATAAATTCTCTAATTCATGCAATCATAATTACATATATTTCAAGTCGCTAAAGTTAACAATTCACCTTTGAATTAGTATAACATGAGTATTTAAACAAGTAAAGTGAAAAGAAATATATTACTGATCTGATAAATTTTGTAAATTGTAAACAAGAACAATTGAATTAATTCATGCCAATGTCAGTTTCTGAATTCACACGGAAAATTCAAGATTTGTTTTGGTTCTTTTCTTTCCTAAGCATACAATAACAGTGCATGGTTAGATTAATACCTGAATGGCGCAATAAAACCGATCAAAAAGCCATTAGATATTAAACGGCTGTTGATGCACAATCCATCAGATCGGCGTGAAGCATCGAGAGCTAAACATCCATCGAGTTGCAAGAGGAGATACGACAGTGGCTAGGTGGCAGCAGCTAGCATTCGTGAATTCATGATTGTAAAGGAAATTGAGAACGATCAACGATCGCATTAGCTTGAACCGAAACTCAGGGAGATTCGATAAATGTTTCGTACTTACAGGCTATATATATGGATTACCGCTGGATCACCTTGCTCCTCAGTCCTCTTAATGTCTTTTAATTTATTATTAGAGTAAATTACATGGATGATCCCTTTGCTTTAAGTTAAATTTTTTTGGATTTCATCCCAACGGCATTGTTTGCTTACAAGAATGGTTGGTTCTTAATGTCAATGACGTTAATTTGGCCAGGGTATTTTGGTTACAAATATTTTACGATAATAAGCTAAGGATAAATATTTGAAATTATAAATAACAATGATAAATATCATTGTTTTCGCGACCGGACGTTTTACTGGTTTGGTGGTCCGGTTTGATGTCCAATCTGGTTATAAAAATATTGATTAAATTAGTATCAATATAGGATTAGGTCTCACAAATGATGGATTTAATTATTTAAATGTAAATTTTAAGCAATATGTTTGTTGATAACATACTTGGTTGTTAAAAACAATTAAATTCTTTGTACGTGACATACTATTTATATCTGTTAACATAGTTGGACTTTTTAAGTAAAGACATGCTCAGATGCGTTTTATCAAAAATCTATCTATTATAATAAAAAAATGTTTAAGATACTAGTTGTCACAATTTTAGATTATTTAATTTTAATTTTTTTACTTCTTTCTCTTATTAAATAATTACATTAAATACTAATAATATTATTTAATTTATTTTAAAAATAAATTTTATTTTTCAATAAATTAAGAAAGATATGCTTTTATAAATATGAAATAATTTTCAACAAAATTTTAGAAATAAGAAAATTTTCTAAAACAAAAAACATTTTTAAAAAATATGAAATATTTTAAAATTCTTTTTTTAAATGATTTTTTTAAATAACTAAATTATGAGTTATAATAATGAAATTTTTAATATTAATATATTTTTAAAACTGTTTGTTTTGAAACATAATATTTATTAAAAAAACAATAACGGTTACAATGATATCATTGTTTTATTACTTATATTCTTACTCATATTCGATTTCAATGATATCATTTTATAGTTAATAAATTTTCATTACTAATTATTTAATATTTATATATTCAACCCATGTAATACACGAGGTACTAACCTAGTATAAGAGTAAATTAAACAGATTGTCACTTAGTTGTGTTTAAATTTCACATTTCAATACTAGGATTGAAAAATTACAGATTTAATCCTAAAATTTAAAAAAACATAACGTGTAATTTTTCAAACCTTAGGATTAATTATTTAATTTTTTCAATACCAAATACGGAGTGTGAAATTTGAGGAAATTTCAAGATGATCCGTGTAATTAATCAAAATATAGTTAATAAATTGAACTTTAAAATAGCAATAAAATTAAAACATTATATTTCCACTATAATAAAGCAGTAACGAGGGGAGAATTGTGATAATATCATAATACTCGTAACCAAATTTTTTTAGTTTTTCTATTTTATTAAATAATTACCTTAATAACTATTATTATTATTTAACTTTTTTAAAATTAAAATTAGTTTTTTAATAAATCAAGGAAAGGATAATTTTATTATTGTTATTTCTAAAATTGGTGTTTTCAAGAGTAATTTTTTATAAACAAATAATAATTAAAATTGGGAGTTATAATAAAGAAATTTAAAAAAATAACACTTTTAAATACGGTTTGTTTTGGAAGAAAATGTTTATCTTTTTTTCTAAAAAAATATAAAAAGTTGATGTTATTGTTTTATACTTATAGTTTTTACTCATATGCAATTTCAATCATATTTTATCTTAAAATTTATCTTAAAATATCAATTTATAATTAATAAAAATTTATTATATTTAATATTTTATTCATTATTAATAAGTTACTTTTTTTAATCAACTAAACTCCATGTTAGTTGTTGTTAGTAAGTATTGAACCCATGACCTAGGCCAAGTTAGTCCACCCCCCCCACCTCCCACCCCACCTCCCACCCCACCTCCCACCCCCCGTTCGAAGTCAAGCTCATCCATAGCAACTCCGGTATTACTATTTACTCCTCTAGTTGCAGATCGTAAACGGTATTATGTTCATTAAAGATGCATTAGGGCAAAGGTTTAGTAGATTACTAATTTTGTGTTAAATTCAAAATGAAGGTTTAGGCAGATCAGAATTTCTAAAGCTTAAAATTGTAGTGTTTGACTTGTATTTAAAGTTCTATTAATATTTGAAAAAATGTATATAAATAAAAATATTTATTTATTAATTATGACGTCATCCGGTTCATAAAACCAATCCGACCAGTGAACCAGTAACGCATGGTTGAACCTATCATTCGGGGTAACATGAATGGTTCGATTTTAAGGGATCATTATGTGTTGCGATCATACTTATTTGTGTGTTTGTGTAAAACCTAAAGTTTTCTCCCCATCCAAGCTAGTCGTGTGTATCTCCGAGTGTGTACTCTAGAGCTTTGTGAATGAACATATAATAGGACTTCTAGAATCAACGAAACTTGATATGCTGAACATCAGGTGATAAAACTGGGATCGTAAAATTAATAATTACATAGAACATTAGTTATTTCACAAGAATTTAAGTTATAACGGTGTCATTTTACTAGATTGAAATGACAAGAAAATAAAAACAACATTGTCTCTCATACAATAAAATTATTAAACGTCTCAAACTATATAGATAAAGCCCACAATTTTCTCTGAAATATCAAATAAGATGAGAAAAATAAAACTTTGCACCACTATTATATGAAAGTCGGGGTGTCAAATTTATAAAACATGTTTAAGAATGAATGTGGGCCAAGTACAGACAGTCGCCCATTGTAATGGACTATTGAATTAAACAATAAAAAAAGGCTAAAGTTTGGAAACGTAGAATGGGCCGAAGCCCATAAATGCACAGGAAGACTGTGAGTGACTGGGCCACTGGGCTTTTCTTATTTCGTAGTTTCAATTGTTTTCATTTTTTATTTAACGTCTCACGGTCTCGGTAAGATTACTGGTTTAGTAACTTTTGTATTACACGTGTTGAATAAAAATATTAAATAGGATAAAAAAAATTAATTATAAATCAATATTTTAAAATAAGATATGATTGAAATATTTCTTAAAATAATAATAATAATAATAATAATTTTATTTTACAAAAAATGTCATACTTAAAAACTTTCTTATTATAAAACTCAATTCTAATATATTTTATTTATAAAAATTTTACTTTTTAAAAGCACCAATTATAAAATATTTTGTATTTTTTAAAAAGTTTGATGTTCTAAAAAACTTTCTAATATTATGAAAATTTATTTCTTAGAAACAACATTAGTAAAAAGATTCCTTTCTTAATTTATTATAAAACAATTTTAATCTAAAAACTTAAATAATATTATTAGTAACTAATGTGATTATTAAATAAGAGATAGAAGTGGAAAAAAATGCTTAGAAGGAATTTGGTGTTAAAATGTGTCCTTTTTGTAGATATCATTTTATTAAAGTAGTAAGGTAAGATGAGATGAGATGAGATTATATATAATTTTTTAGGAATTTTACATTACGATTCAATCACTAATAATAATTATAATTTTAGATGCTCAGAGATCAGGTCTATCCAAATTCTATCTAAACGACTAAACCCAATGTCATTTGAATATTGATTTTGTGTCTTCAATTTAGGTTTTCATGTATGTTTCATAGTGTGTAGCATCGATGATCCCCGACTTGTCAAGTTAGATCCCCGATCTTCACCGGGCCGTGAATCGGTTAGAAATTAGTGTTAACAATCACCATCCTAATTTATGAACCGTATTAGTTGGGTCTTCTACTCCAAGCCACTTTTCATCTCTTTCAATTTGATCCTTGGAAGTAGTTTGTACTTGATTATTAGCTATGTTTTTCCGGTTCCTCTTAGTTCCTTGATCTTCACTTGTTCTTTCTTGAGCTCCATACACCGTACCACCAAGGTCCTTTTTCCTGAGCAATACTTGCAACTTTAATTTTAATTCTTAAATCATTGTTGAAACACGTCCTCATTGAGAATGCTGCAAATGAATATCAACTAACTTGTTAATGATTCGCTATACCCTTTCAATCTTCTGCTATGTATCTGTTGGAAGATCATAATCTAGACAATCCTAAATCAAATAGATTAATGTTAATTAGTAAGAAGAACATAAAAGACAAAACAGAGAAAGTCAAACATGTAAATTAGATGGGAATTAAAGGGTTAGTTATGTTCGTTTTGTTATTTAATAACCGTCTACTGTAAGGGTATAAATACCCGTCTTGTAAAACATTTTCAGTGTGGAATAACAGTGTGTGTATTGTCTCGTGTTTGACTTTGTTTTTTCCACCGAGTCCCTGCACATGAGTGTGCATACTCATAATCGATGTTTATCCACATGATTGATCCTAATCTACGATCTGAATGGCCCTCAATAGTATCAACCCCAAAAAAAGAACAAGAGAGCATTCTACCGTTTTTCCTTTTAATTGGTCATCATGGCCACTAACAACCCAAAAGAATTTTTCGGGATTTTTAAAAGCTACAATCACCTTGTTGGTTTTGTTTTTTCATTAAACCCTTTATTTCAACAAACAATTGCTTTATTCTACTGGTTCTTTCTTCAATCAATCTTTATCAAGGCCGTAGGCAGCAAGTTACAAAGTTACTTTTAGCGGCAACTATAAACAAAGGCTTCGGGCTTTGGTTCCTTGATTCCTGGAATTCGTATTCAAGATCGATAACTAGATCCCAATCAAGCGATTACCGATTCATTTATTTATATTCGTGAACTTTCGATAACCGGTTCGTTAATGTTTGTTTTGTGTTCGTTCATTTAAAAGTTTTTTTAATAATTTATATATATATTTTTATCTTTTTTTAAATCTTAAAAATATGAACTTTTAGTTATACTACACATCTTCGTCAACATCTCTCATCTGGCCATTTAGTTGTGTTAAAACTTGACAAAAAAATATTTTTTGTGTTAATTGTGATTATAATTATCATGTCAAGTATGTTTGCATGATTATGTTTAGTATATATTTATTTATTTTTGATGGATTATACTTAATGTTTGTAATGAAAAATAAAGAATTTTTTTATCGCTTGTATTAATTTGTGTTTGTTTATATTCATAAATGTTTGTTTGTGTTTGTTTGTGTTTGTTTATCTTTGTTTACGCGCGGTAAGTATTCATGAACAGTTAATGAACATGTTATCTCGTTAGTAAACAAACATGAATAAAAAATCCCTTTCAGTAAGTATTCGTAAACAATCCACGTACAAACAATTTCATCTCATATCAAATAAACACTAACGATACAACATTTGTGTTTGTTCACCTCTTTTTCAGTTCTAAATACAAATAAAAAAACATAATATGAATTATCTTACTTCATTAATTAGCAAGACATTTGTTAAGAAAGAAAATATTTTTGAAAGGAATGATTAATAAAACCTAAGATATTTAAAAAGTAGTTTCGGGTCATCACTTCAGAATTTAAATTATAATAAATGTGGCGTCAAAAGCATATCTCCCATAACACGTCATTGCATTCCATTTTGATGACATAAGGATAAATGTGGTTACGTGGAAAACCCCATTTTAAATTTTGGTATTCATAATGTTGACCAACCATAATTTCCATGTGATAAACGATAAAGAAGATTTAAATATTAAATATGTATGTAGGGTCAAATGCATTAAACAAATTTAACGCTTTTGTTACGAATAAATTTACGTAGAATAATGTCTTTCTAGAATGTCATAGACTCATAGGAGTATAGATGACGATAAAATTTGATTAAATTATACCTACATAAGTTTATTATTTCTATTTAGATTTCATTAATATAAACTATTAATAATTGTTTAATACAAATCCTAACAAATAATTTAATTAGTACTAATCTCAACTTTTGATTTTGTTAATAATAAAAGTATTGGTCTCACTATTCATTATCAGCTGGCTTTTCATGATGTATCACGTGACGTGGTTGGTAAGTTGACGTATAATATAGTTACAATTAAAAATAAAAGTATATTACTCCTTTCTTCTATGAAAAATCATTTTATGAATTATTCAATGTAACACTTTTATCGTTCGTTGAAGATAAAGAGACACAAAAATTAAGTGATATATTCATATTTTTATTTTTAAGTATGTAATATGTCATGTTCAAAGCCACGTCACGAGCACTGTCATGTGTCACGTCATAAAAAACTAACGAAGTTAATAAACAGTTAGATTGAGATTATTATTGGTTACAAAATTAAAGTTGAGATTAATATTAGCAAGACTGAGATTGTTATTTGTTAAGGCGAGAAGAACTGGTTTTTGTGAAAGGGGATGAGAGAGAGAGAGAGAGAGGATCAAGTCGAGCGGAGCTGACAACGAGTGCAAGTTCCCTCATTTCCTTTGCGAATTGTCCAACAACAACTTATCCTTTAGATGCGAGGTTATAAGCGTTGAAAACATTGAAAACTGTACATTATAAGATTTGTCTATTGCTTTTTATAACTTTTTTATTTTTATGTAATGTAAAACATTTTCATTACTTGATCACTAATGTTATAACTCGATTGAGCAGTAAATGGTTATTTTTATGTGACTACTTATGTTATATTCTTATTCTCCAATAGTAGTATATGTTAAAGTTAATAATTTTCGGTTAAGGCTTAGAACGACAAACATATTATCATCTTTAATCATAATCATCTAAAAAGAGAGAAAAAGAAAAGAAAAGTGGATGGTGATGGCCTGATGGATAGTTATAGAATAATAATTGTGCTTATCTTTTACCTTTAAAATACAATCCCATAGTTTGTGGTTATCATACCCATAGTATTTTTTATGATTGCAATCATATAATTTCACAATAAGGAAAGAGTTTGACAACAAACAACCCATTCCATGTCAAAGAAAATGACTAATTTGCGTTTTTCCAGGAGTTAATGTTTATTCACATGGTAAAAGATATATATATATATATATATATATATATATATATATATATATATATATATATATATATATTATATATATATATATATATATATATATATATATATATTATATATATATATAACTAAACTAACACGCTAATCTACTAATATTTTAAATGCCATATCACATAGACTTTTCATTATTTTTTGTTATAGTCTAAATTAAATATTTATTTTAAAACTTTTAAATTTTATCATTAAACTATCAACTTAGATTGTCAAAATCAACTTTTTGATTGTATCTATAACGAATAATGTTATGTATGAGTCACTTACCGTTTAAAATAAATAACACCTTTTTAAAAAGGTAATCAAAATATATGTATTATTTATATCTATACTACTATAAAGCATTTGAAATTGATTATATTTGAAATTTTACATAAAATATAAGACGCCTAAAATATATTAAGCATAAAGTACAAGTGTTTAATGTAATAATTCTTAATTTACCCCCTATTTAATAAACTTCTCTTTATTAATACATTAGATTATTTAATTTAATTCATTAAGTATTATTGTATTTATTATATTTTAAATTAATATTTAAATCTACATTTACTTTGTATATGCTTTATAACTAAATACAATTTTAATCAAATATTATTTTATTAAATACTTAACTTTAAAACCATTATATACTACATAACTTATACTCTCAAGTTAAATCAAATTTACATTCAATCTCCTAAACTTTAAAAAACTTCTTCTATTTTCTTTTAACCATTTACAATATAGCATATTAACTTTAATAAAATTACCATTTACATATTCGCTATTCTTCTCTTTTGTTTCAAGGATTTATTTTCTAATATATTTTTTGTTATACTTTTCTTATCAGCATTTTACAATCCTGTACATTACACGGGTCACTCTACTAGTATAATTAAACACTTAGATAATAAAAGAATCTTGCTGATTAAAACCAGAATAATACATTTCATATCATGAAGTTTAAGCAAAAGTATGCTCTTACATTAATCTTTCAATCATTATTTCATAACACCTCAAAAGAATTACTTAATGCATGAAAACAAAATGTAAAAAAATAAAAGACAAACCAATAATTATCTAAAGCCGGTGCTCCCATGGCTATGATGCAACAAGTTATGAGCAATACTATCTCTAACTTGTAGTGCATTGACCGATTTACCCTTTGCATGTTCACCGACAACAATCTCATCATCAAACAAATCAAAGTTCAAATCATCGTCCATGACCTCGTTGTTGATCTCACAAATGTTGTGCAAAACACAACATGCCCCTAAAACCACAGGCAAATCTTGAAGCTTGACTTCGGTCCTCTTTTGTAAACATGCCCACCTACCTTTCAACCTCATAAATGCATCTTTTGCTATGCTTTGTACCTCACTTATTTTCTCGTTAAACGAGTGCTGACTCCAGGTTTGGTTCTGGTGCGTGTACGGCACCAGAAGCCAATCGAGTAGTGGGTAGCTAGAGCCACCCACCATTGATATGTTTTTTTTCAAGTGACCCATGTTGAACCTTTGAGAAAGAGCTGATTTTTGCAGGATTTTATCGTCGGACATTGAGCCAGGGTAGCCAATGCAGACGTCTGTGAATATGCCACGTGAGTCTACCACACCTTGGACTGTCGTTGAGTACGATGGCTTTTGGTTTCTCTCGGTGTGTTTTTTATTAAAGTACGCAGCTGGGCTGGATTTCGGGGCGATTATTGATATGTGAGTGGTGTAGATCGATCCGGAGACGTTGGGTATGCCCGAGATCGCCCCGAAGTCGGTTTTGATTTGTTCGAGGCGGTCGTTATCGGGCCATTGGATGAATTTGGGCATCAGGACTGTTTTTATCGCGGCACAAACTTCAAGGACCAGTTTGTGGCACGTGGATATTCCTAGCCCGAATAAAGTAGACACGGTTCTCAACGGGTCGCCAGTTGCTAACCGGTACAAGCAGACAGCGACCCGTTGACGAACAGGGATCGCCATACGCAACATGGTGTCCTTTTTCGTGACGGCGGAATCCAACTCGTCACAAACCATATTAAAAGTCGCTTTACTCATTCGAAACACTTTCTTAAACTCTTCATCCGAACACTCGTCGCTATTGTAATGCTCCCACAACGCCTTTGATCTCTCCTTCACCCACAACCGCCGCGGCCCTCCGCCACCGCCGCCGTGGTGCTGACTAGAACTCGCCTCCTCCGCCGCACCGCCGTCGACCTTCGCCGGAGGCGTTTTCCGAACTCTCCCGTCCGAATCCGCCATCTCCGACGCAAAATTCGAAGTGGGTATCTTGAAATCGAAGTCAAAATTCAAATTGGGGGCGTCTTGATCGTCAATAAACGACAAGTTGTTAAGAATTTCCTTCAAAGAATTGGTTTCTCCGGCGGACCCGTCAAACTTCCGGCGTTTGTTGGTGGGGATATCGTCTAATTGGAGGTTATTGTTGTCGAATTCTTGAAAGAAGGTGTAGAAATAGGAGAAATCTTCTTGATTGGGAGTGGGATTGGACCGAATTCCATTGGTTAATATAAGAATCGAAGTGAATGTGAACAAGGAAACAGAGAGCTTGAATGTTGAAATTTGATGGTGAAATTGAAGATGTGAAGGTGTTGAAGATTGAATGTTGGATCGATATATATACATATATACATATAGTGCTATAGATATAGATAGATATAGGTGAAGACGCTTAATAGCGTGTTTGAACGCGTGGATGGGGTTGAGGGAGATGAGAGGAAGATTCGTTGACGAGTGAGTAGTAGAAGCTTGTACTTGTAGTTAATTCCACTACAGTTTCAACCTTCGACAATAATAAATTCAATTCTAAGTCCTTGATATTTGTTTTATGGAGTCGTATTTGTGTGAATACATATTTTAGATACTACTTCACATAACCGATTTGACCGAAGCATAATCGAACTATAACCGAAATAACTGCATTAATCGAGCCGAACAATTAACTGACTGTTCCGTTAAGACATAGCCAATTAACCGTATATTGCGGTTCGGTTTCGGTTTTAATGTATAAGTTAACTTATATTAACCGCACTGAATAATGTACAACAAATTTAGAGCACTCATTATGATTTTACTAGAATTTCATATATTAACTATTTTAATTTACATTTAAAAAATATATTTACATAGTGATATGTCGTTATTTATAGAAGAAACTCTCTAAATAAAAAGAAGTAATGCAAGATGCGTGATCGTATTGTTGTATGCATACTTCGACTTCGGTTTAGTTTTTGATGGGACCTTAAAAGCAAACATTATTGTGGACACCCTTATAAAGTTGATCCAAACTTAGCCGAACAATAATTCAGTTAAAATTTTAGTGTAAAAACATATGTTAAATAAATTGATTAATTAACCGAGATTAACTAAAATTAACCATAACTGAAGATTAACCGAAGTGTGGTTAACCAATTATCGGTTGCGGTTTTTGAAAATGGTATTAGCCATACTAGCGGTTTAGGTTTCGAAAATGTTCTTAACCGCACCGAACGGCACCGTACACACCCCTACTCTATGCAATATCTATTTTTCATCGTGTTTTGAAGTTCTAGTATGCAACGAAGAAATCTATTATGTATAGCACTGATTATTCTTTTAAAACATATATGGTATTTAATAGTTATGTAGGTCATAAACAATCATGTAGTGAACTTCATACATGTGTAGATTAAGAGTGTAGGTATGACACAAGAAGCAGAGCGTATGTATTAATTACATACGTTCTCTATGCGCGAAGATTTTCTATTTAATATACAAAATTTACTTTTAAGCTACACGCAAGCATTAATCTACAAATGATTATTCTTGTATATTAGTAACAAAAATTAGTTAGACCATATTTGAATATGAGAATTCTATAAAATGATGTACGCAAACAGTCCTTTGTTAAACGCGTAGTCAAAGCTATTTACATTAAAATATACAAGTACAATTAAAAAAACACTAGTCTATTGTGTTCATTCCAGGGGTAAAAACTGATTTTAATGATAGACAGGGGGTTGAAGTGTAACTACATAGTGATGTTTTTTGTTTTAAATTAATATAGATCGCGTATACGCGGTTAGGAGCACGTTTATAAGAAGAATTTAATTGACTATTTGACCCTCTCCAGGAAGCTTCATGATATACTAAATAAAACAAAAACACACACAAAAAGTTGCTGACATCACTACTTATTCCACACATCATTAAAGTGATTAATAAAGTTTTATTTAATCCGCTTTTTAATTTACCTTTAAACTATTATTTTAACCGGTTACGTGGATCACTGACAAATCATTTGTTCACCCGATAATTTGTATTACTCAAATAAGAAATTCAAGATCACAATTTAATATAATTAGGTTATAAATGTTTCGGTTATGTTTATAAATAATACGTGTACACGACGTACATATGTAACCATTATGCATGTATGGTCATATATCAAAAGAATTGTTTAAATTTTTTCAAGAAAATCATAAATACAATCAGTTTTATAAATAAGATGACACACTCACATATAATCATGAGAATTCTTTGGTATTCTTTTTTGTTTTAATAGCTAATTGGATCACTGACGGGTCATCAAACCACCAAATAATCTTCATTACTTATGTATGTAACCAAAGACCACCTTTACTTATGCACGTAACCAGAGACCACCTTTAAGATAAAACTCATAGTAGATGAGAGAAACTCACTGACCCAACATGAAACCGTTTTAATAATAATAATAATAATAATAATATAGTAATAGTAATAGTAATAGTAATAATAATAATAATAATAATAGTAATAATAATAATAATAAGAATAAGAATAAAATAAAAATAATAATATTATTCTTATTATTATTATTATTGTTGCTGCTATTATTATTATTGTTATCATTATTATCATCATTGTTATCATTATTATTATTATTGTTATTGTTATTATTATTATTGTTATTATTATTATTATGTTTATTATTATGTCACAAACGAGTATTGAACCCAAGATCTCCCATTGTTTTAATAAAATCTTGAGTTACTTCAAATCAACCGCTTATGCTACGGATCATCAGACAATTATTTAGTATCTAATAACTTTTTGTGATTTATTTTTCTTTTTTCTAGAAATACCACATATATATTTGATATAACACCATTTATTTATAGACCGCTAAAAAGTAAAAAGAGAGTTATACTTTATACCTTTACAATAAACTTAATTAATGTAGACATCATTGGTCAATATTTCAACCACGCAAGTCTTAGATATATGGTCTTTCTATTGTATTATTCATGGTTGTAAATTATTAATGCATCTTTTTATTGCATTTACTTGAACTTTTCTAAAGATGTTATATTTGAAAAGAGATAGTGAAATTAATACACACTTATGATATAATTAATAATACTGCATGTGTATAAACTAGGTAGATGGCAACTACATGCTCGTATTATATAGAACTAAATACGAAACTAGTGTGTGAAACCGACGCGATCTTAGAAAAAAACGAACATAAATTAAAATAATCACATGACAATCTCCAGTTATTATTGATGAGGATGCTGTTTTAATAAGATTCATAATATATAATACTATATTATTATGTGTTAAAATATATACAAAACAAATAAAATATTATATTGAATGAAAAAAGAGTTCAAACCTGGTGTAATATAATTGAAGTGTGTAAATAAAGTGGTAGTAAAATATAAAAAATGATAACATGCGAAAAAATAGAGGACACTCTGCTGAAAATATTGTATTTCCTCGAAATGTGTTTCACAACTATAATCGATTTACTTTGAGCACATGCTAATTACACAATAAATTATTATTAGTTTTAGAACATATGGAAGGTGAGTCAAGGGCCTATATCAATTAACAAGATAAGGATTGTAATGTGAAATTAAAGTTGACCCACCATTAAATTAAAACACACGTATTTAAGGTTATGATTTCTACTTTTGCCCTCTATCTTGACCAACTTCTGGGTGCACCTGAACATGCGGGACCAATCAATTTAAAACGTACAACAACTTAAAATTCAAAAATTATTATCCTTTATTTAGGTTTGAAGGTAACAAATAATATATAGTAAACAATTATACTTATAGTTTGCGGTCTAGAAGAGTTTGAATTAAAAACAAAGTTTACTTATATCTTATGAGATAAAGAGCATGATCCTGACGTGACCACCGGCTTCAAAATATTCACGTTTAGAATTGACCGTGATAAGTTAAAAATCTACGTTTGGAGGAACTAAGGATTACAGTTTAATTATATATATATATATATATATATATATATATATATATATATATATATATATATATATAATATATATATATATATATAATATATATATATATTGTTGTGAAGGTGATAGTAAGTAGTACATGAAACATATATCAATTAGCAAAGTCTCTAGGTGTCCTTTCGCAATGTGAACATGCATTCTATTGGTCATCAAATTTTTTTTCTTTGTATTTTATGTTTGCAACCTATATTTATTATTAACATATGTAATCAATTTTCAGAATCGGACGGACGTCAAACTGTATGTCTTACTGGTTTGTGGTCAAACTGGATTTAAGAGTCGTATAACGTCATAATTATATACATATAGTCAGGATCTTTTTAGAACTTATAACGATCGTGAGAACTGCAAGAACTCATCCTAGTCATTGATTAATATTGATTTTATTTTTAATTTAATTTATTCATAAAGAGTATTAGAGTCTTATTATATTTAGGTATTAATTGTTTTCCCTTTTTCACTCTATTTAATTACATAACTAATTGACTTTTAAATATGAAGTTATGAACTATGATTGCAGGGAAATAATTTAAGGTTATTATTTATCATATATTCTATATTATCTTTATCATTCAATTCTCAAAATCAAAATAATTCTTCTTGTAAAATCAAAAAAAAATTCAAGAATCATGTTCATCATATTATCATCTTCAACAAAAGATTCATTATCGATTGTCAAAATAAAAAATCTAAGAATCATGTTCACATATCACCCTCATTAAATCGATTGAAGATTCATAAAAAAATCCAGTTGAAGATCGATATTTCATTTGCTCTTTCAGTAGCCTCTATCACATCAACATGTTGCTAAACTAGTCCTGAAAACATTAATCATAAACAGAACATTGTAATTAGGAAGAACATCTAGCATGGCATGATGAAGAACATTGCCAGAAACCTTCATTCAAGAAGTGACCTCTTTAGGCCAACGGGTGATAAATCCACTCTTTTTATTGCTAAGAATCTAAATGTTTTTTTAATTTTCATGATGTTGTCTGCTTGATAATCCTACTTAGGTTTGTGCTTAGTTTATGATTTTGGTTTTCATTATGCAGCAGGTTTTTTAAAACTTTTGAACATTGTGAAGTTGTACCACTTACATAGATGTATACAGACTTACGTATACATAAACATATATTTAAATTTGTGTACATATACGTAGATAACATGTGTAAACATTTGATTACGCATATGTAAATCATAGTTTAATGGAATTTGATTATTATTACAGTTTGGTTATATTAGTTTTATGACATATACATCGAGTCATTTTCATGTTTGTAAATTTGTTACACTAAGTTACATGTTTGTAACCTTCATATTTGTTAACTTATATCTTTCAAAATACACCTAACTTAAATATATGTAAATAACTTAAGTTTGTATAATACCCACTAACATATATGTAACATGTTATCATGTATGTAAGTAAAGTTACTATACGTTGTTGAGTTGTTAGATACATCTAAGTTAATGCTACACATCAATTTAACATATATCTTTTAGACTACATTGATTTACATATATGTAAACATTGGTTTTTCTTTATTAACATATATGATACTTATAATTTTAATATTGTATAATAACATGATAATATATTAACTTAGATATAATATGCAAATAATTAACATATATCTTGGAAACCACACGATAATACATACAAATTTCTAAAGATAGAGATGAGAAATGATAGAGAATTAACTAATAAATTTACAACTAATTGGAGAGAGAAAAATAAAATATTTACTATTATACCCTTTTTCTTAATTTAAGCTCATTTAATAAATTTGATATTTATACTTTTTAATCATAACCATTGATCAAGTAAATCAATGGTTAATAATGATTCTTGAAGTTCTCAATTTATAAAGAGTTCTGTAAAGAACCTAACCCTATATATATATATATATATATATATATATATATATATATATATATATTATATATATATATAGGGGAGGGATCAAATGACAACTAGTTTTTTGTGAGAATTCTAGAAATCAATCTCAACCACTAGTTCTTAATGACAAAATTGTAATTAACAAAAACATATTTAAAAATTTTATAAATCAATAAATAATATAAAAATAAAAAAATAAAAACACAAAAATGTTCTCCAACTTTCCCTCTTTGTTTTTTTATTTTTATGTTATTAGTGGTTGAGATTGGTGCCTAGAGTTCTCACAAAAAAAGTAGTTCTCATTTTATCCCTCCATATATATATATATATATATATATATATATATATATATATATATATATATATATATCATATGCAAATCACATGCCATTTTTCTCCCTTTTTTTAAACGTTCGTAACTTTTTTTCACGACATCATTTTTTCAAAAAAAAGTTCACCATAAATTCAGTATTTTTTTTATCTTTTCAACGCCTACCTTGATATACTTTTCTAAAAAAATCATACATCCGTAGTTTACATATGTGTAAATCTAGTTATATATGTGTAGTATTTTTTATAAAAGGAAAGTTTGGGAACACTTTTGTGTTTTTATTTTTTTATTTTTATGTTATTTTTTTATTTATAAATTTTTTAAATATGTTTTCGTTAATTACAATTTTGCCATTGAGAACTAGTGGTTGAGATTGATTCCTAGAGTTCTTACAGAAAAAACAAGTTCTCATTTGATCCATCCCCTATAATATATATATATATATATATATATATATATATATATGTTTGTTTGTTTGTATAACATCTCGTATTTCTGTTAATTAAAAGTTAACTTTGTTAATTCTTATATGGTTTATTTATGCTATTTATGAAACTTGGTGGGCTGTTATTGTATGATTCTTTGTTTAAATTAAAGTTTCTAGCTAATTAAATAAAATAATGATACCAATTATAATAATAACAATAATAATAATTGTGACGTTCTGTATTTTTGCTTTAATTAAAAGTTAACGCCGTTAATTCTTGTAAGGACTATTGTTGTTATTTTATTTAAAGTGATGAGTTATTTATGTTTATTTCCTTAATTTGTCTTAAATTGGAAGTTGATAATGTTAATTATTATTTATTAAATAATAATAATAATAATAATAATAATAATAACTAAGAAAAATAATAATAATCATATTATTATCAATAATAACAATATATAAAACTTAATAAACTTAAAAAGGTTTAAAGAAGTCTAGGGGGTTTTATTGGCAATTTATGAACTTGAAACATAAGTTTCTGCATAAATTAATAAAATCGTAACCAAAGGGACCAAAGGTGTAATTTCGCAAAACTCTAAAACCAAACCCCCCTTCACCCCGATTTTCCGGCGGAGCTCCGGCCATACTCCGGCCGAGCTCCGGCCGCCCCTAAAACCCCTCAAAAACTCTCAATTTTGTTACCAAACCGTTCCAAACGCTTCGTGAGCATGATTCGAAAGCCGTTATGAACCTTAAACACATCTAAACGCCGGTTACAAATACAAACGACGAGTAACCGGCAATTCATCAATCATCAAGCCGTTCAACGTTTAAAACGCAATAATAATAAAATTAATTGCACCTACATGATCGTTTAATCGTACCTAAACTCCTACGCAACACAATTCTACCTGAATCACACTTAGACAATTGAATCTACTCTCACTTTAACCGCGAACCTGCAACCACTCGAGCACCACCATAGGAGTATTCTAACCACGAATTGACAGAGGATTTTACATCGTGAACATCATCCGAAGCTCCACACGAAGTTAATTGGATTATCATCGCCATTTGTGCATCAAACTGAATCAAGCTCGGTCGCGACTGATTCTTTGTTCGTTTCTCATCAATTCGTTTTCGAATCGGGTAATTAAATGAATGTATATACTCGAAATCTTGTGGGGAACAAAAGCCCCATGATTTAAATCAATAACAACCTGGATTTGATCTTCAATTGTGGTCATGATCAAACTAGGGTTCGTTCGATTTGGGGGAAATTCGTTGTTACTGCTTTTAGTTTATTAAATCGGAATCTTAAACGCGGCTGGATGCCTTGGTTCACTGGTTCCCCACTCACATACCGAATTAGAGGTCCCGGGTTCGAACCCGACGACCTCCAATTCATTTGTTTTTGGCTTTTCAGCCTTTAAAAAAATATATAAAAGTTTCTAAAAATTATAAAAAGAGTTTTTGTAAACCTTGATTATTCTTAAAGCTATCCTACTATTTTTCTACAAATTTATCACTTTAAACACCTTAACAATTTTTTTTATATATATAAAATAAAATTTAACAAAGTTATTTTATAGGAATAGACTTTATATAATATTGTTAAATCATGTAATTATTATTTAAATACCATACAATTAAGGATTTAAATACGACAATTATAGAATTTATGTATTTTATAATTAACTTTCACAAATTGTTATAAAAGATTTAATTTCCTTAAAATTGGATTCATGACATCTAGCTCTTAAGTATATATATAATCCCTCTAATTAACGTCATTTAAAAACCCACAAAATACCAATTTGAAACCCTTGTCCCGTTTAACTATTAATTATATTAAATTGTAACCTTGTAAATATATTACTTGTTTTAGGTGCGTTGTGAAGGTCTACGTTGAACGTTGCTTGTTATTATTCTTATTAATCACCAAATATATATTATTTGGTCATGTGAGTATTCCATACCCCCTTTTTATACTTTCACACTTTGGGGTGAAACATGTTAATTTATACTTTGCACTTGTAAACTTATTTGAGACTTGTAAACTTTATGGCAATACATCATGTTAAGTTGTGGTTAGTTGAACTTATGTGGTTACCATGTTATGGCGTTATATGTACAATCATTAACTATTGCTAGCCCAGCGAAGTCATAGATCTATGGGTAAGACAAGCCTGCTTGGTTGATCCAAGTACACTGGCTGATCGTATATACTTTTAACGTTTGAGACTTGTAAAACATTGTCAAGGCTTGATTGTTGCATTGTCCATAACATCCCTAATCACTATATTCACTAATTTATGACTTGAATTGCCATCTTTTATATATTCTTAAGTATTAAAACTATGGAATGCTCACCAACATTAGTGTTGATCTTTTATTTTTAACATGTTTCAGGTAATGCCCAAGTTTGATTATCTACACTTTGAAGCTTACACATCTAGGAAGGGACCTAGAATAATAAATAAGATAGAATGATATACTGCATTCTATGTTATGCTTATATTTCCTTTGAAACTATTGATTGTAATGTGACAATTTAAAACTTATGTTAAAACTTTATTTGCTTTTCTTTAATAGCGTTATGTGGCTATGAACGATCTTAACTCTCACTCCTTGACGTTTCCGCCGTCAAGGTTGGGGTGTGACAATAATAATATTGATAATAATAATACTAATAATAATAATAGTAATAATAATAATATTAATAATAAAATTAATAATAATATTATTATTAATAATCATGAGAATTTTATTAACTAAAACTTAAAATAACTAAACTAGGGGGTTAAATTATTATTTTTAAAACTTTAAATTGAAGTTTCAGCAAAAAATAAAAGAAATTCAAATTTGAGGGACCATTTGTGTAATTGTTTAAAAACCCAAACCATCCCCCCTTCTTCCCCGTCGACCGCCGGCCAAGGGGTTCCGGCCACCTCCGGCGAGCCTTAAAGACTCGTTTTAAAACGCAATTAAGTCGCACTTTAATTATCTCACTCAATTTCGAAACCATAACCTTCGGTAATTCGAACAAACCGAAGGTTTTCCAACGAATGAAAACTTGAAACCGAAACCGAAATCAATTTCACTCGTTTCAGCTATCAAATCTAATTAATAATCGAATTAACTTAACATAAACAATCACTGATCTACCACTAATCGATTACAACGTTCAATTTCACCTGAATCAAACCCAAACATCGAGTTCAATCACCATAAACACCATGACCTGCAACTAACGTGTTCACCATCTTCCAAGCTTCAATTGTCGAAATTGAAAAAGGGCTTTGCATCAAAGATATCGCATGAAGCTACCCACAAAGTTAATTGAGTTATCATCAACATTTACACCACGGTTGCATATCTATTTAACCGCGACCTGTTCGTTGTTGTGTTTGTCATCAATTCAAACGAATCCGGGTAATTAAATAGATGAATATGCTCGATGAACCATGGGGAACAAAAGCCCCATGGTTAATTTGGTTGAGAACATCAAACGGGTGATTGTGTTCTAGGGTTCTTAAGGATTTGGGGGTTTTTGTTTAGTTTCGTATATAATATTTAAAAGGCAAATACCATCACGGCTTAGGCCTCCGGTTTACTGGTTACACGCTTGCCTTCTGGACGTGAGGTCCCGAGTTCGAACCCGGGCACCCTCAAACCATTTTTTGGGATTTTTAGCCTTTAAATATATATATATATATATATATATTATATATATATATAATCCCTGAAAATTATATAAAAATCAGTTTTATAAACGTGTTTATTTTTTTAGTTATTCAACTGTTTTCTGTAAATTTATTTCTTTAAAAACCTTAATATTTTTTTAAATGTCAATAAATGTTATAATTAGTTCATTTTATAAAAAAATAAACTTTAAATAGTTGAAATCACTAAATTATTATTAGTCATTACATTATCTTCAAATATGGATTAATTATGTTAATTATAGGATTTTATTTACATTTTATAATTAAATCATTAGAAGGACTTAATTTCTTTTAGTTTCACAAATCATTATAAAAGGGACCAACTAAGTTTTCTTTCATTGTAATAAAATGTATATTTCTGATTTCGATAACAAATCTTATTTATGAAAAACCCCAAATCCTATTGAACCCTAGTTCATGTTAGAACGTTAATATTATTATTAAACTTAAATCTTGTAAATATATATATGTTTAGGCATCTTGTGAAGGATTACGTTGGAACGTCGATTCTTTTCTTAATAATCATTAACTATATACTTATTTACCATGTGAGTTTCCTTGCTTCTTTTTATATTTTTCACACTATTTGGGGTGAAATCTGATACTTATACATCATACACCGATAAACGTTTGAGACTTGTAAAACACTTGTAATTCTACTTTTATTTGTCATGGTTATTTGTGTGTTGTAAGTATTTATATGAGATACATAGTTTGTTTACAATCATTAACTATTGCTAGCCTGGCGACGTTTTAGATCTTTGGGCCTGACAAGCCTATTTGGTGCTAAAGTCGATGTATTGCCGACTTCTGATGACGTATGCTTGTTCATCATGGGAACCAAATACACTTAGCCAATCTTATATACTTGTAATCAAGTCGAGGTTTGGTGTAACAATATGTGTTCTATAACCTTACTAACTTATAACCTATGACATGAATTGCTACTTGTAACCTTGTTATTATTATGTATGAAAACCTTGAAAACTCACCAATTATTGTAGTTGACCTTTATTTTTATCATGTTTCAGGTAACCCCAAGTTTAAAGTGGTCTTGTGAAGCTTGAAATAAAACTAGGACGTGGACCTAGTTAAATAAATAAAATGTTATATTATGTTTTGATTTATGTTTGAACTTATTCCATGTTTGAGACTTATGTTTGTATTTCTTTTTTTTTAACTTATAATTTTAATATTTACATTTAAATATAGCGTTATGTGGTTGTGAACAATCTTAACCCTCATATCTCGACGTTTCTGCCGTCAAGGTTGGGGTATAACAGATTGGTATCAGAGCCCATAACTATATGGATTTAGGTTATTAGAAATGGTGACCTAGACTATAGATTATGCATGAACCTCATAGAATAATATTTATATTCTTGGAATTATATATATTGTTTGCATGCTACATAATGTTATGTCATACTTATGTGCAACTTGATGCCTTAGCATAGGTTGCCTTGTAATTGTTTAAACTTTGTTACTTGTCTCCTTAAACTTATCTTTGACATTTTGACTCTCCCCGACAAATGAAACTTCTTAATCTTATTCTCGACGACACGTGGAATCGTATACTTATGCTTAAGACCTTGATCTTTAGACTTATGTCTAATCTATGTAAATCTCATCAAGGTTTTGATTTCATGAACCTAAGAAATTTGTGTGACACATGGACACCTGTATTCTAGATTTTCTGAAAAAAAGCCCTCGGGCTAAGGCAAGCATATCACATAAATCCTACGGGACTAGTTATGCTTACCTGGGGATTTCTAGGATGAGTGATAAACTATGGTCAACATACACAAATTTCTAAGGCGAATGGGTCAACTTACCTTGACGTGTCAACGTTTCTAAATGGTAATGCGTTACCAAATGGAACCATTCCAAGTGCCTTACAATCCTTGCCTTATCCTTGTTGAATTATAATCCTTGTTATTCTCTTTCTTATATCTAACTCATTTTGCATATTCCAGCATGTCTCGTCATCATAGAAAGCATGGAAGTTCCGATCGTAAGCTAGCCGCCATGATCGCCCGACAAATGGCTGCTGTCATCCCGACCATGTTGCTGAACTCAATAGCACTTTAATGACCAACTCTATCAACAATGGTCATGGGGAGAATAGTGCTAATCAAGGGCGCAACAACCAAACTTGAACTTTCAAGCACTTTAGTTCTTGCAAACCCACTAGTTTTAGTGGCAAGGAAGGAGCCACTGGTCTTCTTGAGTGATTCGAGAGCATGTAGAACACTTTTGTCAACTGTGAGTGTCTCGAGGCACTCAAAGTTCGTTATGCCACTAGCATGCTCCAACAAAGGGCTCTCACCTGGTGGAATAGCGAGAAGAGAAATCGTGGAGCTGATGCTATATTGTCACTCTCTTGGGATGAGTTCAAGAACATCTCCTTCGTGAAGTTCTGCCCGAGAAGTGATTGCAAAAGTTGGAGGAAGAATTCTGGAATTTGAAGCAAAACGATGGTGATCATTTGGCCTGCTCAACTAGGCATCATGAGTTGAGTATATTGCTGCCTCACATGGTCGACACTATCCCCCGCAACATCAAGAAGTTCATTAAGGGTGTACCACCCCAAATTCAAGATGCTGTGGTGGGTAGCCAGCCCACAACTTTAGAAAAAGCCATTACTATCACCGCTCAACTCACCGAGAACCATATACGAGCGGCCACCATGTCTGTGAAGGGTGCAAAGAAGGTAGAGAAGACGGCTACCGAGGCTATTAAGGAGACCAAAGCTGAACCATCTTACAACAACAACAAGAAGAAGAAGCGCAAGTTCACACCGGCGCGTAACTATGCTGTGGCTGCACCCAAACAACCCCAAAGACAACTTGTACATGCGGCTGCACCTGTAGCACAAGTGCCTGGGGCTAGGGCCTATGCTGGTCCTCAACCTATGTGCAACACCTGTAGGTACCACCATCCGAGGAATCAACCATGCCGTATCCGCACCTTATGCGGTAAATATGGTCATTTGGTGGCAACTTGCCACCGTGCACCTAACAATGCCACCGTGGTCACAAATCGTGTTTCCTACAACTGTGGGGAAGCTGTCATTTCCGCCCACAAATGCCCTCATCTTGTGGCTAATGTTCCACAAGCCCGAGGACGTGCTTTCAACATCAACGCTAACCAAGCACAAGCAAACAACGATGTGGTAAATGGTATGTTAACTTACCTTTAACTTTTGTGATTCAATTCTTTTCATACATTACCTGTATTATTAAATACCTTAAAAATTGAACAGGTATGTTTCTTATTAATAAAACTTATGCCTATGTCCTATTTGATTCTCGAGCCAATAAGAGTTTTGTTTCGTTAGAGTTTGAACCCATTCTTGCAAAGCCACATACGAAACTAGAAAGACCTCTCACCGTTGAAGTTGCCGATGGAGAACCGATCACTGTTGACGTCATTATTCATGATTGCATATTAAGTCTTGACACACATGATTTTCTTATCGATCTTATCCCTATGAAACTTGGAAGCTTCGACGTCATCATTGGTATGGATTGGTTAGCCAAACACCATGCCGAGATCATTTGTTTCGAGAAGTGCATCCGTATACCGTTACCTTCTGGAGATACCTTGAAGGTGTTCGGTGAAAAATCCTCCAAAGGACTTAAACTCGTGTCTTGCACTCAAGCCCGAAAGTGCTTAAGCAAGAAGTATATGGCTTTCTTGGCTTACGTGGTCAACACGAAAGTCAAAGGGAAAGAACTTAAGGATGTCCCTATCGTACGATACTTTCCTGAAGTATTTCCCGATGACCTTAGTGGTCTACCTCCCGTGCGTGAAGTTGAGTTTAAAATTGACTTGATACCGGGAGCAAACCCCGTGGCTAAGTCACCATATCGGCTTGCACCATCAGAAATGCAAAAACTCTCTAGTCAACTTCAAGAGCTATCCGAGAAGGGCTTCATCCGTCCTAGTTCTTCGCCTTGGGTGCACCTGTTCTTTTCGTGAAGAAGAAAGATGGATCGTTTCGTATGTGCATCGTTTATCGTGAGCTTAACAAGCTTACCATCAAGAACATTATCCTCTTCCTCGTATCGATGACTTGTTTCATCAACTTCAAGGAGCTGCCATATTCTTGAAGATTGATCTACGTTCTGGATATCATCAATTACGAGTTCATGATGATGACATCCCAAAGACCGCGTTCCGTACTCGTTATGGGCACTATGAGTTTATGGTGATGCCTTTTGGTTTAACCAATGCTCCTGCTGTTTTCATGGATCTCATGAATCGAGTATGCAAGCCTTATCTAGACAAGTTTGTGATCGTCTTCATTGATGACATACTTATCTACTCCAAATCCAACACCGATCATGAACTGCATTTGAGATTGGTTCTTGAGTTGTTGAAGAAAGAGCAATTGTACGCGAAGTTCTCGAAGTGTGACTTCTGGCTCGAGGAAGTTCAATTTCTAGGACATGTGGTGAATAGCCAAGGAATTCACGTTGATCCTGCAAAGGTGGAAGCTGTGAAGAATTGGTGTGTTCCTACGACTCCTACCGAAGTTCGTTCTTTTCTTGGTCTTGCTGGTTATAATCGGAGATTCATTGCCAACTTCTCGAGAATCGCGAAGCCACTCACTACTTTGACACAAAAGAATAAACCATTCAAGTAGGGTTCCGATCAAGAAGAAGCTTTCGAAGCATTAAAGCATAAATTGTGCAATGCTCCTATCTTGACCCTATCCGATGGAAATGACGACTTCACCGTGTATTGTGATGCATCTAAACAAGGCCTTGGTTGTGTTCTCATGCAATGAGGGAAGGTCATAGCTTACGCATCGAGACAATTGAAGGTTCACGAGGTGAATTACACAACACACAACCTCGAGCTTGGTGTTGTGGTCTTTGCGTTGAAGATTTGGAGGCACTACCTGTATGGTACGCAATGTATAGTCTACACCAATCACAAAAGCCTTCAACACGTTTTCAATCAAAAAGATCTCAACATGAGACAACGTCGTTGGGTGGAGTTGATTAGTGATTACGATTGTGACATTCGTTACCATCCTGGTAAAGCAAATGTTGTAGCCGATGCACTAAGCCGAAAGATTCACAACAAGATGATCTCATTCCAAGAAATTCGCGATCGACATCAATGGTTTGACACTTTGGGTGAGTTCGATACTGAGATCCGACTAGATGTCAACGAGACTACTGTACTGCTACAAAACTTGAGAATAGATAGTGACATCGAGTCTAGTATCTTGGAGGCTCAACAAGTGATACAACAAGAAGGAAGAATGAAGGATGAGCTGGAGCCTAATCTTTTAACCCGATTGGAAACAAAACCTAACGGATTGATGTACTTTGAAAATCGAATTTGGGTTCCAAATCGTGATAATCTTCGTACCTTTATCATGAACGAAGCTCATCAAACTCGTTATTCTATTCATCCTGGTTCCGATAAGATGTACATGGACCTGCGTGGTCAATATTGGTGGCCTAGAATGAAGAAAGATATAGCGACTTACGTAGCTAAGTGCCTTACGTGTACGAAGGTTAAGGCCGAACATCAACGTCCAAGTGGATTACTTGAGCAACCCGAGATCCCTATGTGGAAGTGGGAACACATATCCATGGACTTCATAACTAAACTACCCCGAACCTCTCGAGGACATGATAGCATATGGGTGATCGTTGACCGATTGACCAAATCGACACATTTTATACCCATACGTGACACTTACAAGACATCAAGGTTAGCTCGTATATACGTTGATGAGATTGTAAGTCGTCATGGGGTACCTCTGCACATCATATCCGACCGAGATGCTCGTTTCACTTCACACTTTTGGTCGTCTATGCAAGAACTCTTGGGTACTCAATTGGACCTAAGCACGGCTTACCATCCTCAAACTGATGGTCAAACCGAGCGAACGATCCAAATCGTAGAGGATTTGCTACGCCTGTGTGTTCTTGATTTTGGTGGTGATTGGGATACGTATCTACCGCTCACGGAATTTTCATATAACAATAGTTATCACTCGAGTATCAAGATGGCACCATTTGAAGCACTTTATGGTCGTAAATGTCGTTCACCGATCTGCTAGACTGACATTGGTGAAAACTTCATCACTGGTCCTGAACTTATACAAGAGACGACCGATAAAGTTTCTATTATCTGCAAGAACCTTGGAGTGGCGAGAAGTCGTCAAAAGAGCTATGCTGACAAGCGACGTAAGCCATTGGAACTCCAAGTTGGGGATATGGTTCTTCTAAAGGTCTCATCATGGAAAGGTGTTGTTTGTTTTGGAAAGAAGGGCAAATTGGCTCCAAGATTTGTAGGACCTTTCAAAATCCTGAAAAGGATTAGGAAAGTGGCTTATAAACTGGAGTTACCTTCTGACCTTAGTGGAGTTCACCCTGTATTTCACGTCTCAAATTTGAGAAAGTGCTTGGCTGATGAAAGTCTGCATGTTTCGTTGGAAGACATTCAGATTGACGAGTCATTGCATCTTGTCGAGGAACCTGTTGAGATCATGGATCGCATAATGAAGAAGCCTAGAACCATAACAACCCCAATCGTCAAGGTTTGTTGGGAAAATAAACGTGGCGCTGAATTTACTTGGGAACGCGAGGAGTACATGAAGAAGAGATCCCCGTTCTTATTTGTATAGTGTCATTTTTCTTAAATTCGGGACGAAATTCTTTTAAATTGAGGAGACTGTAACATCTCATATTCCTGTTAATTAAAAGTTAACTTTGTTAATTCTTATATGGTTTATTTATGCTATTCATGAAACTTGGTGGGCTATTATGTATGATTCTTTGTTTAAATTAAATTTTAAAAGCTAATTAAATAATAATAATGATAACAATTATAATAATAAAAATAATAATAATAATATTGATAATAATAATACTATAACAATAATAATAGTAATAATAATAATATTAATAATAAAATTAATAATAATAATAATAATATTAATAATAACGAGAATTTTATTAACTAAAACTTAAAACAACTAAACTAAGGGGTTAAATTGTTATTTTTAAAACTTTAAATTGAAGTTTCAGCATAAAATAAAAGAAATTCAAATTTGAGGGGCCATTTGTGTAATTGTTTAAAAACTCAAACCATATCCCCCTTCTTCCCCGTCAACCGCCGGCCAAGGGGTTCCGGCCACCTCCGGCGAGCCTTAAAGACTCGTTTTAAAACGCAATTAAGTCGCACTTTAATTATCTCAATCAATTTTGAAACCATAACCTTCGGTAATTCGAACAAACCGAAGGTTTTCCAACGAATGAAAACTTGAAACCGAAACTGAAATCAATGTCACTCGTTTCAGCTATCGAATCTAATTAATAATCGAATTAACTTAACATAAACAATCACTGATCTACCACTAATCGATTACAACGTTCAATTTCACCTGAATCAAACCCAAACATCGAGTTCAATCACCATAAACACCATGACCTGCAACTAACGTGTTCACTATCTTCCAAGCTTCAATTGTCGAAATTGAAAAAGGGCTTTGCATCAAAGATATCGCATGAAGCTACCCACAAAGTTAATTGAGTTATCATCAACATTTACACCACGGTTGCATATCTATTTAACCGCGACCTGTTCGTTGTTGTGTTTGTCATCAATTCAAACGAATCCGGGTAATTAAATAGATGAATATGCTCGATGAACCATGGGGAACAAAAGCCCCATGGTTAATTTGGTTGAGAACATCAAACGAGTGATCAGTTTGATCGATTGTGTTCTAGTGTTCTTAAGGATTTGGGGGTTTTTGTTTAGTTTCGTATATAATATTTAAAAGGCAAATACCATCACGGCTTAGGCCTCCGGTTTACTGGTTACACGCTTGCCTTCTGGACGTGAGGTCCCGGGTTCGAACCCAGGCACCCTCAAACCATTTTTTTGGGCTTTTTAGCCTTTAAAAAATATATATATACAAAATCCCTGAAAATTATAAAAAAATCAGTTTTATAAACGTGTTTATTTTTTTTAGTTATTCAACTGTTTTCTGTAAATTTATTTCTTTAAAAACCTTAATATTTTTTTAAATGTCAACAAATGTTATAATTAGTTTATTTTATAAAAAATAAACTTTAAATAGTTAAATTCACTAAATCATTATTAGTCATTACATTATCTTCAAATATGGATTAATTATGTTAATTATAGGATTTTATTTACATTTTATAATTAAATCATTAGAAGGACTTAATTTCTTTTAGTTTCACAAATTATTATAAAATGGATCAACTAAGTTTTCTTTCATTGTAATAAAATGTATATTTCTGATTTCGATAACAAATCTTATTTATGAAAAACCTCAAATCCTTATTGAAACCCTAGTTCACTTTAGAACGTTAATATTATTATTAAACTTAAATCTTGTAAATATATATATGTTTTGGCATCTTGTGAAGGATTACGTTGGAACGTCGATTCTTTTCTTAATAATCATCAACTATATACTTATTTACCATGTGAGTTTCCTTGCTCCTTTTTACCATTTTCACACTATTTGGGGTGAAATATGATACTTATACATCATACACTGATAAACGTTTGAGACTTGTAAAACACTTGCAATTCTACTTTTATTTGTCACAGTTATTTGTGTGTTGTAAGTGTTTATATGAGATACATAGTTTGTTTACAATCATTAACTATTGCTAGCCTGGCGACGTCTTAGATCTTTGGGCCTGACAAGCCTATTTGGTGCTAAAGTCGATGTATTGCCGACTCCTGATGACGTATGCTTGTTCATCATGGGAACCAAATACACTTAGCCAATCTTATATACTTGTAATCAAGTCGAGGTTTGCTTGTAACAATATGTGTTCTATAACCTTACTAACTTATAACCTATGACATGAATTGCTACTTGTAACCTTGTTATTATTATGTATGAAAACCTTGAAAACTCACCAACTATTGTAGTTGACCTTTATTTTTATCATGTTTCAGGTAACCCCAAGTTTAAAGTGGTCTTGTGAAGCTTGCAATAAAACTAGGACGTGGACCTAGTTAAATAAATAAAATGTTATATTATGTTTTGATTTATGTTTGAACTTATTCCATGTTTGAGACTTATGTTTGTATTTCTTTTTTTTAACTTATAATTTTAATATTTACATTTAAATATAGCGTTATGTGGTTGTGAACAATCTTAACTCTCACATCTCGACGTTTCCGCCGTCAAGGTTGGGGTGTGACAGTTCGTTTGTTTTTTGAAAGGCTTTTTTTATTAAAAAATGTTTGCGTGAGGTGTGCATGTTGCAGACTTAACACAACCACTTCTAAAGTCTTCTAAAGTCTGTAGAGAATTAAACAAACACCCAAGTAATTTGTATGTGTATTTTGTAGTTAGATATGAAATTTAACTATAATCTTATGTCTAATATGCTAATTTATTGTTCAACACCCCTTTTTACCCATTAAAATTAAAAAAAACACACAAAATCCGGTTCGACCCCCGGTCCAGTTCCGGGTCCGACCACCGATTCGGGATGAACCGGTCGATTGAACCCCTCCAAAACGAGTTGATGCGAACTGGTTCGGCCCCGCCTCCGATTCCCGGTTGGACCGGCCAGTTTGATTCGGTCTCAAAACAATGTATGTAATTAACAAGGAAGTTCATTGCCAAGTTGATAGACTGCACTTCAGTTGTGATACCCTGTCTGGGTTCAAGTCCAAGGATGTCATTTTGTTTCTTTTTTCTTTGACAATTTTAATACTTTTAATAAGTTTTTTCTTACGTTTTGATTTAAATCTTAGCGAGAAAAAAAGAAGAAAAAAATACATCATTTATCATTAAAAACTAGTTTAATAAAAATATATGCAAACATAAATTAGTGTGGTTTTTAGGGGGGTGGGGCGGCCATGACAGATGCTGGGGTGGGGCGGCCACGACAGATGCTTGCGGTGGAAGCCGGTGCCACGCTGCAACATTAAAAATACAAAACTATAATTCACATTTTTACACACCATTTTAAAAAATCTTCTTAACTTATTTTCTTTCCTTTTTATTCTTTTTGGATAGTTCCCATTTCGACGGGTTGGAATTTTTTAGTATTCTCGCCGAACATGTCGATAATGTTGAAAGCTCGAAAAAAATCTTAAAACGTGATGGTGTTGGGCATAATAATGTTCTTATGAACGATTATTTTTTGGAGAACCCAAAATACACATACGAGATACTTAGAAATAGGTATCGCGTACCTCGAGATTTATTTATAAGTATTGTTGAAGATATACACAATAACTTTTTATGGTTTAAAGAATGGTTTAATGGGAGGTGGAAAGAAAGTTTCATGACAATACAAAAATGCACTTCAGCAATACATCCTCGTAATAGATAATTCACCTGACATATATGACGAATATTAGCTACGTCTACTAGGACTTCTCATGAATGTCTTGAACATTTTTGCAATGCTATTATTGATTTATACAGTGACGAATATTTACGAAGGCCCACTAGCCATGACATTATATTATTGTACAATGCATATCAATATAGATGCGACCTTCCGGACATGCTTGGTAGCATTGATTACACTCATTGGGAATGGAGATATTGTCCTATAGGTTGCTACGACAATATCATCAAGGTGATCACGATGGTCCAACGGTGATTCTCGAAGCCGTGGTCTCACAAGATTTGTGGATTTGGCATGCTTATTTTGGTGTAGCCAGTTTTAACAACGATATTAGTGTTCTTAACTAGTCTCTGATCTTCACACGAGAATTGTCACACCCTGACAGGCGGGTAAATCATCGGAGATGACGAATGTGAATCGATTGCTCATAGTTCATGATAGTAAATATATTGAAATATTATTAAATATCATTTTGATTAAATAAGTCAAATCAAATATTTCATAACAATGCAATAAGGATTCAAACAACATAATAAAGTCTTTTATTAATCTAGGTTTAAGTCCTATATGAGCATGATGAAGTTCTCTAAACTGCATCCTAAAAATGTTAAAATTACGATCAACATATGATGTTGGTGGGTTCCCATAAATTTGTACATACATATATGTAGAGATTAATAAAGAGGCTGATACAACCTAAACATCCTATGTCTATCCTGCATGCTGCACAAGTGCTATGAAGAATAATGCTTAGGAAGTTTCACACATGCAACGGAAATATTCTAAGTATGAAATCTTCCGAAGGCAAGACCAATATCTTCCGAAGCCAAATATGAAGTCTTCCGAAGCTTCAACTCATGAAGACAGATTTCTTCCGAAGACTTTTAACACATGCTTTATCTGATATACTTTTCCATAAAGCTGGACACCTTTCCGCTACACCTCTGTAAGTTCACCAACTTACATAGTTGGTGAAAAAGTCCATGCTTTTGGTAACTGTACATTGAGGTCTTGAGTCTATAACTTTCTACTTCATGTACTTTATCCTTTTTGTAATAGATAAGGATGTGAGCTATGCAATGTCATAGTCACTAGTCAAAAGACAATCTGCCTTTTGACTCTACAATTGATTTTGTTTGTGTCTAGTCAATTGTATCCAGCTGGCTTTCAAAGTATAGCCGGCTATAGGATGTAGTATAAGTATCTCATGTTCTTGTATTTTTCCATTATGCTTTGTAACACTTGTAATAGAACATAGAGAAAGCGATATACTGCATTCTTGAAAACCATATACTTGTGTTATGTGTTCTGTCTCTTACATTACTTGTGTTCTTAGTATCTTATTATGGTTAATCCAGTCTTACTGTTTGATTAAGTTCTAGCTAATCTTCTTTTTGTGTTGTTGTGTTGTAATTAACCCCCTTCACCGGTCCTGCATTTGGTATTAGAGCATTTCAGGCTCTTGATATAAGATCTCACCATCTTAAGATCCCTCACACACACAAATACTAAACTTTTCAAATGGCAACCATTTCCAAGACTAATATGGAAACTGGAACCATGACCAAGTCCCTACTGATCACTCTTAATGAGTTTGATACCTGGTGTTTCAGAATGAAAGGTTTCATCAGGTCTCTTGATTCAAGAATATGGGAGTCTATTGAGAATGGACCTTTCATACCTAGCACCCCTTCTGCTACTAGTGCTGGTATGATCCCCAAGGATATGGCTAACTACTCTGATGAAGATAGGAAGAGAGTAGAGATTGACAGAAAATCCATGACAGCCCTTCAAACTGCGCTTCCAAACTCTGTGTACAGAGGTTTCAAGAAGTGCAAAACAGCCAAGCAACTGTGGGATGCACTGAAACTGATGTATGAGGGTTCCTCTGAAACTAAGGAGAACAAGAAGGATCTCCTAAAGCAGTAGTTTGAAAACTTCACCTTCAAAACAGGTGAAACCATGACTCAGCAATACTTCAGGTATGTTGAGATTGTGGATACCCTTGTGGATGGAGAAGTTTCTATTGAGAACAAAGACATTGTAAGGAAGTTCATGTCCTCACTTCCTAGGCAGTGGACATACTACTGTGTGGTGATCAAGAGGACTGAAAATCTCAAAACTCTCACTCTGACAGAGTTATATGGGATTCTTAGTGGCTACCAGATGGAGATGAACATGCAAGGTTCATCTGGCAACTCCAACAATCAAATGGGTTCCGCCCTACATGTGGTTGAAAAGGATAGCATAGAACTCATACATCATTTCATATGCTACCCTGACAACTCACCAAAGGGTCCTTTCATCACCTTCCCAGAGACACCAAGGGAGAACTACACTCAAGGAAGCCCATTCCAAAAGACAAGCTCTTCTCAAGCTTTTGTGTCTTCTGATGAAAGCTGCGGAAACTCTCTTTTCACTCTTGAGGACCTGGACCGTATTCATCCAGATGATCTGGAATACATGGAAATAGTCCAGCAGATGGCTCTTCTCACTCACAGAGCCAAGAAGTTCTACAAGAGGACTGGAAGGAAGTTTCCAAGCAATGCAACCAGAGGAAAGTTTGGCCTGGACAAAGGCAAAGTCAAGTGCTACAACTGTAACTTGATAGGCCACTTTGCCAGAGAGTGTAAGGCACCTAAAACAAGTGGTGGCCAAACACAGTCCAGACCCAACTACACTGACAAAGCTCTCCAGAATGAGAAGTCAAAGCAGCAGGCTGCTGTTGCTGTTGAAGAAGGAGGCTTTGACTGGAGCTTTCAGGTGGAAGATGCTTCTCCTAACCAAGCATTGATGGCAGATCATGATGAAGCCAAGGTATTGGAACATCTCTGTACTCCTGAATGCATTGCTAAAGTCAATAGATACATGTCCTATAACTTGGAGATGAGATCTGACCTTGAGTCCTTAAATCTTTTAAAATCTAATTTTTGAAAGTCTGAAAATGATTATAAACTAAAGATAGAGGACCTTGAGAAAACTATTTCAGTTCTAAAACATGAACACATAGATTTTAGGACTTAAATCAAAGATCTCACAACCAAGCTAACTGAGTGTCAGGCTGAGCTTGTGATCAGCAAAGCCAGGGCAGAAAAGAGTGTCTTGAAGAAGAGACCTTCAAGAACATGATATCCTCATCCCTGCACAAGAAGGTGTGCTATCAAAACAGGCAGGGACTGGGATCCAATGAGATAGCTCCTCCACACACAATCTTGTTTATAAGATCTCCTAGGTGTGGAACTTGTGAAGATGAGCTTTCTCTCATAGATCCTATGAGTGAAGAGGATGAAGAAGAGATAGTGAAGCATTCCTTTAAGAAGAGTGAAGAGGAGGATTATAAGAAGGGCCACTATCCTTCTAAGGAGAAGTAGAAGACTGTGATGACCAAGTCCATGAGAAAGAACTTGATCAGAAAGAGCAAAAGAAAGGGTAGAAGGCTCAAGAGATCAAGATTACTTTTGACTCTAAGCAGAAACAAGTTTTCATATCTGCAGGATCCAAAGTAGTAAGGACTGAAGACATAAACCAAAACTCTTTTGCTAAGAGTTCTGGTTCTTGCTCAACTCATCTCAGTAATAAGAAGAAGACTGATCTGCTGTGTACCACTACTGCACAGCCTGGACCATCAAACTCCAAGAACAGTTCCCAGCCCAAAGGAACTGTCTCAACATCTGCAAAGATGAAGGTGGAGAAGGGATGTGACCAAAGACAGTCTTGTTCCTAGCAGAAGACTCTTGTGAAGAAGAAAATAGTGTGTGTCATGTGTGAAAGTATCACTCACATTGCTAAGGATCGTCCATACAATCCTAAAGGTACTATCCATATGACCAGGACAAAGACTTCAAAGAGTTCCAAGAAGATTCAAGCTTTGGAAGGAAAACTGTTTCCTTCAGAAGCTCCAAGTGTAAGAAGAAGGGAAGTGCAAAATTACCCTCGGAAGAGAAGTTGGTCTCGGAAGAAAGGAGTTCTTCCGAAGCACTGAAGCCTGCTGCAGTGTTTGCAGAATCTTCCGAAGGTTCAGTCATCAAAACTTCCGAAGTTAGAAAAGCTTCCGAAGTTTTGAAGGTCAAGTCCAAGACTCCAAAGGTGATGTGGAAGTCTAAGAAAGACCAAGTGATTGAGAATTCTCCATCAACAACAGCTCAAGATCCTCTTTGCACAACCATAAGATCTATTACTGTTGCATTACCTTCTATTAATGAGCCCAAGACGAGCAAGGCTTGGGTTTCTAAATGTAACTAATCGACTTCTTTATGCAGGGACAACTCAAGACAAACAAATATGTCTGGATCATTGATAGTGGCTGTTCCAGGCACATGACAGGCAATAGGTCACTACTCCAGAACTTTGAAATAATTGATGGAGGAACAGTTGCCTTTGGAGGAGATGAAGGTGGTTACATTTCTGGAAGGGGCAAGGTCACAAATGGTAAGCTCAGTATTGAAAAGGTAAACTTTGTCAAAGAGCTTGGATACAATCTTCTGAGTGTATCCCAACTTTGTGATCAGAGTCATAACATGCTCTTTACTGAGCATGAGTGCATTGTTCTCAAGCCTGGTGTGGTCATTCTTCTTGAGCATATCTTGCTTAGAGCCCCCAGGAAAGGGAACATGTACAAGATAGATTTGCAAGAAACATCTCCCTCTGGAGAAGTTTTATGCTTTCTGTCTAAAGCAAACAATGATGAGTCTTTCCTATGGCATAAAATAATGTGCCATGTAAACTTTAAAAACATGAATAAATTAATTAAGCATGATTTGGTAACTGGAATACCAAAAGAAAGAGTTTACAAGTGATGATCATTGTGTTGCATGCCTGAAAGGGAAGCAACACAAGGTATCTCACAGGCCTAAGGAAAGGAACTCTATCACTACACCCCTACACTTGTTACATATGGATCTCTTTGGCCCCACCAGTGTAATGAGTCTAGGAAGGACCTCTTATTGTTTAGTGATCATAGATGAATTACAAGATTCACTTGGGTTTTCTTCCTTAGAACTAAGGATGAGACTCCTGAGATTATGAAGAATTCATCTTAAAGATTGAGAATCAATCTGATCACAAGGTCAAGATCATAAGATGTGATCAAGGAACTGAATTTAAGAACCAAATCCTTGATACATACTGTGATGAAAAGGGTATTACAAGATAATACAGTGCTCCCAGGACTCCTCAGCATAATGGTGTTGCTAAGAGGAGAAACATGACATTGATTGAAGCTGCAAGAACCATGCTGTCTGATTCTAAGTTGCCCATCACCTTCTGGGCAGAGGCAGTCAACACTGCTTGCTATGTGCAGAACAGAGTTTTAGTGGTCAAGACTCATGGAAAGACTCCTTATGAACTTTGGCACAAGAGGAAACCTTTCATTGGTTTTCTCAAGTCATTTGGATGCCCTTGCACCATCTTGAATACCAAAGATCAAATTGCCAAGTTTGTTGAGAAATCAGATGATGGACACTTTATTGGATACTCTTCTCAAGCCAAGGCTTATAGAGTGTACAATGTCAGAACTAGAATTGTTGAAGAGCCAGCCAATGTGACTTTCAATGAACACACACCCTGTGCAGCTGGTTCTGGTCCTGATTGGCTGTTTGATCTTGACTTAGTTACCAACTGTTTTAACAAATCTTGTGAGAATGTTTCAGGATCTGCAAAAAATTTAAATACAGGTGATCCTGATCCAAGATTTGAGCTAAGAAGACCTTCAACTCATACATCTTTAGCTCCAGTTAGAACTACTTCTGCAAATGAGGTTTCTATTAGCACTATAATAACAAACTCAGCTATACATCTAGGGTGCCTTCAAATTCCAGCTCAGAGGCTCCACAACCAGATAAGAACATCTTAATTATGGAAGACAACAATGGTGGTGGTGACAGTGACCAAAAATTTCTTGATGCCAAAATCACACCATAGATGAGAACATCAATGATGTCACACACTGCTTGGATCAAGTTTCTCTTGAAAAGTGTGTTGATGTGGTGGGAGAAACATCCATGCCAGATCTAAATTTCTCTAATTTAGATCTTTCTCAGCAACTTGCTGTGATCCCTCAGCTTAGGATCCACAAGTCTCACCCACCACAAACATCACTAGAGATGTTGTCATAGGGGTAAGGACAAGAGGACAAAACCATGAAGAAAATGTTTGTCTTCACTCTTGTTTCATATCCCAGATAGAGCCAAAGAAAGTTGATGAGGCTCTAAAAGATGGAATTTGGGTTGAAGTTATGCAACAAGAGCTGCTTCAATTCAAAAGGCAGAAAGTTTGGAACATTTGTCCTCTTACTTATGGGAAGACTACCATTGGAACCAAATGGGTGTTTAGGAACAAGAAAGATGATAGAGGCATCATCATCAAGAACAAAGCTAGACTAGTTGTTCAAGGATACACACAAGAAGAAGGAATTGACTACACTGATGTCTTTGCTCCAGTAGCAAGATTAGAAGCTGTTAGGTTATTCCTAGCATTTGTTGCATCCAAGAACTTCAAGGTCTTTCAGCTTGATGTGAAGTGTGCCTTTTTGTATGGAGTGATTGATGAAGAGGTATATGTCAAACAACCACCTGGTTTTGTAGATCCTGATCATCCTGATTATGTCTACAAGCTTGACAAAACTCTTTATGGGCTACATCAGGCACCCAGGAAGTGCTATAAGACACTGTCTGAGTATCTTTGTAAACATGGATACAGGAGAGGTACTATAGATGGAACTCTCTTCATCAAAGGACCCAAAAATGACATATTTCTAGTTCAAGTGTATGTGGATGACATCATCTTTTGTTTAACTAATCCAAAGCTATGTAAAGACTTTGAGAAGCTGATGAAAGACAGATTTGAAATGAGTGCCATGGGGGAACTCAATTTCTTTCTGGGAATTCAAGTGAAGCAAGTTGAAGATGGCATCTTCATAAGTCAGTCAAAGTATGTTCAGGACATACTCAAGAGGTTCAATATGACTGATTGTAAGATTGCTAAGACACCCATAGCTAGAAACCACTCCCTTGGACCTGATCTTGAGGGGGAATGTGTAGATGAGCACTTATACATGGCTATGATTGGGTCTCTTATGTATCTTACTGCTAGCAGGCCTGATATTATGTTTATGCATCTGTGCAGATATCAAGCCTACCCTAAGATGTCTCACCTCATCACTGTCAAAAGGATTCTAAGATACCTCAAGGGTGCTTCAACACTTGGTTTATGGTACCCTAAGAATCCTGACTTTAATCTGTATGCTTATATAGATAGTGATTATGGTGGTTGCAACATGACTGCAAAGTCTACATCTGGGGGATGTCAGTTCCTTGGTGGAAGGGTTGTATCATGGCAATGCAAGAAACAATCCTGTGTCTCTGCATCAACTGCTGAAGCTGAATATATTGCTGCTACAAGCTGCTGTGCTCAAGTGCTTTGGATTCAAAATCAGATCCTGGACTATGGGTTCAACTTTAAGAAGACTCCCATTCACATAGAACCCTATGCAGCACTCAAGGACCAAACACATCAATATCAGGTATCATTTGATAAGAGATAACTATGAAAAGAGATTAATTAAACTAGTCAAAGTTCATACAGATGAACAATATGTTGATCTGTTTACAAAGGCTTTTGATGAATAGAGATTTAAATATCTAATATCAGCTATTGGGATGATGAACTTTGAGTAGGTTTTTTCTTAAAACTAATTCTTATTATTTCTTAAAATATGTGTGTCCTAAGTTGTCTAGTTCATCACTTTCATAAGCTCATGGTTTCTTTGGATGAAAATTTCTTTTTGAAGACTTTCCTTAGATTTTTGAAAAATTTCTAATACTTCGGAAGTTATACTTTTAACTTCGGAAGTAAATCATGCCTTCAAAATAAATAACTGTCTAAGAAATTTACCTTCGGAAGAGTTCTTAGATCTATCTTCCAAAGCTTAAATACTTGTCTCAGACACTTACTTATTTTCAAGGACCATTTACTTCTGAAGCAAAATTAACTCTCGGAAGCTTTGTATTTTATATACAAAGCAATCAAGTTTTAATTTCTCTTCCGAAGCAAGATTTTCAAAACTCTCAGGAAAATCTTCCGAAGTCATTTTAGCTTTGGAAGCTTTTTAATTAAAACTTCCGAAGATAATTAACCTTCGGAAGCTTTTTGACTTCCAAGAAAACTACTTTTTGAGCAAAAGTAAATTACTTTTTTAGAGGTGGGACCGACATCCGGATTTCAAAGTTTATCCTCTTTCATTAAACTTTATCTGAAATCCCTCTCACATATAAACCCAACGGTTTCCCCCTCTTTCTATCATCTGTTCTTCCTCCAAACCTAAAAACCCAAATTTCTCTCTGAAATTTCTTTCTTCCTTCTTTCTTTATCTTTAAGCTACCTCACAATGGCCAATCTCACTCACAGAAATGATCCTAACTTACCATGCAGCTACACAGGCAGCATAATCAGGTTGCTCTATTAAACTCTGCAAAAGATCCTCATTTCTCAGAGATTTATCGATTCTTAGCTTTGTCCAACTACTTCACCTCTCTAACCATTAATCCTCCTCTCTATGAGGATCAGCTGCTTGATTTCTGGAAGACCTGCCAAGAGGTCATTATGGACGGGGAGAAGGCACTATCTAAGGAGATTGAGGAGGAGGAGAGAGAGAGGAAAAGGAGGCTGAGCGGAGAAAGTTCCTCTGTTGAGTCTTCAAGACTCATGGAGTCTGCTATCAGGGTTGCCCCCAGACCAGATATTCAGAATGATGAGTTAAGGGCAGTCAGGATAAATTACCTGCAGATAAGGAACTATGACATAGACAGTGTCATCTCTCCCCTTAGAAGAGTTGATAGAACTAGTTGATCTGGAAAGCTCAAAGGAGAAGAAGGAGTCAGAAGATGCAGAGCTTCTAGTACAAGTCAAAGAAGAGAGAATAAGAAAAAGACTATACAAGGATATGCCTTCAGGAAAGTCCTGCACAAGAAGATGTGGTTCACCAAGAACCTCAGGTAGACAAAGAAGAAGAAAGGATCAATATGATCAACTACCTGAGTTCCACAGGCTTCTATCAGGCAGATGCACTCCTTCCCTTGTCCTATGACTATGTTGAGTTTGAGTATTTAAAACAGCTTGAACTTGAGATAATCAAGGACAAAAAGACAACTAAGAAGAAACTAAGGGAAGAAGCTGCAAAATCAAGAGCTATCATCCAAAAGAGCATGAAGAAGTCTGCTGATAGGCAGAGGATGATGAGCTTCTTGAAGCTATATGGATTCTCCGGAAGGAGACTTGGCCCCATGTCGCTATCCACTATGGATGAGCATATTAGGGTGATCAAGCAGAAGATCAAAAGTGGAGAGCTCATTGACTTACACTCCACTCCAAGTCAAGCCCCACCTGAAGTGGAGGTTAAGGTTGAACAACCAGAGACAACACAACCTGGACCTCCTGCTAAAACTCAGCAAGCTTCATCTTCTGATCCACAGCAGGGTCAACTTCCCTCTCCTTCTAAGCCTGAGAGAGAGGAAGTCCCAACTGAGAAAGATAGTGAAGATCAGTCTGGTACTGCAGGCCAGTCTTCTCAGTTAAAATCTACAAAGAGAAAGAAGAGGATGGCTTCTAAACCAAAGCCAAAAAAGAAGAAGACTACACCCTCTTCTAAACCCCAGGATGAGTCAGAACATCCCGAGGTTGTGCAGCCAGAGGATGCTACATCAACTCCAATTCAAACAGCTCATCTAGCATCAGGAAGACCCATCTTGTCTTGGACATACACCATAAATCCAGAAAGATGGTATGTCATTAGAGATCAAGGCACTGAAGACATTTACACATGGAAAGATATGTTTTAGTTGCCTCTGCATGACCTCTTTGATATGAGAAGACATTTTGACAGACTGAAGGATCCTGATCACCTTATGAAAAAAGGATTGGTGATCATCCTAATGAGGACTGTTGATATCTGAAGTCTACTAAGTGTTTTGGTAGCATTGGCCTAGGGGGAGTTTGTAGAGATTAATGAAGAGGCTGATGCAACCTAAACATCCTATGTCTATCCTGCATGTTGCACAAGTGCTATGAAGAAGAATGCTTAGGACGTTTCACACATGCAACAGAAATATTCTAAGTGTGAAATCTTCCAAAGCCAAGACCAATATATTCCGAAGCCAAATATGAAGTTTTCCTAAGCCTCATAGACAAAGTCTTCCGAAGCTTCAACTCATGAAGACAGATTTCTTCCAAAGACTTTTAACACATGCTTTATCTGATATACTTTTCCATAAAGCTGGACACCTTTCCGCTGCACCTCTGTAAGGTCACCAACTTACATGAGTTGGTGAAAAGGTCCATGCTTTTGGTAACTGTACATTGAGGTCTTGAGTCTGTAACTTTCTACTTCATGTACTTTATCCTTTTTGTAATAGATAAGGATGTGAGCTATGGCATGTCATAGTCACTAGTCAAAAGGCAATCTACCTTTTGACTCTACAATTGATTTTGTTTGTGTCTAGTCAATTGTATCCAGCTGGCTTTCAAAGTATAGCTGGCTGTAGGATGTAGTATAAGTATCTCATGTTCTTGTATCTTTCCATTATGCTTTGTAACACTTGTAATAGAACATAGAGAAAGCAATATACTACATTCTTGAAAATCATATACTTCTGTTTTGTGTTTTGTCTCATACATTACTTGTGTTCTTAGTATCTTATTATGGTTAATCCAGTCTTACTGTTTGATTAAGTTCTAGCTAATCTCCTTTTTGTGTTGTTGTGTTGTAATTGACCCCCTTCACCGGTCCTGCATTTGGTATCAAAGCATTTTAGGCTCTTGATATAAGATCTCACCATCTTAAGATCCCTCACACACACAAATACTAAACTTTTCAAATGGCAACCATTTCTAAGACTGATATGGAAACTAGAACCATGACCAAGTCCCCACTGATCACTCTTAATGAGTTTGATACCTGATGTTTGAGAATGG
Organism: Flaveria trinervia; assembly: GCA_025506515.1. Lineage (NCBI taxonomy): Eukaryota > Viridiplantae > Streptophyta > Magnoliopsida > Asterales > Asteraceae > Flaveria > Flaveria trinervia. The sequence continues at coordinate 911,335 of CM046453.1, forward strand.
AAGGTTTCATCAGGTCTCTTGATTCAAGAATATGGGAGTATATTAAGAATGTACCTTTCATACCTAGCACCCCTTCTGCTACTGGTGCTGGTATGATCCCAAGGATGTGGCTAACTACTCTGATGAAGATAGAGAAGGCAATATACTGCATTCTTGAAAACCATATACTTGTGTTCTGTCTCTTACATTACTTGTGTTCTTAGTACCTTATTGTGGTTAATCCAGTCTTACTGTTTGATTAAGTTCTAGCTGATCTCCTCTTTGTGTTGTTGTGTTGTAATTGAACCCCTTCACCGGTCCTGTAATATATAAAAACTTATAAATTCAAGTACATGTTAAGAAATAATACAAGAATATATGGATAGCATAATGATACAATCAAACCTTGACAAAAGAATGACTATAATAAAATATACGATTAGCTAAGTATACTTGGTTCCCATGATGAACAAAAATACGTCATTAGGAGCCAGCAATAACCTCGGCTTTAGCACCAAATAGGCTTGTCAAGCCCATAGATCTATGACGTCGCTAGGCTAGCAAAAGTTAATGATTGTTTTAACAAGATGACAATCATATAATGCTCACTATTATCTCAAATAACCATGACAATGTCTATAAAATGAATTGCATGTGCAGTACAAGTATCAAGATATTTTACAAGTGTGCATTTATACGGTTAACATGCTTCACCTCAAAAGATATGAAATAAGAATGAAATTGGAGTATGAAAAAATCACATTATATAATGATCGTTGTGGAGTACATAAGGAAGCTTGGATGTTTAAGAGTTAAAGGTAACGTCCTAAAGGTTAAAAAGAAACAATAACTTGAGGTTGAAGTTCATTACAAGAAGTTAAAACGTTTAGAGAATGCCAAAAAGCGAAATGTAGATTGAAAAAGGATTATTGCACAAATTTTATATTCTAAACAGAATGTTTGGTACGTGTTTGAACAGGTTTTAAAAACAGCAAACGATTTCATAAAATTATAAAAATTTACAATTAACTAGTTTAGAGTTTTCCGGACAAATTTTGTTGGGAAATATTTTTATGAAAAGATCCTTAAATAGGTCAAAACAGCAGCACAAGACAAAAAGGCTGAAATGCGCACTTATCTTGTGAAGACTATTGTTGAGCCGTCCGATTGAGTTTGAAGACGTATAAACTATCGTTAAAAAGGTAATTCAATGAAATTAATGTTGGAGTCTGATTTTACTCAAATTTAGTTTTTTAAGACCAAGTTATGGTTAGTTGAAGTCAGACTATATTATACCAAATATATAGTAATGCACTTATGTGCACTTTTAAATTTGCTAAAGCATTAAACGGATTTGGAAAAAAAATTATCATGTCGATATATGATATATTAGACTTTATTTGAGTTATAAAAAAAATATTCCAAGACTTTGGCATAGCCATCATCTAAATAAATAATCTTGTGGAATAACCGAATGTGGCGGCATGGCCATCCATATGCAAACAAGATTCTTTGTTTACATTAGCGTATCTTAGTCTGATTTAGGAATATTAGTGATTGTTATAAGGTTAGTGAAAATAAAAAGGTTAATGATCAAATGATAATGATTAAAATTAAAAAATATTTAGTAGAAAAAAGAATAAAAGTAAAAATATAAAATCATGAGAACAATTGGATGTTAAGATTATTAAACAATATAGAAATACATAATCTAAAAGCAATATAAGATTACCTTAGTATTAAAAAAAATTTAAAATTTCTTGTAAAAGAAATTTTTGAAATTGATCAAAATCAATGGATGAAAGAAAGATATATGAGTGAGATTTTTGAAGAATAAGCAAATTAAAAGTAAAGCCTAAAGTTTGCTTTTATAGTTGAGGTTAGAAGGAGGTTATGTATGGTGTTAATGGTAATTAAGTCTTTTAAAAGAGGGTTATGATTGTAATTTGAAATAAATATAAGATTAAATAAAATAAATAGATAAAAAATAATTACAATTTAAACTTTTAATTTATTAAAACCTTAATTTTAATTTAATCAACTTATTTTCTTATAAATTTTTATAGACTTTATAGATCCCACAAAAACTTTGCAATTTGATTATTTATTTGATTGAATATTTAAAATCTTATAAATATTAATATCCTTTTAAAATTTATAAAATTTATTTTATAAATTATATGATTAAATTGATTAAGTGATACATTATTATATTTGGAACATAAAAATATATAAAACGACTAAATAATAAATTTGATTTACAAGATTGACTCAAACGAGTTCAGGTTTCAGTTTTAGTTTGAAAATAGGTTGGATGTTACAAGATTTGAATGGAATCCCCCTGATGTCTAAATTTGATGTTAACGGACATCGATATAAAATGGTTACTATCTTGTTGATGGTACATATCCTTCACAGTCAACTTTTATGAATTTATATACTTATCCAGTTGGGTACTGTGTGTTTCCGTTATGAACGGGAACAATGAGCATGGATCTTAGGATTTATATTGATAATAACAAAACTTGATGATTAGATGCCAAAATAATAATAATGATGATGAAGAACATGATGAACACAATGTGTTTAATGTTTGATGTTTATTGCTATGATGTTGAAATCATCATACATGTAAGATGATGATATATTATTGATGGAATTAATTCCCACCCTTGGTGGAGAATTATTCACCTTGACATAGATGATATATGTTGCTACTTATACTAATCTAGCAATTAAAATAATTACAAAATAAACCCTAGACTAATATTTTTGTTGCTTTTGTTCTTCAAGTTTTCAACTTCAATAATATTGGAAATCTTTAATTTCTTCAAAGGTAGAATACCCAATAATACCCCCCTAAAAATTATGCGAGTGTCTGCAAGAAAAGACGTGGAACGAGCTTACGGTGTTTTAAAAACAAGATGGTAAATAATTGCTCGACCGAATAAAGCGATCAAGATCGACAGAATGAGAAGTCAAATGTACACGTGCATTATTCTCCCCAATATGATTATAAAAAATGACAGCAACGCAATTTCTCCGTGCACATTCAAGATCTATCGACAAATCCAAATGAGAACGAAAATACAATTTTGGGGTTGCGTGACGAGAACACATATTTTAGAGTTAGATTTGATCTCGTGAAACACGATGCGAATAATGTGTATATTACGGTTTCGAATGACGATTATTTTTTGTATCTTTTAATTTTAGTTTACAATATTTTTATTTTTATTTTAATGTTGTTTTTAATTTTAATGAAGTAATTTAAAAAAAAGTTATAGTGGGATGAAGTATGAGTATTCCCTTAGATTGTTGTGTTGTGATGTGGTGTGATGTGATGATGTATGATGTGATATTATTTTATTAATTAGTGTGTGATGTGACGTGACATGGTGTTATGTGTGTAGTATAGACACCTCACAACTCTTATTAGTTAAAGAGTAGAAATTGTTATCATTTTAGTTTTAAGTTTTTTGGTAACAAACTTTACATACATACAATATATACTTAAAAATTAGACAAAAAGTTTTTAAAAATTCAATAAATTCATGTTTAAATCATTTTCTAAATAAAAATTACGTACATGATTCAACTATTTGCAAATGCAGATTCGCCAATTGAACCCTACTGATGTAACTAACCAAATTTTAAAAAATAACTTCTAGTTAATATATAATGAGGCTTTTCACCCACTCTTTGTAGTGGGTCGTAGGATGTTTTTCTTGTGGTTAAGGGTGTCTCTTCGAACTTCGTGACGCGCACGCATTATGGTGGTGAATTAACGTGTTTATGTACATAAAAGACACGTATAAAATTATTGTGGATCGGTTTTAGAGATTGAAACATATTTAGAAAAATAAAATTATGTCACACTTGTTGTGGTCTAGTAATTAAAAAAATGCAATTTACACAAAAATTATAAAAAATGTAAAAGAAAAAAAACCCAAAAAGAAATCGGCAAGCGCAAGGCATGACCTTGCAACACCACAATAGATATGCAAGGCATCAGGGGCGGAAGTAGGTCCAAGGGTACGGGATCTAGTGACCCCATTGGTTTTTGAGCGGGTAGTGTAGCGTATTTTACCAAAAATTTTAGTGAACCCATATCACTCGGATATTTCTAGAGAGAGAAAGCGAAGAAGAGCAAAAACTCTCGGTTTGAAGAGGAACAAGGGCAGAAGATCGAATTCAAGGTAAGAATTCACGATTCTAAGATGTTCAACTGGCCTTAGCCTCGGTTATATGCTTATGTGTTGTTTGTGTGTTCGATCGTGTGTGTTTTGGTGGGTTTTTAGGCGGCTGAACTCAATTGCAAACGGATTTGGAAGAAGTCATACCTAAGAGGCTGTAAAGGTGAGTTCTAAAACCCCCTTTTTACTTGTTTTAAACTGCTTTGGGACTGGAAATACATGTATGAATGTTTTTGTAAAATAGGTTTTCACCCGTATGCTTTATGTGTGTATGTTGCGTGTGGGGTTTGATTTTTGGGCTATGTATGCGTATGATGATGTTATGGTTGAGTTTCTAAGGCTTAGGATGTATGATTTAAGCTTAGAATAGGTTATATGATGTTTGGGTTGAATTATGATGTTAAGTGTCAATTAGACTGCCCATGCGCCTAAATAGTGGCCTATGCACCCAAGAGAAATAACTGCCTAAGTGTTCCCATGCGCCCAAAATCTCATGCGCTCAAATAGTACCCATGCGCCTAGAAATAGGCTGAAATTGACTAAGTGTTCATACACCCAGATAGTTCATGTGCCCAGGCATTCATGCTCCTGCATAGTGTCCATGCGCCTAGAATTGCCTAAAATAGACTAAGTGTTGCTCATGTGCCCCAATAGTGCCAATGCGCCTGAAAGTTGCCCATGCGCCTAAGTGTTCCCCATGCGCCTGCATAGTGCCCATGCGCCTAAAGACTTAGAATATTTTCTGATTTTTGGGGGAAAAGTGATATGTAGGCTTTGTCTTAGGAGGTTACCGGGGGGCTATGTAAGTTGACTTTTTGAAGTCATAGATGATGTGATGGTATGTATGATGTATGTTATGTATGTATGATAGTGCCTTATATGGTGATGATTGTATGTTCATATTTAAGTTCCTGTTTGTGTATGATTTTTTCCCGTGGCTTTACGTTTAATGTTTATGAATGAAATGAAAAGTATTATGTAACGTAAACTGGAAGATAATAAAAAGAGGAACATAATAAAAGAATGTATGTATTAATGAATGAATGAAATTAAGAAAGTCTTGCAAGCAATGTATGGAGGTTCACACCCAATGAAGGGTGTTAGCTCAACTGTGTGTGGGTTAGCTACCCCAGAAGGATGCACACTGGGGTCTAATCCTTGTGATTGACCATATGTATGAGATCCTTACCGCTTGCCCCAGGTACTAGAGTCAGCTTTGTGCATAATGTTCGAGGGCTATGAAAAACTCAGGCCCAGTAACCAACTTCGTGCATAATGTCCGGGTATAGCATATGGCATTGCTTCGGAATGAAAGAGAAAAGATAAGTGGTGAATGTACTTGCCCTAGGTACTGGAGTCAGCTTCGTGCATAACGTTCGAGGTCTATGAAAGACCTTAGGCCCAATAACCAGCTTCGTGCATAATGTTCGGGGTAATGTACATGGCATCGAAAGTAATGAACGTACGAATGAAAGTAAGAAAGTTATGTATGAAAGTGAATGAAAAGTAAATGATAATGACGTACGATGAATGAAAGAAAGTTAACGAACGAATGATGAAGATAATAGTGTTAGTATCTATGTGTACGTATGATGTGTGATCATGTACGAAAGTATAGTATGATTTGAAAGAAAGTAAAGAACGGTTTTAAACGAAGTAAAGTATATTTTATTTTAAAACTAGAACTCACTCAGTAACGCTGACTTTTATGTGTTTCCAGTTGGCAGGTAATAGTTGTTGAGGATGGCACGAGGTAGCTACTTGGCTCGTTTTGGATGGCATCCATTTTTATAATGTTTTTGTGATGTAATGGAATCTGTATTTTGTAATCTGGTAATGATGTATTATTTTGCAAAAGCTATTATAATGAAATGAAATGGATGTTTAAATATTTCCGCTGCATGTTTTTAGTAAGTTAATACAAATATATGTTTTATATGCAATGATTGACCAGCTGTAAGCGTCCCGGGGTTCAACCTTTTCAAGGGGTATTTTTTTACCCTTGTAAGGCCCCGTTCCCGGGACGCTTACAGCTGGTCCTTCATCACACATAAAACATATATTTTATCTTCTTACATAGAAGCGTTGCAGTGGAAACATTACAAACAACATCTCATTTCATCAAAATGCTTTTGTAAAATAATACATCCATTCGTTTCACATTATCATTTTACATTTCATTACAAAAGCATTGAAAACAATGGATGCCATTCCAAAAGAACTGAGTAGTCACCCCGTGCCATCCTCAGCAACATACCTGTCAACTGGAAACACATCAAAGTCAGCGTTGCTGAGTGAGTTCTAGTTTTATAAAATAAAACATACTTACTTCCTTTATAAAACCATTCGTTACATACGTGCGCTATCACACAACATACGCTATTTTTATAATGTTTTTGTAATGATATCTCAAAATGAAAGTTGATATGTAGGGAATAAATGGTTCGATATAGCTAGATCAAATCAAAACATAATGATAAAGGGAAAGAAATCAATTAAGAATTTAAACGCTCCAAGCTTGGAATCAAAATCAACCTAGAGCGATCGGATATCCTTTCAAGTTCAGAGATCATGCTTTGGCTTGATAGGTCGAAACACTAACATTGTTTCACCTTGCAAGTTGGTACATGTTTCTCGTCACTTGATTACAAACTTGGTAAGTTGGAGATCAAGAAATGAGAATAGTCATCAAGGTGTGGTTTTCACTCCTAACTTGATGGTGTATTCCCAAGGTATGACCACTAACTTACCAATCAAAAAGTTCGATCCCAACTCCTTGTTGAGTACCCACAGAAATAAGACGAGGTAACTCACCATTAAGGTAAGGGAAATCACTCCTATCTTAACGGTGAAGTTTTACAAAAGACAAAATATAACAAGATGAACTTCTTCATCAAAATCCAGAATTCACTCTTACTTTGATAAAGTCGTCTAAGTTGAACAAATACAATTCATAAAGATGATATTATCATCAAGATATGGAATTCACGCCTATCTTGATGATTGAATTTCATAATAACAAGAAAACAATCGAAGATTAACATTTGTCACCAAAGTACGGGTTTCAATCCTATTTTGGTGAGATCATGTCATTTGTGAAATGCCATTCCAAAGAAAATAATTGAAGTCAATCCTCGGGATAAGGAAATCACCCCGATCCAGAGGATGAAATTTTATAAATCACAATTGGAAACCCTTTACCGAAACGAATAGAGAATCATCAAAGTAAGGGAATCACCCCTGTTTTGATGAGTTAGAATAATTTAGGAGATACGAGTGTTCTTAGTCATAGGTTGGCTTGCAAACACTTGCATCTCTCACGGTGCAGACGGTACGAAGTTTGACTTAATGACGAAAGGAAAATAATATCAATTAGGAATTTGGAAAATTTCAAGAAAAAATCATGCTTACAAGCTTAAGATCAAAGTTCGAGATAGCAGAATTGTTATGATGGTGTTCAAATCTTGAATGGTTTCAATCGGGAAGACGAAATCAAGGGCAGGAATTTATAATTCCTTTGTTCATCTAAGTTCATTTTTTAATTTCGGGACGAAATTCTTTTAAGTTGGGAAGACTGTGACATCTCTTAATTTTGTTAACTTATAAGTTAACTTTGTTAAAATCTTAAAAGGGCCTGTTATGCCATTTTGAAACTTTGGGGTTTGTTATACTTAATAATTAATTTGGTGATTAACAAACTAATATAAAAATAATAACATTATAAGTGTTATAATGTTTATATTAGTTTGTTAATCACCAAATTAATTATTAAGTATAACAAACCCCAAAGTTTCAAAATGGCATAACAGGCCCTTTTAAGATTTTAACAAAGTTAACTTATAAGTTAACAAAATTAAGAGATGTCACACATACATACATATAATATAAATATTATCTTCTTTACATTCGTTACATTCTCATCTGCTTCATCGTTCATAACATCATTTCTTCCGTTCATTCATTTCATACATATCACACTTTTCATACCAATCACACCCTTGCATCATCGTACCCGAAGTACATATCGCACAAATCGCACACATGAGGTAGCCGAGATCGCACGCTACATAGCACACATTAAATACCACATCGCATGTATTGGAACAGTTACCAAAACTGAACTCCCACTTTGTCTATAGTCCCTCATGATATCCATCATACATATCGCGCAAATCGCACCAATGGAGTGGTCACCAAGACCGACTCCCCCTGTGTGTGTGAGGACTCTTAGGGTTTAGCCAGAATCGCATGCTATCTCATGGGTTAGCCAAAATCGCACGCTACATAATCCACATGAGGTAGCCAAAATCGCACGCTAAATAGCACACAGTAAATACCACATCGCACGTATCAGAGCAGTTACCAAAACTAAACTCCCTACAGTGTCTATGTCCCCTTATGAGTTAGCCAAGATCACACGCTATAAATACACACACAGTTGAGCTAACAACTCATAATGAGTTGTGAACCTCCTTCATTACCCTTGCAAGCCATCCTTGCTCTCATTCCTTCGTTCATGCTTGCACTCATTCATTACGTTCCTCTTTTCATTATCTTACAGTTTACGTTATATAATACTTTCATTACATTCATTAACGTTCAACGCAAAACCACAGGAAGACAATCATACATAATAAAAAGGAACATAACAACATACAACATCAATCACACAAGGCAACATCGCACACCCATAACATACATCATGCACAAACACAAAACGTCACAATCACACGACATCAAGCATCACACGAAACATGCGCATCACCACAACAACCATACGGAATCACATATCATTATACATCGCACCATCCTCATCATCAGCTCATCATCATTCATTATCTTAAGTCATCCATACCCATCACATTATCAACAACCCCAAAGGTCCGAATCTCCGTCCGCACTTCCCGAAAGTCAGTCAACACCATGGTCATTTGGGTGTATGGACCCCATTCGGTCGCATGGCTCTCATGTGTATGATAACACTTAGGCGAATGGACCTCCAGTCGCATAGCCTCCAATCGCATACTTCCCATACGAATGAACCTCAGTCGCATGACATCCTGGCGTATGGACCTCAGTCGCATGACCTTCATGCGAATGGCCCTTAGTCGCACACCTTTCATACGTATGAACCTCAATCGCACAACTCACATGCGTATGGACTCCAGTCACATGACCTTCAGTCGCATGACCTTCATCCGCATTTCCTTCAGTCGCATAGCCTTTGTGCGTATGGATCTCAGTCTCACGAATGAACCTCAGTCACACCTCTTTCGTGCGTATGGCCCACAGTCACATGCCATTCAATCACACGGACCTCCAGTCGCATAGCCCTAGCTGGGCACAGAATGCAGTTCATCCCGAACTGCAGCCGCCAAGTTCGACCTCCAAACTCTTCCAAATCTCATTTAAGCTCACATTAACCATTTTAAACCTTATGGAAGCACACCACGACACCATTCAAGCACAACCAAGCCCAAAATCAAGCCCCAAACGAATCATACACATACACATACAAATGGGTTTACACCTAAATACCCGAAAAACGATTTTCTGATATGTTCCAGCCCCAAAATCATTCAAAAATGTGTAAAAGAAGGGTTCTAGAACTCACATAAACGATCCCGTCGAGTAGAGCTTCGATTTGACCCGCTACACGACGATTTCCACGCTCAAATCAACCCGAACCAAGCTTTTCTCCTCTTTTTCTCATTTTCTTCTCCCTTTGGCTGAGTTTTGGCAAGAATGGGGAGGGTGTGGGCTGCCCTCGCCTTTTATATTTCCACTCATCCAAGTTTCTTCCCGTTTGGAAAGTTTGGTCCCTCGACTTTGAACTTTTATTTATTTTCTTCTTTCGTCGGCTTCAAAGAAAATTTCTGGGTGTTACAACCCTTTTTATAATTAGTAAAATTACCATTTTACCCTTAAAAACTTTACAAACCCTACACTAAAAAACCATCCCTGCCTCTGCAATCCTTTCAACCCAATCGGCCATTTCAGACTCCCCAACCCAATCGACCATTTTAGCCTCCCCCAACCCAATCGCCCATCACCTTGACCTCTGGCAGCAACCTCCAAGCTCCAGCGACGACGTACAGGCTAGCAGGTTCCAGTGACGACCTCCACCATTCCGGCTACCTTACTCGGAGACTCCTCCATTTCGGCTACCCTACTCGAAGACTCGTCCATTGATTCAAGGTTATTTATCTTTCTTGTCTCTTAAGTGGTTTAGGTTAATAATCTAATGTAGTTCAATGTTGATTCTTGTAAACTTGATGTACTTTTAGATTTTAAACTTGATGTTATTGTGTTAAATGGTCCTAAAATCCCTAATCTTAATTAACAACTTATATATGTCACAAAATTCTTGTTCAAGAATCGTAAGTTTTTGTGGGTTTTGTTATATAGCCAAGAAAACCTTAAAGTTGCACAAAAATAATTGAAATTTGATGGGGTTTGGTTCTTTAGGTCAAGAAAACCTAGGTTTTCTATCTAAAATGTGAAGAATTATATGTTATCTCTCTAGAAAAAGATATGATGTCTATATAGAAGAGATATTCAAGTGTTTTAGTTATTAGGAGGAGGATCGTTCTCATACTTGATTTCTTTGTTAGTTTACAACTCGATTTTATGATATTTGATTTGTAGATGTAGATTTGAAGGTTAAAATCCATTGATGAGATGGTCACGATTCCATTATTTGAAGCCTTAAAGGAAAAACTCTCATCCTTGACTCACAATTTTTTGATTTTAAGGTACGTTTAGATATTTAACTTACGATTGGTTTTGTTTTTATTTTGAATGAATCATATATGTCACATGAGTTATTGTTTAAAATATTTATGCTCAATTGACCTAGAACTCTACAAGTTATTGCTTAATTTTAAGATAAATTCCTTACGAACGAATTATATGTATGCTATATTCCTAACCTGACCCGACCCGACCCGACCGGATTGAACGACCCAACAAATTTTACGATGTTTTATTAGAAAATTTAATCACGAAAAAATAGTGACCCCATAAGAAATAATTCATGGTTCCACCACTGCAAGACATACTTCAACTTATATAGAAAATACCATGTGTTTGTTAATAACTAAATGGAAACTTAACATTAATGTATTCTGTAAAAAATAAGTAAAAAACAAAGAATGGGAGGTTGATACGTGACGTGCTGATGGAAAAACCCATCGACCTTTCTAAATGAGTATATAAAATTGTTAATATACAATGTTATATATAAATTCAAATTATCCTTATGTTATATTTTTTTAGTATATATTTTGATATAAGTTTTATAACAAACTAAATCATATTCGATATAAAATATTAAGATTTCATATAAAATACATTTAATTCTAAGATATAGTTTATACAAACTATGGATAAAAATAAATACAATTGCAACTGAATTAATATATACAAATTCTATAAATTAAAAGGTATAAAAAATGAAGTTATAGTTTAAATCAAGAAAGAAGAAAATGTTAAAGAAATGAGGGAGTAAATGCCTAAATGGTAAAATTCTACGATCAAGTTCTTCTGTTGTTTCAACAAAGTCACTTTAATTTCTTTTATTTAACAATATATAAGACACTGGGTATGGCCTGGTTGGTGCAATGTGATGCTTTGATGGCACATTTTGCACGCTCTTATTGTCATGAACCACTTGAGAGTCATCTTTAGTATTTTTAAACTGTTTGTGAGATACAAGTACTTCAAATCAAGTATTGAGAATCGAGTATTCTTTAGGCCAAGTACTTCACACCGAATAACGAGAATCGAGCATTCTCTAGATCGAGTTCTTCAAGTATAGGCTTAAAAGTTGTTTATCTGTTAAGTTCAAGCACTAAGTCACCATTACATATAATATTAACTTTGTGTTAATGTATAGACTCTTAACCTGATTAAGTTGTAACAACTCTAAGATTCACAATAAAAATACAAAGCATATTTGATAGATGTTTCACATACCTACACTTGAAGAATATTCCTGCATTTTTAGCATTTCACACTCTTGTTTAACGTATTATTTTAGGGGCTTGGTTAAACCCGAAAGTATATTCTATTTGGGTTGTAGTATCTTATGAGACAGACGAGATCCATCTGGGTGACTCGAAATTTGTTTTAAGACACATTTGTTGCACACAAATACCTAGCCACACACTTGTTTTATTATGTTTCTTATGTTTGTTTCTTTTGTTATAACTGTTATTATTTTCTTAGTTTCCTTTTATACTGTAAAACTTATCTCACAACTTTAATCAAAGGCGGATCTTAAACCAATTAGTAAAATTGTTATTTTGTGATTTTGAGATCATAGTTTCAAACTATGAAAAACACCCTCATGTAAAGTTGCATATATCACATCAGAAAACGATCCAATCCCTCTCAAGATTCTATGTAAAATAAAAGCTAAATGTAACACCGACCGCTAGTTACACCCCTTTCTTCACAAAAGAAAATGTTTGAAAAGAAACACAAAACTGGCCTCATATTCTTTCAAGAAGTTAGAAATTGTACCTGTGCCAATAAGTTCTAAATCAAGTGGTTTAAGAAAAAACATCATATGATTTTCTAAATGAATGTCATAGGTTGAAGTCTCACTAGGTGCAATATGCTCTAAGTGAGCCAAGGGTTTTACTACAGTGAGTCTTTGGGTGGTGGGTTTCTTTTGGAATGGTGAGCGAACTGGATCATCAGCGCTGTCTGTGTTTACGGACGTAAATGATCTTTCGCCAATGAATTTGCCCGAATGACCGGGCTTAAAATTATTCGTTAACCGTTAAAAAAAATTGGCACCTGTATAGACAAGTGGTGATTAATCTCTCAACTCAACACAACACACACCACACACATAGACTTGAGAATTGAGATATGACTTCATGCTCCTCTGTGGCTCTCCATCTTCCTTCATCTTCAACTCTTCTTCCTCATACCAAGGTTCTTTCATCTATCTCTATATCTCTTTCTCTTCACACACACACTTACACACACACACTGGGCTTACATCTGTTGAATAATCAATTTAGCTGTAATCATTCATTCATTTGTAATTCTGATAACCGAAACACTGACTTTCGATTGAAATAAGAATGAATCGATGCGTGTTGGAATTTCGGATTGTGAAGAAAACGTTTCTTCGATGTCTGGATTAGCGATTTTAGTTCTAAATCTGAACTCGATCTGATCTGAGGAAAACTTTGAATCCGATGCACATGACTATCCGAAAATGTTAGTTTCAGTTTCTAACTTATATGTTAGTGATGTTAGGGTTTTTAAATTGGTATGGATTACTATTTCTGTTAATCACAATCATAATTTGTGATTGACGATGATCACATAGAATGAAATATACATTGATACAAGTTAAAAGTTGCAGAGTGCATACTTAGGGGTTGTTTGGTAGCCTCTTAATGGTTATTAAGAGTCTTCCTCTTAATGGTTATTAAGAGTCTTCCTCTTAATGGTTCATAGCCTCTTTAGTAGTTCAAGGGACGAAATACAGGACAACAGTGGTCCAGTGGCAGAGCCTCTGGTGAGGTCAAATGGGCGAAGCAGTTATGGTGGTAGCAACATATTTCTACCTATGCAATTGTCAGCAGTTTTGTCAGTTATAACCATCTTCGGTTATTTTAGTTTCATAAACACTCGTGATGGCTCATTACACAGTTTCATCCCCTATATAAAGAAATCATTTGGTCGTATTTAAGCTATGATTTTCGATACCAATTTCACAGAATAGCACAACTCGTTCTTAAATATTAAACTTCCTGTCTTATGCAATTGAAGATTTCAGCAAACAATATCAAGAGATTACAACATAGAACGGTGATGTAAACTTGACAGGAAAAGTGACAAATAGGTTTGATGCAAGTTGTTTTGTTCTTTGATTTGAGAATGTATAAACCACTGTGTTCATGTATGGCCCCTACATTTGTGAAGCCTGTTCAATATGATAATGTATATACTCATCATTGGGTGAAATGCCATCATAGTCATCAAATTATCATGTCTTAGTTAAGATGCATCACACTCTTGTGTTCTGTTTTCAGAAATGTTGAATCATTCACTAATGGGTTTCCTGCTATCTGATTTCAGTTGAACCATGTTGGTATTTGTCCAATTGTTGTAAATATTCCAGCAAGGAAAACTGTATCCAAAAGGTTTCTGGAAACACAAATGCTCGCAGGCATTTTGTGCTTACAGAAGCGAAAACATCGTTAGAGGCAGACTTACATGCAAAAGAGTCAATTACCTCTGAAGGCGATGACAATGGTAAACCTTTCAATCTTTTCTAGGTTTTCAGTTGCATAATCTTAAAATCACATGTTAAGAGCTAATGCGTAAGAATATCAAATGGCATAACTGCACAGTTCCATTGATCATTGTTGTTAGAAGTAATATTATTCAAAAACTGTTCTTTTAACCGTCACACAATCCATGCAGATTTTGGAGTTGTAAATCTTCACCATGTGGGGATTCTATGTGAAAACCTCGAGCGATCGCTTGATTTTTACCAGAACCTATTGGGTATGCTGCACTTTTCTCGTCAAAAATGTGGTTCCATGCTTCATCTGTCTGCTTGATAAAAGCTAACCTTTTTATGTTCTGTATGATCAGGTCTCAAGATAAATGAGGCCAGACCTCACGATAAGCTCCCATATAGGGGTGCATGGCTCTGGGTTGGTACTGAGATGATTCACTTGATGGAACTGCCAAATCCTGACCGCCAACAGGCAGGCCCGAGCATGGAGGGCGTGATCGTCATACCTGCATTGCAATTCGTGACGTCTCAAAGCTAAAAGCTATTTTAGATAAAGCTGGTAATTATTCTTTAATTTATATTCAGACATGTTTTATATGGGCCCAGGGTATTGGGCTTTATTTGGGTCGGACCAAGTCGGCTTGAGATAAATATTCCCAGCTAGACACCAGGCTTTGTAGGACCATGCCCAATCTGGAGTTTACTGGGTTGTGCTTGAGGCCTTTTTTAGCCCAAGCCCATTTGAACATTTATTTAAAACACTAATATCTAATAATCTTATTTCAGGCATTCCTTACACCTTAGCCGCTCTGGAAGACCAGCAATCTTTACAAGAGACCCAGATACAAACGCCCTGGAATTCACACAAGTTGAATGATGACGGATTATGTCGAATATAGGTGCGAAGCATTAAAGTGTTTATATGGTTTCTGAAGAGATTACTCTCCAGAAAGTTGATGTGCATATTAGGCTAATGATATCTCCATAAATATCATGTATTTATACAGACCAGTGCATTCGTAATAAAGATAATAATATACCTTACAATAGAGTTGGTGGTAATCAATATTTGTAAAAGTATCTACCAAACCTCTCATAATTACAAATGGATATAATAACAAAGATTATTCCAGATAAATCATAACTGCAGCAGAAACAAGATATTTATAAACATTTTGGTATTAGAGAGCTGGAAGAATGTCTCATATTAAGCTCTTTGATGATGTTGACTGCAATTTCCAGTCTTGTATGGCTGACCGTAACGTGTGGTTGGGAGTTAATGTTTTGTGTTGTAGCCGACGCTTTGTCACTGGTGATGCATTTTGTCTTTCAAGCCATATTTTTATAGCTCTATATTCATATGTAAAACCATCAGCAGCAATGTGCGGGTCCTCCATGATATCCTAGATTGACAAATTGCAATGGAACATAAAAATCAAAACATTTAACAGGTCTTTGGAGTTGCTGGCTTATTGTGCTTTGATACAACAATAAGGTGTTTTGAGAGTGTTTGGGGTTGATAAATTGATTAACTATGAGTGAAAGTTTGCTTATTTCAATAGACTAAGCATATGAGCAATTTTATTTGTAATCCCAAACACTTACTACCACATGCAACCATCTTTATTGTTCTTGTTTAGCATCTTACTTCATAGTAAACAGTGATCATAACAGCAAAGAAGATTTAGACCTTTGTTGTAAGAGGTGGCAAATTCTACACACTTTATAAATAAATTAATTTGGATTATGTTATCTCAAGCGGTTGAGCCAGTCAAATAAATTAGCTTAGCCCAAAATGGAAGAGCAATCAAACATGTTGAAATTTGTCAATTATGCTGGATGCATAAAACCTTCTAGATCATTTAAACCTATACATTGTTACTGTAATAACATTGAATATGCAACAATAACCAACATATTAATTATTTATTTAAACCGGTAGAAGTCGGGAAAAAAGCGTTCGAGGGCAACTAGGACGGGTCCATTTTGACCCCGCTAAAAATAAATTTGCCCCTGTACCCATCATATAAGCATATAATATTATACGAATATAATGCAAATGGATGCTCAAATAGATCATACCTGAACAATTGGACAATAAAAGTGACTAGGAGCAGCATTCCTGTTTTTCCCAACTTTTCTACTCATATCACCAAATTCATGAAGTTTCTTCAAAACCGGGAGTACTTCCGTATCAAGATCGGGTCTGTCCCTGCACCTAAGACTACAACATTTAAGCCCCAGCTGAATCAACTCAGTGACTTCGGGTAATGGCCAATCGGGTATCGAGTCATCTAATAAGTCAAACAATGTACCGCAATTAATAGCGGATTCAACTTTTGATATAACCACTTTCGGTTGAAGTAATGTCAACATTTGCAAGATTATAATCCCAAGAGCATATAAATCCGACTTCGGTCTAACTGTGCCAGTTCTATGGTACTCTGGATCAATATAATACATAGTACCCGCAAGAATAGAGTCTCTGTACTCTGTTATATTATCAGGGATCACCTCTGTAACTAGTTTTGCCATACCTACATCTCCAATTTTGCTTACTAAGTTTCGGTCAAGTAAGATATTTCCCGGTTTTAAATCACGGTGGATTATGGGATCAGGTTTCGAGTTATGTAAGAATGCTAGCGCACAAGCTACCTCAAATGCTATACGAAAACGGGCATTCCAAGATAGATAATATTTTGGGTGTTTTTTCTGAGAGATTAAGTCCTCTAGGCTTCCGTTTTCCATGTATTCATATATTAGACAACCTTTTTCAGGGCATGCTCCAAGAAGTTGAACAATGTGTGGATGGCTTAGTTGACTGAGAACCTCAACCTGCTCAAAACCAATTGAATAATATAAGAAATGGGCCTGCGGTAAATTACAAGTTGATTATGGGGTGTGTGGATGCAGAGGTTTGAAAGTGAAAATGTAATATTGAACAGTCAGAAAAAGTGTGTAGAAGACAGTGTGTGTTTGGATGTGCTTATGTTGCTTAAAGTTGTAATTATTAGATAAAAAGATGCTTGTGTTTTAATTAATAGATAAATGACCAAAAAAACAGTTTCCTCAAAAGAATGAGATGATGTAAAATGGGAGCAAAACCCTCTTGAATCAGTTTAAATAAAGGTAGATAGAATTTTTAGTTTATCCTTAGATCATCAATTTTGTTGTGTATCATCCAAACTGACTATTTGATCCCCTAATAAACAAGATAAACATAAGCAGAATCTACTTAACCAAAATGCAAAAGGTAAAAAATAAACCTATGGTGTTTTGCTGAATTTTAGACCAAGTCCTTAGACTCTGTTTTGTATGATTAAACCCCTCAACCATAGAAGTCGAATGATCAAGTCCCTACACTATATAACCAACATAAATGTCCTTTTTACATGATGAAATATTTGAACATTCCTTTTTATGCATGATTAAGTTTCGGAACTTTATTTGAAAAAAGAAAAAAAAAACTTTTTCGTTAAGTTAAAATAATTCCTACTCTAAACTTCAGAAAGTTTATTATTTAGACTTCAAGTCGTAAATCGTAATAATCAGATGAGAATAAGACACAAGGGTATGATTAAAGAATGAAAGTAAAAAGAAATGACTAAAGAATTAAAGAAAAACCTCTCTAAAAAATTCGCGCTTCTTTTCAGATGTATCTGATGAAAGAACTTTGATAGCTACCAGGGTATGATCAAGGTTACATTTGTAGACTTTACCATATGCTCCTTCACCAATCACTTTACTTTCAGAATATGAATCTGTAGCCCGTTCCATCTCATCAATTGTGTATCTCTTGTACCTTTTGTCGCTAAGAAGTAATGCATCAACAATCTGTTGTTTCTCTGAAGATTCCTTCATAGCCTTTATTTCTGCTATTTCCCTTTCATGTACCTCTTTTTCTAGCAGATTTCTTGCCAATTCAATTTCTTTAACTGCCTCCAGGTGCTTTTGTTTTTCTTCAGCAGCAATTTTTCGATATTTTTCTTCACGTTCTTTAGCTGAATTAATTCTTTTCGTTCCTTCAATTGTATCAAAAGTAATCATTTGGACCTGCACATAGTAACATCTTTCACCAAACTCCACTTTTTTATTTTGCATATGTATTCACTTTTGTCATATTTTAGTCATTGTACTTTCTTTGTGTATATTTGAATCTATTAAAATATGTTTTTTCTCCCATTTGGGTCATTATGCGAACTTGTCGTATAAGTTTTTCTCTACATCACTAAAACACCCTAGAATGACCCAGATGGGACCTGTACATGGTAACATCTTTCACAAAGTGTTTAATTCATGGTTTTTTGGAACTGTACACGAACAAAAAAAAATTAAAAAAAAAAAAAAAAGCACAATGCATAACCTTCTGTTGTGTATGGACCAGCTCATCACAAGCCTGATTGTACATATTAACTGCATTTTGTAACTCAAGTCTTAGCTTTTCTACTTCAGCATGTAAGTTTGACTGCAAAAAGATAATCACACGTGTTATCACTAAATAAACATGTTGTAATGTAATGAAAAAATTATAAAGCACCTGATTAGAACATGTAGAAGACAGAGAACTTATATTTTTCAATCGGGTTTGCAAAATCGAATCACCCAAGGTCCTCAGGGGGCTGCTGCTCATAGTACTAGAATTGATTGAAGCTTTCTCATGGTTTGATATTTGAGAATTAAAACGAGTGATGTCAGTCACAGATGACGTGGCAGGTGAACTCTTAATGTTGTACTCTTTAGAAGAAGAACTGCCACACCATAGTTTACTTATGCCACAAGAAACCCCATACATGGAACTGCTTTCTGTAGTTATCACCATTAGTGTAAGCACGGGTGGTAAAATGGTAGGTCATGGAGGTTGGATATTGGTCAAAACATGTTCACATGTATCGGGTCGAAACGGGTTGGGTTATGTTGACACGAAACAATTTATGTCTATCACTTATTTTAATAGATAATTAGTTATTAGTGTGCCAAGTCAGCTATGATTACCATAATTGTATCTCAGTCATTATCTAATTTTTGAATAGAATGTTCTTTTTTTTTGCATAAAATCAAACAGATTCTTTTTGTTGTGTTTTAGCCATTGTACATTTGATTTATTAAAAGAACCCCTTCTTTGTCCAGTTTGGGCCATTATAGAGCATTTTAGTGATGACCCAGATGGTACAAAACGTCTAGATAGTCAATATTATATATTAATATAAGTAGAGGGTTCTGGATGTAAATTTGATATTTATTTATATCCCTGTACTCTAAGTTGACTTTGTGTACAATTCCTTTTACCAAAGTTAATTTGGTATCGGAGCTAGGAAACCCTATTTTTGCCGCCACCTGTTATCACCGGAACACAACTTCCGATCACAATCCCTCTTCTTCTTCTTCTTTTTTTCTGAACAAAAACCCTCTGTTACAAATGGCGATCACAACAGATCCTCTTCCTACCTTCACTTCTGTCGAGAAGACAGCCCATAACTCACACAAGTTTGGGTTCATGTTAACTCCTACCAACTACGGTCATTGGAAAGCCATGATCAAGCCGTTTCTTGTTACCAATGGCCTGTTCGGCTATGTTGAAGGCACTCTACCATGTCCACCTTCTGTTATTAAGACAACAAACACACCTGGGCAGGCTGATGTTGCTGCTGCTGAAATCCCTAACCCTAGCCATTCGGCTTGGGTATCCAATGATGCTCACGTCCGGATGTTACTCATGTCCACTATATCAGAATCCTCGTTTCAGCATGTTCAAGGGGAGACCTCTCGTGATTTGTGGTTGTCTCTTGAACGTGCTTATGCTCCACACACTTCTTCACGTGAATTCACTTTGAGAACACAACTTCTGAAGATTATGATGAAGGAAAACGAGACATCTGCAGCCTATCTTACTAGGGCCCAGGAGTATTCAGATGCCCTGGCTAATATTGGAGCACCGATGCCTGAAAAAGATATTGTTATGCTTGTTCTCTCCGGACTTCGTGAAGAGTACAACTCCCTCAAATCCAATGTGCTTGCTAGGCAATTCCCGACAGCCTTTAATGAACTCTATAGTTTACTTGCTGATCACGACTTCATGACTAGGAAAACGATCCCAGAAATTGCTCCAACCCAAGCTTTTACAACCTCTACAACTGCTGGAAATTCTTCTGTTCAACCAGAAGTGATGCAAACCCTTCAACAATTGGTCAGCAAATTGGGTTTACAGCTGCAGCCCACCTTGGCATCACCCCAACAATCCCCGCAAGCCTATTACACCAACCGAACAGGAAACAACAGCCGAGGCCGGGGTGGACATTCCAACCGCGGCCGCGGTGGGCGTGCTCACAACCACAATTACAATCGTAATCAAGGAGGGGGAGGAAATCGGAGTTCAGGTCAATTTAGTTGGGCCTCAAATCAAAATACGGTGTATGGGACATGTAACAGGTGTGGAATAGGTCATATCCCGTCACAGTGTCCAAATCGTGACCCATCCACTCTCCGGACAAGACAACCTTCTGCTAATTATGTTGACTACCGCTCACAAGCATCCACTTCATGGATTTCGGACACCGGCTCAAGCAACCACGTAGCACAGGATCTGTCCGGATTTGACAATGCAGAGCCTTACTATGGTGATGATAGTCTGCATGTTGGTAATGGTACGGCCTTACCCATTTTACATATTGGTTCCTCTCGTTATTATTCACCAAACAAAACTCTTTCCTTAACCAACATTCTTCATGTTCCTCAAATCAAACGAAATCTTCTTTCTGTTCAAAAGTTTTGCCATGATAACAATGTTTATTTTGAATTTCATTCCACCTTTTTTGTTGTGAAGGACAAGTTTACACACATTACCCTCCTCACGGGTCCAAGTGACGGTGGTCTCTACTCTATCAATCTTCCTCCCGCTCAACCGGTTTCTACAGTTGCTTTTTCAACCTCTCGTGCGTCTACTACCACATGGCATCAACGCTTAGGGCATCCACACCATCAACTTTTTCAGACTATGTTATCTAAGTATTGTTTACCTATTTCTAACAAAACATTTGATTTACACTGTAATTCTTGTTCTGTTGGAAAATCTTCAAAACTTCATTTACTATCTTCTGATTATAAAAGCAGTCATATTCTAGATTTAATATTCTGTGATGTATGGGGACCGGCACCGGTCACCTCCTTTGATGGTCACAATTATTTCTTATTATGTGTTGATCATTATTCAAAGTTTATGTGGTTATTCCCTTTAAAGCGTAAATCTGATGTGTTTGAGGTGTTTAAACGTTTTGTTACCATGGTAGAACGACAGTTTACATCAAAAATAAAATGTGTTCAAACTGATTGGGGTGGTGAGTTTAGAAATCTTTCTCATTTTTTCTCCACAATTGGCATCATCCATCGTCTTTCGTGTCCTCACACCAGTGAACAAAACGGTGTTGTGGAACGTCGTCATCGACACGTTGTCGAGACCGGTCTCACCCTCATGCACAATCCAATGTTCCAACACATTTCTGGCATTTTGCTTATGAAACGGCAGTTTACCTCATTAACCGGATGCCATCACGTGCCAACTCAGCCATTTCCCCGTTTGAACTTGTGTTTAAACGGAAACCTGATTTTTCCTTCTTACGAGTTTTCGGGTGCCAATGTTACCCTCATTTGAGACCATACAATCCTCACAAGATGGATTTCCGTTCCACACCATGCATCTTCCTTGGATACAGTACATCCCATCACGGGTATCGTTGCTTTGATCCGGAAACTGAGCATATGTACATTGCACGACATGTCCGCTTCCATGAAACATCTTTTCCATTCCGCATCAAACCCATTGATCTCACTTCCTCTTCTCTTTCCAGCCCCTATTTCTCCACCTATCCCGTTCCTCCTCCTTCCACCACCACTGAACCGGTTCTACCTCCCACTTCTGTTACATCCACTCCACCACCACAGCCACATCTCTCACCACCTACTAACACCGACCCTTCTACCATACAACCACCACCACCAACCACTTCACTTCCCACCCAAACTTACAGCCGCCGCCCTCCACATCCACCAAATCCACTCCAACCGCCCACTTCTGCCTTTGATAAATATCGCCACTCTCAATCTACCACCACTTACCAACAGGCGGCCGCCCAACAGCCACCTTCCACTCTTCCACCACAATCTAATCCTACCCAACGCTCTCGCCCATCCAATTTGCGACAAAATCCTAAGCCTACTACACCCTTTCACCCTACTTCACATTACACTACTTCCACCTCTAATGTCACCACACCAGCAAACTTTACTATTGCCAACTCAGACTCTCACTGGCGTAAAGCTATGGCCGAGGAATATTCGGCACTTATCCGTAATGGTACGTGGACACTTGTGCCTCGTCCTTTTGGGGTTAATGTGGTTGATTGTAAATGGGTTTACAAGCTCAAACGGGATCAAACAGGTACAATTAAGCGCTACAAAGCGCGCTTGGTTGCAAAGGGTTTTAAGCAACAACAAGGAATTGATTATACAGAGACTTTTAGTCCAGTGGTGAAATTCACCACTATCAGAGTTGTTCTATCTCTTGCTGTCACTAAACAATGGCCCCTCCGACAACTCGATGTTCAAAACGCTTTCTTGCATGGCGATTTGGCAGAAACAGTGTACTTACAACAGCCACCTGGTTTTGTTGATCCCACCAAGCCTGATCATGTATGTTTACTACATAAGTCGTTGTACGGCCTCAAACAGGCTCCCCGGCCTGGTTCCAGCGTTTCTCTCAGGCTTTATTTGCTTTGGGTTTTAAAGGCTCTAAAACTGATCCTTCTTTATTTATTTACTCGGCTAATGGCGTTTTGTTATATATGCTTGTGTATGTCGATGACATAATTTTGACAGGTAACCACCCAGAAGCTATCGAACGGGTGGTGTCAAGCTTAAGTCGTTCCTTTCCGGTACAAGACATGGGCACCTTGTCGTATTTTCTAGGAGTTGAGGTGGCACCTAAAAGGGATGGCATTGTCCTCTCACAACACAAGTACATTCATGAGCTGTTAGATCGGACACACCTGTCTCATTCCAAACCGGTCCCATCTCCGTGTACCACTAACGCTCATTTGACACTTGGTGACAGTGCCCCATTTGAGGATCCGGTTAAATATCGTCAAGTTGTCGGTGCCCTACAATATGTTACCCTATCAAGACCCGACATTACTTTTGCCGTTAATAAGGTTTGCCAATTCATGCACTCACCTACTGTGAACCATTGGTCAGCAGTCAAACGCATTCTCCGATACCTTCATGGGACTGTGACTCATGGTCTTCTCATCTCCCGTTCCTCATCCTCCACTTTACATGCTTACACCGATGCCGCATTCAACTCTTTGAGTGCCTTTTCTGATGCAGACTGGGCCGGGTGCCCAGATGACCGTCGATCCACGGGCGGATATGCAATATATCTTGGATCTAATTTAGTTAGCTGGTCTGCACGAAAGCAGAGAACTGTATCTCGGTCATCTACAGAGTCTGAATACAAGGCATTAGCCGATACGGTTGCAGAATTGACTTGGCTCGAGACATTGTTACATGAGCTTCATATTCCAATGAAATCGGTTCCAACATTATGGTGTGACAATTTGGGGGCTACATATTTATCTGCCAATCCAGTTTTTCACGCGCGTACAAAGCACGTAGAAGTCGATTTTCACTTTGTTAGAGAGAAGGTTGCGCAAGGGAAATTATCAGTTCAATTTATCTCAACAAACGATCAGATAGCCGATGTCTTCACAAAGCCGTTGTCTTCTCAACGTTTTCTCTTTCTGAAGTCCAAGCTAAGAGTTGATACCCGGTCTTAGCTTGAGGGGGAATATTAGTCAATATTATATATTAATATAAGTAGAGGGTTCTGGATGTAAATTTGATATTTATTTATATCCCTGTACTCTAAGTTGACTTTGTGTACAATTCCTTTTACCAAAGTTAATTTAACCATTTTTTTAATAATGCCATTTACAGAAATAAGCACAAGGGCAACGATTAGGTTAACATAAACCCATTCAATCCTTTTCCCTTTAGGCTATTTCTTTATTCTATTTTTTCCAGCTCTGTTCAATATTTTTTCTAAATATACGTGTTGATAGATATAGCATAACTCAAACCGATCCCATTCATAAATAAATGGATCATAACTTGCCACCTCTAAGAATGTGAGAAGGAAATGAAAGAATAATCAAGATTTATCAGTATCAACGGTGTATATAATTACATTTAAGCCAACTATGATTACCTGAATCAGAAACGAGACCGGCTCTAGACACAATATATATATTGCAGGTTCTTGGAGCAAGTTTTAGAACAGCCCAGGGTACCCCAACTCCATGTAACTTCCTAAAAACAAACATTAGGAGTTAGAATGAATAATTTGGGTACATAGGGAGTCTTTGGGATTTACCATTGAAAAGCAAAAGCAGATAATTAGCTTATTGAAAACAAGTCATTGCACGTTAAGGATAAACTTTTAATTAGAATCCACCAAGAATAATCAGAAATCTGTAACTGATTATTCAAAACAGCTTTTTCGATCTGAAACTAAACATATAACCACAATCACTTTTCTTTATCCAAACACTCAAAAAGGCTTATCTGCTTCTGAAAAAACAATAAGTAAATAAGTTGTTCAAATAAATGATCCCAATCACTCCCTTATCAAAGATATGAAGAAGATAAAAAAAATGACATACTAATAATATACCTCGTGAGCCAATTGGAGGGGCATGAACCAAGAACCAAATTATTGATCCCTGACTCAGATATATATCCTACAAGACCTGATGCAGGGTTATCACCTTCCACCACCAAAGTTTCTATCTGTAAAATAAAATTTTAAGCACAACATGTTAAAATTGACGTGGTGTGGCATAATATACTAGTTTGTGGGTCAATTACCTTTATCATGTTTTAGTCATTGTACTTTGTACATCGAATCATCAAAAGATGGTTTTTTGCCCTGTTTGGGTCCTTATGATGGACTTCTGTACCATATGGGTCCTCACATAAATTTGTTATAAAAGTTTTTTCCCATTTGAGTCATCAATAAAACACGGGAGAATTTCATATATCCCCCTCTAAACGGAAATATCATATGCATACCCAACCAAACTTCAAAATGTCAAATAATCTCTTTTAAAGTTTGCTTTGTGACCTTGAGATCCTGGGTTCAAGCCGTGAGAAACAATCTCATGGACAAAATGTACGATACCGCTGCTTACATTAAATAACGAAGCGATCTAACCCCTCCCCATTCCCTGTGCAAAATAGGATCTAAGTCAAGAACTAGGTACGCCCTTACGCCCATATGAAACTCTACCATAAATACCATATAAGGTTATAAGAACCCCAAGTGGGCTAAAACCAATCTTGTAATGACTGGTATGTATCTAAAGAAGTTTAATAACTAATGCATAAAAAGAAGTGAAATTACTTTGGTATTTTGTGCAAAGGAAAACCCTTTATACAAAAAAGAGTAACATGACTCAAATAAATTATGAATAAAGAAAATATACCTTTTTGCCTTTACAGAGTTTCTTGAATGGTAAAAATAATTCTTCAGTTTGTGATTTCACGTCTTCTATATACAAGGCGACCACATTAGCATCTAGCTCGGTAATAGGGATTTGTTTTCCTGCTGCAAGTGATAAATGCTCAAGAATTCAAATACCAAAAAAAGTATAAAAACATTTTGTTGTTTCAACTTATAGTTTGTTACAAGATAAATACAACTTCTTTTTCAAATGATACATGGAAACTAAAATAATTTCCTTCTGAAAGATTTTCAGGTGAGACTACTTGAAATCTACAAGTTTTCTATACTTCTTTCTTGAAAGGTACTTTGATATCTAATAAATAATCGAATAATTTTAGATGTATCAATCTCATTAAATGAGAGGGATAACATCCCTCGTGGTAAAAAGAATTCAGGTATGCACCATCTTTAGTTGGGGAAGCCCATGCCATATTCTTTATATTCTACAACATACAATGTTGCCTCAAACAAGTGCAACCAAAATTTTACAAACAATTTGGATGCTCAGCTTATAACTATTTTGAAGGAGATTCAAATGAAATTGTAGTAATATCCTAAAATTAAACTCCTTCAACAATTATAGTCACTTTTATATCAGATTCCTACATATAAAGATAGCCTTTTATCTCCATTACAAAATTACTTGATCCATGGCTGTGTAAGTCATTACGTACAAACTCAATTATAAGGTTGATTCGCCTAGATATAAGATACCATGAACTCGAATTAGGTTTGAAAATTTTTGTTGTAATCACTCAAACTTTCATCAATTTAACTAGATCATATATAGTTTTGTACCCACACATGAGAAAGACCCCAAACTATCACAAACAAAACCATCAACAAACCCTAAAACTCCAACAAAACAGCATGAAATCAACAAATTATGGTTTTACCGCAGCATTAACAAATAACAACAACCTAACATTTAATCAACAAAAATTACGGAATCTGAGAGAGATAGAGATGGAGTACACGGAGTAGGTATGGAAGTGATGTTAGGGATGATATGAATCAACACGAAACGATCGGCTTTCTGGTACAGATTATCCACAGCCCACCGTACAGCTCTTCTACTGCCTTTGCCGCCAATTCCTCCGGCGTTGCCGCCCTTCACCGCCACCGCCACCGCCGTCGGACCTCCGTCGCCGCCGTCGTTCATGCTTGTTGACTCCATACACGCAACACAATAGATAAAACTTATTCGATCAGAACGAAAGGGGATTTCAGAATATATTCTCAAAATATATATTCTCAAAATATAATAAGATAAATTAGCATTTTGACTTGCAGTTCAGTGTTCATCGGACGACTTCTAACGACCATTTTGGGGAAAAGTAAATTACACTTTGCACACTTATGTTTGCTCGTATTCTTTTTTCCACCCTTTTACTTTTGAATACCTTTTTTTTTCTTTATAAACGGGAAGACTAGTTCTTAGCTCTATACATTATACATACTCGATTATTAAAATCATCACATTTATATTTTATAAATTTTAGATTTAACTATTAGGTTGGAAGCTATCATTATACTACAAGTATATATATTCCTTTATGAAAACTTTGAACATACAATAGCCTATATTAAAGTAGCAGATTAAACGTTTTGATGTAAATTTAACTTCACTTGATTTTTTTTAGTTTAGATTGACCCTTATATAAAAGACGCATCACAACGGTATATCCGGAATATTATAAAGAAAATTATCTTAAAACTTATAATAAAAAAGGAAATACGAGTAAGACGAATCCAATTACTATAATAAAAAAATATTAAATAACAACTGCCCAACTCATATTCCTCAATTACTATTGGTGGGTCTTTCGTTTATCTTCTCCTCTCCTTTTTTTGTTGCATCAGATTACGAGTTCAGACGACCATATATTAAGATTGTTTCTTTGCATTTAACAGGGACACAAATGAGAAACTATATTTCAATTAGACATTTTAAGTAAGTTTTATTTTGTTACGGGACATTTTGAGCATATTATATTTTTGTTTATAAAAAGGGTTGTTAAAAGTCAGTTTTGGCCTTAATGGATATTGTAATCGTGTAAGGGTTATCAACTTATCATCTCCATCGGATCCGGTTAGAAATATTATTATTATTGTTTGATTGTTTGATTGTTTGATTGTTTGATTGTTTGATTGTTTGATTGTTTGAAGCGGTGGCGATGGGGATCCGAAGCAGAAGTGGACGGCGGAGGAGGAAGAAGCCCTACGCGCCGGCGTCGCAAAACACGGCACCGGCAAATGGAAGAACATCCAGAAAGATCCACAGTTCAATCGCTTCCTTTACTCTCGCTCCAACATCGACCTCAAGGTTATATATCTATCTATATATATGTTTACTCATATTCATACAGATTATTTGCTCCGTAATGTGTTAATCTGTGATCGTACTGGACGAATTTCCCCTTTGGCTTTAGAATTCCAACATAGTCTTCTTAAACGTGTTATTTTATTTAGTGGATGATTTCAACCTAAGGATATATATGAGATAGGCATAAATTGGTGCTGAACTTGCGACAAAAGATCAATTGGTATAAGTTACAGTTTGAATAGGAAGGAGTTGGAAATTTTTATGTCGCATTAGGTGCTAGACGTGGTGTTTGTGAATTCTTATGTCAGATGGGAGGACTTTAAAATTTACATGAATTTATGAAACTATGAGGAGATTTTCGATAAGTTGTGTGAATAGTTGGTGACAAGCTTGAAGCATTTTTACCACAATTTTGGATTTGACACATGTGTGATATGATCTTTAAAATTGAAGCATGACTCTTTGATTTCAACGGGCATGTTCAGTGTTGTAATTTTTTTTTGTTGCAGATGTAGAAGTTAACTGTAAATGTGATTTTG
Organism: Flaveria trinervia; assembly: GCA_025506515.1. Lineage (NCBI taxonomy): Eukaryota > Viridiplantae > Streptophyta > Magnoliopsida > Asterales > Asteraceae > Flaveria > Flaveria trinervia. The sequence goes on from CM046453.1 coordinate 940,196, forward strand.
ATTCTTTTATTTTATTTTATTTTTTTTACTTTCATGTGCCCCCATAATCATTTATCTGCAGAAGGTTACCGAGGAGATGAACTCTACTTCTTTCCACGACCCATCTGAGTAGCAAGTTATTGTAATAGATCACCATTTACAATTGGATGAATGTATTTTCTTTTACCATTATAAGTTTAGATTGAACATTCTTGTTCATTTATCATAAACTTTAATATCTATATAAACTGATGATGTTATCTATTGTAGGATAAATGGCGGAATATGAGTGTCAGTGCAAATGGCCAAGGTCCAAGGGAAAAATCAAGAACACCAAAACCAAAAAGTAACACAGATTCTCCTGCTACTCCATTGGCAGCTCAACAAGCTCCTGGTTCATCACCTGCGGTTGCTGTTGATGTAGTATCTACAGACGTGTGTATGGATGATTCTTCAAAATGCTTACTAGATGGGAAGACGGCTTCAAAGTATGTTACTTGCTTTCTGCTAGTGTCTCCTACTTCACATGTGCATGAATCTTCATATCTCGATGATTATTAAATAAGTTAAAGGATATGTGGAGGCTGCCCGAGTATTCAACCTTTTTTTTTTGGTAATGACACCACATATGTCGAAACAACTTTATAGGCCACACAAGTATGCTTTTGGTTTCATCTACACAAGTTCTGGCCAAAAACAAGCTGGATGATGAAATTGCCCTTACTATTTTAAAAAGACAAAATACTTATGATGAGGTAACATGAGATGGATTAAAATTGTTGGAATCTGAAAAAATAAGGGCATTTGGTTATCCAAATGTTTTTGGCCAGAATTACTATATACATGCTTGGGTGGCCTATAATATAGTTTCAATATATTGTAGTTCTTAATAAGAAAAGGTTTAGTACCTGGGAGACCTACACATACATGCTTTCTGCTAGTGTCTACTAATAATTTGTTTGCATGTGCATGAATTTCAATATCTTCATGGAATTAAGGGATAATTATATGTGGAGATTACCCAAATATTTAGTTTTTCTTTTTGTTAAGGCCACCCATACATTGGGAAAAAAATTTAGACCACCCAAGTATGTTTTTAGTTTCATTTAGCACCACATCCAGCCGAAAATATGTCTTTGGACACAACCTCTCTTAAACTTTTAGAAAAGAAAATGATACGTTTGATGATGTGTAAGCATATTATAGGATAAAATAGTTACTCTTTTCCAAAAAAAAATGATTGAAATGTGCATCACCACAACATGGTTTTGGCTAGAGTTGGTATAATGAAACAAGATACATGCTTGGGTGGCCTATATATTATCCCACAGATTGACCTTATAAGTTTTGTTGCTATCATGTTCAAGTGGTCGAACTTTTCTTTAGCTCTTATAGTGAAACTATTTGATATTTATAGAAGGTTTGCATAAAACTTTTAGTCCTATTTATACAATGTATACAAGTGCTAGTAACTGGCTCAATACATATGAGAACATGAATTATGTGAAGTTAATCACACTTGCATGTCTAGTAATATGAGATCATCGGCACTAAAATAGAAATCTGATTGTTGTAGTAAGTTTTCAAGTGTGATTTTTCATATTTCTTTTTAGCATTAGTCAGCAAGGATGTAGGATTGGAAAAAGGAAACTACATGCTTGGTTGACTCTTCTTTAATTTGTTATCATTAAATTTCTAATTTGCCTTTTTATAAAAAGGATGGTATTTAACATCTTTGCTTTCATTACTCAAGGTATAATGCAATGATCTATGAAGCACTATCAACCATGAGGGATCCAAATGGATCAACTACGAGTGCAATCGTATGTTTCATTGAGGTACTCATTAATCTGATATACCGGTCAATATATGATTCTTGAAAGTCATGTTGATAACTTTGATGGTTTACAAATTACAGTATTTTATATTTTGATTCTATTGATACGCAGAAAAGGCACGAGGTGCCTCAAAATTTTAGGAGATTATTAACTTCAAGGTTACGAAGGCTTGTTGCACAAGAGAAACTCGAAAAGGTGATTTTCTTTATATGTTTGTCAAGCTCTTGTGTACGACATGTTTACTGTTTATGTCCTTGAACATGTTACAATTTTAGCGGGAATGGGGACTAATCCTAGAGCATGCTTTATTTGTGATCTAGAATGATTCAATTTGAGATGGGTATTAAAAATGTGGATTCAGTTGATTCATGTGTCCGCCTGTATTTGTAGATGAAGATGAGGCATGGGTTTTATAATAGGACGGGATGGGATTGGGATAGATTTCTAAACCCTGCACCGTTGGGTTTATAGGATATGCCTATATATCTGAGTTTGATATTCATTTACAAAACCCTAACTCATTGACCGAACACGTTTCATTCCCCCATCTACCCATAAACCAAACACCAACTCATTGTTTGGGACAAGCGTGGAATTTGGTTGTCTTTTAATATAAATCTTAGAGGTGGCATTTTCTACCCTTTAGCTTATTAATGCTACACTTTTTGCTATGTTTTAAGCTTTTAATCTCTAATAGGTTAAACAAATTAAATTACAAAGAAGGAGACTGGGTCGAAGCTTTTCAAAGTGTATTTTTGATACATGAAATTGCCTTAAATTTTTATTTGAAAAGACATTATTATTAAAGTAGTATAGTTTTTAGTTATCATATTTGATCACTGATAATAATTAAGAAATCTATAAGTTGTGGTCAAAAAGTATTTCAAGTCAACCCATCTCAGCCCATTTCTGTTCATCATACAAAATACCAGGTTTGACCTGCACCCAACATCCCAACCTACTTGTTTTGCCACCTTTAATAAGTTTAATGTTTTCTCAACTATTTGATATATTATTTGCTGGGATTCAGTGACTAAAGAGGAACATAGCTCTAGTTGAAGTTGCCAAAGTGTATTTTTAATGCCCTAAACCTCCTAGTTTTGTTCCTAAAGTTAGGTTATTCTTGAAATAATTTAGTATTTAAGAATAGTATTCGACACACTAATGATTTTTGAAAAAAATCCATAGCCCAGCAACCTGACCTGTTCCAACCCATATTGATCCGTTTCAACCCAAATCTACTCCTTCCAACCTCTACAAAAGTTCACTTGATCCGACCAATGTATGATATATACCCTTTCTGCCCCATTTGTTTACCTCTAGTAAAGCTAATGTGTATTAAAGTATAATATATATTATCTATCAGGATTCAGTTTTTGACAAGGAACAGTTATGTGAGTGATTAGGTCCAGAACTGCTATCGACTTCGGAGGGAGGTACCAAATGAAACCAATGGCCCAATCCCAAAACCCAAAGAGATCTGGCCCAGACTATCTGGCCCAGTCAACAGTCATCTTGGTGAAACACTAGAAGAAGCAGCTGTTGCTGCTGCATATAAAGTAGCTGAAGCAGAAAACAAGTCGTTTGTGGCTGCAGAAGCTGTCAAAGAATCTGAAAGGGTCTCCAAAATGGCTGAAGAAGCCGAAGCCTTCGTGCAGCTGGCCAAAGAGATCTATGAAAGATGTAATATTTCAAGTCCCTTGCCCTCTAACACACACAACCATAAAACAACCCAGATCAAACCAGGACCAACTATATGTTTGACTTGGTTTGTTCTTGGGTCTAGAGGAGAAAAGGTGGTCTTTAAATTCGGTTTTCGGTTCAGGATATGTTCGAAAATGGGGAACTTGCATGAACCTTGTTAACCACCTATTAATTAGGCTTAAAACATAAACCAACTAGCATTTTATAACTGATTTTAACAACCAGCCTGATGTGGCTATGTATATGGCATGCTGCTAGCTACATAAGCAAAAGGTGCTTATGAAATAAATTAAAAAGTGAAAATTACTTATATGTTTAGAAAAATGAGTTTTTAAAGATTAAAGAGTAATTACATATTTCATCTTGTTTATATTAACATTTCACTTTTCGTCTTTAAACTAAGAAAATAAAAAAAATAAAAAAAACATCCTTCATGTTTGTATTTTGTTTCAGTTAGTTCTTTTAAGATTTGTTCTTATGCTTTTAGTCCTTTAAGTTTACCTCAAATTTAAAGTAAAACATCCTTTATTATAGAGAAAATTACTTAAATAGTGACAAAATACAAACATAAAGCGTGATTTTGTTATTTCTTTAGTTTAAGTACAAAAAGTGAAATTTAGTCTGAACTCTTAAAGGATGAAAATGTAAATTACTCGAGTTTAAAATTTTAGGAACAATTATTGATGTCAAGTTAGACGTCACATGACTTGTAAGTTGTAATTTTTGAAGAAAAGTATCAAAAACAAAAATATGTTCAATCAGTGATAAATATAACATGGTATCTGACCTGACTGTTTTTCTGAACTCGATTGGTAGGTTCGCGTGGTGAAGTGGTGATGGTGGCATAGAGCAATATAGTGTTCACCATGTGTTTTTAATCATTAGTTAGCCTTTTTAATCATTAGTTAGCCTGTTACATATCTGGTAGTTTTGTATAAAATCTAAGTTGTATGACAGTGTCTCTTGCTGTTAAATTTATATTTGGTGAATGTGCAATTTCTAGCTATCAATTTTTAGCATGTGTTTTGATTACTTCAAATAGTTTAAATACAAAATACATGTGCTTTCTTGAATAATCAAATTCATGAGGTTAATTACTATATATAACAACTTATCTTAATGTTTTGTGTTGATAATCATATAATAACTCATCGATCGTTAAATTAAGTCAATATGTTATGTTTCCAATAGAATTTGATGTTATAAATTAGTGAAGACAATTTTCAGATGCTTCATATCGGTTGTTTTCAACATGATGCATTTTAGTGTTATTGAAAATAATCACCAAACTCACCAAACTCGTACACCGTAAGGTTTAAACCTATAATCATAAACCGTAATTGTTGTTCTGATTTTTGTTCCTTGCAAATCTGCTCTCGTTCATAGCTCAAATTTTGTTTATATGTCCCTAATGAGGATTAAATAGCATTAGTGTCTTTAATACTGTGAAACTATTAAAACTAGTCACTGGTTTATGCTTAGTACTAATGGTTTGGCTTACATTTTAACTTAAAAACTGTTAAAAGCGACCATAAACACCCTATTAACACAGCTTTAACACTTAATTATTTATAATATGTCACGTGCCTTTCATTTTCAACAACTCAATTGAGGGTGTGAGATAAACACATTCTAAAATCACTCGAAGGGTATACGAAATTTTAAACATTATTAACATTGAATGCAAATATGGTAATTATGTTCTAAAATAAATTAGATATGATAGTTAAGACTATAGACGTAAACTCTTGATTAATTTTCGCGAGTTAAGAAATGCCTATCGAATTCAAATTTTTCAATGCTTCATATTATTAAAGCATAGATCAGTTTGAACATTTTTTAATTTTTTGTTATAATAGATTGGCTAATCAGCATAGTTTGCTCTTGTTCGACCCTTCATATTTCACAAGGTCTACAACTATGTATCTATTCATGTCATCCCTGGTTCATGATTCGAGAATGCAACATATCATAAAAGATTAAGAGAATGTTTTTTTTCTGGTATTGATTGGATAGGAACGATAATACCAACTTACCATAACATCAACCAAAATCGACCCCAATCATCATCATACTCAACAAAAAACTATAAAAAAAATTATAATAGAACCACAAAGTATTAAGCGTCAACAAAATATGCACGAGGATGGTAAGACGTCTGAAATCCGAATTCAAACTTTTTGTAGGTAAACATCTTAAATAACCATCGATTTTTCAACATGCATGGGGTACAATCGTCCACCAAAAAGGAAACATAGGGGTAAAAGAGGCAATATATAAAAAGAGGAAAAGTAGGGTAAGATTCACCTTTCAATACACATCTCAAAACACCTACAACTTTTTCTTTCACTCGTACTCCTCATCCACACCGAGGAGTTTGAGAAAACCCTAAAAAAGCCTCCCTAAAATTCTCTCATCAATCTTCACAAATCCTTCAATCAATCTCCAAATCAGGTGCTCTAGATCCCTGTTTTTACACTTATTTTGAGTTCTTCGATCTATCGATATGATTTTGTGTTTATCTGTTATGTATCTGTGTATGTTTTTCTCGATCTGAGTTTTCGGATTTATGTATATGTAGATCGGTGTTCATGATTTGGTTATGTGGATGATATAGTATTGTTTATTAGTGTTTTGGCTGCGATGAGTTTGGAGATTTGGATTCTGTTGTAACGTGGATGTAAATCGAGATTTGAATCGACTGTTGGTTTAGATCGGTATAGATGTATGAACTTTTTTTAAAAGTTATGATTTGTAATCTGGAGATTAGATGTCATGTGTGTATGTGTGTGTGTGTTGATAGTACCTGATGTAATGCGTGTTAAGTTTGGAATATAAAGGAGAGGCTTAGATGCACTGTTGTGTGTTAGGCTAGGGATGCAGGTTTTGATGAATTTGGAAGCTATAGAAATCCTTGAAAGTTGTTTTGGTTGAATTTAGAAAGATGTTTGTGCTTGAGGTTTAGGGATTCGGGTTAGCTGCTTCTATGAAGTTGTTTTTTAGCTGTTGGGAAGGATGACCTGAATGAGGTAATTGATCTTATATGTTGTGTGTTCTTTTTGTTATTTATTTGAGTATGTGCTCTTTTTTTTTTAGTTTCAATGTGTAACTGTTCCATTAATTTGATGTCTACTAGTGAGCGTGATAAGTATTATGAACTCGGAAAGCCTTTTATACAATTTTAAGGCTGTTGGATTAATTGCAGCTTTTGATTTTTGCAGTCATGGCAGGCGTTGCACCCGAAGGTTCCCAGTTTGACACTCGTCAATTTGATTCGAAAATGAATGAGTTGTAAGTTTATTTTTTATATATAATAGCTACTCTAGATATTGGTAAATACTATTTTAAGAAGCACTTGGTCAAGTGGTAAAAATAGGTCTTTTACATGCTGGTTACTTACTTTTGTTACTGTTACAGGCTTTCTACTGATGGGCAGGATTTCTTTACGTCGTATGATGAGGTTTATGATAGTTTTGATGCTATGGGTTTGCAAGAAAATCTTTTAAGAGGCATTTATGCATATGGTTAGTTCATATATTATATTTTGTTTATGGTTGTTGGTAATCTATTGAATATGGTAGTTATTTACTTGTATGTTTTTACCATGGTAAGTACTCTAGTACTGTGCACCTTTTGTAGGTTGCTAAACTTTGGGAATTATTTTGGTTAGGTTATTTTATTGACCTTTGGTGATGAATTCGGCACTAATACGTTTTCAGTGACTTATCTAACATGTTTCTTTAAGTTCAGTCAATTACAATTTGTGTAAATTAGTATAATAATTCTCTTGCAAAGAAGTGAAAGTATATAACTAATACAGTCAATCAATCCTTTGCTATTGGGGGGTAATCTGTGATAGCTACACTACAAAATGAGCTCTTCTCTATTCCTTCTCATTGGACAAGGGCAAGTACTTGACTAAGTCAATAATTTAGGGGTGTACAAATTAACACTTTTGCAATTTAGTTTTACTTTATATCTCATAAAGTTTTCTGAGTATCTTGAGTTGTCAATGATCCCTGTACCTATATTCAACACTTTTCTTCACCTTCTTTTTGTGTAAAAGCAAAATAGTAAATAGCCAATAATTTGGCGGTGTACAAATCACTTTCTGTGTGTTAATTTACTTGTATACATGCTGATACATTTTGTAATATTTATGAATTTGTTTTTCTAGGTTTTGAAAAACCATCAGCAATTCAGCAAAGGGGAATTGTTCCTTTCACCAAGGGTCTTGATGTAATTCAACAAGCTCAATCAGGAACAGGAAAAACCGCAACCTTTTGCTCTGGCATTCTTCAACAACTTGATTATAATGTAGTCGAGTGTCAAGCTTTGGTTTTAGCTCCAACTCGTGAACTTGCACAACAAATTGAAAAGGTTATGCGAGCTCTAGGTGACTACCTTGGTGTTAAGGTCCATGCTTGTGTTGGTGGGACCAGTGTTCGTGAGGATCAGAGGATTCTTTCAGCTGGAGTCCACGTTGTTGTTGGTACACCTGGACGTGTTTTTGACATGCTTAGGAGGCAGTCATTACGTGCTGATTATATCAAAATGTTTGTGTTGGATGAAGCTGATGAAATGCTTTCAAGAGGATTCAAGGATCAGGTTACTTTATTTTTTAAGATCAGTATTTATAATAAACACCTTTTAAAAGCATACATTGAAAGAATAAGATATTTTTTTTTGCAAATTCATGCATCTTTACTTAAAGATGCATGTTAAGATTATACAATGCAATATGTTTGTTTCAAAACTTTTTAACCACCGAGTTTTTTTTCCCTCAGATTTATGATATCTTCCAGCTGCTACCATCAAAGGTCCAGGTTGGTGTGTTTTCTGCAACCATGCCCCCGGAAGCTCTAGAAATCACAAGAAAATTCATGAACAAACCCGTAAGAATCCTTGTGAAACGTGATGAACTGACCCTAGAAGGTATCAAACAATTTTACGTCAATGTTGAAAAAGAAGAATGGAAACTTGAAACCCTATGTGACCTTTACGAAACCTTAGCAATCACCCAAAGTGTCATTTTCGTCAACACCCGGCGAAAGGTTGACTGGTTGACCGACAAAATGCGTAGCCGGGACCACACAGTCTCCGCCACACACGGTGACATGGACCAAAATACTCGTGACATCATCATGCGTGAATTCCGATCAGGTTCTTCACGTGTTCTAATCACCACTGATCTTTTGGCCCGTGGTATTGATGTACAGCAAGTGTCACTTGTGATCAACTATGATCTTCCTACACAACCTGAAAACTATCTTCATCGTATTGGACGAAGTGGTCGGTTTGGGAGAAAAGGTGTTGCGATTAACTTTGTGACATTGGACGATGAACGGATGCTTGCGGATATTCAGAAGTTTTATAATGTGGTGGTTGAAGAACTGCCGTCTAATGTTGCTGATCTGATTTAGAAAAGATTTTGGGATGTTTGGTTGGTTTGTTTGTTTGTTTTGTTAAAAATGACGTAAGAAAGATCAAAAGTTAGAACTTGTTATTTTGAAATCTATCGGTTTTGGTTGTTTAAGTTATTTATTATGTTTGACTTTGGGTGTTATAAGATGTTTGGAACTTATTGTCTGTATCCTAAAGTTTGGAACTTATTTGGAACATTGGCTCAACGATGAACGGATTACCTTTATATCTTACCTTGTATAATTTATTTATCTTTGTGAGTAGGTTGTTTGTTTAATAGTTAATGCACTTGTTCATAGATAGTCAACATCATTGTGAATGAACTGCAACTTGGGTCAAAAGGTCCTAACATAAATGTTTGCACTTCATGGTTGAATTTAAATGCACTATTCGATACGATATAATAATGAACTTTAAGATCACCATCATGTTATAAATGGGATTTGGGAGTAAATGGAGGGTATGGGTCTCTCTTTTGAGATCCGGTAAAGATTCGTTTCTTTTTAATGCATCACCCGCTACATAATTCTACATTAGGTGAGGATTTTAGCAAGCTGACTTCTTATCTCATGTTAGCGATGGAGGGTTTGTTCGCCATATGCATTCGACTTTTACCATAGTGTCATAGTGGTGTGGGTTTTCTATAAAACTGGTGAAAGTGAAACATGATGGTGTGTCTAATGTACGAGTTTACATTCGAAGATGTGTTCCACAATCGACTTTGACTGTTTATAAAATTAACAATTACTAGATATTTGGTTTTGCCTTTTGTAAAATTAATATTAAATGAAACTATGAAAAATGACATGACTTTAATTCTGCATTAAATCTACTCGAAAGTCGAACCGAAGACGTTTGCATCATTATTTTTAATTTGTATCACTATCAAAGTATAACAACTATTATATTGGTGTCCCAGCATTGGACTGGTAATTTTCTTTAATATGTATGATTTTTAATTTGTAAATCATACGTAAAAACAGATTTCAAATATAACATAAAGACCTTTACCTCAATCATTTAAACTAAAAAACATTAGAACCAAAGATGCTATTTAGATGCAACTTTTAGAAGTGAGTATATTCATATCAAAATAGATTATGGAAATCAGAAAATATGATTTGAATCAACATAAGTTTTTTTCCCAGAAAAAGGAACTAAAAACAAAACAACTTGAGCTAACACAAAACATTAGTAATTACCATTATTACATATTTTTACTCCTGTGTATGATTCCATCCATGTTTGACACTGACATAGACATCGTGAGATTTGCAGATGCAGAATGAAGGTGAATGGCTATCGATGTAGGCAACCTCACCGTTGCCCTTTAACTTCAGATTCTGACACTCATTTTATCATTTTATCGCTACCATCTCCAAGAACCGCATTGTCCTCTCCACGTCAACTTATCCGAAAGAAATCTTAAAAGCGTCCCTTCTGGCATACTGACCAAGGGTTTTTTTTCTCCTATGTTAGCGTTGGGTCGCTGTGATGATCTAAAACACAAGATATATAGAAGGATAACGTTTCGGGGTGTGCATGGTCGGTTTTGTTTGGTTTTAGCCTAATACCGAAACCGAAAACCGATATTTCGGTTTCTAGGTTTTTAAAATCATTAGCTTTCGGTTTTGGTTTTACTTTGGTTTCGGTTCGGTTTTGGTTTTTTTCGCTTTTACCATTTGGCTTCAAATTTTAGAAAAAATTGTTTTAAAGTAATGAATTTATGACGAAAACTTTGGTCTTACATCATTTTGTTGATCTCTAAATATAATCTATATATTTTTATAAATTAGTTAACATTAAAGTTAAATGTAATCCATTAAATATAAAAACAATATATTAAACAAAACATTTTAATCTATCAATTCAAATAAAAAAAGTTTAAATATTACTTTTGAAATCTAAATATTCAATCTCTTTTTGATAACAAAAGTTAAATAAGTAACTAATAGGCTGGTAATTTTTATAAGTATATGATTACACTTCTAAATTTACAAGTTTGGTTGCATGGTTTTGGATCGGTTTTTTCAGTTTTGGTTACAAACAAAACCAAAACCGAACTGAAAAATTCGGGTTTTTAAAAAATTATCAAACCAAACCGTCAATTTCTTAGCAGTTTTGGTTTTCTTGTTTCGGTTACGTCGGTTATTTTGATTACGATTTGATTATTTCGGTGTTTTACACACACCTAAATTAACGTTTAGTTAGAATTATAATAACCGTTAAGGACATCTTGATTGTTCAGTGATACATGTAATCTTAATTAAAAAATTAAAGGTTAAATCTTACATAATACTAAGTTATGGATGTTTAAAACTGGTGTTATTAAATAACACCAGATTATTTCCTATTTATCTTAAAATATTCCAAAATTGGTGTTAAAAATCATAACAATTTAAAACTGGCATAAAAGTTTTAACTTCGGTTTTTATTAAATAATTCTTAGTAGGTGAAGAGTATGGATGTTTAGACTTATTTTTGTCTTCTTTGTCATTCTCTCTCTCATTTATTTCCTGTTATCTTATTAAAAACTTTAACATTTTCTGTGCAAACATTTTTTCTGATATATCATGTAATGCGAACCTAGAGTGTTCAGATAATTAATTCAACAATACAACAATACAACATTACACAAAGAGTAAATTATCATTTGTATCCCTGATGTTTTTCCATTTTAATCATTTGTATCCCTGTAGTTTCAAAGTTTCGATTTACCCCCTAACGTTTCATTTTTGTCCCCATTTGAATCCAAATAATTAACTCCGTTAAATTGTTCAGTTAACTTTTTGTAAAATAACAGAACTATCCTTAACTCACACATTCATCCACCCACCTAACTCTTTCTTTCTCTCTCTCTCTCCTCACACACACACACACTCACTAAAATGAAATTAGGTTTAATGATTATAACCTTCTGATCGGTGATGAAGACTTCGGTAGATTCGTGTCGAGTGAATCCATCTTCGTTCTCAGTGGTGGATTCTTCTTCTTCGTTGAAGAATTCGAGTAGAGTGAACCCATATCGATGATTTGTGGGAGTTTTGATTTCTGAAACATCTGGGTTGTGGTGGGCGGCGGCAATGGAGGTGGTGGGGGTTGTGGAGGCCGACGACAGTGGAGGTGGTGGTGGTTGTGGAGGCCGACGACAGTGGAGGTGGTGGGGGTTGTGGAGGCTGACGGCAGTGGAGGTGGTGGTGGTTGTGGAGGCCGACGACAGTGGAGGTGGTGGGGGTTGTGGAGGCTGACGGCAGTGGAGGTGGTGATGGTTGTGGAGGCCGACGACAGTGGAGGTGGTGTGGGTTGAGGTGGCCGGTAGTAATGGAGGTGGTGGGGGTTGTAGAGGCCGGTGGTAGTGAATGTGGTGGGGGTTGTGGAGGGCAGCGATAGTGGTGGTAGTATGGGTTAAGGTGGCTGGCGGCAGTGGAAGTGGTGGTAGGGGTTGTGGAGGACGGCGAGAGTGGAGGTGGTGGGGGTTGTGGAGGCCGACGACAGTGGCGGTGGTGTGGGTTGAGGTGGTCGGTAGCAGTGGAGGTGGTGTTGCTTATGTTGATGGGCGGAAGTTGTTGATGGTGTGCGTGAGGTTTGGAGGTGATGTGGGTCAAAGGAGAAGATGATGATGATGTTGGTGGTCTCACAAAGTTTTATTTTTTATTTTTTTATTTCTAAGGGTAATTTAGTCTTTTTCACAAAGAGTTAATTAGAACAATTAAATGGAGTTAGTCATTTGAATTCAAATGGAGACAAAAATGAAATGTTAGGGAGCAAATTGAGACTTTGAAACTGCAGGGATACAAGTGACTAAAATAGAAAAACTTTAAAAATACAAATGGTAATTTACTCTTACACAAAATACAATTTTTTTGTAACTTAAAATGGATAAACGAATTCGTGTTACACCTAGGGTGACAATTCTACATACAACTCCCAACATAATAGAAACATGACACCATTATAATTAAGCTTTGGTTGTCATGTAATCATGTGTCACTTGTTTAATTAAAAAATATGACATCCCAACCATCCCAAAGTATGATTAAAGTAGGTCTATTATGCTATTATGTAAAACCTATTACACGTGTAGTATACGTTAACATAATTCTTAATGTATTCAGATTAAAGTTGATGTTGTTCACAATATTAAATACACAATTCGTAAGCACTGTCAATTCAACATGTCTATTGCTTATTACCTGTCACTTTGATAACCCACAACCATGGGCGAAACATTAAAGGAGCTAGAAGGGGCCAATGTTTTCAGAACTGGATCGGATCTTGAACCGGACGTTTTATTGCTTTGGAGGTTCAAACCGGTCCATTTTCCTGGTCCGACTATTGGTTCGAGACGAACCGATCGTTTCGACCAGCCAAATACAATCTATAAGAACCGGACCGGCCACCTAACCGCCCTCCGCCCCTCTATAAAAATGTGCAAACTCTGTTACCGCTCGCAACTTTGACACGATTGTGCATACCAGCACGAGTGGTGCCTAGATACTTGTGTGGATATTGTCATAACCCCATTTTTGTATAAAGATCATATTCATGTACCTACCTATTATAACTTTTTTTCTTATTTTTCCTTTAACTTAAATCATGAAACGGAACATTTGGTAACAATTTGTAATGAACTAAAGCTTAATGTTTATGATCTATGATAATAATGCTTACATTATTTGTCAGATGTCATTTTCAGATTCATTCTCCCATTTATTTTCTCATCTAAATTATTTATATTATTTCAAAAATTCAAATAACTAATTTTTAAATCTTTTTTTTTCTCTCTATATTATAAATCTAAGTTTTTCTTTAATCAATAATTTTAAAAAGACATTATTCATTAAATGAAAACTAAGTATTTTAATTAATACACTTTTTCAAAAACATCTTTTTCTAAAACTATGATTTGTTTTCTAAAACAACAAAACTTTTTGAAGTAATGAAATTATTTAAAATCATTCTTTTTATTAAATAAAAGTTTAATATAAATAATTTACAAAAACAAACCCGGAGTTTTGAACAACAAATATTGAAAAAATATTAATTTTTATCAAAGCAATATTTTTTTAAAACAAAAGTTTTAGAAATAATTAATGGTTTCAATTAATCAAAGTTTTTTACTCATATGTAATTCTAGTTATATCTTATATCCAAATAATGCTTCACAGTTCATAACATGTAATACACGAGGTTATACCCTAGTAACTAATAATCTGCAAACTACTTTTATATATATATATATATATATATATATAATATATATATATATATATATATATATATTATATATATATATATATATATATATATTTGTTGATACATATGTACATAGTTTACGATCTTAATGTAATATGTCTGTCATGTCCTAAATGTAGTGAAACGAATGAGTTGAATGAAATATAATATGTGGTTGTTGATCTTAATGTTTAATGTTTCAGTGTATGTTTTAATGTTTATCATTTATTAACGCATATTGAACCAACTATATAGGTTTGAGGTGGTTTGAATAGATCTTAGTCAAGTAATGATAGAGAAACATATTCAAACTTAGTCGTATGAAATTTTCATGCGAATTGATCATGCTAATGATTCATACGCATGAATACTTCATGCTAATGGACTAGTCGCACGACTGAACCAGGAGACTAGATCAGTCGCACGACTGAGATATATGGATGACGCAATCGCATGACTGAACCTTCAGTCGTCTGATTGACTCAGTTGCATGCTTTAGTCGCACGACTGAACCATGCTAATGGTCCAGTCGTACGATTGACAAACCCTAACCTATAAATACCACTTAATTCGTGAAAAAACGAAACACTTTCAATTTTTCGACTCCTACTCGTACCCTAGCCGTCCAGAACGTCCAAAAAAGCCAGTCCAAGTTCATAGATCGTTCTTGATCGATTCTTATTCGTTCTTAACGTTTAGTTTATTCTTATATCGATCGGGTTAACGTTCTCACTGATTGGATCGCCAATCAAATAGGATTCCGCACTATTTAAGTTGGTATACACGTAAATCAGTTAGTACTCCTCCGTACACGGTCCCTAACAATACTTATCTCAATTTCATATAGCATTTTTTTTAGCTTTAAAGGCATGAAAACAACGTCTCAACTTAAGATAAAAGGAATATATTCCACAAGTCGGTAATTATTAAATTAATATATAAAAACAATAAACTTCACTATTAAGCAACCCCAAGTCGGGCCGCAACACCTTAACTTACAATATAAAAAAACAAACGTTGCACGACACTATTATGTCAAAATCTACCGTACTTATTATTTAATTGTGTTATTCTGCTTTATTTTTTGTTTTTGTTTTTGTTTTACCGGTGATCTTAAATCACTAAACTATGATATGAGATGTTTTATTGACAATAGTGATTTAAACATAGATAATGATATAAGCAAACATTATATGATAAACACACACTGCAATAATTTTTCAAAACTATACAAAACGCTATGAAAAATACTTTTCAAAATATAGAAGCAACAATTTCAATTTAGAAATTTATAGACATCACTAAAGTCATAACCTTGTATCTAGTAAAGAACATATTTTGAACTTTGAAGAATATCTCTCAACAAGCTCATTAAGTTCTTACAATATTTTTATATGTAATGGAAGCTTCAAATGGTCAAAATATGGACCAAGTGAACAATTTTAATGCTAATAACCCCAAATCAATTAGACATATGGTACTAATAGTTTCTTAAGTTTGTAATGTGAGGACAAGCTTGATGATGGGAAAATGACAGAAAAAGTCATAATCATCTTCATAATATAAAAAATACTTTACACAAAGAAATTTAAAAAAAAAATACTAACTTGGTTAAAATGACTTCAAATGCATCTCCGCTTACATATGAAGCTAAATATATTTTGTATATTCTAGAATTAAATTCTTGAAATTTATACATTAAAGATGGTACGTATTTAAATAAGTAAGCAGAGAGAATATGTGAATGGATGATTGTAAGAAAAAATAAAAATAAAGAAAGGACCATCAAAGATGAATATAATAAAAGGATAATGTTACTCTTAAAAATACGAAGAAGATCCTTTTTTAAACGTATTTAAATAAATAAGTGGAAAAAGAATGTGCCTAATTTAATGGAATGTTGATTATTAAAAAATAAAAATAAAAATATAAAAGCTACATCAAAGATGAATAAAATAAAAAAAGATAATGTTACCGAAGGAGATAATAATATGCATGTTAGGTTGTTGATATTTTGTTTGCACTGAATTTAATACATAGTTTTGAAGGCATATCTATCATTTAAAAACTTCTAGATTTATTAGTTTCTTTTCCCGAAAGGTCAATATTTATTAATTAATTGTATACTTTTCTAAACTTATACCATGAAAACCCATGCACTTAATGCTTGCCTAAATTAAAGTAATAAAATGGAAAGATTGAAAAACATAAAACTTAAACATTAATTAATAAGTTGTCATCTTTATCAATATGTGAAACGTGCAATAGTGCATACGCTTCCTAAGCCAATAATGAAATAAATATAATATATGAAGTGTAACTCATTAGCATAAAAGTATTAAACAACATAACCAAGTGAGTATTAGTTGCATAATCAAGAAAACGTAAGTTGTTGTTAGAACCTTAAAAAGATTAATAGTTTAAAACTACAAATATATAAATCTGTGCAAAAAATGTCTAAAGATAACGTGTTTATATATCATAAGGTTATACCGTATTATCAAGTTAGTGAAGATGTAACAAAAAAATAAGTGCCTATGATATATAATTATACACATATGTGTGTCATAATATGAACACTTCTGACATATTATTTTAATTGTCTCATGAGTCATTTAAATATTTCTTTTGATATAAAAAACGCACTTTGTGCTTCACTTAAATTAATATAATAGTTGCAAAAGTATCGGTGGAACCGGTGAACCACGCGAACTGGTTAGATGCGTGGGGTAGAGGGTGTGTCGCCTACTTGCTAAAAACACAAATGAAATGGCCGATCATGAATTCTATAAAGTTTTTAAGATCTTAACTTTTGAGTTCATAAGTATATATATAATATGCAGTTCAACTTATGATAAACACAACAATAACAACCAACACTAACCGTATTTTGTGAACTTTATAATGAGCAAATAAATATAAATTTCAAAGTGTTACAAATAGAAAGAATAAAATAGATATCACATTACACGGTAATTTATTTATCTGGATATGAATTTATAAAAGGTAAGCGTACTATTTACACCTTTATACTTGAACGTACTACACTTAGTAACTACTTAGATACGCATATCGTAATAAGATATTTTTTACAAAATAATAGCACGCAAGTATTATATACTAAATATAATCTAAAAATAGATATAATTGAATGATTTCATTATAACGTATATATGTATTTATAATAAAAGTTGATATGCTAAAAAGATTACATAAATAACGTATCTACACACCTATTTATTAAAATACATCATGAAAATATCTTTACAAGACAATAAACGTTATAATCTAATATGCCATGTAATGCTTAATACACATTGTATGAGCTTTGTCGTTGTTTCGCATTTGTCAATTTCAACAATCATATGGACCGTAAAACATAATGATGTACTCGTATAATATCTTATGTGGTCCACTGTATATCTAACCATAACACCTCGTATGACTCATATAACATTAGACTATCCATAGTGTGGCCATCCGTAGCCTTATACACTGGGGTCATATAATCCTATACTGGCCGTATAATCGTTCTGACAACCCCTTGAAATTTTTTTGTTATAGTCATGGTCGAAATTTGTTATACGCGTCATATAACGCTATATGTTTTGTATAAGAGGTTGCATTAAAGCTATATGTGATGTATAACCCTCTGACAACATCCTTAAGTTTTTTTGTTTTCAATGTATTGGATCGTTACAGTGCATATGATACCAAAAATTTATAATATCGATGTCTCCCTGGATTTTTTTTTGAACTCCCAACGAATAATTTTTAGCCCGGTCACCCAGGTAAACCTATTGGCGAAAGGGCACCCATGCCTGCGAACACATACAGCGCCGGTGACCCGACTCGCCCAACATTTGAAGGGAAAACCACAAAGACCCACTGTGGTAAAAACCTTAACCCACTTGAAACATATTACACCTAGTGAGACTCCAACCTATGACCTCCACTTTAGAAAGTCATGAAGTGCACTCACAATGGAGTCCTTAAAAGTATGTAAGTGTGTTTGCTATATTATATGGAATGGTTTTGAGTGGTTGTGAGTGAAGTAAAAAGAAAATATTATTATAGATTGGTATATTTAAAGAATCAATGTTTAATTCTTATAAATTTTTTAATATTTTTTAAAATGGTTGTGAGTGGAAGAGAGAAAAAAAATAACAACAAAGATATAAAAAATATTATTTAATTAAAAAAAAGAAAAAATATATTAATTTTTAGTATAAATATAAATAAAAATAAAAAAATTAATATACTCTAAATCATAGAATTCATTCGCCTCCCTAGTATTATTTCATAAGATTAGAAATTGGAATCCCATGAAAATCTGTGTAACAAAAGTCATTGAAGAAGTTATTAAAAAGCGCATCTATGACGTAAGAGTTTATACTTTAAAGTTTGAAAATTTGATTTTGACCTTCAAAAAGATAGAATAATAATAATGCTCACACCCATCACCTCTTTTCTCTCTCACACACAAACACACACACAGAGAAGAATCTGATGACAATCATCACCGTGTGTATACATATACATACATATATGTGTATACATATATGTGTATATATGTATAATATACGCACACCGATACATCGAGATACGATTTCCAAATAATCCAATAAACCGCCTAATCTCTCCCCCAATCCTTACTTCCTCTTTATTACATATACAATATACAATATACATACATTACTCTCTCTGCATCATCTCAACTTCATCATTTTCAATTTCAATTTCAATTTCAATTTGAGTTTTCAACTCTCAATTCAATCGATTCTCTATTGATCTTGCTGTTTCTTCACTTGTAATTCATACATCTGCGTTCATTTGAAGCGATTTGTCATCAATGGCGCTGTTAGACACGCCAAACGTCGGAGAGACGACGGCGACGGCGTATGTAAGGCGGCGGACGAGTGTGAAGGCGGATGCCGGAACCGGAGGCGGATTGTGCGAGAAGACGAGCTCGTTCGATTGCGGTGAGAGTGGAAGGGAACAGATCCGAGATGGTGAAGGAGCGAAAGAGGAATCGAAGGGGAGTGGAGAAGGGGAGAAGAAGAAAGGAGGTGAGACGAGTCTGTTGCATTTTGCGTATCGGCCGTCTTCTCCGGCTCATCGAAGGATTAAGGAGTCTCCCCTTAGTTCTGATGCTATCTTCAAGCAGGTTTTGCTTTGCTTTGATTTGTACCTGTTTGTTTGTTAATTTGTCTATTAGAGTCGTTTTAAGAATTGGAAGATCAAACTCTAGTGATATTGGTAGAATAAGGAGTAGGTGGTGCTATTGATTGTGATGTGTGAAGTGTGTTCTTGATATAAAAGAGGATGTATCAAGAATTTAGGTTAGTTAAATGACTGAGTGGCTTTGAAATTGGCTTCAATTTTGTTTTATTTACACTATAAAAATGCATACTGTTTGAGAGTAATGATTTGTTTATAAGTTGGAACTGAATAGAAGGGAAGAATGTGGGTTAGAATGTTTGGTGGGTAGTCATGGTAGATCATATTGTTCTGGCTCATAGTTTTGGTGGAAGAGTAAGAACTGAAATATTTTACTCTTAGATCTTTTAACCAGTCCTAAACAATTTATTTTTGAAGTGTATATGCTTGTGTAGTGATTAGTTGAGTAGTGTGATTGTAGAATTTTTATCAAGCAATGGCTAGAAACCAGGAGTATAATTTGTTGTAGATATAGTGTTTTGCATGTGTAAGTTGTAATTTTAGCTGGTCAATAGGGTCCTGTATAATGATTAGTGTAGAAAGAAGGAAAGTTGATTTCTTAGAAAGAAGAAGCTATCTTGAGAGGTTCACACTTGATGATAGACGGTTTAGATGGAAGTGTCACTGTGTGTGATAGTATTGATAATTTCCAATGACCTGATCAATACACGAGTTTGGATGATTCAGCTTTATAGGACCAGAAAGTTAAAAGTGGAACATAATATCTTACACTTTAGCGTAGCATACACCTTTATTATCAATAAGTTATCTTCTCGGATACTAATAACCTAAATAATGATATCTTTGTTGTAATGCTTTATTTGTATGCCTTGTTCTGAGTGCCTATGAACTCAAAGGAAGGTACACCTTAAAGCAACATAAGATCTTCTAGTACAACTTTAAAAGTTAGTTGTATGGATTATTTTCCATGTCGTTGTTTTATTCCTGTGTTCTTTTGATTTTGTTCTCATTATCAGGCTTGTTACTGTGCTAGTATACTATCACATATATTGTATAAGACAAATGAAATGGATAATTTGAAACCTCTGGCAGAGTCATGCAGGCCTCTTTAACCTTTGTATAGTGGTGCTTGTCGCTGTAAACAGTAGGCTCATCATCGAGAATCTGATGAAGGTAAGCCCAATGTGGTGTCTATGATTGGAGATTTGCGTCAGCTTATACAATCGTATCAATCATATAAATTACTGCTAACATCATCCCAATTACATTTGCAGTATGGATTATTGATCAATTCTAATTTTTGGTTCAGTTCAAGATCATTAAGAGATTGGCCACTTCTCATGTGCTGGTAATATTTTTTTCTAGTTATTCTTGTAAAAGCCATATAAGAAATAATTACTTCCATTTTAGTGAACATGTGATCTTTTTTTTAATATTTGATATGGATGTGTTGATTTCTGATCTTGTAGCCTCTCTCTCCTGCTCTTCCCTCTTGCGGCTTACATTGTTGAGAAATTGGCTTGGCAAAAACGTTTATCTAACCCCGTAAGCAAATTGTTCTCTATTGCTATGAGGAAATATTGTTAAATTTACCGAAAGTAATTAAATCTTTACTCTTGCAGGTTGTAATCACTCTCCATGTTATAATAACTACAACTGCAATTCTGTATCCAGTTTTCATGATTCTTAGGTCAGTTTTTTTACACCCTTAAATGCTTTTCAAGAATATACAAGTTTGTGTTGTGCTTTCTGATGTATAGTCTCAGTTAACCTAGTTTTCATTATTGTTATTGGATAGTCATTTGAAAATACTGAATAAAAGACTGATCTATAGCTTGCCTTCCTTTTTTATACATGGAATTATGCTGGAATGTATTCCTTTTAGAACTCTGGTAAAACTATCTGTGATACAGATGTCAATATTCTTTCACTGTGCATCCAGATTTTTTTACCTTTTTTCAGACATTTATAAGCTTCATGTTGTCCGTTAGTTACAAACTTATAAAGTAACATGAGAACAACCTTGAAACCCCTGTGGAGACATTTTTCTGTATCAGGGCTCTCATCTATATAGGCTAAATTATGAGCCTATCTTTTATTCTTGTAAAAACTAAGTCAATATCTAGGTGGCAAAATGGTGAGTTGGGTAAATGCTAGGTTGACATACAATTTTCCACTTCTACCTTTAAAATAGTTGCAAAAAATTAATATATTAGTATTATAAAAACTGTTTTCCAAGATTATAACAATTTAGAAAGTTGGATAAAAATTGATTATGTGACTGGTTTTTTTTACCCATTTCAACCCACTTCTTTTTTTGCCAAGTTTTATAAAGGTGACATGTTACGATAAAAAACCCAAATCTGTCTGTTTTCACAGAAACAGATTGAAACCACCCCACTACTACTGTTGCCTTCTTAAAATATAATTTATACACTCATGCATAAATAGAATCAATTTCTGGATATGGAAGCCCTTAATTGAAGTTGAGACTTAAGTATGCAAGACATGAATCATTCTCATGTGTTGTTTAAAGCTGTGCAGGTTTGGTTCAGTTGTTCTATCAGGTGTTTCATTGATGCTGTGTGCTTGCATTAATTGGTTAAAGCTGGTATCTTTTGTGCACACAAATTACGACATGCGGTCTCTTGTGAATTCAACTGATAAGGTAAGTGAATAGGTGTTTGGTCTTCATCACAAATCAATCTTTGTTTTGCCTTAAAATTTTAAAATATTGAGTTATTTTATGGGAATGTTTTTTAATGTACTTGCATATATTATATTGTTAGGGAGAAGCGGAGTCCAAATCTTCAAATATTGAGTTATTTTATGATGTTGACTTCAATAGCTTGGTTTATTTCATGGTTGCTCCCACTTTGTGCTACCAGGTATAAAATATTTGAGCCTTCACTACTCTATAATTGGTTGATACATGTACTTATAGATAATTATATAGACAACTCCAAAACTGTTTTCACTACTCTATAATTGGTTGATACTTGTACTTTTTTCTTGCTGCTTTATTTTTAGTATTTTTAACTTCTTCACATCTTATTTTACCATTAGTCTCTTGCTTAACCTGTGTGGTAACCTTTTCACTTTGGCATATGATGATAAAATTCACGTTATTGTTCAAGTACTTACCTTAACTGCTTAGTTTTCCTGCATCATGAATTTCTTTTTGTTATCATTATTAATATTATATTGTTATCATTATATTACTATTTATATAATAATAATAATGATAATAATAATAATAATAATAATAATAATAATATTATTATTATTATTATTATTTAATTACTATTATTATTATTATTGTTGTTATTATTATTATCGATCATCATTCATCATCATCATCATGGTCATTATTATTATTATTATCATATCATATTGAGGCATTTTTTACTTGTAGATTAGTTATCCTCGCATTGAGTTTATTCGAAAGGGTTGGGTGCTACGACAACTGATCAAGCTAGTAATATTTACAGGGTTATGGGATTCATCATTGAACAAGTAAGTCCGTCCTTTTTAAGGAGGCTACAGTTTCTTAACTTGTCTTTTATTTGCTTCCATAAGGTAGTGTTTGGTATGCAGTAACGACTAGTCCATAAGGAATTTAATTCTCTTCAGTTTTATGAATTTCTTTCCTAGGAGAGGGCGTTTGGTATCCATGGAATGAAAGTTCACAATTCTTTTCCATTAAATATTTATAACTATAGTAAATACTCAATAATGTTTGCTTTTTACTAATTTGTTTCTTACTTATTTAACATTACCAAAATAATAATCTCTTATGCGAGGGTTTAAATCTGTTTTATGTTAAAAAAATTATTTTGGCACAAATAAGTTTCTATATTTCATATCAATTGTGTATTAACTAGAAGCAAAATATATATATCAGGATTTATCTATAACAAGAAACATAGGTATAAGGTATGAGCTAATATTTGTTTACGTTTCCTCCATTTTTGTCATTGGTATTATCACTAAAAAGTGACATGTTTGGAAAAATGTTAAATAAATATTTTATATTATACCAATAAATATTGGTTTATACATCATTTTTTATGTTATATATGAATCTATATATCTTTTGCTTCTAGTTAGTACATATGATTGAATGAACTATTGAAAATATATTTCAATAGTTAAAATATAAAAAAAACACTGAAGAAGATTAAGAGAACTTCAAATAATATCATAATAAAAATATTATTGATTAATTTTGACACATTAGAAATTATTTTCATGAAAGTCATTACTTTTGTAGAAATCACTGTTATTATTGATTTTAATGGTAAATGTTAGATTAAATTGTAAGATGGCATTCCATTCATTGAAGGGTGATGAAAAA
Organism: Flaveria trinervia; assembly: GCA_025506515.1. Lineage (NCBI taxonomy): Eukaryota > Viridiplantae > Streptophyta > Magnoliopsida > Asterales > Asteraceae > Flaveria > Flaveria trinervia. The sequence continues at coordinate 963,914 of CM046453.1, forward strand.
ACACCCCTTCCCTTAGGATTGAAATATGAAAATACTTAAAACAGAAAAATCACATTCGTTTGAAATGGTCCATTCATTTCCTACATGTTTGTTTTCATTTAGCGGAATGGTTCATATTATTCCTGCATACAAACATTACCTAAACATGTCAAACTAATATGGTTAGTATATCTTATCTGCAGTATATCAACCCAATTGTCAAAAACTCTCGACATCCACTGAAAGGAGACATTTTATATGCAATTGAGCGGGTTTTAAAGCTTTCAGTTCCAAATCTATACGTTTGGCTCTGTATGTTCTACTGCTTTTTTCATCTTTGGTAAGTATCTGCTGCTCTTATCACTCTAGTGATGGCTTTTCTGCAGCATTCTAGTCACATATACATGCATTACTGTAACATAGGCTGAATATACTTGCTGAGCTTCTTCGTTTTGGGGATCGTGAGTTTTATAAAGATTGGTGGAATGCACAAACTATTGAAGAGGTGTGATCTATTTACTAATGTTATTACTTTAATATTCTAGTGTTGTTTTTTTCTCATTGCTACCATTACTTGCTGATCTTATTTTATTTGCATGCTTTCTTCACCTTATGCTGCTCCAGTACTGGAGATTATGGAATATGGTAAGCCTAGCTTTAAACTTACATTCCTCGGTTTTATAGTTTATATGTCTTTTTGCTGATGTTATATTGTGCTCTTACACACACACATACCCTCACGCACATACACACATTGGTTTTGATTACTGCAACCATTGACGATTATAATATATTTGTGGGGTATATGTTTCTCTTTTGCTGCTGCTATCTCCTGCTTTTACCCACACAAAAACACGTATACATATACATAATTGTTAGATACCGGAAATCAAAAACTTTGATATAGAATAAACAACCTGATTTGAGATGGGCTGATTCTCCAATTACTAAGGTAAAACCTAACTTGATAAACAAAAACATGGACCCTTAAGAAAATGCAAGAACGCTAATAAAAAAAACTAAACATTGGTGGGAGTCAGTAATTTTGGCAGTGGTTTTGTTGTGGATCGGTAGTCGAGCATGGAATTCTGAATTTTGACTACTGTAATACACTAATACCCTCTTTCAAGGAAGATATCAAAGAGTCTAACCAAGCTCTAATGGTTGCTGATTGGGCGGCGATAGCAGTTTCTCGTGTGTTCCGATCCATACTCTCTTCGATGTTCCCCGACAATAGAACCATTTTTAGATATCGGAAATCGAAAGCTTAGATATAGAATAAACAGCCTGATTCGAGATACGATAGAGCTCTAAATACAAGGTAAAGAACCTAAGTTGATAAACAAAAACATCGACCCCTTAGAAAAATGCAGCCACACTAATATTCAAACTAAACCTTGGTGGAAACGGTTAACCCCACTCCCTAATTTGGTGGATCATCCCCTGTTCCTAAATTCTCAATTGTTTTCCCTCCTTCCAAGTTCCCTCTGCCCGTATCCTTATATCCAGCAACAACTGGGTCTGACCCTGTCTTTGGTTCGTATCATATATATATGCATATGCATATACATATACGTATTTTTGGTTTGATTACTGCAACTATTGTCATTAAAGGCATAGACGACAGTTCTAATTTATTTGTTTCTTTTCTTGCAGCCTGTTCATAAATGGATTGTAAGGCATCTGTATTTTCCTTGCTTGCGTAATGGGATACCTAGGGTAATGATTTATTGTTCCAATTGTATATCACATCATGCCTAGAAAAATACAGTTTCCATTCATTTATGACTTTTATTTTCGTTTGTTGTAATTAATATTTGATTTTGTGGCCCTTGGATTCAGGGTTCTGCCATCTTGATTGCATTTTTCATGTCTGCTGTGTTCCATGAGGTATATTTTTCTCTTTAATCTTTTACTTTAGTCGCATAACATGTACCCTGGACCAATTTACTTACAGTAGAAATTTGATTGTTCTTTCTACTTCTCTAAGCTTTGTATTGCTGTTCCCTGCCACATTTTCAAATTTTGGGCCTTTATCGGGATCATGTTTCAGGTAATATTCTCCCTTCATTTTCATACTTTTTGCTTGATGTGTCAGTTATATCACCATCTACCATACATAGCATATTAGATTTGTTGGGTGATTTGAGTAACGGGCAAAATGGGTTTGGTTCATATTAGATCAGTTTCATGTTCTGGGCAAAACAGGCCGGGTTAGATTGGGTTGACCTGGAAAGAGGAAACACCTCTTTTATTATCATATGCATGGGATAGAGTGTGAAGACCACCTCTATATTTAAACTATTTTAGAGGTGTTAGGTATTACGTGTTCGCGGTTGACCTGGTGATTCGGTTAGGGCTATAGAAATCAATATATTACGACGACTAGGGGCTTAAGAACTTGTTAGTATTTCTAATTGACTTCTAAAACAAGTGATGAGATCATGATAGTGATAACGATAGCAATACATGTAACTACGCGGCCGAACGATAATTCAACAACCAAGACACTGAAGTAACACAAAATAAACTGTTTTGGGTACCTCTTTCTTGGCTAAACAGCAGCACACACAGAACACAACAGCAGCCCTGTTCTCGGCAGAAACACAGCCCCTTGCGCCGGCTGTAGGCTGCAGCTGTTGGTGGTTATCGACTGCAATCAGCAGCAGTTAGAAGGGAACAACAGCAAGAATAACGAAGATGATATTGCAGTCACACAACACAAAACACACAAGCACAATATATAAAAGCAATAAAGAACACAAGGATTTAACGTGGTTCGGTCAAGTATTGACTTACGTCTACGGACTACAAACCAGGTTTTCTTTTTATTACCCTTGAAAGATAAAGATTACAAGTACAATAAAAGACAATTAGGATTAATACTCAAACTTAACAAAAATAAGTTAACATTGATTAGGGTTAGGCCGGCCACCCCCAAGATGGATTGGAGCCCACACCACAACAATCTCCCACTTGGGCTTCAAAACATCTTTACCAGCCCTCGACTTGTATGTGTCAAACGTTTCAACCTACTTCCACTTGGATGCCTGAAACATTTTCAACTGCACTTGTTTTGTACTTCTGTAATCTTGAATCTTCATGAAAGAAACTTTCATACCACCTCATTCATACCCTCTTGCATCTGCAATTAACCATGAAGGCCAACTGAAGCTAGAACTTCAATTTATCTAATGTGATAACTTCAGATAACATGTCAGGTGGATTCTTGTCCCCTTTGATGTTAATCAATTGGATTGTACCATCACTAATTAGCCCATTGATGAAATGATACCTCACAGGCTCACATGAATGTGCTTAGTCTCCCTATGATATTGCATTCTTCACAAGTTTCGTAAAACTTCCATTATCACAGTATAATGGATACTTTGCGTGTTTTCTGTCTACTCACCAAGAAAAGTCATCAATCAAACAAGCTCTTTACTAGCCTCTGCGGTTGCCATATACTCAGCTTCTATGGTTAAGGTTCCACGCTTTTTTGGAGCCTAGACATCTAACAAATTGAAGTATCCCTGTAAAAAATACCCTGTAGTACTCTTGTATGTCTCTTTACATCCACCCAAATCTACACCAGAATAACCCTTGATAATTACATCCCCACCCCTGAAACATAATGCCATCTTTGAAGTTCTAAAATATTTAAGCAGGCACATAATTGCTTTCTATTGTTTTCTCCCCATATGAGACATGAACATACTGACAACTCCCACCGCGCGAGCAATATCGGGCCTTGTGCATACCATTGCATAGTGCAAACGTAAGACTGCCCATAACTGATGCATAAGGAACCTTCGCCATGTCGGCCTTGATTTCATTTGTTTTTGGAGACTGGTCTTTAAAAAGCTTAATATGACTACCTAATGATGTATTTTGGGTAGTAGTTTTCTCATGATTCATCTTAAGCTTCTTAATACTTAACTTTTGATTTCTAGTAATGCTTGTACCAAATATTTTATTAGCCGGACCTAAATCTTTCATTTCAAACTCTTCTGACATCTTCGTTTTAACTTTGATCCAACTAAAAAAGATGGATGGTGTAGGAATGCTTGAATTTCTTGAGATAGCAGAATGTCTTTAAAAATCTTAATATGACTACCTAATGATGTATTTTGGTAGTAGTTTTCTCATGATTCATCTTAAACTTCTTAATAATTTCCAAATGTACTTTTCTTAGAGAACTGTCCTTCTGATTTCTAGTAATGCTCGTACCAAATATTTTATTAGCTGGACCTAAATCTTTCATTTCAAACTCTTTTGACATCTTTCGTTTTAACTTTGATCCTGCTAAAAAAGATGGATGATGTCGGAATGCTTGAATTCTTAAGATAGCAGCAATGATCCATCTCACATCTCCTATACGTATTTCTGCCCATAAAATCATCTTTACTGTATGATTGTCCGGGCTCCCACTTTAATTCATATACACTCTTTTTTAGTTTGCATACCATGTCGTTTTTCTCTTTAATCTAAATCCCTCTGGTTGTGCCATGTAGATGTTCTCATTAACATCACCATGCACAAAAACCATCTTCACATATAGCTACTTTAGTTGCAAATTTTCTGTAACCATAATTGTATGTACCAACATGATTATTGTCATTTTAATTATAGTAAATCTCATTGTAGTCTACCCAGTGCACTATTGAACCCTCTAACTACCAAGCGTGCTTTCTACGGTTTTGTTCTATCACTTTCATCTGTGATCATGTAGACCCGTCCGTTTTGAAGATCCTTTGTCCATTCTAGAAGTTTTGTAAGAACCCAAGTTTGGTTCTTTTCAAGTGAACCCATTTCCTTTTTCATTGCCCACTCCTACCGAGACACATCTTTCAAAATAAAAGTCTCTAAGTAGTATTGTGGTTTATCATTTTTGTCGAGAAGAAGATAGTTAACTAACACAGGATATCTCTAAGGATGTATAGTAGTTCTAGTGGACATCCTAACCAAATGTGATGAATTATTAGGATCTGATTCATTTGCCGGTGAGTATGGTTCATCCACAGGATTTGAACTCCCACTATCATAGAGATCTTCTTGTTCTCATCTTGGATCATCATTTTCAATTTCTAGACTTTCTTCTTCTGTATCCTGATTTTCTTCTTTAGTATCTGACTTTCTGTCTCTGACCCATGGCTTTCTGAACTCTGGTTTCATCCTCAAACACCATTTGATATTTACGAGTTAGTATGGTTGAATCCTTGTCTTTGTCTAGTTTAGTTTCATTAAAGACTAGATCTCGACTCTTGATTGTTTTCATGGCTTAAAAATCCTAAAGCTTAGAGCCTATCAATTCATATCCATAACCAATGAAAGTTTATTATTTTCCTTGGGATCAAACTTATCCTTGACCCAACACTCGACCGGACGCGCCCATTTTGCCAGGTCTAGCAGTAAGTTGGCAAACTATCTTGCATTCTTTTAAATACTTGCCCTACCATAGTCTACCCTTGGACTTCTTTGCATACAAGGCTATAATATCATTCTTGATCGTCACCCCGACAAGTTGTTTTGCCAGTGCTTCTTGACCCTCCATAAGGTTTTCAAATTTAGTTATTGTGGGTTGACTCTGCCATCCTTGGATGGCTGTAGTGAAGCATCGATACCATGGTTTTAACCCATGAATGATGACTCTCTTCAACCTTGCATCACCGACTTTGGACTGGTCGTCAAGGTCACTCATCTATGGGCATAAGTTTTTAACTTCTTGGAAGTATTAAAAAGGATAGTTAGTTCGCCTTTTGAGACGTTCATCAGTTCACTTTTCAGCAATTAAAGTTGTGCATTGTTCTTTTTTGCTTGCCACTTTTTCATTGCTCCGTTTATGTCGTTATTTGGCATCCGGGTCTCAGGTTCCCTTGACAAAGTCCGGAGTTCTTGACCTTGGAGATACGATTTGATGCAAGTCATCCATGTGTTATAGTTATTGTTACTGCTTCTTGATTCCACTAAGTTTCTTCCCTCCTTTTTACTTTTTCTAGGGTAAAGTCCTCCTAAATGGATTACTAGTTCCTTCCTTCCCAATCAATGCTAACTCTATCTTCCTCTCTTGTAATTTAGGAGATTTCCCCAGCCCATAAAGAACTGTAGTTACATACAGCTCTCAAAAGAGAAAAAGAGAAAGCGCTATGAGTTCAAGTAAGAAAGTGAAAGTTTAGTCCTCACAGTTTATTTGAAATTCAGCCATGGTTCTTGTTTTTCTTAGGTTCGATCTTGGATCTGAACTTTTCAGTGGACTTGTTTCATCTGTTAATCGAGTTCTTGCGGCTTTGCTCGAGTGTTGATTGGTTGGTGCCTTTGATCATCCACACTCTGATACCGGTTGTTAACTTGGCAACAAGATCACAACTGAGATTCTTTCTTGTGATCGTAATGAACAAGATTACTAAGAACAAGAAACAAACTTTTAGTCTCGAACTAGTTTTTGGATACAAAGAAATCATAAGATTCTACCCCATTTATAGAGTAAGAATACTTTTTAGATAAGGATACAAATCATTACCTTATCACAACTATAAGACTTTATCTTGAAAATAAAATAATAAAAAACTAATTATTACTATATAAGCTAACCCTGGGCTTTGTGATCTCCTCCAAACCATCCCTTCAAGATCGTTTGTACCTCCCTTGCTTTTCTCCGTCAAGTTCTCAAGTTGGTATTGTTGATATTTTCACATACACTGGTCTGGCATTTTATCTGCTTTGAAGATGAAATTGAACAAATTATTTAGGCATTCAACTCCTTCCCCTCCTAAATGCCTCCAGACCTCTCCCGGTGTGATATGCTGTTATCCCATTGTCCCCTCATTTGTTTCTTGGTGTTTGTATATTTGTTTCTAGGTTGTGTTCTTTAGTCATTGCCTTCTTCATGCCACACTTTGCCTTATAATTCTTTCTCAGTCTCACTTGCTCCTCGTTTATGAACATCAAACAGCTCCGTAAAACTCCATGCTTATGTCTTAGTTTTTCACGTTCTCACTCCACTACTAAGACCTTTTATGGCCACTTGAGATCTTGAATATGCCCCCATTCAGTCGAGTCGATGTTCTTGGGATGACCTTATATTTGAACACTGTGATCTTGTCGCTCTTTAGATAAGATCATTGTGAGTGGTCTTTATGAAAATGGTTATAAACTTTCAGGCCTTCACTTATTTAAAAGTGGTTGATGTGTTAACCATGGTTTTAAAAGCTATAAATTGAATAATAATCTTATATCATGAATAAACCAATTTAGGTGGTTGTATGTCTTAATATCCCGTTTGACGGAATTTGCCCATTTCCTTGTTAAATATATTTTTATTGTGTCATTGATTTGGCATGTTAAACTTGTATCCTTGCCAAGTATTTCTATATCTTATTTAATTCATTTGACCCGTTAGAAGCTACACAACTCAAATCAACCCATTTACAAGTACATAGATTAAAGTTGTCATCTCTTAAACCCTTAACCAACCTACTGACACTTGCATTCGTTATGTGGTTCAGGTGCCATTGGTCTTACTAACGAATTACTTGCAGAACAAGTTCCAAAACACAATGGTATCATCACTCATTATTCACATAACCGATCTTTAATTATTCTATACTCCTTGTCATTGATTAAGAAAGTTTTAAATTGAATCAGGTGGGAAATATAATCTTCTGGTGCTTCTTTAGCATTCTTGGTCAACCCATGTGTGTATTACTCTACTATCATGACGTCATGAATCAAAAGGTGAAGAATACAAAGTGAAATTTAAAGACGACAAATTATACTTGTTCTTTAAAAGCAATTTTGTAGCAAGTTTGATGTGAAATGAATGGTGTTTCATGTAACTGTGTGCGTTAAATCCCATGATTGTAGATGTTCTAACCATCAGCTATCATAAGGTGCTGTTGGTCTCAAACGTGTTAATAGTAACATATTTTAATTTCTCTCTACAGAACTCGCAAAAATGTATGCAAAATAAATATTGACCTTGGTCAACACTTCAAATTTGCAGGGTTTTGGTTTTTGCTAAAGTGCCACAAACATGTCTTTAAAGTTGATTTATTAGACTTTTTTGGTCATTTAGTTGTATATATATGAGATTCTTGTGGAGATTGCCCTTATATATCATTTGTGTATGCACATGTAAAATATAATGTGTAGCAAAGCATAGGATACAACGGGGCTAGGTGAGCAACATGTCGTTATTAAACTAATGGTTAATAGTTAGTTGAAAACGCACAGACAACACTTTAGTTCATAAACAAAGTTTTATGAATCCAAATCTCATTCATAAATCTTATATTTACATTTAAAAATCTAAAATTTGTAAGTGAACTTTATAAAAGTTTGGATGACCCAACTGGTGCAATACAAAGACTTGAAAATTTTATACTAAATTATATTTTCAAATAGAATATGCCACGAGGATCATCTGATATCCACACAATGATCACATGAATTGGTCCATTGATCCACACATCATCCACCATGATACCCGTAAACCTCCTTTTCACTTTATGCCGATTATTCCACTTTATGAGGGATAAAGACTATAAGTTAAAACACATATATACATTTACATTTACATATATATATATATATATATATAGAGAGAGAGAGATAGATAGAGAACTTAAAGGAAACAGACAAAGAGACCCAAATGGAAGATATGAAATCCAAGTACTACAATGGCAACAATATGCAAATAGAGCCATACAACACACACCAATTATCATCAAACTTTGAAGATTTCAGATACAACACTGCATCTTCACAAGACCAGAGTGAAAACACCAACAATCCAACTGTTGTGGACTTTAAGAAAGTCAACAAACGAACGGTTTCAAGAATCTGGAGTTTGACCGATCCAGAACTGCAGAGGAAGAAGAGGATCGCTAGCTACAAAGCTTATGCTGTTGAAGGCAAAGTCAAAGGCTCAATCAGGAAAAGCTTTAGGTGGATTAAAGACAGATATTCAAAGATTGTTTATGGTTTCAAATCATGACCCCACCCGACCCGACCCGATTCAATCAGTTTTGCTATTGTTTGGTGTTCTTGTCATAACATAAAACATCTTTATAGTTTGATTTACCTGCTTGTACCATAAGCTAGAAAAGTTGTAAACTGGGATTTGCCGATTTGGTGCGATATTAGAAACTTGATGGGTTTGATTGATGATCCTGGTGTTGTTAGTCTTGTTGGTCTTTGTTGTGATCACGAGGAGTGTTAGGATGGTTTGTGTTAAATGTATCACTCATATGTATTTAGTTGATGCACCGTCAATGATACAACCGTATAAAATATTGTGTATAAGTTGTTGTATACGGATGTATACAAGAGATAGTGGTGGATCCAAGGTTTTAACTGGTGAGGTGAGATCGGGCTAGGTCCAAACAAGTCGGGGGGAAACCACATAAATTTGCGGGTATCAAAGGGTTTAAGCTCGTAAGTCGCAAAGAGAAGACACAATACAAAACATAGAATAAACTATAACTTTGAGAGCAACAACATGCTATAAAAATTCATTTGTAATATTGTTAAACTTATACATGTAGTAGTAAACTCCATCATTAACTGAAAAAAATAAATCATTAAAGTTGTAGCTCAATTTTTAAGTTTAAACACTGACTTTAAAAGTAAAGGTAACATCAAAATTGGCAGCTCCAATGCGACAACATATATCCTCCTATGTTCAAAACACATGCTATAGTGCACAAAAAATTGTTAGATAAAACAACTATTAGCTATAACACCTAAACCATACCAATATATGAATTGTGCATCAAAATACTTATAATTTTGTTTTCACTTGACAAGTTGTTTACCCAAACAAAAGACTTTATAGCTAACTATTTTTATTTCTTTTATTTTACAAGAATATGAGTGGAAATTGATGGAAGTAGAAAATGTGTTCTTTCATGTGTGATGGTTCGTAATTTCACTCTTGTGAGTTTGAGAGTGAAGAGAAATAGTTATGAACGAGTTATCTTTTTGGGTCGTTTTCATATGTGTTCATTTGTCTAGTTTATATCTATATGTTGTCACCCGGTATGTTTTCAAGTTCATAGTTGTGTTTTCATTCTTGAATGTTAAATATATTACTATTAAATAAACTCAGATATCATCTATGTAATTTCGTGAGGGTGGGGTAAATTTTAATCACAATTACAAGTTATATTTTAAAGGCCTATTTTTAGTTGACGCACAAGGCATCCAAAGTCTCGAGGCCGGCTCTGGTTTTAATAGAGGAGGTTTCTAACCCTCTATGTTCTTCCTCTTAACCGGCGTAAGACTTACATTAATAATATATAATTTATACAGGGTTTATACAAGTTCTTAAAAAATGACCCCAAAAACTTGGGTGCGTATTATAATTTCGAAACCTTATGATTAGTTCATTTGAAAATTTCACTTGCTTTGGGAGTTGAAGTCAATGTGTCACACCCGGCCGCTCGCATCAACAATATTATCCGCTTTGCCCCCAAGGAGCTCACGGATTTACTTTTGGTTGCCCGGGTGAAAACTTCCCAGGGAGGTCACCCATCCCTGGATTGCTCCCACCTGAACACGCGTAACTGTGAAGTTCTCCTCTCATCCACAGCCAATACGCCCAAAACGCGTTGTTGATATTAGAGGCCAGACATTCCTTATGAACCAGGAATCTCTTCTGTCCACGGCCGATGTGGGTTATGTGTAGGGTGTCAAAAGCACCCCCTGTTTGGACTCATCGTCCTTGATGAGCCCGAGAAGTCACCATCCTTGGTGAGTTATGTCCCACACCCTGAACGGTACAGGAGTGGCTCTATATGCCACACCCTCAAAATCCACGTGCGGAGTTTTACCGCGAGGCGTGTGAACAAACCAGGATCACAGTCAATAGTTACTCAGAACGACTCTATATGCCATAATTAAAATAAAATCAACCAAAGTATAAACTTTAAACTGTGCGGAAGCGTTTTGTAAAACAACCCAAAGAAATAAAAATGTATACTATGGCAAAACATGCGCCAACCCAAAAGACTAAACATTAATCATTAAAACAATAAAGATGTCTTGAAGACCGAGTCTTATAATGCAAGTGAAACCATGTAGTGCTCCTAATGGCAAGCAAGCTAATGACCTGAGAATAGCATACTAAAATGTCAACACAATGGTTGGTGAGTCCAAGAGTGATATTCAAACATAAGCAGTTTAATAGTAGAGATATAAAAGTAGTGCATTGTAATGGATAGCTAGTCCATTAACAATAAATATTAACTCATAGTGATTTCGCAATTGAAGCTGACTGTGTTACGTTGTTGCCTCCTGTCACGACTTAACATGTCGTGACAATGTTCAATAGGACAAATTGCACCCGGTTGACCTCGAGTCACACAGGTGGGGCTCGTCAGACCCAGTAGTACTACCCAAATTTCCCCGCTATTCAATATTAACAATTCGAAAGTGTGAGGACTTTTCCATGATATCAACACTATATTAATATTATACACAACTTGAATATATAAAGCGTTTGTAGTTTACCAGTATGCTATCTCCCCCAAAAGAGATTAAGTAAAGAGTGGGGCATGAACTCACCTGATACGCGTGATAGACACTTAGAGTTTTACTTGACAGACAGAATGGGCAGACAACCTTCAGAGGTTACCTAGATCATATAAATACGTGAGTACGTGTAAATAGAGAACATGTGAAACCCTAAGTACGCTACAACCAAGGACTCAAGGTTTCAAAAAACAAACATGTTTGATCCAGTTGACCCGTTTGACCCGTTGGTGACTTTATGTGTTGTAAACCATTCAAGCAATCATACACATATATCATACATGGTTAACATTCAAATGGATCATATGTATGCTATATTATTCAGGTGTATCACTTAGATCATCATACAACCAAGTATCATACAAGTCATGCGAATCTAGAACATTAACATATCCACTAGTTAGAACACAACTAATATGCCACCCAAGGATCAAATCACGCACCACATGCCATGTGAAGCCACTCACGACTTCACATCCTAAACCATGCCAATCCTACAAAGTAGGGGCTTCAGATTCACACGCGTGTATGATGATCACATTCACATTCATTAACCATGTTCATTGCATTCAACATACACCACAATAATCAGTTCCAGTCCCCAAACATGGTGTCTTAGCTACTAACCAACATCAACATCATATATGCTCATCAAAGTCCAAACATCACCCATGCTTATCCAAGCATCCCATACAACCAATTTAACATGTTCTATCACATTAGAATTCATCCATAAACTTACTAACATGCTCCTAACATCCCAAACATGTTCAAGCTATCATCCTTCAAACGTTGAGCAAATAAAGTTTCCCTTTTGGGAAAGTACATTCCAACATCTATCACACTCAATGTATTCATGAATTCATTATAATTATACCATCTCAGGCTCATAACAACATCTAGACATGATCAACAATGCCTAATCATCATAAGCTAACAATCATCATGAACAAAAGTTTCCACTTTTGGCAAGATATGAACAAAAACATTCATTCTAAGATTTCTAGCATTCATATCAACAATCTAGCATCTAATTAACATCATGAATACATCAACAACATCAATCTATCATTAGATCATCATGTCATGAAAATAAAGTTACTATTTTAGTAACCTATGAACACCAACTTCAATTCATCAATTTCTTGCAAGATCAACGTATCCTAACATTCATACAACCTACTAATCATCATATATTCATCAAACAATCATTAACTTCACATGATCACACTAATTTCGAATTAGGGTTTGCCTAAGATCAAAGTTCATGATCAATGCATTAAAAACATACAATTCATGCATAATCAACGTTAAATAACATGTATTCAATCCAACTAACATACTAACATCATCAATTAACATCAATTTCGACCCCATGATGATACAAAATCGAATTAGGGTTGGGCCCTAACAAGAACTCCATAAAAACTTGTAAAATCTAACCTTTAAACGTGTGTTAACTTGTAATTGATGATTCCAACGTGTTGTAATCCTTGTAATCGAACAAAATCGAGGCTTGGAGGCTTGTTCTTGGTCGAATTCGAAGTGGGGAGGGGTTTGAGATGAAGGTTGCGGCCGAATGGGGGTGGAGGGCTAGGGTTTGGGTGTTTTGTTTAATTTAGTTTGCATAATTACCATTTAAACCCTTGTGTTTTGATATTTTATAAAAACTAGACTTTAAACTTTTTGTAAAATGTTTTTAACTTAATAATATAAAGATATAAACTAATGATAGTCATTATATATTTTATCTTCATAAACACACAAGACATACGAATAAATAGGCACGTTTCCGCGTTACACGATTAATTTCCTAATTAACATTTAAAACATGCAAACACATAAACATCATACCATAATCACATAATCAACTAGATTATCAATAATGTAACATTATTAATTATTATTAGGTCACCAACATTAAACGACAACTAGTGTGTGTTTACGACACGTGCATGCAAGACTCAACGGAACTAACGGAGTTTGATAACGGAAATTTACCGGATGTCACATACTGTCTGTTTGGGCCTCTACGTACTACATTGGATTTGTTCATGATAAATGATAAAAGAGTTTTCATAGCGTATATGAGGTCCAATACGGATGTATAGATTTAAAATAAATAAATCAGTCAATAGAGGGACACATTTAACAATCGTGCGTAAGGTTAATGGTCTATTTGGTAGCCTTTTAACGATTGTTAAGAGTCTACTTCTTAATAGTTCATATTTGAATGATTAAGAGTTAATATTAATGCTAAATGGTTAAAAATTACCATAAAAAGATAACCTCTTAATCATTCAGCATTAGAATAACCTTTTAACCATTAAGAGACTATAAACATTAAGATAACCTCTTCTAATCAACATCAAAAGGCTATTAAACAACCCTAAATGTGATCTAGGGTATATTCATTGAACTGACCTGGTCAAGTGTTATCTAGGGATAAAATCATAAGATATATCATTTGATTAAGTTATTTTAAGAGTATTTCAAAGATCAAATAGTATTTTATATATTCCCTAAACAATTTGGTATTATTCTATAGTTGTATTGGTTTTAGAACTTTTTTTAGATTTCATCTACATGTTGCCTAAAATATCACCAATATAGTATTTAAGCGATGTTAAAATTTTATAATTTGGTTTTGTTTTTCTTATATTATAATGGATGGTTGTGAGTAAAATAGATGTATATATTTTAGAGAAATAGTGTTGACCTCTATGAATTTTTTAATGTTAATAAAAATGGTTGTGAGTAGATGAGAGAAAAGAATGCAATAATAAAAATATAAAAAATATTATTTAATTAATAAACATAATAATAATATTTTTAATACATTATAGATATGAAGGATGGAATGTGAATGCCCTAAATAAAAATTAAACGACATCTCATTATTTTAAATCAACACCATAAAATTTCTATACGTGTCGCATAGCCCCATACGCGCCGTATGGGAGGGGGTCGTATAAGGCTATATGTGTCGTATCCCATCTGACAGCCCCCTAAATTTTTCTTCATAATCGGTGTCAAAATTTGCTATACACGTCGTATAGCCCTATATGTGTCGTATAGGAGAGTCGTATAGGGTTATATGGAGTGTGTAGCTATCTGATAGGGGGTGTTAATTTATCTGGGTGGGTGTCTTTATATTAAGACCCTATCAAATTCAGTAACCATTTAGTTTTATTTTATTATTAATTTGAATATTCTAGCAGCCTTATAAAAGTATGCATATGTTATGCCAACCCCAAAAGTTTATTTTAATTAAAAAAGTAAATTTAACATCTGTACGATATATTCAACGTATTACTTGAAACCAAAATTTACGTGACAATTAATTGAAGATATTTGTATAGTCCATTCAAATATTTACTTTGACCTTGACCATAAGGAAATTATATTTGATTATAATGCGTATTGACTAAAAAGCAAATTGATAACTCACAAAGTTTCCAAATAACTGAATTCTCACGTCAAGTTCGTTTTCGGTTAATGTGGTCGGTCATTGTACGTCTAATTAAAACCATTCTCTAAGACAACACTTGGTTATTTCAATTATTTTGGTCGATCAGAAGTTATGTCAATCATCGATCTTTGTTCACCACCTAAATTGGAAACAAAAAATATAAGAACACTAGAACCGACAATCGAATCAACGTAAACTAGTTCTATGCAGAGCTTTAATATGAACAGCATACCTCGGGTTTTATAGTTTGATAGATATAAATATAGATGTACATATAAAAATTACATTGTTTCATTGAAATGAAAAAAGTGTCCGGATGATGAGTCAAAGAAGGGTTAATAAGTTATTGAAGTGACAATTTTACTATAATAAAGAATCGTTATAAAAATTTTCACCTTTTAAATACGTGTAGTTTTAGATAAGTGAAATCTGTTATAAGAGAATATAGGTTTACTTGGTGGTTTTGGTTATTTATTTACTCTTTGAACATTGCTAGAATTTTTTAAAATTTAAAGATTTTCTAGTAGCCTTTTAATTAGTAACCTTTTAATGATCATTAGAGCATTCACAACTCATTTCTTAAAAATATGTGAATGGTTTTTTAATATTTTTTAAAGTAGTTATGAGTATAGGATAGAAAAAAAATAATGAATAGGTATAAAGTTATATTGTTTTATTGAAAAGAGAGAACAAATAGTAAGTTTTAATGTAATTATAAATATGAAAATAAAAAATGAGATGTAAGTGCTTTTAAAAAGCTACCTTTTAATTATTAATAACCTTTTATTGGTTAAAAGATAATCTTAATGCCGAATGGTTTTCAGGTACCATTAAAATGTTACCTCTTAACCATTTAACATTTAAATTATTTCTTAATTATTAAAAAACAATATGATAACCATAAATGGCCACCGAACAATCCTTTAGTCAAATATATTTTTTAATCTATTTTTGCTATAAATTATGGTTTGTTTCCGGTAAGATTTCTCAAGTAATACATATTTTACTTGTTACCATATCTCGGTATCATATTATTTCTCATATTTTTTTTATAAAAATCATAGATTCTTTATAACGCAACGATGAAACTACAAGTAATTATGGGCTTTGTTTCTCATCAGTCGATACATAAGTTACTGGCTCATGAGATTAAGCTCCCAACACTTATTATATCCAATACAAGAAATTAAAAAAACAATTAAGATATTAATTAAATACAATTAAAGAATTATTTATTTCCTTTAAGTCACGTCTACTTCACACATTTGTCAAGGGGTCAAAAGGGCCCACAATCGAATGTGTGTGTGTGCTTAGCTTTCCCTGTCAGCAATTGGGGTCCTTGGGCTGGGTAGGCCCATGTAAGAAATCCTAGGAGAAAGTCTCACTCCCGGGCTGGGCCTGGGTGACGGGATCGGCCCAAAGTTCGCGGGAGAGGTACGGGGCGATAACTTAACTTGTTCGAGGGCCCGGAATTGTAGCTCTGTTGGATAATCCCGAACAATGCCGATACGTGGCCCGGTTCCAGTGGCCCATTTGCTAGATATGCGGTTAGCTTCTTGGAAACAGGTTGAAACTGGGGCATCGGTTAGACCTTGAACAAAGGTGGGCGTGAGTGTATGTTCTTCATTCGTTGGTGTACGTAGGATATCTTGTGGTCTTGTACGCGGAGGGATGATTAATGGTGTGGGCTTGGTTTCGGGTTGCGTGACCTTGAACGAAAAGCCCACGTCATCGTCATCAACCGAGCATTTCTGCAAAAATGAAATCATTTGCTACATAGGTGTACAAGTTCGCCATGCACAAAGCATTAAACCTTCAAGGGGTGACGTAGTGGTAAACATTTGAGTCCCTTTAGCAGAGTTATCTAAGTTTGAATCCAAGTTTTACATTTTCAACCTTTAAACCCCTTGAAGGCACATACCAACACAAGTTGCGTTGTTAGTATGGTATTGTTGGGTCTCGTGAGTTTAATGGTAACATTCTCGCAAAAAGAAAATGTACCTTGACATTTGTGAGATCAACATTGTTGTCCTCCAAGAAGCTTACAAAATCCCTAAAGTTTTCTTCTGTTGGAAGGTAGTGACCACTATAAGGCCAAATAGCCTGAAAAACATATGAAACGGTTAAGAATATAAATCCTGAATGTTAAATTGTCATTGTTGTGTACTTATGCGATAAGAACTTGTACCTCAAGCACGCCACCATGGGCCACCAACCTACCGGCGGCAGTGATGGCACCACCAGCTAAAAAACTTGAATGTTGAAACAAGCCTTTTTGTTTTTGGCCAACGTACAAGTTTTTTGAAGTGCTAAGAACAAAGATCCATTTAGAACCATCAATGGTTTCCAAAAGCACACGACTTTGTCTGTATACGAGCTTCCCATTTTCTACTATTACTTCGTATGATTCTCGCTCGTTCTGTTTAATCAGCGGGTGTTATCTAAAAACATCTAGTAACAATGATGTATAGTTATGAAATTGAGTTAGAGAAAAAGAAACTCACCGGACTCAAGTATTTTATGCATTGATGTTGTAAACGATATCGTGGGCATTTTTTGGGGTTCATTTCTTTACCATCTCCAACATCCAACCTTCATATATGCAAGAACACAAAACTATAAGGGCTTTTCAAACATAAATAACAGGACAACCTTATATTTGTTCTTTTAAATTTTATAATATCATATCTATCCTAGCATAGACATAATTAGTAGGGTTCGTAGTCCGTTGACCCTCTGGCTGGTCAAATTTTCTATTAATAGAAGTATATGTCCTTTTCATTATAATTTGACCATCGAATCAGCATTACCAGAGTAGTTGAATTGAACGTGAAAAATAATATATTACGACCCCAATTGAAGGTCTTGGGTACGCCGTTATATCTATTCAAAACACTAAAAAAATCATATTTTTTATTCAACAAGGGATAAATACGGTGTCTTTGGTTTTTTAGAAAGATAAATATGATATTATGAAATTAAGAATGTTACATACATGAAACTTAAAACTTTTAGAATGTTAACACTAATAATATGAATGTCTTTAAACTCCACATAAATTAATTGTATCATGACTAGAAACATGCTTTAAAACATCTACATTTAGTTAAAAGAAACTTACCAGTAAAAGAAAGGTTGACAGCTTTCACTTTCAAACCAGAGATCATAGTATATGTGCAGATTATGACCATAGCGATGTCGCGGGTCGATCTGCAAGCAGCCAATGAGTTTGAGACGATTTTTGATTTGAAAACCGACAAATCACGGGCAAATAGAAAGCGAAAACTGTTTTCTGATCGAAAACAATTCAAGAAATCATGAAAGTTGACAGAAAGTTTAGTACTTTTTCACATCTAATTATATGGATGGTGGGGAAAATACTCACAGCTTCTAGCCAATGCTGCAAAGCCAGTTTTTGGGCTTTTTCATTCTTGCATAGACCCTTTCCCACTTTCGCAGCCCGAGTTCGGGCCCGGGCCCACCGTGAAACCGCGGTTTCGGGTTTGTTAACGTTAAAAAACGAAACCGAACTCCGGTCCAAAGCTGCAAAATCCAAAGCCTTCCACCTACAACACAACCCAAATTCAAAAACACAACTTTGACTATGACTATTTCGGTCAAAAATCAAACTCTACCCAAAACGGTGCAAACAGTAAACTAACCATAATTCCTCAACAACAACAGCGCAATCGGCTAAATTCCTTCGTGTTCGATAACTTTTGTATATTTTCTGAACTGTAGTGGCAGCAGCATGGAGATCACTAACGGGTCGAGGCGAAAAAAAGACAGTTGACCCGGGAGAAGTCAAACCACCCGTTTTAAGCTTCAAATTTTCTGGTTCTGTTTTCTTGAAGTCCTGAACTAGATTCTTGAAAGAAAGGGTGGTTTCAAGCATAATCTTTAACGGTTCACGGTTCCTCAAAGCGAATGAATTTTTTCTACTCAGATCAACACGCGATTCTTCGGGTTCTTTAGATATTGTTTCTGATACAGATTTGTTTAAGTTATGTCTTTGTGGTCCCATATTAATTTCATATGGCAATATTAAGAAACTATGGTTTAAGATGTCTTCCCAGGCTGATGATAACAGTGATAAAGACAATCCCATAAGAGTTCAAGATTTCTGCAGAAAACAGATAAAAAAAACTTTAGTAAAGTCAAGAGATTTTCTTATTAAACATGAGTTTAAAATTTCAGTACTCTACAATAAAAAAACCATATTAAGAACAAAGCCCAACTGATAATTTATTTCCAATAGTGAGAACCCGTTAACTAAAAACTCGAAAGGACCTCGTTAATACTCAGCTAACTAGCAAGACCAGTGGATATAACTTATAAGTGGTTAAAAAAAAAAAGACTAACAGGACATATAAAGACGGTTTATATAAAACCAGTAAAAGTTGAATTCAAAGATAAAACGTCTGCCTTAAAGACAAACTTTTACAACTGGTCCACCCATTGAAGGTTGAAATTGACAGATTTTTGGCATAAACAAAAAAGAATTTGACCAAGACACCAGAGGAAAACAAACAATGCTTTTCACAATGAGTGAATAATAATTACGGCAAGATGATAAATATCTTGAAACATTAGATTCATAAACCCCAACAAGATCAAAACACATTAAGTTATTGACACACAGAATCACTTAGGGTTCTTTATATTAAGTTAAAACATGACAAAATATCTTGAAACATTAGATTCATAAACCCCAACTTCAAAGAAACACACAACACATGAATAATAATCATCATAAACCAAACCCAAAAAGGAAAATCTTGAAAAAGATTCACTCACCTCAATCAAGACAACAGCTTTATCCAAACACTTGTTTTAAGTTTCTTGATTTCTGGGCTAAAATTCAAGATTTTTAACCTCTGCAAACAATGATGACTATGATATATAAACAACCCCTCTCTTCTCACCTATTTATACAAGAACACCTGGCCGTGAAAATGGGGATAAATTCTTGATGTCAACTCTAAACGAAGTCGTTTTACACGTCTATTGAGTTATAATTTATTAAAAGAAATTAAGATTTTATAAAAAGAAATCAGGTGAAATGCTTGACTGGAATCAAGAAAATGAAAGTTTTACAATTTCAAACCAAGGGTTTGATTTTGATTTATGTGAAGAAAAAACAAATAATGGAAAACCCATTTGCACGTGTTTGATCTTTCAAACTTTGAGAATGAGAATGTGGAATACCCTTATCGCGTAAAGCTTTCTACTTTAACTGACAGAATGTGTGTATCTATATGTATATGTATAGATACAATGAGCATGTAAGTATGTGTATGTATCTATGCGAGTGGATTGTAGAGAGAGAAAGATGGGGTTTTAGAGAGAGAAAATTGGTCAAAGAATTGGAAGTAGGTGATGGGCTTCACGATAAGTCGCACAAATCCATGCCCCGCGTATCAATGAAGGGAAAAAGAAAGTCAAAATCACAGTTTTCCACTGGTAAAAGTAAAACCTCTTTCAGGATTGTGACATCTTTCAACAACAATAAATACACTTTTGTGACTTAGAGTTTGAGTAACAAATAAGTTTTATATGAAGTTTTAGTTATATAATAGCATTGTCTTTGCGTGTATAATGTTGTCACATGTCTAAAAATAACAAGTTATGTTTTTGTTTATATGAAGTTTGTTTTTTCTATTTGAGAATTAAAGGAAATTAAGAACAAAATTTGTTTGTTATGGTTTTAGATTAAAATATCAAGGGATGAAAGTATACTTATTTACAACGGAGGACCAAAGAAATAGCTTGAATTAGTTTTATGGTTTTTGTTGATTTTGGGTGCTCAAATATCTATCAACTTGATTGCAGTTGTATGTATATATATTTTTTGTTCATGTGAGGTTAAACTGGATATCTAACGTTATTTAGATTTAACATCTTAACAAACGGTTTCATGAACTTTAGCTATGTAAAAAAGTTATATTTTATTGTACATTTTATAACAATGTTAGACAACTTTTTTATTATTTGTTTCCATGTATTTTTCAAAGCATGCATATGTCAATTCGAAAAGTATGAAAAGTATTCCTTAACATTAATTTGTAAAAATGTTTGTCATAGATACACTCATTACTATCTCATTTTTTCTGTCTCTTTTTATATACATACATGTATATAGAGATAGATAGAGATACATGGGTATTTTAATAACAAATTTAGATGTTCATATAATTCAAGCCATTTGTAAAACAAAAAACTTTGGTTAATAGTATTAACATAAGTAATAAATCATGAAAAAAAATCTGTAATGGTCCGGTTAAATAAAAAAATAGTAATAAAATAAAAGTATATAACTAAAAAAAGAAGTTGATTTAAAATTAGTGAGTTTAAACAAAATAATAAACAACTAAAATAAGAGACTATATCATATTTAGAAACAACCTAAAATAATCTAAATTTTAAAAAGTTGACATACAACATTCGAAATGTATAGAAAAACAGGAAGCATAGTGAATAAAGACCATAGAGGGTCTAAGAGGATGGTATATCACTATAACATAAGGTGAACAATAACCGTTTCAATAACATGTTAAGAATTATAAGAACTTAATAACCACGTGTCAATATAAAGTGTAAACTAAAACAATGGTTAAAATGTTTTTTCTCATTTCATATCATATCAGATATTTGTGTTTTTGTTTTATTATTTTACATTTGCAGTTTGTAGGAGCACGGCATTTTTTTCTAATGTAAACTTTCAATAATCTTTATTCAAGTCGCCATTTAACTCCACACGCTTTCATTAGACTTTTTCTTATTATTATATAATTGTTTGTCAAGTGTGTATACTGATCTAAAACTTGATGTTTTATATTTGAACATCTGCTCATATGGCTGCTAGTGAATCTCAAATTCAAACATATCTTTAGTCACCTTTTTTTAAAAACCTTACTTTTATGTTTATATATCACTAGTTTAAAAAATATCATACACGAGTTATTTTAAAAACTAAATCCTACACAAGTTAATTAAAATATTAAATTAATAGTTAGTAATTAATATTTAAAAATTATAAAATAGTATTTTAGTTAAGATATGATCCGAATTACATATAATTAACTACCTTAAAGCGACTACAAAAATACGGTTTCAAATCAATAATTAAAATTACGACATGAAGATTGATATAATTTCCTCTATTTTTATTCCACATAAACATCCAATCCTTTATCTCCTCTAAAACTTCTTTTGGTTTCGGACCCAAGGTTTAGAGCATTTACATTAGCTTCCTCTTCTCCATCTTTATATTTACTTTATAATTACTAAGTTTATACTCTCTCTTTCAATTAAATAATATTTTTTATATATTTATTATTATATTTTCTCTCATCTCCTCTCATAATCATTTTTTAAAATATTAAAAAAATTTTGGGGGTTATATTGTGTTTTCCCAAATACGGGGAATCACGGAAGAATCCCCATAATTTTTCTTTTTCTTATTCATTCACAACCACTTATAACCATTCCTACAATACAAGGCACACACTCATATCAACATGAACACTTCATGTGAATGCTCTTATTGAGTAGATTTTCATTCCTCCTCTAATATTTGGAACCTTGCACCAAACCAAAACCTCCTCCTGGATTTTGCCAGAAAACTGAAAAGAAACAAGAGTAGAAGAAACAAGTGTAAAATAAATCTAAAACTAACTTTTATAATCAATGACAATATAAGAATATTAGAAAGTAGTAAATCACACTACAATTACAGCTTTAAAATAAACATAATACAAGAATTATATATAGAAGAAGGAGATGGATAATGAATAAGAAAGTGGCTAAGAATTCATGTTTCACACTGGTCTTTTAAATTTTTTTTAAGTCTTCTATAAGAGAATTCATTTATTTCACAACATGCAACAAGCAAAGTAGTTTGTATTGACTGAAAGGATACGAAAAACATGAATTGTATCTCAAGAAAGGAATAATAATGATTAAGAAGATTGATGGAAATTCGTTTGAGGGAGTAAATAAGGGAGCTCTAGCAATTATAGTGTGTTTTCTAACTCGAAACAATAAGTTGAAACTTCATTTTCTCCATGAATACGGAAAACTATTTTTTTTAAAATGACTTCGGTGTGATTTAATTGGTTTTAATGATTGGTTGAAATACAATATTTATTTTTTGAAACTGCCTCATAAGTGAAATCATACAACTGCTGTATATAAACGATACTCTTGACAAGACAAGTTGCATGAATTGAGTCCTGATGCATCATCCTTGCACATATAATGAACGTTAGATTCATAGAGGATGCTAATAAAAACTAGATTCAAACGGTTAAAAACATTAGCAGTCAAATAAAAACTAGAATCCATTTCTTCACCCTAAAAATTTGTATATTCACTTATATAAAGCAGTTCAAGTATGCATCAGACTCAGTTCAATCGTTTAAAATTGTGAGTTCGATTCCAATTAATCTGATATCCAACTTCTAAAACGATAAAATACTCATACGTGAATATCTTTCCGGATAAAAATATTGAATTACCGTCGTCGTTACCATTACCGATTACCGATAGAATTCAATATTATTATTATAATTTAGAGGGACCCTCTCCTATCCCACGGGCCACCCCCCTTAAACAAGGGACAAATCATTACACCATAATTTGGCAATTGGCATCTCACCCTGCTTCTTTCAATAACAAAATTCATCTGTTTTCCCCAATTTAGCTTCTTCAATCGTCATCATCTCCCCATATCTCACTCTCTGACTTCATCACACACAATATTATATACACTCCGATCTTCAAATTCAACTTCAATCTCTTCTCTCTCTTTCACATCATCACATGTACAACAACATCAAACAAACCCCAGTTGACCCATCATCTTCCCCCCAAAATTTCCCCAAATTCATGCCTTTTTTTCGTGATTCATGGTTGTTCATAGCTTCTTCTCGCTCGAATCCATTCTGGGTCATCCCCTAATCTAACACCTGCTTCCAATTTACACCGTTCTTGATCGATTCCTTCATGGGTTCTGGTTGTTTTCACGAATTGGTGAGAGGGGTGACTCCAATGACTGATATTCGATCTGGGTTTTCTGAATCAACTGATGTGATTAGCGGAAGTAGCGGCATTGAATCCCCTCTTCTTCCTTCTGATGTTTCTGCCCTCAATCGATTATCGGAAACCCTAGAATCGATCTTGTTGGAACCTGATAATTCCTTCGCCGATGCTAAAATTGTGGTTTCCGGTGGTCGGGAAATCGCTGTTCACCGGTGTATATTGTCTAAGAGGAGCCCGTTTTTCGAGAACAAGTTTAGCGAGAAGAATCATAATGTGAAGTTGGAGATGAAGGAGTTAGCGTGTGATTATGAAGTTGGTTTTGATTCGTTGATGAGCGTGTTGAGTTATATGTACAGTGGTAAGATTAAAGGTTTGCCTAAAGATGTTTGTGTTTGTGTTGATGATGAATGTTCACATGAAGCTTGTCGGCCTGCGGTTGATTTCATGGTGGAGGTGATGTATGCTTTTCATGTGTTCCAGATCACAGAAATGGTTGCCCTCTGGCAGGTAAATTTGCTCCTCACATTTTCAGATTTATGCCTTTATGGTTAAACAAGAATCATTATTGAAGTGCCTATGAACTATAGGACCGACCCGAGATCGACCCGAAATACCTACAGTTGGTCTGGGCCGGTTCTTGACCCGTGAATCTTGATCATCCCCTTGGTCAAGTTTAGGAGTTTTATGGGTGTTGAGTAATCAGAATACTAACATCTGGTAGAAGTTGGTGCGAAACATGGTGTTTGGATGTGCTTGTAGTTGTAAACCTGTGATAATCTAACTTATGAGTGTTTAAGGTGCTAATAGAAAGATCAAGTGTTATATAAGTTATTTTACTATAATGATGCATGATGAGAATAAGGTTATCTACTGTAAGAAGCTTGGTGTTAGAGATGATGTTTGGATGTGGTTATGCTGCTTGTAGTTGTAATAATCAAGATTCTAGGCATTTAAGGAAGTAATAGAGAAAACAAGTGTATATAAGTAAGGATACTCTTCCATTTGATGGTAAACAAACAAACTTAGTAAATAAGTAATATTCCACTTGTAGAGTAGGGCCATTTGATAGTGATTAGTGAATAATCTGTTGTAATTAAGCATGGTGCAGTAGATAGTGTTTGGATGTGCTTCTATTTGCTGTTTAAAAAACAGTCCAAATTCTGATTATTCAACAAAGTAATAGACTAAACAAGTGTGCATAAGTAATTGCACTCTTATGGTTTCATAATCATAAGCAAAAGCAGGATAGAAATCTATTAATGCAACTTGATATGATGATATCACAATATAAACGTAAATCACTTTCAAGAAGCATATCCAAACACCTTTGTAATCTCAAATACATTACATTTTACAAATCGAAAAAAAAAAACATGAACACTAATCGTTTAATAGCACTGTAAATCTCATTTTAACCATTTTTTTCTCTTATTAAAAGTTTTTTATTATTTTTATTTTTTTTATCTCATGTAGAGGCGCTTGCTTGACATTCTTGACAAGGCATCAGTGGATGACATTCTAGTGGTTCTATCAATTGCAAACACATGTGGGAAATCATGCGAGGAACTTTATTCTAAATGCATCGACATATTAGTCAAATCTGACGTTGACTTTGTAACTCTCGATAAGGCTTTGCCTGAACAAATAGTCAAACAGATTAATGATTCCCGTTTTGACCTTGGTTTGGACAAGCCTGGAAGCAGTAGTTTTCCCAACAAACACATAAAACGGGTCCACCGGGCCCTCGATTCAGATGATGTTGAATTAGTCACTATGTTACTAAGAGAAGGGCATACTACGTTAGATGGTTCATGTGCTCTTCATTATGCTGTTGCCTATGCAGATGCTAAAACGACAACTGAATTACTTGATTTAGCGCTTGCAGATGTAAATCATAAGAACTCAAGGGGTTTTACAGTACTTCATGTTGCTGCTATGAGAAAAGAACCGAGTATTATAGTCTCCCTTCTCACAAAAGGGGCTCGTCCCGCTGATCTCACTCCTGATGGGAGAAAAGCACTTCAGATTTCAAAGAGGTTAACCAGAGCTGTTGACTATTACAAGTCAAGCGAGGATGGTAAAGAGTCAACTAAAGGTCGTTTGTGCATTGAGATATTGGAACAAGCTGAAAGAAGAAATCCGTTGTTAGGAGAAGCTTCTGCTTCTCTTGCAATGGCGGGAGATGATTTACGTGGAAAGTTGTTGTATCTTGAAAATAGAGGTAATGAATTCTGGGCCCAAATAGAAGTTTGACTTTTAAAAGTCAAGATGTGTTTTTTTCCAGTAAATGTAACATACTTTTGACTCTGATAGCCAGCTCTAGATGTGTAAAATTGCCGGGTTGGGTCATACATCAAAATGTGGTTAATTAAAATGGTGAATTTGGGTGTGGGTCAAAACAGTCAGGTCTGATTGGTAATTGGTTTGACCAGAAACATTTTTTTGTCTAAAATTTTACATTTTATTTAGAATTTGTGTGCCATATATGATTACAAAAAGACACTGATAAAATTTTACATTTTATTTGTCTAAAATATTATTTGTACTAGAACGTCTTTAAAACACCTATGTTAACTAAAAAAGATTGAGTAATAATACTTGTTTTATGTATTTCAGTTGCACTGGCTAGCCTTTTGTTTCCCATGGAAGCTAAAGTTGCGATGGAGATTGCTCAAGTCGAAGGGACTTCTGAATTCACATTAGAAAGTGTATACTCTCAAAATTTGGCTAATGCACAAAGAACAGTTGATCTAAATGATGCACCTTTCTTGATCAAAGAGGAGCATCTGGCTAGGTTAAAAGCCCTCTCTAAAACAGGTAAACGTGCTTCTTTTTTATCGCTATCTGCTTATCTTGCTAGTTTTTGCTACATAATGCAAAATACTTTGCCCAAAATTCTGAAAATTCCTAAATTATTAGCCTTCAGCTCCATATGAAAATAACATTTAACGAGATGAACCAAGTGGTAGAGATAGTATGCGTGGATGAATAACTAAAGGGTTGTAACTGGAGATGGCAATTTCAACCTATTAACCTGAAATAGTTGATATGTTCAGTTGGGATTTTATTTTATTTTTCCAACGGGTCAAATGGGTAAAGTTAAATTCTGAAAAATCCTAAATTATTAGCAAGAGATTAGCATATATGCATTAAGCCTTGAGCTCCATATGAAAATAACATGTAACGAGATGAACCAAGAGGTAGAGATAGTAGGCGTGGATGAATAACTAAAGGGTTGTAACTGGAGTTGGCAATTTCAACCTATTAACCTGAAATAGTTGATATGTTCAGTTGGGATTGTATTTTTTTTCCAACGGGTCAAATGGGTAAAGTTAAATAATTTAACTAAAATTGAAATGCTTCAGATGTGTCAAAAGTAGTCCAAATCGCTTTATTCAACAATGATATTGTTATTTAATGGTATCATTCTAGTAATCATAATTGTGACATTAGTTATATTATATATAATATCCATAATGTAATGAAAATAAGTGTTTGCCTGGTCAACTCAACCCGTTTGACCCGTCCATTTTACCATCTCCATGTTGAACAAATTTTGATGATCATGGATCTAATTAATTAGACAACGGTTGACTGGGATTGCTTTTTAAAACTGCTCGTGTTCTGATACAACGATAAGCTGTTTTGGGGGTGTACATGTCCACAAATAAATATGCTTACGATGGGTGTGCTTACCTTGAAATAGATGTTTGAAAATTATATCATTTTAACTCATTCGATGAGGCATGTTCTAATAAAAAAATCTTGGATTCGCCATTGACCAAGTCAAAATGACATTTGTGTTTGTCACATGAACAGTGGAACTAGGAAAACGTTTTTTCCCTCGATGTTCAGAAATACTAAATAAAATAATCGACTCGGAAGGGCATAATGGAAAAAACACTCCAGAAGAGCGAGAATCAAAGAAGCAAAGGTACTTACAAGTTCAAGAAACACTAAACAAAGCTTATAATGAAGACAAAGAAGAATTCGACAAATCATACGCCGTCTCTTCTTCATCTTCATCCACGTCCGGTGTTGTGAATCCACAAACCGTTCCATTTACTTTTCAGAAATAGTGATTGATCAAAGATACACATGTAATATTGTATAATGTAGTCACAATTTGAAGTTCTTTTCATGTTATTTGTATCATAGGACATGATAACTTATGCTTTCTATTTGTTTTCTTGGCCATTTTTTGTTCTTTTATTAATAAAGGAGGTTGTGTAGATTCACCCCACTGTTCATTGATTGGCGTAGATGTTGAATAGGGTCTTTAACATCGTTTGTTTTGTTGCAAAGTTATTATACAATTCTGAACATTTTCTTCGTTGAACCGTAAATGTACGACTCTGATTCGGAAAAGATGTGTTATTTTAATCGATTTCGTCTATTCGTTTTTTCAGTCGGGACCTTACCCCCAGACGTCTAAAAAGAAAACCTATAACTAGGAAAATCTCTCGACTTAACTTTTAACATTTTGCTTAAAATGAGATTTGAATTCAAAACCTTATTATATTTACAAACTATTAACTGACTGATAGCAGTTTCAGCTTTTATTTTTGTTACCAATAACAATCTTAATAATATAAATTATTTTTATTTGATTTCACTCACGATAATAGTTTAAAAACAAAATTAAAAAAATTACACCTCTAAAAAGTAAACGTTAAAAATTAAAATCCAAATTAATAAATACTATTACTATCCGTCGATAAACAATAGTTGTAGATTCGCCCCACTATTCATCGAGCATCTGCACCATTAGAAAACCCAAAACCCTAATTCGGTTTTCATCAAAGACATTACAGTAAGAAGAAATGGTGGTGAGGCTGCGATTGGCGAGGTTAGGATGCCGAAATCGGCCGTTTTACAGAGTTATGGCAGCCGATAGCCGATCTCCCAGAGACGGAAAACATATTGAAGTTTTGGGTTACTACAATCCTCTACCAGGTTCTTCATTCCATCTTCATTTCATCAATAATCTCTCATCATCTACATTCAACTCTAACCTATGAGCAGTTGGGGTTTTGATCTGTTTTTCAACCTCAGTTGAAATCGATTGTACGGATACGATATTTCACTAGGTTGGGTGGGGTTGTAAATACTGATTGGTAAATGGGAAGTTTACGAGCTTTGAGATGGGAATTTGGGTTCTTTTGATTGATAAGGGCTAAGATAAACAAAACATTGTGAATTGTTAAGATATCTTGAATTAGTTTTCTAATCCTGTAAGGGGGTGTTTGGTTGCATGTTTGAAGGTTATTACTTGATATTGAACACTTGGTTTAAGAAGCCATGCTTAATCGCGTGGCGCTTGATATTGAACACTTGGTTTATATGTAAGAAAATCGAAGGGATGTAGAAGTTATGTAAGGCTTACTTGATAAATATGTCTATATGTAAAACAGACGAGAATGATGCGGTTTGTGGTTGTCAATATGTAATAAAGCTTATTTGGTTGTACATAGATGCCTGCCTCAGCTTTTGGGACCAAAGCGCATCGGAGTGGCTTTTGGCCTTTTTAAACCAAGATTGAATGATTGGAGATAGTGATTCAGCTCTTCTAAATTGTGTTGCAATATCATTAGTAAACAGTCTGATAATAAGAAGATTACCAAAATACGTGAAACTGATTACTATGACTTCAAGTCTCAATATCAGATATCACCTTGATAAGGAACATTTAAACACCCTTAATTCCTTTTGTAATTTCTGTTACGTGTGCAAGTTTAAGTCACTATTAGATATATTGGCTGCTAATTGGTGGTTGGTTGCCTGGTTAATACAGGACAAGATGGCGGTAAACGAATGGGGCTTAACTTCGAACGAGTAAAGTAAGTTGTTTGATGCCTTGTTTCCCTATTACTTCCAGCTTTTAAGTAATGATATTTTGATTTCCCTATAAGTTTTGGTTAGTATTTGCGGCTTAAATCCAGTATTTCATTCATATCTGTGGTTGATAATCTGCGGATGGTGAACACTAGTAGATGAAAAATGACGAATTAAGTTAAACTTATACTTGCAGTACTTTGATGATGCATGTAAAGAAACACTATTAGCATGCATGATGTGTATTCTTTAGAATTATTCTAGTTACTTACATTTTGGTTGTCAAATAGATCAAACAAATTGAACAGTATCTTATCTGGTACTGGTTGACTTTTGAAGTCAAAGTGGCTGATTTTCATCTCTGAAATTACAATGTATTTCTAGAATCGGGCAAACTGCACAAATTAGAAACAAAACATCAACAGCCAACTTCAAATTACACGTAAAATGGAACCAACTTACAATATTTTTTATTGCTTTTAGCAACCAACCTCATTTTCGCTTAGTTTACCTGTAAATTGCTAGTGCACATCTAAAAATTGCTTATATGAAAAGAACTAAGAACTAAGTTTATTTATGATTTAAAATTTGATTTCTTTTTCTTTCTAAATGTATATTTGAACACAATTGTTGAATGTGAAATCAGACGCCAAATATAAACTAAAATGACATCACTATATTTTTAAAGACGAACAAAAGTTTGACTTGCTATATGTTGAACTTTTTTTATAATCAGTAATCAAAATGCAACTTGGTTTTTATTGTCAAATCTAAAGTTTGTTGCTAGAATCACGTGCAAGTGTAAACTAGTTTTTGTGCTACACTTGTTTTCTTTTGTTGTATAGGTATTGGCTATCAGTTGGTGCACAACCTTCAGATCCAGTCCAACGTCTTCTATTTAGAGCAGGGCTGCTACCACCACCACCCATGGTTGCAATGGGTCGAAAGGTGGCCCTCGTGACAACCGCCCAGTTGACCCTTTATCTGGACGGGTCTTGACAGCTGAGCAACCAACCAAAACTACTAATGAATCAGTTGATGCTTAAGAAAGTACAATGTCATCTTCCCAACTGCTGGTTTGATTTTGGTTTTTATGATCAAATCTAGAACTACTGCAAAGTTATGTTATAATGTTGTTAGAGTCATCTTTTGGTGATATAGACCATAATGATTTTGATCTCTAGTGAAAGTTGGTATTTTGTTTCGGGTCTGTCATTAACTTTTCAGCTCATGTTATTTTCACTCGGTTTAATAATTTTCTTGGTTTTTTCTAATAAATCATGATGCCAATATTGTTAAATATTAGTTTAATTTTTTTTAGTAATTAGAAATTCGTGTATATATTCATGTACAGATTTGCATTTGCAATGTTTGTAATGTAGAAAATTGTCTTGGACCCTCATTTCTTCGCATAGGCCGCCTCTCTCTTTCACCTCATATTGCGGACGTGGTCTCTACATTATAAATCGTCTTATGAATTATGAGCGTCTTGTCAAGGCGTACCTTATCATGCATGCATATCATGTACGTGATGTGGTGTTCCTCTTAAAGTTCATTTGTTATATATGTTTCTTAAAATGTTACACAATACTTGGATATTCACGTATCAAAGATGAAGAAAAGCAGTGGGTGTTAAACAATTCACAAACCAAATTACATATCTGACGAATAAATTCATACATGTTCTAAGATGTCTTCTCGTCTTCTTGTCCGTTTAAATGATACATAAGCCAAAGTTGATATTTATAATTTTAGCCTACATCATATGGTTATTATCGTATATTATTCTAGTATTGAAAAATATACAAGCATAGATGCACAAAGTATATCTTTTAACTGTGGACCACAAGTGAACTACATTATTGTACAAGATAATATGACGCATCAAATGTTCGAAGATTGTATATGCTTGTTTTGTACCGAAACGCTTGGGTTGTTGGCTAATCGGATACACACCTGTAACAACCTTAGCAATTTGTTGCACAACCAATGCACTAGCGATCATGAGCTATCAGTTGTGACCACTCGCCCAATGAGTTTATGATAAGACGAAACCAGTAACCCTATGACGACATTAGGCGCCACACGGGCCTCGAAAGATGTCATAGGTTACCTATTTCTGACTTGCATAAGCCACCAGCTATCTCCAATTTGATCTCAGCCGGTGATAGTTAAACACCAAAACAATGGGAACACTAATCCATAATTATCACTTAACCCCCTCAACTTTTGTTGTCACAACCAAAAATCTTTACACATCAGATTTTCATCTCAAACAGCTACTACCAATCAAGCAACAAACTTACTGCAATCGGAGCATACGAACACCAACGAAGATGTCCGGCGCCGGAGCCACCGCCGACGGCGTCTCCTCCCAGCCGGAGCAAAACCCAGGTCCGATTTACGTCAAGTTAATCAACAATCGATTAGTTTAGCAAATCAATTCTGATATGATAATCCCAATTTGATTTTAAGATTTAGGGTTTTACATTGTTTAGGGATTCACAAGCAGAAGATCGTCATACGAAACAAACATGGAGAGAAGCTTGTGGGTATATTGCATGATACTGGATCCACAGATATTGTAATTTTGTGTCATGGCTTTCAATCATCAAAGGTGCATCATCTATTCATCTTCAGCTTGATTTGTTCCAGAAATCATTTATTTTAGTCAAATGTTACATTTTTAGATTGACAAACTGAAGTTTGATTCTAAAATATTGTTGTATAATACTTTAATGATGTTTGAAAAGCTCAATTGGACTTCTTATTGATGATTTGCTTCATTAAGATCTTATCCAAACCAAGATTATATTGTTGTTGACTTGTGATTCAGGTTAAAATGTTGAATTGTAGTCCTAATTATTCTAAACAGTTCTTGATTTTTATATGCATGTAGGAAAGCAATACCATTGTGAACCTTGCTTCTGCACTAGAGAAGGAAGGAATCAGTGCGTTTCGTTTTGATTTTGCTGGAAATGGGTAAGTTAGTATATTGAATTAGATTATTATATATTGAAGTGTTTTTAAGTTTAAGTAGTTAGTAGTGGTAATCAAGGGAAAAATAAAAGTTTTCTGTTACATTGTTTGAGGATCTTCAATTTTTTGGGTAACAGTGAGAATTCCTTACTGGGAAACTCATGTGACCTACCAATATCCTGCTAACCACTGGGATAAGATAAAACGATGCTTACGCTAGGACTGGGTAGGTTGCCTTCAAGGGAGTTAAAGGCAGAAAGTGGGAGCTGGATTTGAACATGAGACCTCAGTTAGAGTGACTCAAGTGCTTACCTTTGCTCCACCCCCTTGAAAGTTTAGATCTTTAAACTTGTTTATGAATATACGTCAATGCACTTATATACAACTTTACAGAGGATGTGCTAGCGAATTGCTATTAATACCTGTTCTTATGATCTTGAAACTATATAATTATTACCTAAATATCCTTAGTAGTAAAGATCATTTTAATAATATGCATCCAATTGCCCCCTAATTGCGTGGAAGGAGTATTGTAAGTGCTCTTTTGTTAATCATTTGGCATATATTGATTTTCAGGGAAAGTGAAGGCTCATTTCAATATGGTAACTATCGTAGAGAGTCTGATGACTTACATTCAGTTATCCAACATTTTCTTGGAAATAATCGTGTAACAAGTGCAATTCTCGGACATAGTAAAGGTATCCTAGACTATGGCTGTACATGTCAAACATTGTTTTCTCATTAATCAGTTTTCTTACGATAACATCTTAGTTGATTATACATTTTGTGACCCTCCTTATCTTGTTACTTACAGGTGGCAATGTGGTGCTCTTATACGCATCTAAATATCATGATGTGTGCCGTGTCATTAATGTGTCTGGGCGTTATAAGACAGAGAGGGGCGTTGAAGAGCGTTTGGGAAAAGGGTATTTAGAAAAAGTGAAAGAAAAAGGTTATATTGATGTTAAATCCAAAATAGGTACTCATGCTACTGAATTCTTGAAACTTTTGTACCAAATATGCCATAACTATCGCTTAATATAGTTCAGATGTAAACACTTATAATTTAGGGAATTTTTGGATGTGTGTTTTTGTAGTCATTGTTGTTAATTTTTCCTGTTTGAAATTGTAATAATCAGATAATTAGAGGTTAAGTGTTTGGTAATTTGTTATTATTGAAGGAATTAATAGGTAAAATGAATTAAAAAGGACATTTTTGTGACAAAATGTGAGACGTCTTGTGAAATTGGAGAGAATTTTTCTTCAAGTTATCTTAACAGAAAGTGTACATGTGAATTTTAGTTCACCCTCAGATAATCAGTTTCAGAATGCAAACCCCTTAATGCCAGCTGTTTATTATTCTGACTAGTTTTCTGTGTGTAGGAGAGGTCTTATATCGTGTGACTGAAGAAAGTTTGATGGATCGTTTGAATACAAATATGCATGAAGCATGCCTGCAAATTGATAAAGATTGCAAGTAAGATGAGCAAAAGTACTCCCATATTTTATAGCAAAGAGTCAAACATATCAATATTCAGGTTAAAATTCGACAAACATGTTTATGATATTTCAACCTCAAAAATGCTCTTTTCATTACATATTTTATACAGCTAAATGTTGTTGTAATTATTCTACACGTAAACACAGAGCTTTTCGAATTGTGAGTTAAGAAACAACTTTTTTGATCCTCGAAGTCAAATGTAAACTCTATTATTTGATCTTGATCACTTGTCATTTCATGACATATAAGGTTTTGTTTTTATGCATGTGATAATGGATGTAGCTATATTCTATTCTATTTGATAAGATATTTTTGTGCGTTTTAGGGTTTTGACCATTCATGGATCTGATGATTCAATTGTTCGAGTTGAGGAGGCATTAGAGTTTGCAAAGGTTATACCAAACCACAAGTTGCACATCATTGAAGGGGCCAACCATGGATTCTCCAAACATCAAGATGAGTTAATTTCCATTGTTTTGTCTTTCATAAAATAATCTCCCAAGTCTCAACCAAGATATGCACCTTAAAGTGTGCTCAACCCTGTTGGTTAGCAGTGTATTGACGTAATCATGAGCTCAGTTCTCCACTTCTCCGGTTGCTAGTTCTCATGGTAAAAAAAGGGTACTCAATTCAAGTGGCTTCATTTCAGGATTTGGCTGAACATAATTGATAGATTCATTTTTGTATTAAAGATTCAAAATACAGAATGTATGAGATACATTTTAAGAAACTAAATGACATCATTTAGCTGATATCCTTTTTATAATTTTTATGATTTTAACCAAGTTTTAGTTAGATGTGAACTAGACCAACTTTCAGTTTGTTATTGCTTTTACGCTCGTTGATGATATGTGCACTTCAGATGTCATATATGCAAAAACCTACTAATGTCAAAAGATGAAAAGATCTACTGACGAGAATGAACTAAGGTAGGAAGCAACAAAAAATACAACACGACACAAATGATCGTAAAGGAGGCAACAATGTCCCAACGATGAAGCATCCATCAAACTATAACAGAGACTGAATACAACTTTTGGAACCATTATTACGTAGGACACATTTACACAAGTTAACAACCATTAGTTTTGTTAAGCATGGGAGGAGATGGCTTCCTTTATAATCTTTAACTAGACTCATTGCTCTGATGCTACTAGACATACTAGCTTGCTTAAATTCAACATAAGACTTTCTTTATTGCGCCTATTCGTGAGAGTAAACATTAGAGCTTTAGTAATTAATGAGAAGGAAGAAAATGAGTGTAGTGAGACATGTACATCCGGACATTCTTTTGTTACAATATGTTGTGATATGCTATAACATTGTAAGCAATGTTAGATTGTTAGACCTTATGAATGCATTTCCATCACTAAAAGCATTCCCGGTTTATTCCCCGTTATCATCCTTATAATCATATTAAAAACTATTATTTTCTTTCTCTCTCCTTTCTAGTTAAATAAATTTTTTTTCATACTTTTATCATTACATTTATTATCTCATCCATTCACAAGCACTTTAAAAAATTTACAGGGTTGTACTATGTTTTTTTAAATATGAGAAAACAATATACAACCCTCATAAATTTATCATCTCCTTATCTCACAACCATTTACAACTAATATAAAAGATCCTCTCGTATAAAAATAAGTAACGGACAGGAAATGCTCTAAAAGAATCCTAAAAGCCGTAATAGATAGGAGCACTAATATGCCCACAACCACATTATGCATGAGCAAGGGTACATAAACATGGTGTCATTGATTCAAAAGGTTTATTTAACACCATCACATTTGATAACTGCAAACAAAGCTCCACTAAAAGTCCCCCTCAAGGGTTCAACAGTCGCTCAGACTCTCACTAGTAGCACAAGACGAATTGACCTCCAAATGGCCGCCGGCGACTCCACCACCACACAACCACCGCCACCGCAAGCCTCGAGCAAAACACAGGTCAGTTTTCACGCGATCTTTCTGCATACCCACTTCAGTTTTACCCTAAATTCACTTGCTTTTAGGGTTAATCTATGAGTTGATCAAACTATCAGCAGATTTGATCCTACCCCACTTCAATTCTACCCTAAATGCACTTGCTTTTAGGGTTAATTTCTGATTTGAAGATTACCCATCAGCAGGTTTTCGCCAAATTCATTTGTTTTTATGGTTAATTTCTGAGTTGATGAGTAACCCTTCGGCAGATTTGATCCTATGCATGCATTTGTTTTAAGAATAAAAGTTATATTTCTATTCAAGTTTTTGCTTACCGGTAAACCGCCGATCCCTGCTAACAAGGGGACTAGGTAAATCGCAGCTTCTGCTATTTATCACTCTATAAAAAGTTCAACAAATATATCTTTGGTTGAACTGTTGATGTAGGATCACGAAATGGGTATGCATGAATAACATTAAAGAAGTAATTACATTGTAGAATCTGTATCATTCATAAAGGTAAAGACTAGGTTGTTTGATATCAATATTCATGCTTATGAACATTGAATGATAGTAGAAGCATGAAGATTCTTCTTATAGTTATTGACCTTTTGAACTAGCTTTGTTTGGTTTTTCTTTGAGACCCAACTTTCTTGTGAGAATGCATACTAAAAGCTACAATTTGCAAATGAACAGTTTTTGAACAAGAACCACAAGTAATGAAGTTTTTATAAGGTCAAACCACTCAAGTTTTAGTTTTCTTTCAATGTTTTGAACGCTTCTGAAATAGGACACGCAACCTGTAAATAGCTGAAACTTGCCCATGCTCTCGTGGCATGTCAATTGTGTAAATAGTTGACGTGAGTAATGACGTTCCATTTATACAGAACTGATGGTGTGGTTGCCCGTTGTTTAAAATGACTTACAGGAAACAACCTCAGTTTCATTCATTTAGAACGTCACATCAGTTTTCTACACAATTGGCACACACCATGCCAAGACATGTAATTGGTGACACATGATTTCAAGTCAAGTTTTCAAAAGAATTGCATAACACTAAACCAAATTGGAACTTGAGTAGTTAAACCTCTAAGAAAAGTTTAAGTGTGCTATAGGTTAACCAAATGATGAAACCTGGTTAGCTAGTACAATTTGTTTAAATTGACCCGTTTTTCTACATTTTCATTGCCAAAATTTATTCAAATTTCCACATTGCGAGCTACAATGCATTTATCGTTTTATGCAAATACGATAGTTAGCTAGCACTAAGGTTATATTAAAGCTTGATTTTTTAGTCAAAGTGACTTGCCACCTAGGTCACAAACAGCTACCATAGGCTAAAGTAGAAGAGGGGAGGGGTATATATTAGACACATGCATATCTCTAAGTTCTTATAGTCTTTTGTGGTTTGGATTTGGAAACAGAAAAATACATAACCAGTAGGTAATAGTGGTGCTGTGCATATCCAAAGTTAGTTTTGTTATGGTAGTGCACTAATTTTGCATATCTTGGTTGTAAATCTATAGAGCTATCATAAGGAAGAAATAGGAATTAGATGTTAAAAGTGATTAGAAACTACAATTAATGAATTAATATGGTTAAAAAGTCTTTATGATCATCCAAAAAATTTAATGAGGAGATTTAAGAGGTTAAAAGCATTTAAATACACTTTTGGTCACTTTCGACCCAGTTTAACCCATTTGACCCTTTCAGTTTACGTTATAATTGAGTTTTTCAAATTTATCTGTTTGACTAGGGATGACCTTAATGCAGCATCTACTTTTACCTCGATAATAAGAATTTACATCCAATTGATTTTCTTACATTATTTCAGGGGCTGAACAGCAGAAGATAACTATACAAAACAATTATGGCGAGAAACTTGTGGGCTTGTTGCATGAAACAGGATCCAAAGAGATTGTAATCTTGTGCCATGGCCTCCAAGGCACAAAAGTACCTGATGTTTTCTGATCAATTATCATGATTTGAATATATAATATTACAGTAAAGAAGATAAAAAACCATAAACCAAAAAGAGCATAGGAAAAAAAGTAGCAAACTATAGCTTCCAATGGCAATAAACAACAAAGTATTGCATTGAAATATCATATGTTTTTTAATAGGAAGTGAAATTTTGTTCTTTTAAAAGATTTTATTGTCCATGTGTTCTTGTTTCCAGGAATACAGTATGATGGTGGAGTTATCTTTTGCATTGGAAAAACAAGGGATCAGTGCCTTCGTTTTGATTTTTCAGGAAATGGGTAAGTCGAAATGTTTAGCAATACACTTTGACTTTTGAGGTCAAATAGACTAATTTCCAACTTTAAAGCTGGTTTAGATCTAAGTTTCAAGAATTTTTCTAATTATGTGAAACTTAATACACAAACTTTAAAGAATAGCACTTTATTCTAAAACTCGTGTCATATTATCATCAACTTTCTAACTAACTAGTAATATATTCAAACTCATAAGTCAAAGGTCAAAATGTATCTTTTTCTGATCATTCAGGGAAAGTGAAGGCACATTCCAATTTGGTAACTACCAAAAAGAGGTTGATGACTTACATGCAGTAGTTCAACATTTCACTGCAGCAAATCACGTTGTAAGTGCTATCATTGGACACAGTAAAGGTACATCGTATTAGCTGATCTGACTTCTTGAAGTTAAACGAGCTTCAAGTCTTTGGCTCTAACATTGGTTTACAACTTTATCACTACCAAACATGTAAAAATCATCATATATTTTGAATTTTTGGAAAATAAATTTTTTACAAACATTTTAACTTCTTAAGTATAAAAAAGGGAATTGGAAAATATTCAACGTACCTAATAACCTTTTAAGTTTGTCATATTTTGGTAGTAAATTTCACTTTCTTTGTTACATATATGGTGTTATAACTCACTGTTATTAAACTAAATTTGTGTTATTCACTATCAACTTGTTTTAAGAATGGTTATAAAGGAGAATGGGGTTGGCCGAAAAGCATAGTATTTCTTTTTTATGAATATGTTAAACCCTAACTTATTTGGTTTTTTTTTTTAAACTTTTGCAGGTGGGAATACGGTGGTTTTATATGCATCTTTACATCATGATGTACCAACAGTTGTCAATGTGTCTGGTCGTTATAAGATGGATAGGGGCATCGAGGAGCAATTGGGAAAAGATTATTTGGAAAGAGCTAAAAAAGATGGCTTTATCGACATCAAATCACTAAGAGGTTAAACATTTACAATATTGAGAGAATAAGAGGTGGTAAAATGAATGGGCCATTAGGTCCGGGTGCTTTGGGTAACATATTGGGCCGGTTTGACCCACAAACTCTTTTCTACAAATAACTAATTTGTTAAATATGATTATGAAAATGACAATGAGAACCCTATAGACTTTCACTGAATTCGCATACTTGCAAAAGAGGATTTTTTTTTGACTCATTTGGCCCATTGAGCATAAACCATAACCCTGACCAACCTATTCACAATACACGGGTCAAAATTGCCACTATACATCATGGATGACCCGTATATGGAATTACAACTACTTTTTCGTTATTTAGGAGATGCTTCACTTCGTGTGACCGAAGAAAGCCTGATGGAACGACTGAACACAAACATGCACGAAGCAGGACTTCAATTGACCCGAACTGCAAAGTGTTGACTGTACATGGATCCGCTGATGAAGTCATTCCAGTTGAAGATGCTTTGGAGTTTGCCAAGATTATACCAAACCATGAGTTACGTGTCATCGTAGGGGCTAACCATGGTTACAACAACCACAGAGACGAGTTAATTTCTATTGTTTTGGATTTCATCAAGGTCAATATGCGCAGAGTTTGAACCTTTGAAGAATCTGAAGCAAATATGATTATTAATGAATAAACTATGAAGAACCATTTACATTCTCCTGTTATGTCATTGTAATTTTACAGAATGTATCACTGGTGGATTTTCAAAGATCTAATATTTGATCAAGAATATATGTGGTGTTGATTTATGACTATATGATTAGAAGTTTTTCTTGAAATCTTGTGAAAAAGGTGAAGGCAAACAATCTGATTTCATGGGTTTTGGGTAGGTTAAACTATCATTAATCACTTAGGATTATTGTTTTTTTAAAATTAGTGTTACGGTAGATATTCATGGGGTTTTGGGTAGGCTAATTCGTTTTGCAAAAAAATTACAATAGAAATTTTTTTTGCATAATGAGGTTATAAATAAACATATTATCATTCATTACAAAATATCATAGTTAACAGTAGCCATGGGCCAATAACGGCGTGGAACATAAACTTACAGAACTAAAGTGCATTAACTTTAATATTACTTTCATACATAATTACATATATCTTCACACACATGATCACTATGTATATTATACCTATACTAAATACTTTGACATACTAATAAAAACATTATTCCGAATTAAAAATTCTTTGTCCAGGAGATAATATCATTTTTGGATCAAACATGTCTTTCCTCTCCTTAAAAACACTCCATTTCTTGCCAAAATGTTTTATCCATTCTTCCTTCTTTGTGTAATGTGGTAAGTATTGTTTGATCTTGATCCCAAGTTTGTTACAAAATTCTAAAATCTCCCTATTTTGTTCGTCGATAACAGCTGGATCAACTAGAGGCCCAGCAGAGTTTAGTAAGGCGACGGTGTAGAACATATCATCATTGTCTTCTGGTATAACAACTGACATTCTATCATCCCACCTGAAATTTTTTTAGAAAGTAACTAAACTAGAAAACTAACATATAACAACTGAGAAATCATCAATGGCTATAAAAACTGATTAACTAGTGGTTTGGGCATTTTTTTTATTGAGTTTGAATTATGGTTAGTAACTTGGTAGCTATCTTAAATGGCCAACAAACCCATAATCCAAACTCAGCCAAAAATTAAAAAAGCACTAATACTAGCATTAATTTTCAAAACAACCCATTTCTAAAGGAAGTTATAGAAGTTCATAAATAGTTTAAAGTTATTACTTTTTGCGGTTAATTGGGTAGATAAGGAACGGCCCTGAACTTAAGCTTTGTTTCTGAATGATATCGACCAAAACACCTTGATTGAAATCGGCAATTCTTGATCTTGGCACAAAGAGATTTAGCCACGGATGAGGGACGTCCCACAGCGCTAGTGATTGAAGTAATAGCTCTTCGGTTCTTACTCGATTCAGAAAGTCAAAAAAGGTTGCATCTTTATTAAAAATGAATCCAGAAGCAAAATTCAATGCCTTGAATAACACTTCAAGATCCTACAAAGAGAACACTTTTTATGAAACAACTGAAACAATGTTTTCATAACTGGACTTGTCTTTAAACGTATTGAACCAACCATATTATCCATCCACTAATCAGACTATATAGAAAAAGTTTAAACAAAATAAGGAGGTGTGATATTATCTTTTGGTGTGATGTTATAACTTTGATATAATATGAGGTCTTAAATAAATAAAAACTGAAGGTAAAATACTAAATGAATAATTAAGCGGGTATTTTGAAGAAAAAACTAAATAAATAAAAACAAAAATATTGAAATTCAGTCTTATCATGCAGTTTGGTTTTGTTTGGTTAGCCAGTCTTAATTTAATCGGCCGGTTCATATACACTTAAATAGACTGGTTCTATAGCCAGTTTTTAGTCCAACCGATCGGCTGGTGATCAGTTCAGATGCATAAATAAGACGATAATTATTTTGATCTAAAAATAATAATTACCTACCTCATCAATGGCGTTTATGATTGGATCATAGTAATACTTGACTGCTTCTAAGCTATACAAAATCCCATTTTCGGATGCTAAAGCCTTTATCATGGATTGATCATCAAGAGTGAAAAAGTTGCTTGCGGGACTATTTTTCAGGATCAAAGAGCCTTCAACGTAATTGAAACCATCAACTGAGATCAAATGTTCTTGATCCTTTGTAAAATTTTCAAAATCGTCGTAAATTATTTGATACCATTTCACCTGTACA
This sequence comes from Flaveria trinervia, assembly GCA_025506515.1. Classification (NCBI taxonomy): domain Eukaryota; kingdom Viridiplantae; phylum Streptophyta; class Magnoliopsida; order Asterales; family Asteraceae; genus Flaveria; species Flaveria trinervia. Next base: position 1,006,155 of record CM046453.1, read on the forward strand.
CTCCAAAAACAAGAAATTATTACACAAATTGTGGATTTTACAGTTTTGTAATAGCCTGGATAATCTCTTTTGAGTTGTAAATTGAGAAATTTTTAGATTAATTTATATATTTTGATGATACTCTCTAAATCTTTAATTAAATAATTTAAAAGGGAAAAAGAAGAACTAGTATGTTTTATATATGTTCTGAATAAAATCCAAAAAACAAACATGTAAAACAGATGAAAGTCAATATTTGTATAGGCAAAAAACCATCACAAAGTTTAAATTGAAACATCACATCCATAAAATAGTGTCATTTACCATTTAAAACCTTTGACATTTATTTAGTAGTAATATCTATAGAAACTTCAACAATAACTAATTGACTTTTGATGATTTCATGTCAGCTTGTAAGTTAATTCACTACTAGAAAAGTGAACAACTACGACCAAACTTTACGACCAATAAAATTATAAAAACAATAAAAAAGTTAGCGATTTATTTGTGATCATAATCCTTAAGGTCGCACAAACAAAGACCAATCAAAATCCGGTCACAATGATCACATATTGGAAACGAGTCTCTACTAATAACTATTATCACTGATTATCAATTCGTATGAGTTATTTTCAGAACACATATTGATAGATAGATATTTGTTTATATTTGAACTTGATTTTGGGTTAGTCCATATACAATTAAGACATTGACTTCAAAGTTTTAAATGTGAAAAGTTAGTAACTATTTGAGATAGCTACTTCAAATTCTGGTTATATTCTATTCTTTTATTAACGTTTTGATATAAGTTTTATTAAAACACAAGTTTATCATTCAAAATGATATAATTTTTATATTGCAAGACAAAAAAAAGTAAAATAGTCATACTCTGGTCGGTGCCTTGTCTAGAACGATCCTTGCCCTAGTTATGATCCCAAACTGGCCAAGACCTCCAAGAACAGCGTAAAAGAGATCAGAGTTCATTTTCTCCGAGCAAGTTATCAAATCCCCTTTCCCTGTAAAGTAAACAAAAGAGATATATCAATTCATTGAAAATGAATAGCTAGTTGTTTATCCGCTAGCAATCACTAACAGAACTATTTGTCAGTGAAAAGTGACTGAATTATTCGTCGGTGATACTTTTATCGTTAAAAGTCAAAATTTCTAGAAGTGAAGTTACAAAACATAATAGTAACGCAATGCATTTCATATCATACCAGTAATGACATCCATTTCAAGAACATTGCTAATCTGAGGACCATGAAAAGATGATTGCCCACTAATCCCCGCATTCGACAGCGTACCACCAACCGTGAGATACAAGTAATCGGTCCACGACACCGGTGCAAGACCATGCAGAAGTGTGGTTTGCAAGACATCAATCCATAGCTGCTCACCACCAACATCTGCATAAACCCTACAGAAGAGTTCCCATAAACCCTAATCCCAGTATTTTCAAAAACACCCCCACTACTATTCAAACTTGACATTTTCACCACCACCCCATCTTTAGCCATGGCCTGACCCCTAACCGAGTGACCATTTCCACGAGCCGCAACGGTGAATGGAGAAGATGAGTTGTAAGAAGATTTTACAAGGCGAACGATATCAGAAACAGACGACGGTTGAAGCATGCCAAACGGGAGTTCTTGAACAAGTTTACCGTAATCAGAAGATGCAGTTTTCATACAAATGGTGTCTCTACAAAGATTATCATCTGTTGTTTCTTTTGAACCGATGATAACTGAGGGTTTGGCCATGGTCTTGATGACACCAGTGTGATGAAGAGCAGACTGTTTATTACAAAGGGTACAACAAGATATGCATGAAGTACATGCGAGTAAGCCATAACTAATTAGAAGATTATAAAGTTTGAAACTTGATGAAAGAAGAGAGAATAAAGATTTGAAATCTTGGATGGAAGTAAGCTTTTGAGGTGTGTGAATATATATAGGAGTATGAAGTTGCATGGATTTGAATGATTTTATAAAAAAAGTCAAAATGTTACTTCAGTGTAAATTAAAAAGATGAACCTTTGAGTAAAAATATAATAACACTTTCTAGTTTTAATATTATTTTAAGCTTAATATCATTTAGTTACAAACAAAAAATATACATTTACAATCATAAAAGAATATATTATATATTTATATTTTAATAGTTTTTTCTAAAATGTCAACATATGATTTCGTCATATAGGACAATATAATTTTGACATTTTGTATATTATCATTTGTCTCATCTCATATTTTAAATGCTAATTAGTAGTCCGATTAAATTCATATATTAATTTTGTTGATTAGAATTATAATTTTGCTTAAAAATATTTTCAATATCGATCTGTATGTATATATATATATATATATGCGCATATATACAACAACATAACGTAAGTATTTGATACGTATGAGTTTGAGTTTAGTTGAATATAACTTTCAAGTTAAATATGTACCAACAAGGACGGTGGATCATATCTCCTTCCAAACCGGTAAAGCAAAAGGGAAGTAAGTTGACTAATTTACAAGGATTTCATACAGTCATATGGATCAATATTAAATTTACATACATATATATACACACATGTACATACAAATACATGTACTGATGTACAATAAATATTCAAAACCTGATAGGTATTGGATTATCATTGCAAATTGTACAACGTGAAGGAATAATCACGCAACATATGTATATTAATCACATATAGTTATGCGATATTAGAGGTGCAAACAAGTCGCGCCGCTCGTGAGCTACTTGAGATCAGATCGATAAAAAACTCGAAACGAACTTAGCTTTATCGAGCCCGAGCTGAGCTCGAGCTTGAAAAAAAGCTCATTTGATTATCGAGCCTAAGCTTCACGTATCGAGCTCAAGCCGGCTCGCGAGCCTAAACGAGCTTGTTATTGATATATTTTTATTTAAATTATTAAATATACCATATGAATAATATCTATTGTATATAAAGTTATGATTAAAAACATTTAAATAATATGAATAATGTTATATATAATATATATAATTATAAATATATATCAAAATTAAATATAAAAAATATTAAAAATAATATTTAAATAAATAAACGAACTGAGTATTTGTCAAACCAAGCTCAAGCTTTATATTTAAAGCTCGAAACAAGCCGAGCTTGAGCTCGAGCTCTCCTAAGTAATCACGAACCGAGCTTGAGCCCATATGAGCTCGGGCTCAGCTCGGCTCGTTTGAACCCTATGTGATACATATATAACTATGCAACCATATATATATATATATATATATATATATATATATATATATATATTATATATATATATATATATATGTAATTACCTAAGTTATATATGTAATGGTGCGATCTTTACTTACGGTAAAATAAACATTTAGAAAATTTATTTTTAGGCATAGAAATACTATAGTTGAATCGAAGAAGATAAATAATTGATTTTATGGTATTTTTAAAAAAAAAATCATTTACGTATATAAAAGTTACATGCTTTTATAAAATTAATGAAATGGATTAAAAGTCTAACACTATATATGGTTTTTCGTTCTTATCTTCATTTTAGTTAATTAAGAAATTGTTATACGTCTATATCTTAGCCATTGATTTGTCTCATAAGCATTTAGATTGACTTCATAAACTTTGCATATTTTTAAATTTATATTTTATTGCTCTACTATAGATATATACATTCATACATATGTGCGTGTGTGTTGTTTGTGTAGGTATACTATTTTCAATTTATAGAGATGTTTTGATTGAATTGTATATCTGTCATTCTCATTCATTATCAAATCTTTATCATTTAGGTTTCTTTCTTAGTTTAGCGCATTCAAATAGAACCAACTATCAACCATTTTTATTTAACATTCACACCTAGCAATAAATAAGATTGTCTAACGGTTTCCTAAGACTAACATTGGTATAGTTACATAAGCACTGTTTTTTTATTAGGTTGGACTCTGTCAAAATCAAAAGTATTATATTCTATAATCTGGTCATTCAAATTAATTAAAATGTTAAAAAAATTCAGAAAATGTAACTCATTATTAGGATCATAATTAGTACAATAGTTACTATTGACTTAACCGTAAAACCTTAATTTAATGCTCCCAAAAAGATTGAGTATATCCTATATTATTATCATCTAAGTGCTGCTTTTAACACATCTAATAATAGTTATATAAAATAATAGCATTGATAAAAAAAAAGACAAACATAGGACCATATGCAGGGTCAAGGGATCACTCCTACGAAATCCAAACAAATTCATGCGTATGTAATGTTGTGTTAAAACCATCATATCGAATAGTATGTTCAATGGATTTCTTATTTCATCTAGTGCATTACTATTCATTTAGTACATTATAGTGATGCAATCAACTTCTCAAGTTCCATTATCGTTGAAATAGATACCTAACATGTGTTGTGCGCACACACATACATATATGTAACGGTGTATGTTGTGTGCACATACATACATATATGTAACGGTGTATGTAACCAAATATAGAATGTATGTTCTTTGTTTTCATGTGAGCCTTTCCTATATTATTTTTATTTAAATGATGTTTAAGATCTAACGTGTTTTGTTTACAACGATGACTATATATACAATGTGCCAAATAAAAAAAACATGAGACAAGGATAGCACCATTTGCACAGTCAACGGGGTCTCCTCTTATGAAATCACAATGAATAATCACGGGTATGTAATAGTGTGTTAAATCATTTAATAGCGTGTTCAATAGATTTCTTCTTATTGGATGTTCACCAACAAACATTAATCACTGCATATAACATAAGTGTAGGTACATAACTATTCATCTAGTAATTGTAATGATGCAATTAACTTTTCAAGTTTGATTGTTGTTGTAAAAGGTATCGATGTTTGTGAGCACACACACACATAGATATATGCAATGGTGCATGTAACCCAATATAGGCCGGCCAGTTTCAATTCCAACCATAGACTGTATCACTATTGTAAATTAGTTAAGATGCATAGGTATATGACTATATGTAAACACATTACAATGTTACGTTCAACTTCAGATTTTGATTTGTTGTTGTGTTGAGTTTTGATGTTTCAGAATATGATGTGTGTAGCTGATTCGTTATAACTTGTGTCTAATTCTAGACATGTTTATGTCTAGTTTTATACATGTTGTATATGATTAGTTTGATTAGTTGTTTAAATAGATTTTGACTCACATGTTTTTATCATTCCTTCAAACAAACTGCAACAACCGTGTCAGTCTTTTCAAGTTTAAGGTACAACTTTAAATATTTTTTCTCAATCCATATAGATTAAATTGTTGCTTTCTTAAAACTTATGAATGAGCTAAATATGTATTAGGAAAAACCATAAATTAATACAACAAATCATTATATCTTATTTTATTTATGTTTATAAAAAAATATTAAAATGACAATGGCACACCATTAGTCAATTTTATAAGCTAGTATTGTCTAAATTTAATAATTTTGACCAAGAATTCAATATTTTTCTAGGAAAACTAACTCTTACATTTTTTTATTACTAGTAAGAATGTTCGCATCTTGGTATAAGTGTATTTATTTTGTCTTACGTTTTTTATTTATCTTTTTAATCATCTTTAATGTTTGATATGTGAATATTTCTAGAAAGTGTGAGTGATTTTTGAAAGTAATGACTTTAGAAATGTGTTTACATATATTGGATTATCAGTACATAAACTATAAAATTAGCTTTTGATTTTTTATATAATTATGACCGTAAACTCGCCTGCAACATGAGATCAAAAGGAAAGATAGACTTTGTTAATGTGAATATCTATGTCAACATTAATAAAATAATTTCATATTTGGTAAAAAATAACTTTTATATTACTTTGACTTAGGTAGTTAATTGAAATGTTATTATGGACAACAATGCAACATAAGGTATATTAAATTCTAAGATTCATGATCTGTATGGTAAGACACACTTGAGATATTCATTATCAGTGATTATCAAAGTGTTGATATTTAGAATAAAATAAAGTTTATCTATGGTAAGAAACTATCATATATGTCAATTTTGCATACTTTATTTTAAAAGTAGTATAATTAATGCACATGATTAGTAAATAAAAAAAATCATGACCCTGTAGGTTCCTTAGTAGTTAAATAGAGGTGGTAATTGGCAGGACAATGGGGTTAGGTATCCGATCTAATACGGATCAAACACTCAAACAATAAGAATAAAATTAGACGACATGCTTCTTATATGTATCATATCACAATCATTGGGTTATCTCCATCCCTAAGAAAAAAATTAAAGGTGACAAATTGGATGTATCAATTAGGTTGGGTAATAGGTTCAAATGGGTTAGGATCATAATGATATTACATAAAGATTGGATTTACCAATGATATTGGTGTTTGGAATCTATCAATATATTTTTAAAAATGTATATGTCAAAAAATGTTTCTTCATATTTAGATATTCTTTTTATGTCGTTACATTTAAAACATGGTATTGTTATAAATTCTACGCATAATAATTTATATAAATTAAATAATATAATTTGTATAAATAATACTTATATAACAACTTATAAATTCATTGTTGCCAATAATAATGAAATTTAAAAGTCATAATATAAATGAAATTGATTAAAATCATTAGTAAATATTTAATATACTTTGGCAATTTGAATATTATAGAAAAATTTACTAAAGGATTAAATGTTTGAGTGTCTAAATTGTTTCTAAGATGATAATTTTGTTCTCCTTTCATCTTTATATAATCTTTATATTTATATAAGTATTATAGATATAATTATTACACTTTAATATACCACTAGACTGGAGACTTTTTGCTAAAAGAAAAGGGTTCTGTGATTCGTACACCATTGATTTGACCTCACACTGTAAACGGTTGTTTATGACCGTGTAAACTGTCGTTTAGGGCCCTGTAAACGGGTGTTTACTTCACTGCAACGGTCGTTTATTTTAATTCAAACGGTCGTTTGCTTTTGAGACATGACAACTCCAAACTCGTTTTTTCTACCCATCCAAACACCTCTCAAAATATACCACCATTTTTCACCATTATCTTCATTCTTCATCATTATCTTCATTCCTTATCATTATCTTCATTCTTTATCATCTTCTTCACACCAACTTATATCACCATTCACATCATCTTTTTCACCACATCCCTAAAATTACCTTCCATTATCTACTTATTACTTTTCTTATTAAAACAAATGTTAGTTTATTATTATTATTATAATACAATTTAGTTTAATATATTTTATTGTGTTACTAATTGTAATTATTTTAGGTAATGGCTTCAAGTTCACGTCAAGATACAGTGTCGATTCGTGTTTCTAATCATCCTTGGCTTCAGTTTTGACGAGGGTAAGATGAATATAAAAGACTTCAGAAATTTTTAGATAAAGAATTTGAGACTTTACGTTCAATATCTTGGAGTTTGTTACGGGACGTGGGGGAATTTACTCGTGCTCGTAACATGATGAACGAGCCGTGGAGAAGATTTTTTGCAATTAGTGGCCCGCAATATAAGGAGCTTTGTTTGAAGTTTTTCTCTACATTTAATTTCAACTTGAACAATCATACCTATAGGTATACCAATTTAGTTGGATCATATATAATTTCGTGTCTACATTTAATTGAACTTATATTTTTTTAACAGTGATATTGATGATATCAGTTTTGTTCTCGGGGGAGGGGGGTGCCATGTAATTATTCAGTGGTCGAGTTTGGTGTTTTGATGGGTTTATATACAGTTCAAGAGACTCATCAATCTGATTTTTTGAACGGTCTTACACAATTTCCAAAAGATTATAATGATGAAATATTTTGGTAAGAAATTGGTGATGACCAATATATACCTAACAATAAAACAAAAGCTACAAGAATGAACGATCCGTTGTATAGATATCTTCATCGCGTTATTGGTCATACTATAGTTGGACGTATGATGACTAGTGGTGGAGTGACTAAAAAGGATTTGTTCTTTTTATTTTGTTTGATTAAAAGAAGACCTTGTAATCTGGCATATATGTTTGCTGAGTATTTTACTTCTTGCACGGGTATAAAGAAAATCGGACATATTTGTGGTGGTACATATGTTACTCGACTTACCGAGTCTTTACACATTCTCACCCCTGAGAACGTGGCAAGTTTAAATGGGCCGTACTTATGTCCGGATTTGTTGATCGTGAACATGTTATACGGATGGACATAATCGTAGATTATTCACAAGTTAGGTGGATGTTTAAATATAATAATCAAATGTGGATACATTCATATCAAGACCCTCCTGATGACCCGTATCAATAAATTGTAATTTTTTTTAGAAAAGTAATGTAATTCTTTTAGTTATATAAATTGTGATTTAATTTTTATTTGTATAATAAATTTATTTATGTTTTAGTTATTATAATAAAAATTTTATTTATTATATAATAATTATTGGGAAACATGCCAGATAAAATCAATAATCGTTTACAGAATTTATTGGGAAACGTGCAAGAATGTATATTAGTTATTAGAAGACGCCTATAAATTCCGTTTACACAATTCACAATTCACAATTTACAAGTATTCAAATTCATTTATTCACAAGCATTCACATTCATTATTGGGAAATTCCGTTTACGCCTATAATGTCTCAATTTTATAATGATTGGTGTACCAAACAAGAGAGGAGTTAATGAATTGGGTGCAAAACACTGCACACGCCCTTGGATATGTTATTGTCACACAACGAACGAAGAAGACTGTATACAGATTCGTCAACAAGGCATTTCTTATGTACGATCGTGGTGGTGTATACAAGTTATGTAAGGCCCCGTTCCCGGAGACCTCACAGTTGGTCATTCAGCATTAAATACCTTAAACATTATAATTATACAAACTTAAGCAGCGGAATCATTTTAACAAAAACTATTCATTTCATTAAAAGACTGTTGTTAAGCAATACACTAATGTTTAATCAATTACAAAAGAACTGTTAATTGAATTACAAAACAACAGCAATATGAAATACGAATGGATGTCAGTCTTTTCCTGCCAAGTAGCTTCACCCTCGTGCCATCCTTAGCAATAATTACCTGCCAACTGAAAATGTATAAAAGTCAGCGTTGCTGAGTGAGTTCTAGTTTTAAAAGTAATAAAATACTTTCTGTATGTTGTATATGAAAATACTCTTTCTATGAAATACAACTCTTTACTTTGTATGCGAGCACGCATTAACTATATGAACAGATATTGTTCGTTCTCTTTACTGTATGCCTTGTAAGTTCTGTAATCTTTTATCTTTATCTTTCACTTTCTGTATGGATCAATGAGCAATACCCCATACTATATGCGCGGTGGAAAACGAGTGTTGGGCCATCTATATCCCTCAAAAGGGTTCTGTTTACTGTATACAAGGCCGACCCAATCACACAGGACACGCTGCAAAGGTCCTGTCAATCTTAATTGACTAGCCCCATGTGCAATATGGGGTAGCTAACCCGTAACACGGTCGAGCTAACGACAACATGGTCGTGTCACTCCTGTAAGCTTGCAAGACTTTTTAACATTTTATTAATGTTCCACTTCTCTTCTTTATTGCCCTTTCTTTTTATTATTACAATATACTTTATGTTACGATAATAAACATACCACGTAAAGTCACACACTATAAGTAATAATAATAATAGCAATAATAATAATAAGGAACAATCATAAGGCAATCATAATCATGCATGAAACCCATCATTAATAAACCCTAGTCAAACCGCGGTCAAAACCCTAAGAGCACAAACTCTCAAGAATTTTGTAATAAATTCTAAGTGTTGGGCGCTTAGACACTATTTGGGCGCATGAGCCCTGTTTGGGCGTTTCATCACTATGTAGGCACATCAGCCAACACTTAAATCATTTTAACACTTAGGCGCATGAACTATTCAGGCGCATGGACTATTCAGGCGTATGAACACTTAGGCGCATGGGTTATTCGGACGCATGGACACTTAGGCGCATGGGCCACTTGGGCGCATGTGCACTATTTAGGCGCATGGCCTACTCTTAGTCGTCCGGCTAATATTTCTAGGCGCATGGACCACTGTTCAGGCGCATGGGCTATACTTAAACATTTCTAAGGCATATTTCAGGCGCATGGGCTACTGTTCAGGCGTAGGGTTACACTTAAATCCTTCTAAGCATTCCTAGGCGCATGAGCCTTATCTAGGCGCATGAGCCTTATCTAGGCGCATGAGCCTTATCTAGGCGCATGAACCTTCTGTGTAACATGTTTCTAGGATGATTTCGAACCCATTCATCATACCTATCTGTTCTAAGCTTACCAGGGCTATTCCAAACATGAACAACCTATAAGCATTCAAGAATCATCATCCAACATGCATAATACATACGGGTATACATACATAAACATTTGAAAATTGTTTTAATACATTTTCAGCCCCAAAGAGGGTTTAAAACAAGTAAAACCAGGGTCTAGAACTCACCTGGTGTAACTTGGGTGTTTCTTCCTTCTAACCCTTTTGCAACTGAATTCAAACACCTAAAAACACACTAAACACACACACACACGAGCACATACACAAACACATAAGCACATAAACATATAACCGGGATAAAACCCGTCATAAATACTTAAAAACCTTGAATCTTACCTTGAATTCAATCTCTTCTTTTCTTCTTCTTTAAAACCCGAAGTTCTGCTCTCTTCCTTTCTCTCTCTCTCTAAAACAGAAGTGAAAGTGATGTGAAAAGAGGGTGGGCGGCCATGCCCACCTTTACACCAATTTTTCAAAGATTTTGTCCTTTTGGACACTTTTAGTCTCTCCACTTGGACTTTATTGCTTTTCTTTCTTTTATTCTTCATTTATTGTCTTTTTAAAATAACCAGGTGTTACAAGTTTATATTAGATTCAACCACACATTCAGGGACAAAGAAGACAGGTTGTCCATTTTAACTTATAGCAAAATATCATGAAGAAGATGGAGGTTGGAAATACATGTTGTTTGTGACGAACATAACCATGAACCTTCTAAATTTTTGAGGGTCATGCTTATGCAAAAAGATTGTCTAAAGAAGAGTATGCATTGGTGAAAGATCTTACAAGAAAGAATATGTAGCCACGTGATATTCTTACGACTTTAAAAGAAAATAATGATAAAAATGTATCCACAATTGAAACCGTGTATGATGCACACACAAGGATACGAAAGTTGGATAAAGTTGAAACCACCCCAATGCAAGCACTTATTCAATCCTTGCACGTACAAGACGAACAGGTATCGCCTCCCTTTTCTTCAAATTGTTGGCCTAACTTCAACAAATAAGACATTTTGTATTGCTTTTGCGTTCATACGAAATAAAAAAAAAGATAATTTCAAGTGGGCTTTAAATTGTCTGAGAAAAAAATTAGATGGCTATATGGTACCGCGTGTCATAGTCACCGATAGAGAGTTGACATTAATGGATGCATGCCAAGTAATTTTTCCAAAAGCAACCGATTGCTTTGTAGATATCATATACAGGAGAATATCGGAAAGCATTGCAGACCATCTTTCAAGTCTCAGACTGAGTAGGGTAATTTATGTATTACTGGAGATTTCTGCTTCAATCTCCAACCATTTATGGGGATGAGCCCCCCGAAACATAGTTCAAACGTACATAACACAACTCAATCTTCTTTATATCACCATCTTTTACTAACACAGATTCCAAAACTATTCCATCCATATATAACACATATAGAGATCGTAAATAGTGATGGTAACCGGGGGTTTCGTGCAGTTTCCTTTTCCTTAGGATTCGGTGAAGAATATTGGCTGAACATGAGGTATGAGCTTCTAGACGAGTTACATAACAATTCTAATTTGTACAGAAATCTTTTCTCCAGCTCATATGATGAGACATAACGTAGTTTATCATGGCTACATCTGGGTTCAGCTCCTGATCAAGACTGGATGATAATGCCTTACACAAGATTATTGATCGCAAACAAATTTAATGTGATTCTTCAATGCTTATCTCCCACTGAAAGCGCAACTTGTTTTTTGTTATGGACAGGTCTGGATGAACTCATGTACCATCAATTCATTACTATTGCACATGTGTATGGTTGCCACTACGTCTCTGTGCATTTAGAGGGTGAATATCCATTGCCTTTCATCACGCCGTTATGGAATTTTCACAAAAGTAATAATGCGGCTGCGTGGGAAAGAATATACGAGGAGAGACTTCAAAGATATGGCCAATATATACTTCAAAATAAAACTGTTACTCGTTTCAATATAGATTAGATTAGTATCATTTGTAATTATTCATTTTATAAAGTTCAAAATTTGTAAACTATATAAGTTTTATTGTTATTTCTAAACTTCAAAAATTATAAAAATTATAAAAATTATAAACGTTATATGAAAATCTTAAAAACATAACAATATATAAATTTAATATAATATAACTATAATTAGAAAAAATTAATAAAAATCTTAAAAATAGTAAATGGACATTTACTAAGTTACTAACAATATATTCTTTTTATAAAGTTCAAAAATTGCAAACTATATAAGTTTTATTGTACATAAAAACTTATTAATATATAAATTATATAAAAACTTATAATTAGAAATAAAATATCAATACATGTACATAAAAACTTATTAATATATAAATTATATAATTAGTATAATTACATTTAACAATATATAAAAACTTAGTATAATAAAAATATTGAAAATAGAATAAAAACGATACAAATAAAAACATACAAAAGATTAATATAATTAGAAACAAAATGTTAATACGTGTACATAATTTTTTTTGTACATGTATTAACTTATTTTCATCCAATACTTATATTCAATTTATAATTACTACATTTTAAAATTAATAAATATATTAAAAGTCGAATAAAAACTTAACAATAATAAATTAAATATAATAGAATTATAATTAAAAATAATAATAATAGCCCTAACAATAGTAAACGACCATTTACTACTCTGTAAACGGCCGTTTACAGTCATGCAAACTGTAGTTTACTTTTTGACAAACGACCGTTTACTTCCGGTGGTGTAAAATGCAAAAACGATAGTGTATGAAACAATGTTCTCAAAGAAAATCAAACTTAAATACTTTGTAAGTAGAAAAGATGAACACTTATTGCCGGCTACATGATGATGATAATTATGGAAAATCGTATTTATATCCAAATAAAATTTCTATTAGGTGAAAAATATATGAAAACAAGAAAATTTTACATTATTTATTTACTAAGTAAGAACTCATGTATTACATGGGTGGAATAAATAAAACATATAACAATAATAAATTAATTATAATATAATTATAATTAGAAAAAAATAATAAAAACCCTAACAATAGTAAACGACCGTTTACTACTCTGTAAACGGCCGTTTACAGTCATGCAAACTGTAGTTTATTTTTTGACAAACGACCGTTTACTTCCGGTGGTGTAAAATGCAAAAACGATGATGTATGAAACAATGTTCTCAAAGAAAATCAAACTTAAATACTTTTTCAGTAGAAAAGATGAACACTTATTGCCGGCTACATGATGATGATAATTATGGAAAATCGTATTTATATCCAAATAAAATTTCTATTAGGTGAAAAAGATATGAAAACAAGAAAACTTTACATTATTTATTTACTAAGTAAGAACTCATGTATTACATGAGTGGAATAAATAAAACATATTAAAATAATTAGTTTTATGAATATTTTATTTTCTAAAGTGTCATTATCCATTGATAAAATAATAATATAATAAATATTTAAAATTTATAACACATAATGAATTAAAAATATTAGTCTATATTAATATGTATTAATAAATTATTAAAATAACTATATTTATATTTTAAATATTTATTAGTTTAGTTTACTTATTTATAGTAATTATCATTTAATATGAGAGAAAAAATAAATACAAATATAAATATATTTTAGTTAAAAAGGAAAGTAAATTTAATTGATTTTATAATTTTTGTATTTATTAGGAGAGAGAGACGAAAAAATAATATTTTTGATATATTAGAATGATGACACGTGTTATTTGATATATTAGAATGATCACACGTGTTTTAAAAAAACCTTCTTTTATTATAGGTTATAAATTATACATTTTATTATATTGTTGCTAATTTATATGAAAAGATAGCAAATATACATGTTTTGTATTTTCTTTAAAGATACAATGATGGACCACACATATGTATAGGAATCTATCTAGCTAAAAGGAAAACATTAGAGTTAACTAGTTCGTATCTCGTGTGATCCCACAAATTAATAGATAAAAATATAAATATTTTGTAAAAAATTATTGAATAATATTTTCTGATAAAATATGTTTGAATCACGTAAAAATATGTAATTCAAGTAAAACAATAATAATATCACTTTAGACTTTTGTTATGAAATTATTTCTTATTTTGCTTTGTAAAAATAATTTTATTTTTTCAACCATCCTTATAATACTTAAAAACACTTTTTAAAAAGTTTTTGTTTTAAAAAAGTGTTTAAGAACATTTCTATATTTTATATTCTTTTTTAATGTTTGTTTTTTTAATAAAACCTATAATTTGTTATTTTTACAATATATATTTTTTATTATGTAAATGTATTAAATAATATAATTAGTTTGTATTATTATCATTTATTATGAGAGAGATGTGAAAAAACTAAGATAAGAAAATCTAATATTTTGACAAATGTAAGTTTAAAATTTTCTTTTATATATATAGAAGATCAATCATGTATACTACATAACATAGGAAAGCCCTTTTGTTTCCTCTTTCTGTTATTAGTAATAACAATAAAAAGAGTTATAATAACCATAATGATAACATTATTATGTTATAAGATTAAGTAATGACAAGAATAATAAATTAAAGGTTGTACACCTATAAAGTTGAAATTTATTGAAATTATATGGTTAAGTATGCAACAATTTAAAATATTACTAAAAAAAGTTGAATGGTTAATTTCTTACATCAATAAACGTATAACCTGACAATTAGATGAGAGGTTTCAGGTTCAAGCTCGAAAAAAAAAGTAAATTAGTTTGAAATAATTAAGCAGGATGGATTTGTTTTGTTTTAAAATAAAAAGTTAATCTCGGTTTTCATCCCTGTGTTTTCTAAATTGTCTCAATTTGAGTACCAACATTTATTTTGTCTTCATTATTGGCCTGAGTTTTGTAAATCATTTCTATTTTCGTTCTTTTGACTAACGGTGCTAACATTTTCTGTTAAGTAAGTGTTAAAAAGACCAAAATACCTCTCTATCTTCTCCACCTCTAAAACTAGCTCGACCCCACCACTTCCCTCCTCTTCGACTCCAGCGTCGCCGCCTCCTCCGCTACCCCCTCCGCCTTCCTCTCCTCCACCTCGCCGCCCCTCCTCTTCTTCACCTTCTCCGACGAGCAATCCTCTATTTCTACCACCATTAACACCTTCACTAAGCAACAACAAAGTCACCACCAAAAACTCCTTCCCCTTCACCGACACACCATCTTTAATCACCTCCACCAACGTCGAAATCCCACAACAATCGCAATCCTCCCTTCCTCCATCGCCGCCACGCTGCTCAACACCACCAGCGCCTTCTCCGCCATCCCCACCGCTGCCTGCTCCTCCGCCACTTCTCTGGTATCCATCACAAACTCCACCAACGGCTTCACAACTCCAACAGTTACAACTCGCTTCTTATTTGTCTTCATAGAACAGAGTTTGTATAGAGTTGTTAATGTGTCTTTCTTCCCACGGTTTGAACCGTTGATTAACAGTGATACTAATGGCGGAATCATTCCACAGGCTCCAATCGACACCTTGTTTTCGTCGATCATGGCTAGATTCAACAACGCACAAGCAGCGTTTTGTTTGGAGACCTCTGTACCTGTTTTGAGAACGTAGATTAGGGATTTCACAGCTCTGGCACCGGCGATTAACGGCTTGTTTTCGTCGTGAACCCAGAGGTTAAGCAACGCGGTGACTACATGTTCTTGTGTTCAAGGACCTGCACACTGGAGAAGAGGAAGTAACGTTGGAACAGCACGTACATGATTCACCGATCAATGCTCGATTCTCCGATTGGTTTTTCGCGAGCAACCGTAGCTTCACCATTGCTGACCTCTTCACGGCGACAGATGTAGAACTCAAGCTATCGGTACAGATCTTCACCGTCGGTTGCAAAAATATACGGAGGTAGAGGTGAGGAGGGCAGAGGGGGTGGCGGAGAGGCGGCGGCGGCGGAGTCAAAGAGGAGGGAGGTGGTGGGGTCGAGCTGGATTTGGAGGTTGAGGAAATAGAGGGGTATTTTGGTGTTTTTAATCCTCATTTAACAAAAAATGTTAACACCGCTAGTCAAAAGGACGAAAATAGAAACGATTCGCAAAACTTAGGTCAATAATGAAAACAAAATAAACGTTGGTACTTAAGTGGAGACAATTTGCAAAACACAGGGACGAAAACCGAGATTAACACTAAAATAAATTAAAACACATTATAATATATATTATTCTCTATGTCGGTATGTACACTACTCGCGTACAAGTGATGAAGCAGCCGGTACAAGCTGCTGTTGCAGCAATTTGTTTATATTTCTTTGTTTTTGTTTTCAATATATATTCTTAGAGGATTACCAACTGAAAGAAGTACATGTGATCTGATGGTTTGCGAGCTTCTCCACTGAAGCTGCCTTGCTTTTCATGTAAATAATAGTAGTTAGACTTTCATATTTATTTATGTATTGAGTTGGGTCATATATTATTATTATAATTTTTCATATTTTTTTATGTTGTGTTATATATTTAGATGATATATGTTTTCACATAACTTTTTTATGAAACGAGTCGGGTCAAACATCATAAGTTTTCATTTGTTGATAAAAATTTTTAAACTAAGTTGAATAAATGAAACATGTTTAAATTTTTGTTACTATTTAGTGATTATCTTTGTCCAGAACTTAAATTTAACAAACTTGAAACTTCATTATAAAGGTATGGATTCTTTTCTTCACCATTAACCCTTTATTCAAATAAATTAGAAAAAAAGACCTCACTGATAAGTAACCAAATTACCTATGTTTCATTTGCCTAATTTAATTTTAAGAAATTTAAACATATGTAAAATTGTTACAAAGATTTGAACACAAAGTAAAGTTGAGTGTCTTTATAGAGTTAAAAAAATTTTTGAATAAATTTAATGAAACACTTGAGAAACTTAGTTATTATTGTTTGAAGTTTTCCCATTAACAAATAATGAGTTAAAACTTCATTTAGTAGTGTACGAATTTACTTTTTACAGACATCATGAATTTTCGATCTACGTTTGTTTATAAAGAAGTATATTTACCGGGTTGGGTCACCAAAATTGTTTCTAACGAATCAAATCAGGTTATCATAAAAACCCGCTTCGGATAATTTGGGTCACCATCGAAGAAATAGGGAGTCAACCGAAGTTTTCATACTATACACTCTAAACTTCAAAAGCCAATAGAGTCATTCGACTTTCTCCTCCATAAAGTGAGTACATCCATCCATGACTTTAACTTTCTGTATGATATCATTTGTTGTGGTAATTTTATTTTAGAATCGTAATAGAAACAAATTAATCATGAAATTATATAGGCAAATACTATAAAAAAGTAACTTACTTACTTTTAGACTTTTCTTACAAAAGTTTTTGAATAATTTTACGCATTTAAAAAATCAACATACTATCTGTTTTATCTCATAAAATTCTATCAACAATATTTGCATATAAAAACCAACATTCTTTCTGATTTTTCACATAAAAACCTCTCACTAGAAAGTATGTTGTATTTTACGTGCAAAAGATGTTTAGTGGTTTTTATGTTGGGTTTTTTTTGTGAAAAACATAAAGTATGTTGTTTTTTATGTGTAAAAAAAATATTAAGAGACTTTTATGATACTAAACAGAAAGTATACTTGTTTTTTACGTACAAAAAATTATTCAGAGACCTTTATGAGAAAAAAACTGAAAGCATGTTGGTTTTTTATGGTATTTGTCCAATAATGAAGTAAAATATTTTTTAAAACATCAACATTTTTAAAAATATAAAATATTCTAATTGGTGTTTTTAATAAATAATTTTTTTATATAATAACACAATGTAAAATTTGTAGTTATAATAAGAAAAAAAGTTAAAATGACATTTTTGAAAACATTTTGTTCCTAAAACATCAAACATGTTTAAACTTTTATATTAAAAACAACAAATGTTTAAAAATAATAATATTATTTTATTAGTTATAATTCTAACTCATTTGTAATTTTAATTATATCTTATCTCAAAATATCATTTTTATAAATAAATAACTTTTATTACTAACTATATAATATTTTTTTTATTTTCATTTACTTAATATTTTTAATATACACTCGTTCACGTTTGTGCCCATTTGTGACATATGTATTATTTATTTTATTTAGTAGCAAGCTCATACGTACTCTACCTAAAGTTCTTGTAGCAAGAAAAGACTTACACTCTTGAATCTGGTTAACAAACATCATTTTCACACTTGCATCTCATAAGGCGAAGACACAAAAAACTCAAAGTTCAACCGACCTGCCGGTTTTAAAAACTACAAGTTTCTGATAGCAGTGTCGGCTCAGCCTACAAGTTAATTGTCGGCTAAGAGCACAACCGATAGGTATGACTCGGGTTATGCATGCGACTCATAGAGAAGAACTATAGTGCTAGCTAAGCCTGCAAGTCCATAGAGATTTATTAGCTAAATTAGCATGCAAGTTCAATGGCATTGTGCCAACTAAGCCTTTAGTCACCTTAAATAATAAATCCGAAACAAAAGACTCTAGCTAATTGGTTGATTGGATATTTTTTTGTGACTTTCAGGCGGAAAATGATGTAATATTTTTAAAGTTATGTTCAACTATATCCATTTTAATAATTCTTCCTTTTAGAAAGCATTTATATTACTAATGTGAGTTAAATATATAACATAAAATAAAAAGAATAGGTATTGTGCCTTCAAATGCACGTTGTGCATGTAGTTAATTTTGTTCATTTTGACTAATTTTAAGAAGATCCAAGTATTCTTTTCTGTTTGAATGCAAATAAAAGGCAATAATTTTCTTTTATTTTGGTAGTTTTTTTAATGGTTAACTCATACACATAATAATTCTATTTTTAAATGACTTTTTATGTTTATGGGTCAAGGAACGAATCAATACGTATCAAAGCCGCTGAAAATCGATATCAAATCAGATTGAAACGTGAGTAACGACGAAACAATCAATTTTGTGCGTTCCTTTTGTTTTTGTTTTAATAGTTGGTTCCACTCCATAGTAGAAAAATTATTTTCCTTCATATCTAGAATATCTTTGACTTCTTACTTGGCTAGTTTACGAGGGTGTGTGATCAATATCTGGGAGACGGAAATTATTTAGAATTTTATATCTTCATGCTCTATTAAAAAGATATCTAGGATGGACAAATGTTAATATCATATTTATTCTCATCAACTTATTCTCGTTTTTCTTCTATTTAATAATCACATTAATTACTAATAATATTATTTAAAATTTAAGATTAAAATAGTTTTTTGATAAATTAAGAAAAATATATTTTTACTAATGTTATTTCAAAGGAAATAATTTTTCCTAAAATTTAGAAAAAAAATTCATAAAATTAGAACATCACACTTTTTTAAAAATACAAAATATTTTATAATTGGTGTTTTAATAATTAATTTTTTTATAAACATAAAACAATTAAATTTGAGAGATAATAAGATAGTTTTTAAGTATGACATTTTAAAACGTTTGTTTTGAAATAAAATTTTATTTTGTTTATTGTAAGAAAGATTTGAATCATATTTTATTTTAAAATATTGATTTATAATTAATAATTTTTTATTTTATTTAATATTTTTTTATTTAACTCATGTAATACACAGGTTTACTAAAGGTAGTTAGATATATATATATATATATATATATATATGTGTGTGTTTATTTTTAAAAGATACTATATGTTTTGTTAGACACTTTAACATATTTAATTATTTTAGGTCTCGTAAACAATAGAGACCATTAACATTATAATTATTTTAACCAACTATCATTACTATTACAAAAACTTTATCCCATTTTAAAACCAAATAAAAATAATTTACGAATTATGATGGGGATGGCAAACAAATGATTGAAACATCGGGACAACCAATTGATCTAATTAAGGTAGTGTTTTTTTTTTCTGACCCACTTAGGGCTTAAAATATTATATATTAATCGGGTCAATTTTTTTACACGCCCAGGACCTGAGCCTAATGTTCTCTAACGATTCTTTAGGATAGTCTTGATTAGTGATTATAATTGTTAACTGTTTATGTATGGGAGTACACTAGTATTAAAAATAACAATAATTGCCTTTGAAAATTCTTATTTCGTTCCATTCCAGTGACGAATTCAAGAATCAAGTAAATATCATAGTCATGTCAAAATGTGTTAGAAAAATAATATATTTCAAAATGTGTTAGAAGAATAATTATATTACAATATAATAAGTTTAGTTTCTTTGAGCTATTAATAGTGGAGGGGTTATATTAAATTATAAATGAAAACCGAGTGTTAATAGTGATGCAATTTATAATTATAAAAGATGATGACATGTATGACTATAATTTTGTTGAAAATTAAAATTATCGAGACACACAAGCACCACGCACATGAAAAGCTTCATATTCATTCCCCCCAAATTTTATTGCATGTGAGATTTGTCTAGGGTGTTACAATCATTTGTTTTGGATTTATTTTTCTCGTTGAGGTTTGCTCCACTATTTTCCATTCATTGATGTGGAATTTGCTTAAGGTGTCTCTCTTGACACCCTCAGGGACTAACTATCGTTGATGAGGTTTGCACCATCATCCCAAACGACACAGGAGTTACTCTGATACCATTTGTAACATCCGACCATTCATAGCACAAATATTGTTTACTTTACCCATGAGGAGCTCATTGGTTTGCTTTTAGTTTCCTAGGTGAAAACTTTCAAGAGAGGTCATTTATTCTTGGATTGTTGTCACTTAAGCACCTTTAACTGTAGAGTTCTCTTCTCATCCACAGTCAATGCGTCCAAAATACCTTAGTGATATTAGAGGCGGTTTATCACTTATGAACCATGGATCTCTAATATCCGTAACCGATATGAGATTTACTTAAAGTGTTCATACCATCTCGCTCTGGTCGCGCCCCATTATGAATTGCATGAGGGCTATTATATAATTAAAATGTATTGATAAACCATAATAGATGGTTTGTGAAATCAAAATAAGTAGAGGTCTTTGCATGTGACTTGACCTTGGGTCTGGTCGTTATCATAATATCGCATAAAGATTCTTTAAGATAAGAAATAAATTAGTTAACTTACCTTATTACAATTAGATTGATTGACGTATTACAAATATGTAACTAGATTAGACACTACTTTGGATAATATCTTCATAATTTTGGAAATGTTACATCCCCTCATTACTATGTCTAGTTATCTTTCTAATAATATGTTTATAACACTTGTTTTAATCTTGATCACTTAACTAATGTTAAAGGATTGAAATAACATATAATTTCCGATCTCTATCACTGAGATCATGACAATATTTATCATCATATCACAACTATGTATGTGAGTAGGATTTACAAATTAATGCACAATTGAAAAAAGACTACAAAAGGCCAATTTATATATATATATACACACACACACATACATACATACATATATATACGGGAGAGATCAAATAAAAATCACTCTTATAATTGAAAACCATAAAAACCATAAAAACCACTTTCAACCAATCATAACCTTTTATTTCAAATTACTAATATTTTATTGAAAAAAGGTTAATAAGGTAATTTTAATACCTATTTAATTTTAGCAATACTTTAATACCTTGATTTCTCTCCTTAAATAAAATATCTAAACTCTGATAATCTCAAATCAAATTACGTCATACGTGAAGAGCTTATGAACATCATAGTAATCCGATTGATGTCATC
The DNA here is from genome assembly GCA_025506515.1 of Flaveria trinervia. Taxonomy (NCBI): domain Eukaryota; kingdom Viridiplantae; phylum Streptophyta; class Magnoliopsida; order Asterales; family Asteraceae; genus Flaveria; species Flaveria trinervia. Next base: position 1,028,213 of record CM046453.1, read on the forward strand.
GCTCATACCACCATCCATAGTAGTGTCACCGTCATACATGACAACGACATCGCACGTACATGGACACCCCTAGAAGCTTTAATATTGTTGTTGTTTCAAATGAGGATATGCGTTTGAAGAATTATTGTAGAAATAAAATCTGGGTTTGATTTAAATGTCTGAATTAAAGGAGAATGATTTGAGGAAGAAAACAAGTTGAATACGTATACGTACCTAGCATCAATTTTCCACTACTGCTCCATCTTGTTCATTTGAAGAAAAAGAAAATGATTCGAAGACGTATATGCATCTTGAATTTGATTTACGTATATGTAACATGCCATCTTGGTTTTTCTAGATTTGGGGTTTGTAATTATAGTTACATGTATGTAAGTGGTCAACGGAGGACAAAACAATGACGACAATAGGAGGATGTAAAATGATGGGTTACATATAAGTAAGTTATAGGTACAATGTAGGTACAGATGTAAGGTATGCGTTAGTTAAATGTAACTAGTATGTGTTACATATATGTAACTTTAAGTGATTTTTACTTACGTATATCTAAATCCTAAATGTACATGAACAAACTATGGTTAACATAAAAAATACGACTTACATACACGTATGCGTTTGTTATATTCAATAAGAACACGCGCGTAAGTGTGACTTTATTACATACATATGTAACAAGCTTAGTTGTTCAATTATAAACATTGACAAGAGGAAAAAGGTTCAACTTTCATATACGTAGAAATGAATTATATTTAAGTTTTTGTAGGGTTGAAGGAAAAAAAACGATTTGGTTGATTTTATACTATATTACATATATGTAACTTCTGATTATGTGGTCGATTAAAATCATAATACGTATATGTAAGTTTTGATTAGAATGATTTTCAAATTGATTATTTGTTCTTTAAAGAAGCGCTATGCATAGAAAAAATTATTATATTTAATTTGTTTATTTCCAGGTCATTATAATTAAGATAGTAGAGAGAAGAGAGATTTTAGGAGATTTACAATTTTAAAAATTAGTCTTTGTCTTTTATACCCTTCTCCATCAAAATTTGACATATATAATTAACAAAGTAATTACAAATATACCATCTTTTATTGTAACCATTGATTAAAATTATCAATGGTTAGAAAATGGTTTTTTTAGTTTTAATTATAACTTGTTTTCATTGGTTTTTAAATTATCAATGGTTAGAAAATATTATATACTTATTAATAAAAGTTTATGCATTATAAATAATGCTTGAAGATTAAAATATGATTATAATTACGTGTAAATGACTATTTTAAGTAAATAAACCATATTGTATTTTTTTAAAACTTTTGTTTTTATAAAAAAATTGTGATTTTTAAATATTTTATTTAAGAGAAATGATTTCTTTTTAATATTATTGTATTCTATTTTTTTTACAAATTTTGTGTTTTTATAAAGTATGTTTTTAATTAAAAAATAGGTTTTTAATTAATTAAATTATTACATTTTTTAATTTGAAAATGGTATGAATAATAATATTAGTATTCAATGTTATCATTAATAATATGAAAAAGTGTGAAAGTAAGTATAATGAGCTTTACGATTGTTTCACGCTTAGTTTGGTTTTTTTATGGATAGATAGATAGGCTAAAAACTTACTAAATAATTAGATTAAATTTTAATGTAAAATATATATGTAAATAAACATAATAGTTACAGTATAATATTTTAATATAAAATAAAATTAAAATTATATATGCGTAATAGTTCAAGAAATAAAACATTTATACCATTTTCCTAACTCTCTTATGTAAATAGTTTTATTTTTAAACATTCGTATTAATTTTTTTTTATAAAAAGTATGTTTTTACAAAAATATTGTTTTTCAAAAAATCCGGTTTGTAATTATTTTAGTTATTTTAAAAAGACTGTTTTAAAATATTTCACCTGTTTATAATTTTTGTTTTAAAAAATGATTTAAAATATTTAGTTTAAAAAATGTTTAGTGTTTTATAAAATTCCATATTATGTAAAACTTTAGTTTTTTGTTATTGAGATTATAGTTAAGATGTGATTTCTAGTTTTTTTTCATAATATCTATTTTAAAAAAAGACAATTTCATTTTAAAAAATATAGATAAGAGACAAAAACATAACAATTAATAGAATTTATATTTAATAAGAGAGAGAAATTTGTAGAAGTATTAAATTACTATAATACGTTTTTGGAGTGAATTGATAAGTGAATATTTAAAAAAATGACAAGGGTCAAAAACATGATTTAAAATGATGAAAAGTGGCAAAAAAAACCTTGTTTTATTAGAGATTATATATATATATATATTTTTAGCGGAACCCATACCTATATATATATATATATATATATGTATGTATGGGATGGATCAAATGAGAACTAACTTTTTTTGTGATAACTCTAAAAACCAATCTCAACCACTAGTTTTCAAAGACAAAAATGTAATAAACAAAAGGATATTTTTAAAAATTATAAATCAAAAAATAACATTAAAAATAAAAACACAAAAATGTTCTCCTACTTCCCATCTTTCATAAAAAAATTATATAAAAAAAATTCCTGTTTTTTTAACGAAATTCGTTTTATACATGTGTAAATCCAGTACTATATATGTGTATAACTAGATTTACACATATGTAAACAACGGATAAACAATTTTTTTTTAAAAATATATATCAATATGGTAAGCGTTGGAAAGATAAAAAAATACTAAGTTTTATGGTGAATTTTTTTTGAAAAAATGATATCGTGAAAAAAAAATATGAACGTTTTTAAAAAAAGGAAAATGACATGTGATAGTAAATGAATGGTTGAGATTGATTTCTAGAGTTTTCACAAAAAAATGATTATCATTTGAACCCTCCTTATATATATATACATATATATATATACATATATATATATGTATATATATATACGTATATATATATATATGTGTGTGTGTGTATGTATGTGTATATATGTATATAAATATATATATATATATATATATATATATATATATATATGTGTGTGTGTGTATGTGTGTGTGTGTGTGTGTGTGTGCGTAGGTATGAGTTCCGATAAAAAGACCATATATCCTAAAAAATATAGGAAGGGTTTTAGTGATGACACGTGTTATTAAGATAGTTTTTGTTTAAAGGTCAAATACATCTTAACAATACACAATGTTAATCTAACGTTGAAAGTGCTTCATAGTCTTTTTAGACACACCATCTTTTTTAAAATAACTCCCCTTATATATATATATTTACACACACATACATACACATACACACGCGCGTGCTGTGATTGATGTAGAAAATTAATGCACAAGATACATATTATGAGAACACGAAAACTCTATGTATACTTTTAGATTATTTGATACTTATATGATTATGAAACTTATTGTAACCTTATATGGTTCAGTAGTTTTTAGGGATTTAAATAATATTTAACTTTAAATCTATTTTAACTTGATTTATAAGAACATGACAAGTATCATCTTATAATTATAGTAGGTTAAAGCTTATATATTACATGTATGGATAGAATAAATAAAACATATCAAAATCATTAGTTTTATAAATATTTTATTTTCTAGATGTTGTTAGCCATTACTGAAATAAAAATAATAAATATCTAAAAGTTATAACAAATAATAAAATTAAAAATTACTTACTCTATATTTAAAGATAACATATGTCTGAAATCATAAAATTTAGTATGTATTCATAAATTATTAAACTAAAAACATTTATATTTTAATGTTTAATAATTTAGTTTACTTATTTAAAATAATTATCATTTAATATGAGAGAGACAATAAATACATATAAAAATATATTGGTTTTAACATATTTTAGTTAAAAAGAAAAGTCTTTGTTTTTATAATTTTCGTACTTTTTATTATGAGAGAAAGGTGAGAAAATGATTTTTTTAATATGCTAGAATGATGACCCGTGTTATTTGCTACGCTAGGATGATAACACGTGTTAAAAAAATCTTATTTTATTATATGTTATAGATTATTTTGGTTTTCAAAAAGACTAGAAACCCCAATTAAAGAAATTTACCGTTATGTATAATATATAATTTCAATCAATATTGAAAACGTTATTTTATATGTATAACTTCGTTTTAAGTCGCTAATGTTTCACATCAATAGATTTGGGCCATCATATAATTATATTGGTGAGTCTTAATTTGTATGTCAAAGATTTTCTTATATTTGTTTGGACTAAATCAAGATTCGAATATATGATTTAATCAACCTATTCTAATATTTACAGTCTTAATTCATTTTTGTTTTAATTATTTAGGTGTATAATGTCTATCAAACAATGCCTAAACATGGATTAAATTTTGACAACATAAAAGAAATAAAATTCACAAATCTAGCCACTAAATTAAATCGAAAAAAAAAATCATGGATAACCTCTAAAATGTGATTAATCTATTTTTCTTTTAGAAACTCAATATCTTCACTATATCTTGTATGTACGTAAATGTTCATTGAGAAAGTTGCAACTTTATAAAAGTAAAAACTTAGTCAAATGTATACTTGAATCATAATTATATTCATGAATACAAAGTAGATACATGAATTATCTTTTACATATTCCATGAATACCATAAATAAGTTTCATGAATTCACTTATAACGAAAACCATCATATTAGTTATGAAATGTGGGTCATTGTTGTAGAGTTGATACATATAACAATCCAAATTTCCAAGATTTTTGTAGATCCTATGAAATTTGGCAAACGTCAATATGAAATCAAGAACAAAAGTGACGATGACACGTAATGTATCATGACACGTAATGTATCGATGCCAGCAAATCGTATTCATAGATTTGCCTTATATAATCGAACTATACTCAAAAAGATCAAATTATATGTGAGTAAAGATTCATATAAGTTAATTTCAATAAATGTTGAAAATGACTTGCGTTATCAATGTTGTCAACCCATTTATTTTGGTATTTTCCTAACCATATTTAAATTAAGAACATAATATTGATAAATGAATGTGGATGTCATTGTTTAATTTCTTACTGCCATGGATATGATATGTAACATCATTTTATAAATAAATAAAAAAACGAACTCGTATTATTTTTCATAATAAAAAAGTTAATAGAATGTTATCATTCTTGTACATTGAAAGAACAACGTGTATTTCAAATATTTTTTAGTATATAAAAGCTAAGATGATAGACTTTTTTTTGTACAAAATAAGATAACAAGTTAATTATCTTATGATGTCAAACGTCGTCCGTGTAAAAAAATGTTAGAAGTTATGATTTACTAATGTTTGAACTCTTAAAATAATATTTACTAATTATAAATACTTTTCCGTATTCTAATTTCCAAATTAACTTTTAAAAATAAATTAAGAAACAAACATCTCCATGATCAAAGAGAAGAGACGACTTGATTTAATAGCATTATCAAATCAACTTGGAAAGATCTAAATTGCATCATAATAAATATACTCTAGTTTTTAATGTTGAAAAGTTTATTTATTTATTCCTCGATAAAATCATTGTGTTGACTTAAGTTTATTTATTTATTTAATCTTGTTCTAACTGCACAAGTATTTGCAATTTCAGTTACAATGAATCTAGAAATCTTTCCTAGTGGAGAAGGCAAAAGGTCCAAAAGCTATTGTTTCCATGCCTTTTTGTTAGATTCTTAAATAAATGATTTAATTTAGTATAACTGATATTGTATTAAAAAAACAAAATCAGAACATATTTTCTATCGGAAAGAAATGCTTTTTTGACATGTAATCTCAAATTGTTATTCGGTCGTCCAACTCATCCATTTTAATCTCTATGTAAATAAATTCATAATATTAAATGGTGCTATTAATCAAACTCTAAATCTACCATGGATGGTGGTTTATGGTAGTAGATGTAAAACCTCTCGAAGCATTTAGGTATGAAGATTTTAGATTTAAGTCGTATTTAAGTTACAAGCTTAGTATTTATGCAATTCACATCGGATACCTTATCAATTAAGGGGATGTGCAACTATTAACACAACACTATGCATGTGTTGTGAGAAGGAGTCGTAAATCAACACATGATTTGCTTGTTTCTTGTTATTTAGTGGTGTTGACTTAGTAAAAATTAGTGCTTGTTGTAAGTTGGCTAATACTGCCCGCACAATGATGGAAGATATGCTAGCACTCCCAATGAAATAGTCTATTCATTTATGGTGTAAGAAGGTATATATTGATGATCATACTCATGAGTCCTGACTATTGTTTAGTCAACTTCGTAAGCTAAAAACGAGAAAAATTTATAAGAACAAACCCATGAAAAGAAAAAGATCATTGAGATGATTAACCGAACACGTTCTTATCGCCAAAAACTAGAGCAAAGCTAAAACATTTAAAATGGTCATTATGGTGTAATTTTGATTTTATAGATTTCTCTCTATAATGAGCTTTGCTTTGCTTCTATTAAAAATGTAAGACATAATTGGTTTGCTTCTAGTCACTTGCTAGTTGATTGTTATTAATAAAATTCTCTATCGATTAAAATAATTTTAATATGTCATTTTATTTACTTTTTAAAAAACAATTTTATGTATGGTTCGTATAAAGTTAATTATCCAAAGGGTTTGGATGCATATGCAACCACCCGGCCATACGAGAGGAAATCAAATGAATGAATCGAAGAGAAAGAGAAAAATACGAACATGTAAAAACAATAAGAGTTAGGCTCAGTTTTGCTTTATTGGGTTTGACAAACATAACAATTTTTATTCAAAACATTAAAAACATTAATTTATTTTCAAAAGTTTCTAATTTGTTTCAGTTTCAATCCAAAATTTCATTTGTTATTTCAATTTGATTCAATGTAATAAAATTTTTGGATTGAAATTAACACAACTTATAAACTTTTAGAGGTAAATTAATGTTTTTAATATTTTAAAGGAAATTTATTATTTTCCTCAAACGTTAAAAAGCAAAACTGAAATTAACTAAAACAATGAAGACATACAAAGATAAATTTTACTAATAGCTTAGGGCGCATTGAAATCAACCTAATTCAAACGTGATTATAAAATAAATGGGTACAACATATGTAATCCCGACATTAAAACTCAATTATTATAACTTTAGGTCGTAGTCAACAATTAGTTTAAAACTTTAATACGCTAGTCCAAACACCCACTAGCTCCAATACCAAATCTAAACGTATCTATGAAACATGAAGTCGAGGATCTCATTTGAATTGCGCCAAACACGCCTTTAAATCCAATTTACAAGAATATTCCAATGAAATATTTTGGCACTAGATTCTAATAATAATCTTATTTTGTCAAAGTCAAACATACAAAACATGAATCATGATATTAGAGATCCATGTTGTGGTCCAAAAATGTGTTGATTATAGCATGTATGAATAGTTATATAGGTACATAAATAAATAAATAAAACAAACGCCTTTCAAAGAAAGGATCATTAATAAAAATAAAAATAACTAATGGATAATAAATGAGTCGATTATGAGCCAAAGAAATTAAGGGTCCTAAAATAGGGACACTTGTCCGGATAAATCGACACCTCTCTAGATGTCACGTATGGATCCATACGCGACGTATAGAGTCGAATACACAAAAAACGAGGAAAATACAAGGGGGGCTGTCAGAGAGTGATACGCCCCATATAACTCTACACAACCTCCTAACGACACATATAATGTTATACGACGCGTATAACAAATTTCGACACTGACTACGATGAAAATTTTAAGGGGCTGTCAGAGGGGTTATACGTCCTTATAGGGCTATATGACCATCCTATACGACACATATAGTATTATACGATGCGTATAGCAAATTTCGACACTAACCGAAAAATTCAAGGAACTGTAAGAGGTGTTATACGCCCCGTATAAGGCCATATGATCCTCCTATACGATGCATATGGGTCTATATGAACCGTATAGAAATTTGGGGTCTTAATTCTAATTTTGGGGTATCTCAATATCCACACCCTAAATTTACACCTGTAATTGAAAGGTGTGCAAAGATTGTGGGGCTAGATTCTAGTAATCTTCATGGGTGAAAGTCAAAGATACAAAACATGAACCATGAAGAAGGATGTCACATTCCTCAAGATTACTCCCTTACTTTTGTCCCCCTTGATGTTAGATATTGTCCATATTGTGGTCCAAAAATGTGTTGAATACAAATTACATCATCTTCCAAACCATAATATTAATTTTATGAGCCCACAAGACTTGAATCTATGCAGGTCAACCCCTTCATTTCTGCTCAAGAGCAACCAAGATTACCTAAGTGTCGATATGGTCAAAGATTTTGCAATGCAATACTAAGAGGACCACATATGATGCAATTCAGAGTTTATCTTGTTTATAAAATATTTTACATGGCCATATGAACATTTGAAGAGGTACTTGGATGTTCAATTGTTATCAAATGAAGTCTGCTGGCACATGTTTCATGTGTGAACCCAACTTTCACTAGTTATACGTCTCTGGAGATCATCTATCTAGTACAAACTATGTATTATGTGATCACATTGGTTAGCATGATATTAACTGGGTCGTCTAGTTTTTTCACAATCACAGTAGAAAGTAGAAAGTGTCTATGATTTCTTGTTACATGTGTTTATTGCTTTTGGAAGTCTTAAGTTTGAAATGAGCAACTTCAAATCCATTTAATTAAAACATTATTAATTAAATTGTAAGATAAACATTTTAATAAGAAATATTAAATACCTTTGAAACAATTTATTGTTCGATAAAAGTAATTAGTTCGAAGGTTTAGCAACCAAATCTAAACACCCCTATACTCCAATTAGCCATTAGGGAATTTTATGTTCATATGGAAAATCATTTGTACTTTTTGGGACATTAATTCAATTATTCCAAGAAGATAATTTTAAGGGTATACCAACAATTGGTTAATTGGTTTATGAACATACATACATATATGTGTTGTAGTGAAAGGTCAAAGTACAAAGTATATATTACATACAAAAGGTAAAAAGTGAGATAAAATAATCACGTAAAAAACTTATGTTTCGTATAATCAGAAAAACCACATACGTGATTAAAATGTGAAAAAAATTTCACGTAAAACATAATATTTCTTGCATAATAATTTCACTCGTCACCTTGTACACTTCTTACGTAAAATGAACTAGAAGGATGTGTGAGAGTATGAGCCTTTAGGCCAAAATAAACCCCTTCCAAATCTCACAAAAATGGTTTACATGAAACCAGACCGCCCCCCAAGGTTTAGGGGCTGTTTGTTTCAGCCTTTTAACGTTCACATGTTTGAATGATTAAAGACTTAATGGTTCAGATTGTTTGTTTCCCGAAAAAATATCTGAATGGTTAGATATTTACCTATGAATGGTTAAACATTATACTGAGTCTAAATGGTTAAGACGTTTTATCTGAATTGGTTAGACATTTGACTTTGAATAATTAAGCAATATACTAGCTTTTAATGGTTCAGACCTTTTAATAGTTCAACACTTAATGGTTTAGATCTCTTGTTGGTTCAACAGTTAATCATTAAGAAATTTTCAAACATCCCATTAGTTATCTTTTATGTTTTAAACATTTAATAATAAGTATGATAAATAATAACTAACTACTTATATACCGAATTTGAGCTCAATTGGGCCAAGTTAGGTCAATTGGGCTTAAGTAAGTTATTGGACTAATTGAAGGAAAGTGGGCTAAAACCCAAAGTAAACTTTGAACATATTATTATTATTACATACACTTGCAACTCAAGCTCAAGCATTAAACCCTAACTTGAATCCCATAGCTATCGATATTCAAGTGATACCACAATTCGTCTGCTCGATTAAACAATCTGTAAGTTCAATCACACCATCTCTGATACTCAATTAAGTGATACTCTTTCGTTTTATACGTAAAAACCCTAGATTTTTTCATTCTGATTCAGTTTCTTTTCAAATGTATTACTAATTAGGATGTTTGCATAGTTCTTCCTGCTCTGTAAATCAATTTATGCAAGTTTCTTGGTTATAAGCAGTTCATTTTTGGGTGTTTGGGTGTTGGGTGTTTGAATATCAAGTTATTTAAATGTTTGAAGTAAAAGCTGTTTGATTTATTTGTATTCACTTTTGCTTTCAGCGATGTCTATATTGGAATTGATAACCAAAGCTTCGGCTAAATGCGAAGAGCTAACATCAGATTCAGAATACCCTATAGTTCTTAATCCAGACCCTATTTTGCTCAATTGAAGCCTCAAATACAAGGATTAAACGATGAGTCATTCGTTAAACGCGTTGAAGGATGGGCAGTTTGTCAAACGGATGCTGAGGTTATAGAGTTAGGGCAAGAGTTCTTTAAGAATTTGAAAATTAAGCTTAAAAACCAGAATTCGTTCGATAAGGGTGAATTCATCAGCTTATTGAATTCTTATTTGGAGAAGATAAGAGAGAAAGTTGGAACTTCAATTCGGTCTAAACCGAAGGACAATGGTTATACCAAGGCGCTTGTACAAAATGTAGGGTTTTTGATGGGTGATGCAGTTTTAGGTCTGGTGTTAGAAGCTTGTTTTGCTTTTGAGATTTGGGAGATACTAGAAACTCTGATCGTCAGTGGGCTAGTTGGTGGTTCGTGTTCTAACAATTTGGTTTGTAATTTGGTTGAGAAAAAGAGGTCTGATTTGCTTTGTTTGTGTGTTAAGCATGTTTCAAATCTTCAAGTTTCTGATATACTTACGGTTTTAAAGTTCTTTCTTTCTCCAAGTAAAGATGCTTATAGTACCATGATTGCTATAAGGAAAGAGTGGGAGAACCAAACAGTTTCAGCTCTTGAGATGGCAATGGATGGAAAGGTTGGTGAGAAGAAATCAAATTTGGCAAAGGATGCTGCGATTTTGCTCATGATGGCACATGATGAGTTTACTGCCAGTGAATTGTGCTTGCATTATTTGATTGCATCCCCAAATGTTGATGATGTTATCTTCTCAGCTTGTGTTGGTAAGTTAAATGGTTCAGAGATAATGGGTTTCATACGTTATTTGAAGAAATGGTTAGTTAAGTATCAGAAATACCCGCAAGTGTGTTCAATTCCTAAAGCTTCTTCTACACAAGGATTAAAAGCTTTAGAATCAGTTCCTTCACTTGAACATGTTACCAAGTGTTTTGGGTTGGTAATTGATGAACATTTCTCTTCATTGGTGATGCATCCTGAGTTTCGTGAAGAGGTGCAAGCAATCGAGTTGGTTGTGAATTCTCTGGCCTTAGAAGCAAGACTCTGTTGCAATTTGGCAAACTTATGTTCAAGCTTGAAAAATTGAGGTTAAAGGTGTGTGATTTGGATTGTTAATAAACTGTTACCATTAATTGTTTTATATGACTTGCTAATAAAGTGAAAATTGTTGCAGGTTTGAACCATTAACTTTCTGTAACGTGTACGGCAAGAAGTGAGTTAATGAGAGGGTATGAACGTTAAATCCATCTGTTCTGCGAATCACTACAAATGGTGCTTTGACCCTACAACTTTTTGTTTGCTTTAGTAAATTTTGAGACACTTGCTAGACTTGTGAGTCTGAGAATGTAAAATGGGGAACACTATTGCCTTTTTTGTCGAGGTTTTAGATTTGTATCATGGATTCTTAAAAGTTAAACCTTCATTATCGTTCCAAATTATTATGATTATTTTTGTTATTGTTTGCCCTCATCTAACCCTCCCAAACCAGATTATTGTGTTGGATTTCACTGGGTGTGTTTGTTTGTTTATTGTTTTTCTTGTTATTGTTAATTGAGGAATGGCTTTTAGATGTCATGAAAGTGTTGCTTTCAATCACTAATGGTGTGTTTTCTTTTGTTTTTGTATTAATATTGTGAGTTTGATGGTTTTATCTTGTTTCAATCCTCTTTTATCAACATAATCCCATGATTGAATCTTAAATTTTTTTCATGGATACCATTTTCTATTGTAGTTTGATCTTCATGTTGTTGTGCTTGATTACCAAACATGGCTGTGACTAGATCCTATGGATTTGGATAGACATGGCAGGTTGATTTAACATTATAGATGAGTTGCGTGCTTCATAACTTGTCTCCTTTTCTTTGTTGACTATGAATGTTTTAAGTAATTAGTGTTTGTTTATGTTTAGAATGTTCACATGTAGTTTCATATTTCTTTGTTTGTTTGTATATGCAACCAAGAAAGCAGAAGAGAGGTTACTGGATCTCAGCTTGCTGGAAAGCAAACCTTAAGTAAACACTTCAGTTTTACTAGTATATCTTGTAGCTCTGCAGAAACACCTCTATTTACATTCAGCAAAATCACATAACGAAATTATCATGCAAGTGGGAAGAAGCCTTTTGCAGGTATGGAAATGATTGTGTCCTTGCCATCTTATTTGGTTTGTCAAATTAGCATATACAATTGTTTATTACGGTATTTTGCTTAAATAATCTTTATGGTTAGTTTTAATTGCTGTCTTTTAAGAAATTAGGTTATTTTGTTCCTTGGGAGTTGGGACTTCAAAAGGTAACAGTAAATGGTTCTTTGATTTTATGTATTGAAATTCATTACAATTTGTTTTGAAAAACATGACGTAGAAATTTGTATCATTGTTTACTTCTGTGATATTTTTATCAAACCCAAAGATCCATACTAATTACTTACCAACTGTTATTAAAATTAAATTTATTTATTAGGCTAATGTTATCCTCGAAAGTCTCTAAATTCTTAATGAACATTTGGTGAAAATAATACTTTTTATAATAACTATGAGCTTGTTATAATGTAAAAGATGATGCGCCCCCGTGTCTTCTTTATAGAAGTTGGATCAGTGTTATAAAAATGATGTATCACTGTTTTATGTTTTATCAGTGTCTTCATTTGTTTATTTCATTTTGTGCACATCAGAAGGGGAAATGTTCAGGTAAGAATAAGTCTGTATCTTCTTTTTATTTTTTGTTTTGTTTTAGGGTCATGTTAAAACTGTAAAAATCTTTATTTGCTGAAAGTTTTTGCTTATTTTTATGGGAGTTTTCTATATGAATAATACTATAATGGGGAAAACTATAAATCTATAAACACAAACCAAGGTTTTTGAAATGATTTCCAATGGTTTCATCTTAAACCCACACGAAGCACATTTCTATCATCTATTGCTTTGATGATGTCTATTTTTATGGTTGATAGCATAACCTAAAATAAGGTTTTCAAATTAAAACATGCATATAACATGTTTGTGTATAACAAAGTTTAAAAGTACGGAATCGGTCTCGAGGAGTCGCCTCACGACGCATAAGCCTTGAGGTGAAACGATGCGGAAATAATAAATAAATATAAAAATTATATATCTTATAATAAGTAAACATGATTTATCTAATCACATACTAGCCTTTATAAACATCAACATATTTGATTAACTAACTTGCAAACAATTTGGGGGATGTCAAATTTAATTAATCATCTATTGTGATGTCAAATTAGAGAGGGGGGATGACTAAGAAATAAAATTTATTTTGTTGCAACTACAATCTATTTTGCCGCTGTAGTAAATTAAAAAGAAAAAAATATGCCAAAATTGATGCCTCAACGTCTAAAATCAGATCCACCTCAGCGTTTTTGTTACTACCTCACCCCTTTGAGGCGTACGTACCATGTGAACCACATGAGGTGCCGCCTCATGTACGGTTTCTTACCGCCTCATCTCGAGGCGTTCGCCTCGAAAGTGTTTTTAAACCATATTGTAATCATTGTGTGGGGTTTGAATCCATTAATGTCCTCTTTACTCTTCTCATTTACATGCTTATATGGTAGAATTGAAGTAGTGGACTTTTCGATATGTATCTCATGTATATAGACCCTTTTCGTTTCGAAGTAGGATCTGGTGGAACAATGGTTTCGATTTATGATTTGACAAATATCTCAGTTATCTTTTTCAGTTTTTTACAATTTATTATTGAACCTATAGTTTTTGAACATGATCTCTAGAAGCAACCTCTCTTTCTTCAAAGATATCATAAAGTTAAAGTTTACTTAAATCTTATCATCCTCAAACCCTATCGATAACAATGCTACAAGTGGGACTTACTAAGTTGGTGGTTGTAGTTTTTAAATCTTACCCTCCCCAAAACCTAATGTTTACCTGACCTACCGATGAGAGTGCTACAAGTTTTTTATTATAACAACTTTCGAACATCTAACCATATTATTGATGTAAGATTGTCTAACGGAAAACATAAGTTTAGGTTTTTCTTGATGTAATTTAATCTATTTTTAAAATATACTATCAAACCTGTATATTATAGGATTTAAACTCTCACCAGTTAATAAGAATTATATATATATATATATTTATAGGATTTAAATTTTATAGAATTATATAGGGGTAACTTTGTAAAATAGTAACCAACTTTCAAAAGTGTTTCAATTAGGTAACTTAAGTTTTAAAAGTGTTCCAATTAGATCACTCAGTTTTTATATTTTATGCAAATTAAAAGTCATAACATATTTTTTAACATGATATATTTTTTGATTCAGTTAGAAAATATTTTTTTCCTATCTTTTGACGCTGATATGAAATGTTGACGTAAATTTTAGGCACTCTTTTTTATTTTTTTCATAACTAACATGTTTTTTTTATATTTTTTAATATAACTTTATATATTAAAAATTTTGACTCTCACGTTTTTTCCATCATTACTTTCTTGTCATAAGAAAATTTGGTAATGACTTGATTCAATCGTTTGGTGGTCCAATTTGAGAAAAATATACATGAGTGACTAAATTAGAACACTTTTGAAACTTGGTTATTATTCTCTACAAATGACTAAATTAAAACACTTTTAAAATTTAGTTATTATTTTGTGACATTTTCCTAATTATATATATTACCACCGGAAGGCAATCACTACACGATAAGGAAAAGGTTAGATGCATCATACATCTCTAAAGTCAATATTTCACGTAAGGTAGTGATTGGTTATGCCAAAATAAAGTAAAAAGTAATAATTATTGGTAATGATTACTAAAAGTGATAATAATGATGTTTGATTGTTGAAGTTGGCCAATGGGTGGATGGCACAAAGAGGCGCTTCTTTGACACACGATTCTAACCTTTTTTTGTTTTTAACGCAAAAGTTTACACTTCTTCGGGTGATAATTGTTATCGGATCTATCTATTCATTTTTCAATTTGAACTAGAGCATTTTGTTGAAAGGAATGGAATAAAATTGAGAAACTAATATAATTTACAAGTAAAATTATGTTTGAGTGGGTAATAAAATATAAACCTAAGGGAATATTTTACCTCAAATTCTCTTGGTTGTGAGATTTTAAATTCCCTTTCTAGATGGAAGGATTTTGAAATTCCACAATCAAAAGAATTTAAGATGAAACATTCCCTTGGGTTTACTTTTAATTGTTCACTCAAACATAATTTACTTGAAAATTATACTAGTGTCTCAAGTCAGTTTCATTCCTTCCAACCAAACGCTCCCTAAGTATTTTTGCTAAGAGTGAGATTTGAATTTAAGATTTTTTATTTATATGTTTTGAATACTTTACTTTAACCACTTGAGCTAAGCACTCATTACTTCGTTAACAAACGAGTTATATGTTGGAGAAGAAGGCAATGGCCACTTGTACAACCCATTTTAAAGCATGAACATGCATTGAGTAGTTGTAGTTAGTTAATCCATTGTATGTACGCTGTAGATCAAGATGCTAATAATTATTATATAAATTATATTATGTTCTATTTGACTTTTAAACGTTTAAAGTTTACCTATTTGTAATATTTTGTGAACATTTTGGGAGCTTCAAACACCTTTACATGATAGTTAAAATAGGCTTCAAACCAATAGGGCTCTAAGCTATTAACGGGCATCAAACACAACTTTTTTATATTATTGCATAAATAGGGGCTTTAAACACTGGTTAATCAATACACTTGATTTAAAGAGGTCGTTAGTGAAATGGTTTTGTCTACATGACATTTGAGTGACATTTAAATAAACAACCACTACACATAATTTTATATTTAAAGAAATTGATAATAAGTTGAAAGAATTATCTTCTTCATGTTCTTGCTAAAAACTGTGTTTTATCTAGAGCCCCCTCTATATATATATATACATATATAACTCGCTCAATAAATATGAAGCTATTTTATCTTTTTGCATTGATTTGTGATGTAACAATATAAAATTTTGAAAGAAAAAGATGCATAAATTGGGTTTTCTGAAAACCCAATCGAACCATCGTCCAGTCTATTGATTCAACCAATGCGACTAATAGTGTCCAGTCTGCGAGTCTGGTCTGACTATTGGTTTAAACTTATTGTTTTTTTTTTTTACAAAATGAAACCTAGGGAAATGGGATGTTGTGCCATGTTGATGCTAATTTGGCTTCTTAATGGCATCCATGTCCTGGTTTTTAGGGCAGTGTTTTTGTCATTTTTCCTTTGAGAGGGAGAGAGGTTGCATTATTTAAAGGTATCCATAGTGTTGTAGTACAGAAGTAAATGTCCCTATGTATGTCTTCATGTGCATGAAATTGGACCTATCAATGCCAATGGGTCCTACTCAAACCAATAAGTCTTGATTGCACTAAAAGATCAAGGTGCCCATGAGCATCTATACTTGTCTCATTACTTGGGACATTTGGAACCCAAAACCCCAATAAAAGTGTCATGTTATCATATATGCCTTTATTATTATATATTTTTCTAGAGATCTAGGTTACATACATACTGTTTGTACTGTAAACAACCGTTTATATCAAGTATATTATTGTTGTAAACTACAGTTTACTTAATAAAATAGGTCATTTACAGTTTGCCAGTGATGTAAAGTGTCTAATCTATGTATACGATTCAAGCTCATACAATAAAAACAATTACAAACGAAATCTAATAAAATCATATCTTTTAAATTAAGATAAAATACTACTATAAATATAAACTAATATATTCTATCTGATACATGTACACTCTTTCAATAGGGACCAAGGGACTCACAAGCATAATACAAAGGCACAAACCAATCAAGAAAGAATCGATTCTTATCGGATCCAAAGCTTTCTTTGTACAGAAACCAACTGATAAACATATATGCATTGACAAAGATAGTCTTAAACATAACAAAATGGCTAAGGAGCTCAGGAGAGAACAGTAAAATACTCAAAAGAAGCTTCTTGAAAATGTCCACATCTCTCCCTTTCATTCCCAAATATTGAGTATGGTTATTTATTAGAGAAAAGGATGTTCCAAAAATAGAAAGAACAAAAAACTAATGTATCTAATAATACAAACAGGCATACCCCTCATACATCAATACAATTATATTGTTGCAGAAGCCTATTGGCTTCTCTAAGACCACTCAAATAAGCACCATGAGTTGTAGAGTAATGAGTTCTATGTGTTGCTTCTCCTGCAAAAAGAATTTGAAATGGTGGTGAACCACTTGTTGATTCGAAAGCCTTTGTGTTTGGCAACGGTTCAGACAGTGAATCCATGTCTGCGGTACTTGACCCGACTGCAATATAACTATATGATCCCATAAACAGTGGATCACTCCCCCATTGAGTTTTCAAAACCTTATCAAAATTTACATTCCCATTACCTTTTTTATGTGAAAAAAAGCTAGAAATAGTTGTAGAAACCTCATCAAGAATCACTTCATCTGAAAGTTCTTCTAGCTTAAGAGCTTCGTCACCTGCAAACCAAGACAATAGCACGTTCGATCTCTTGTAGATTGGTGTAAAAGAAGCTGTCTTCCTGATCCACCATGGGATTTTTGGGTTCTTAACTTGATCATCAGATTTATGAAACACCATTTGTAGGAACGGGAATCGGTCAACATCAAGTTTAAAATCAGGAGTTAGTTTCAAGAAAAGCTTGTTAACAACACCAAATCCTAGTCTTGAAATTGCTTCAATCTTGTAGTTAGGAAGTGGTGGATCGAATTTAAGCATACCCGAATCTCTTTTGTTGTTAAAGACTCCTGCTTTGAGAACTCCTAATGAAACTGTGACAATAACATGATCTGCTGACATGCTTGTACCATCAAGAAAGTGAATCTTTACTGGTCTTGAGTTACCACCATGTTTATCTCCCATCATACCCATTACACAGTCAGGCTGCCACTCAATAGCACACACTTTCTTGTTTAATTGAATAAGCCCAGATGGTAAAACAGATGCTAATGATTCTATAATGCTTGAATACCCTTTAGCAATGGTGATTTCTTCACCAGGGAACATAACATACTCACTTTCTGCTAAGTAATCAAGACTATGCAAATCATTAGCAGCTGTATAAGTCCTTTGGGTCTTTTCATGCATTGCAAAAACTGCTTCTTCTAATGACTTCCTATTCCAACCCCCACATCCAAATACCTCCTCTACTTTTCTTGATTGCAGTTTCCAGTAAGATTCAAGCCCCTTTCTAAGAAAACACCCAACACTTGCATTCACATTCCCATTCCCATTCCCACAAACATCAATTTCAATCCCATTTCCTATTGATTTCTTCTTCCCTTGAGCAAAATCCATTAAACTGTTAAAAAGATTTGAAATTGGATCAACAAGAGATGGATTCAAGACATACCCATTTTCTGCAATGGTGATTGGATCATCAAGAAACCCATCCATGCATTCCCATGGTTGTTCTGATTCCAATGAATTGATTTCTTGAGCAATCTTGTGAATTGGGCTGCCTCCAATTCCATGGATCCAAGTGGCCCCCATCTCAATTCTATCACCACCAAACTCTGAGGTGTTAATCCTCCCCCCAATTCTATTCCCACCTTCAACAACACAAAGCTCAAATGCCCCCTTTTTCACACCAGATTTGTAGAGCTTGTTTGCAGCTGTTAACCCTGCCATTCCTGCCCCAATTATCACTATTCTTGGTTTCTTTATACCCATTTTGACAACAAAAACTTCTAAAGATTGTGGGATTTCAAGAAAGATAAGATTTTTTTGCAGAAAAGATTGAAAGGCTTCAAAGAAGATTGTGGATTTGAGCTTATTACACTATGAAATATTATAAATTTGTGGGTTTGAAGGAAGAAGATTTTTGGAAGAAAATACAGCAATGCTTCAAAGAAGATTGTGGATTTGGGCTTATGACAGTAGAATGTATAAATAACTTGTGGGTTTTGAAGAAAGAAAGATTTTTTTTTGTGCAGAAAATGTATTAATTTTGAGCTTATGACACTAAGAACATATCAAGAACTTGAAGGTTTTCACTATCTGTTTGTTTAGAGTGAAAATGAAACAAGTGTGTGTGTGGAGGGGGTTGATGAGTGATGAAGTTTAAAAGAACCCTCATGGAGCTTATAAATTATAATTATAACATGCACCTAATTGATTCCCTCCTTTTTATATATAAATCTATAACAATCATTATACTTATACTTTTTTGGCATAAAATATAGTGTTACAGTGTTGAAATTGTTAATTTTTCAATTATCAAAAGGATATGTAATAAATTATAAGATTTTTTCACAAATTTGATATTGTTCCCTGGGTATGTTTTTTGGTTGAAATGTGCTACCATGTGTATCCAAATTGCACCCGCAGTTACAGTACATCCTGACATGCATACAACAAATGTAGGGAATGCATGACAGTATAACTTTTGGTTTAATGCCAAAAGACATTTTTTTTATAAGTAAAATTCACTAAGTCGCTTAAAGAAATTGAAGAATATGGATATGGTAGTGAGGTAAGTCTTGATGTGTTTAATGTTTGATATAAATGATTACCATTAAAGCAATAATTTTATTAATTATAACAAATAGAATTCACATACATATAAATATGTAAAAAATAAAAAGA
Source organism: Flaveria trinervia (assembly GCA_025506515.1). Classification (NCBI taxonomy): domain Eukaryota; kingdom Viridiplantae; phylum Streptophyta; class Magnoliopsida; order Asterales; family Asteraceae; genus Flaveria; species Flaveria trinervia. Next base: position 1,048,047 of record CM046453.1, read on the forward strand.
TTAAAACACATTAGGAATATGAAAATATATTAACTTTAGTTACAATACGTAAAATGAAATGGTGATAATTTCTAAATTAAATGTAACTTGGTTATTATTGTTGGGAAGACAAAAGGTGGAAGACGCAAATGTTGAGTTTTTATATAGTTTTATTAGTTTTTTGAACATAATTTTTTTTGTATATTTCATTTAGTGCTGGCAAAACAGATCTTATCGTGTTTAACATGTTAGAGATGTCGCGCGCAGCTTATGTATTAAACATACAAAATACTTGTTTAACTACATATATATTATGTCTATAATTTTTTATATGTTTTTATGAACAAAGAATGTGAAATAATGAAGTCTAGCATTTTAAGTTTAATTATTTTAAAAAATGTAAAAAATTCAAAAAATACTTTTTTATTAAACAGATTTATTTGTGTCATATGTCGGCAATTGTCAACCCTAATTTCATTACTTCTTGAAAACCCATATAATAAAATCAAGTTATAAAAGTGAAGTAGTTTTTTATATAGAATTCAAGTATAGTAATGATATACTTAAAAGTAAGCACATGGCATGTGTTTAACTGGAGTGTCCACCCAATACACGATCCATCTAACTCATATAATGATACTTCTAGCCCACATTACGCTTCTCTTGAAGTATTTACATATCACCTTATACTATACGTGTAACGTCCTAATAATTTCTCGCGCTTCTCATGATTTTTTTACTATTTATATAAAAGTATCATGTATGTTACAAGCAGCAACCAATGTAGGTGTTAACTATAGGTTTTAGATGATGGTGTGGGGGTCAATAATAGGATGATGATGCCTCTCAAGTCTCACCAAACTAGCACATGTGAATCCAATTAAAGATGGTCCACCACTATGAATAGTCATTATAATTCTGGAGAGTCCTAATTATGATCCAAATTTAGCACACATTTCTATATGTGGTAACTTTTATTTTTATTTGTTTTTCTGTTTAATTGTTTTCACTTTGTTATGGCCATTTAAATGCTGCTTATCAAACCAAACAGTTAAGTTATATAGTAATAAATGATAAGTATTAGATAGGGGCTAAAATTTATTGCTTACATTACATAAATTTTTACATAAATTTATTTGAAATATTATATTTCTTTTTAGCCCCAAGAAGTTCAAAAGTTAAGCCCTTTGCATGACTTAAGAAGAAATGAAAATGAACTAACATAGCGTATGAGTTGGTTTTCACATTTCACTTTTCAACGGTGACTAAGCCAAACATATCAGTTTTGACGGTTTTAAAGCCCAATATTTAGTAAGAGTTTTAACGGTTGAATGATGTTTGAATAAAATATTGCAATGCTTCAAAGAGATTGTGGATATGAGCTTATGACACTATGAATGTATAAATTAACCTGTGTGTTTCTAAGTCGAATAGCTAGTAACAGTTTTTTATCTATGGCAACTGCAAGTAAACTGTTATTATATTTTGCTTTCATTCCTTAAACTTTTTACAAAACATATAACTTTTGGTATTTTCAGAACTATGTAATACAAGAACTTGTAGTAGATAAAAGAATAATATGACTTAAGGAGGAAGTTTATGGGCAAATATAACATTGTAACACGGTATTGGTTTAGTTTATTACTAGAATAGTAGAATTACTTGAATGATTTGAATGTTTTATTAAAATAAAAACATATTATTATAGTCTTTCTAACCAAATTGTTCACTCTAATTCATAGAAACACTCAACACATTAAAAAAATAAAAGAAAATCACATACTGAAACTAAACCGAAACCGATTTGAGCATCATCATCATATCGGATCTCTTTTCAAGTTGATACATGAATGGTTTCATCAGTTAAGATCATACCATTTCTAAATCAAACTATTCTATCTGATTTGAAACAAAAACTCAAGACTTGAAAAACGAAAATAAAACTACTTAATAATTCCAAATTGATGACCAATATGAGGAATGGTTGCAAAACTCGCTAGGCGCTACCAGATCGGTCAAATGGGGAGTTGCGAGCACTCGGTCTAGGCGGGGAGTACTCGGACATAATAAATTATAAAGAAATGTGTTTTTCGAAATTTATAACTATGTTATATATCACAAACTTACTTAATATTTATAAAAAAATACGTGAATATCAATATAAATAAAAAATACATGTTCAAAATACAAAAAATATTTTAAAATGTAATATCAACTATTTAATATTATAGACGTAATAATCATTTGATTATCATCTTCCAATGTATATTACTGAAAAGCAATAAAAATCCAATAAAAATCGGTGAAAAACAGCGAAAGTCGGTGAAAAATAGTAAAAATCCAAGTTTGCCCGAGTTGGGTTGAGTTGGATCAGTTCCAAGTAATGTTGACCGAGTTGATGAAAAGCACCTTGGCACCTTGCTGAGTACCAAGTACTCAGCCGCCTAGGCCGAGTTTTACAACAATAATCGTATCGCGTCTCTTTTTCTAGTTATATGAACTATAACGGGCTTACAATTTTTCAAAACTTGGGCCTACAGCCTATGGGTTTTAACTTTTAAGTCAGGCATGGGCTTTAGGACCAAAGTCCCAAATCATCCAACAAGTCAAAACCCGAAATCTATTCAATATGCAAAAAAAGTCTCGATTTTGGCGGGAAAATAATAACATCTCCGCCGTCGCCGGTCGCCGTACTTACTTCTGCTACTACCGCCGATGTCCGATTCGCCGGAGATCACCGGAGTATTTGCGACACTTGCGTCACGAATTGGGACAAGAAGTTTAGATATTAACATTGAAGATCAATCGGATGATGCTTTAGTGTCAGATTTGAATCAATCACTCAACTTGAGCGAAGTGCCTAGGGTTAGGGTTTTGGACACTACGTTATCTTTGATGTGCTTCACGGCGCCTCAGGTAAGCTTCGATTGAAGTTATCGATTTCTGTTATTTGGATTGTTGTTATTAATTGTGATTTGTATTATGTTGTTTAGGTGTTTGAATCGGTGGTTGATTGTTCGGTGAATACGATTGTCTCGGTGTTATCTTCATTGATAGGGTGTAAGGTCTTAAGGTTTGGTAAGTCCGAGGTACTGCGAGTTGGTGGCTTGATTTCTGCTCATGACTGCTTGGGAGTGATGGAATCATGTGTTGATGTTTTGGGGAAAGTAAATGAACATGGTGAGTTTGTGATAGTTTTGGTGTAGTTGATTGTGAACATAATGCTTCCTGAATTCAAAATTGGTATAGATTTTGTTGTTAAATATTACCTATTGTCTTTATTGTTGTAGTACCTGTTATAGAACTAGTGTAGGTTTCTAATGTTTGTGAGATTAATATTGCTATTACATAATGATAGAATCTTGGCTAGCTGTATAACCCAAAATTCAGGTTTTTATTTTAGAATGGTGAAAGTGTCCCTACTCCCTTGTTTATTAGATGGAGAGAATATTACTTTTCTACGATTAACTAGCGAATCATGTAACTGCCCACAAAATCTTAGATTTGTATTGGTTTTCATGTTTTGAAGGAACGCTTTCTTGCTCATTACTCTATGCTGCTTTAAGAGTGGCTGTAATGGCAACTCAATTCAGGTACACAGCGCAACTTACTCCAGTTCTCAGTGTTCAACCAACTGATGAAATGATTCCTGCAATTTCCAAGTTGGTGTATTACATGCCGAAAAAAATCAACCTTGAGAACCAGCGATTACAAATGAGGTGTGCATTGTTATAAAAGGGTCAAATGGAAAATATTATTTTACTCTCTTCTTCAAGTAATTACTTTAAATTTGAATCATCTTGCAGGTTAATATTATGGTATCTTGACCCTCAAAATCTTGTAAAAGATGTATCACAAATATTGCAGGATGCTGTGGGAAGACCGTTTATTTGTCTTAATGAAGAACTCTATGAAAACGTTGAATGGCGATCTATAATCATTTGTTTAGCATTTTCTCCATTAATGTTTATTGAAATCAGGGCTTTATTGCATCGTTGGTTTCTTCAAACGTAAGTACCTCTTGGCCCTGGATTATGTTTTTGCAAAACTTAACACTATTTAAACTTGTGGCCTAATTAAACGTAAATACATTATGAAAGGGTTGACTATTCATAACAGGGGCCTAGCTTCTGTATTAGAGCTTGAAGTTGAACTTATTCAAATGGTGTTAGATGTACTTTCAAGACCAATGTGGTGGAGTTTATCTGCAGAAACAGGATCAAAACTGCCGTTTTCGTACACTTATTTTCCTTTCAAGCATCAATTATTCAGAATTTTGTGTCGACCATTGTCATGTGAACGATTTCTTGAGTTGGTTCATAATATCAAGAAAATTGTTACTTGTTCCAAGAGAAAACTTAAACATGTTGCAACAACAACCTCCATGGTGGATCACAAATCAGCATGGTACTTCTCACCAGATGCTCATAAGTAGAGGTGGCAAAACCTGCCCCATCCACCAGGTGTTTGGGGGTTGGGGTGGGGGTGGGGGGATGACTCTTGACCCAAACCATTTTGGTCCCATTTTTTTCATAAATAATTTCTATGTTAACATATGCTTATAAGAGGTGCATTTCTTTTGCATAAAATACCAGCTTACTAACTTTTGCCCCTATCTAGTCATCACATGTTTATGTACATTTGAGTCATTAAAAAGATGGTTCGTGTCCCATTTAGGTCATTAAATGGTATGTTAGTTTAGTTATCATCTAAACAGGAGAAGTACTTCATAATGACCTGAACAGGAAAAGCTTTCTTTTAATAACTCAAATGTACAAATAGGTACATGGACTAAAATGAGACAAAATTGAAAATGTGTGGGCATTCTACGTAAAAAGCCAAAAAGTATATACGTAATTACAATGATAATCTGACTGTTAACTAAATTTTGAACCTTCGATTTAACTCCTTTGACTCATTTTTTAGTTACCTCTATCACACCCATTTGATCTTTTTAGAATCAGAACATAACTAAATCAATCCATTTAGAAGTAAAGGGGCTGAAATCGTCACCTGTATGTGAAGATATTATAAATAACTTGGTATCATGGTATCACCCTTTTTTAAGATTATGTTTTTTACTCTTTTATTGAACAGGGCAATGGCAATGCACTTCCCAGATTGGTATTATTTTGCTGCATTAATACTCTCTGGATCTGGTCTTTGTGACAGTAATAATTGTGGGGTCAATGAAGATAAGCAAGTGCAGGCATCTTCTTTTTCATCTAATGCGGCCTGGTTTATTGCATGGATTCTAGATCCTGTAGAGGTTTCAATGTGTGGCTTATTGGCCGGAAAGTTGGAAAATTTATCAAGGGCGTTAATTAATAAGCCTATGAGCTCATATGAGCCTAAAAAGCTCAAGAAATCCAAGTCTAATACATGTCAAAGTCAAACTATTCGATTATGGCTGGAGGAATTAGAAGATGTGACTGCAATTGATATAAAGAATAATGTGTTGTTAAGGAGGATTATTTTAGGAATGCTAATTGGGTGCTCAGATGCCATAGATGAAGATGGATATGAATTGCTTCTTCATTATGTTGGAACTGGTATGCTTCTTCGGTCAACAGAAAGTCAATATGCTGGACTAAAACATAAAAGATGGAATCATGAATTCATTGATAAATGCAGTCAAAAGGAATCAGTTACAGGTGCTTGTATTGTTTTCAATTTAACTGATATAGCAGAAAAGATTTCAGATTCAATGTACAATACTCGTGAGATTGCAGTTGACTTCATTTGCAAGGTCAAATTAAAGGTTGTTGGATATCTGCTTAAATGTGTCAAAAGGCTGCTCCAATTTGAAATTGATGAAAACAATGATACGTTAATTAAGGATCTACACAGAAGAATGCTTCGGTGGAGACATCAAGGAAAACATGTTTTTCATGGTTACAAAGACCTTGATGATACAATTAATGTCATTGCTAGTAAGTTTTCTTAAAATGTTTGCTTGTTGTAAATTATTACTTTTTTATGCTTTCATATATAATATGTTTTTAAGATTTCAGTTGAAGTGTGTTCTTTCTGTTTGGTTGACAATTTTGGAACAAAATGAACTTAATGTGAATTTTCATACTAAAAATGTATGGTAGTTGTCGAAATACTGTATGAATTTTCATTGAATCCACACATAAGTTCCTGGACTTTATTTTGCTTGATTTAGTCCCTTAGCTTTTAAAATATAGTGCTAAAATCTCTTGACTTTGTTTATAAAATCTCTTACGTTACTCATTTCTTAACTTTTTTACTGCATAACAGAAAGATCCTACTTATATGCTTGATTAATCCCTAATCTTTATAAATTTACCCTAATTAGATTTTAAAGTTCAGGGATTTAATCTTGTAAAGTGTCCATAGGATTGTGAGAAACAAAAGAAATTTAATGGTTCTTTTTTATGCAATTACTCTCTATATATAATGACAATGTGTGATTGTATACATTGTTTGATAAAAGTTAGTGATTCTCTAATGATATTAATAATACATACTAAAATATATAATAATATCTTATTGAATTTTCAATTAAGAGTATACTAAGAAGATATGTAATCTAGATATCTTTTAAAAAAGTCATTTAGTGGAGTTTTTATAAAATAACACTTTTTATTGAAGATGACATTTATAAATTGTGTCCAATAGTAAATTCCATTGTCTGTTAAAAGTGGCATTGTTCTTGCAATACAGAAGTACAAAACATATTGATCACGACTATAGACAGTAGAAATAGACTGTAATATGATATGCAAAAATAAACTTCTTGCCTTGCATCACTGTGTTCATACACAAATAAAACTATACTGCTTTTTAACTGGCCAATATGGCAGTGATATGCCTTTACATTTCCACTGCACATAGTAACTAATATCTTTATTTTCATCCCTTTTTTTTAATTTTCTTTACTTTTATGTACTAAACCTATGAAATTGACTATATACTTTGGTCAGTTATTATTTAAACTGTTCTTTGGACCAAAGTTATCCAGTCTGGATTGCCTCCCCATTCCTCAAATATAACCAAGAAGTTACCGGTTGGTCTCAGCCATGAGCGGGGAACATGATACCTGAAATAATTAGAAGCATTTTTCAGAGACTGTTAGAACCTTCACTTGAAGAAAGTGGGGCTTTTATTGCACTAAAATGTAATATACTTTCACTTTTTCGTCATATTTTTAACACATTCTATGTAACGTATGTTTAGTTTTTTACTATTGATGTAAGTAGCCTCATATAACATGTAAAATGGTGATGTGGACTGTGGGGTGACATGACACAAATCCATGTCATCAAAGGTGATGTCATGTCACCGTTTTACCTGCTGTACAAGATTACTTACATACTATGACAAAAAAATTTGGTGTCATTAACCCAAGAAAGCAATGCTAACAAAATAAAATTAATTGGAAGAAAAAGTTATTAATGGTGGTATGATATATGATTTGGATAACCAGCTTGTATTAGGTTAAAATAAAACCATCAAAGTTTCAAAAAAGTTTCATTTAAGGTAACCACCTAAGGTTTTCAGATGCCATGTAAGCGCCATGTCTAAAAAGTCTAACATGGCCAAGAGTTAGAGACGTGAACGGCCACATCATCATTTTGACTGGTTATTGGATTGTTGGCGGTTGGTTACCTTAAATCAAAACCTTTTGAAAAATTTAGATGGTTTTTCCCTGTAAAAAATTAGGTCATCTGTCACCAGACCAAAGCTTGTTCATTCTATGCAATTAGCCTAACAATTTAACGCAAGGGGAAGGAATTTTCATAACATAAGAGAAAATAAAGCTGATTACTCACCATCTTTGAGACGGGTCTCCACAATAATGGTTGCATTTATTCTCATTATAAATCCCAGTGTAACTGCATTTATCACAGTTACCACGAGCTTTGTTTGCAGGCCAGTATCTCCCGACAGCCTCACCGTTGACCCATATTTGACCTTTTCCCATGCCATTCATATCTAGAGCTAGTGGATCGTCTCCCTTTGGAGCGTTAAAAGTAGTCTAAAAGTAAGACCAAGGTTAGAGTATGCTAATGTTATATTTTAGCTTTAATGTGTCAGATGAGTAAGCTTTCAAAACTTAGTTAAGAGTGAAACAATTCATATGGGTTGAAGTTTGAAGATGATCCCCAAAGTCACAAAGTGTATTTAAATTTTAAACGCTTAAAATCTTTTAAATCACTTTCATTGAAGTAAACATGATTAGTTCTATAAATGATGTATTTTTTGTAATCATATATGATATATAATACACTGATTACTTGTAACATTTAAAATGGACACTAAATGTTTACAGGCAACCAAGCCAGTTTGACTTGTACTAAAAACTACATATTTTGAACCCATTTTGACCTGTTACCCACCCTGCGAAAAGCACCAGTTTTGCCCCTATATTTAGTCGATGTTTGGAATTGCTTATCTAAACAGTTTATGCTTATGATTATAACTAGAATCAGATAATCAACTTATTTCACCAATTGGGTAAACTTGTATTTTTGAATTCACCAAGAATAATTTGTTTGAATAAGCAATTTCAAACTGCTTATGGAAAACAAATTATTTCACTCTAAACAAGCAGATAACCATACTCATTTTTCTTCATCCAAAAAGCAGATAAGTTGTTTAAATAAGCAAATCCCATACACCCGTATAAAGTACTGGAACACGAAGATTACCTTGTACCAAGTAAGAGGTTGTTTTTGAGCCACAAAGGATCCTTGTAGCCACTCAACAGAGGAACTTCCATCTAGTGTATGGAGGCTTAAAGTTTCACCTTTTAAACCAACCTGCGATCAATAAATAATTCTCAGTTTATTACATCAATTATAGCACCCTGCAAACTATATAATGTAAATGCATATACAAGGGTTTAATGTTTATTAAATCAGAAGTGAACATGAAAATTAATAAACCAACCTTGTAAGACCATTGTTGCTTTGTCAAGTCTCTTGTGCCCTCATTGAGACCCTTCAAGGTGATTGGACCTAGAATCCCTATATTGTAGTTCTCAAAGTGTGTGCCTACATTCTGAATGGTGATTATATAAATTAGTTCTTCAATGATTAAATGGTGTTTATATGTTGACAGATAATACCAAAAGTGCTTAAATTGAATGACCAAGTGCAGTAACTAACCGCAAGGCCCACGGAAACACTTAGCATTGAGATCTTGTTTACGCCTGCTCTCAACTTTATGTTTTGACTAAATGTTAGTTTTGGGTTTTTCAGCGATCCCCAGACTGTTCCTGCAATAGGACCAAAGAAGCAACAGTCAAACGCATGCATTGTTTGTAGGTGTCACAATTTCAACCTTTTACAAATTGGAAGACTCGGACGTGTTTATCTCAAACTTGGGAAATAAAAATGTGTCTAAAAGAGAAACAGGTCAAATGGGTTGAAACTTGCCCAAAGTTTATTTTTAATCCTCCAAAAACTTTTACATTGAAATATTCAGATTATTATTCTCATGATATTGTTTTGGAACCCAATCAGACCTGGTATGTTTTAGGCTTTTAGCCTATATTAAAAAAACGACATGTCTTAACCTGAACTCGTCTTGACCAATTACCCAACCCAACGGTCCAGCCCATATTTCCTCTTTTAGTTTAAGCTTAATGCTCATGAACAGTGAGATTTACCTTCTAGTTGATTGTTGATAAAGACATGCAAAGCATGCCCTGCTGACATAACTGTCAGCACAGGAAGCTGCCCGTTATTTAAAAACTGTTCATCTGATGATATATCTATTCTGAAAAATCAAATGCAAAAGACTTCAAATATTAATAACGTTATATATCAAACTACATGAAACAGAAATAGAAACAAACTTTACACATTTTCCCAATATTAGCAATAGAGCTTTAAATTTGGATCAAACTAGAAACCAACTTATATTTTATCATCTAGTTTATTATTCATTCTTGTATACTTGTACATGCCATGTGCCATCGAATTTGATGTGACATTTAATAATTTATTTTTAAGTAAATATTATAACAATTATTATTAACTAATAACAAATAGTTAATACTCACTGTGTAAGGTACCACAAGTAATCAGAGGCATCTCTGGTTACATTTAATTGCTCATACAACCCTGCCATTGCAAATGTATCACTGCCATCAGAGGATGGAGCCTCCTCATCATACGATTGCCAATCAAAAGTCGCAACGGTTGTCATCTTCTTTTGTGTGCTTGGGACTTTGACCTGCAAATTTATCAGCCCAAATTATTACTACTTTCAGTTTTCTTGTAAGGATTAGTTACATGTGTATCCTTCTTAAAGTTCAAATTTATATGTATGTCCTAGATTTCCTATAATCATATTTACCCTTTGAAAACATAAAAAGTATCATATTACACATTCTATAGTATATAATTACTGTTAGTTACTAAAAACAATATTTTTCATTGATTATCCTTTTAAGGATAAATTTCCTATGTACCCTATAAAGGTTCAAAATTACACACACCCCACGAATTATCTCTGCACATAAGGTTCTCCTTGTTTATTAAATGAAACATGTAATAAGAAATTAATATTTATTTTATATACGACAGAATTGGTAAATATGAAACTTTTAATGTTTTGCAAGAGTTAATGTGATGTTAGGAAATTTAGAAGGATGGAAGAGGGTAGAATAATTAACTTTTACCTTTGCGGTGTTAAAAACTTCATCTTTGCAGTCATGGAGAATGCTAATTGACCAAGGAGGGAGGTCATGTTGAGATTTTCCAAATGTTATTTTTGCTGGGAGTTGCGGGTCAAAGTTTGAGAGAAATGCTGCACACCCCCAGATTTTGGTTGAAATACATGTACCTGTGATTTGCATAGCATATGCAGATATATAAGTTCTGGATAACAAATGTAAAGTACGAGAGTTGACTTGATGTCCCAGGTTGGCCGGGTCAGGTAACAAGTTCAAACCAACAGGTAGGTATAGATTGACCCGTCATACATACTGTTCACACCAAGTCTTATACGCAATTAAATGTGTTATGTATAATACTAAAACAAGCATATACAATAATAATCGAATATTTTTGATAAAGTGATTTGGAAGGTTGTATGCATTAAAAACAGGTGTTGGGTGACTTTCAAACATTTCGACTCATGTAGCCCATTCAACCTATTTTGACCTGTTTCTCGTATGTTTCTTTTTTTCCAGAAAAAAGGGAGGTCTTTCTGAGCCGAGGATCTCTTGGGGAGCCGCCACGTTATCCCATGGGATAGGGGTAAGGCCCTAGACCCTATTGTATGAGTGGGAGTTTTACTGGGTATGTTTGTTTGTAACCTATTTGACGTGTTCTCCCTTTTTGCTATTTCTTGACTTGACGTGTTTGAGATAAAACATAGCCCAACCCAAATCAGCCCATTTGCTGCCTCTATAAAATAAAATATATTTTACCATCTTGCTAAACTAACCTCTTGATTTTTTCCAGGATAGGTAACAGTAGGATAAGCTGAAACTAAAGCTGGTTCAACTAGTTTTATGGCTGTGTGTAAATCCCTTAAATGCCCCCATTTTGGTTCATTTAGTAATCCTGAAACATTACATCAATAAACTCTCATTACTATGTCAAAACATACATCTATAATATGAGTTCTAAATTTATATGATCTAGTTTCTTACCATATTCATCTATAGGAGCATCATAATCATAACTAGTTGTGATGAATAGACCGCCGGCAGTCCGGCCAAAATTTGTTCCTCCGTGGTACTAAAGCCACAATTAAAATGTAAACCTTATTAGTATACTAGCAAATTGTGATATAAGTTGCCCTAGTTTTGTCATTCAGGACAAACTGCATCAAATGGAAAACAAAGTCCACGTTTTTTTTTTCAGATTTTAGCAACCAACTTATAAATTTCACAAAGAGAAACCATCTTACAATTCATAACGATTTAGCATCCAATCCTCATTTTAACTTATATTTCATGTAAATTTTGACACGGCATTGGTTAATTTAATCAAATGCCACATAAGCAAAAAACGCTTGTGTGGAAAAAGTATGAATGAATTAATTTACAAGTTTTAAAATATAATCTTTTTTCTAATTATATGTTTAACAGGAATATAAAAAGATTAACATCGTTTCAACTGGTCATTCGTTGCTACAATAGGCAAAAAAGAAATAAAATAATGCTGGTTTTTAACTTTTTATTTTACATCTAATTTGAAGTAGGTTACTAAAATTGGGAAAAATGTATAAAATTTATTTTTTTATGTGCAGTTTGCCCTATAAGTTATATAGTGGCTTACCATATAATAGTTCACATAAGAACCATTATTCTGTATGAATCTAGCAACTGCATATGCTATATCTTCTACAGGTCTGGTAGGAATCGGGCCACCAAATTCCGTGAACCTTAAATAACAAAAATTAACAATCGTTAAAAAGACAATTATGATATTTAAATGAGCATAATTACTATTTAAAAGTGAGATTTACATGACTTACCAGCCAGTCCAAAGCTCTGTAAACATTTTAGGTTTGTATGGCTTGTTTGGAGTGAATTTTTCACAGTAAAAGCCATTACATGTATCGATCTGTCATGTAATCAGCATGTTAGAGAGATAGAAAGAGGGCTAAGTCGTATGTACAACCAAATTAAAGCGTAACAAGCTTCATGGGCTGTACCATGTGCATAATCAGTGGTACCCAATGCATGAAAGCTAGAAAACATGCATTAATAGTGACATCAGTCATGCATACACACAGTGGCACATCCAGGATTTCAGCGTATGCATTACTATAACAGTTTTTTTATTTTGTTTATTTTAATTTTGGATTAATTACATATACATCCTTCTAAATGTCATAGTCATATTTACTCATTCCATTTATTACTATAAATTATCTCAACACATAATGTTTTGTTCGTTTATATAATGGAACACGTTATAAGTGGTTTGAGTAAATATGAATCTTTATGTATGGTTAATGGTAATATGACCTTAAGAAATTTGAAGAATTTATATATGTGCTCATGCAGACTAAGAATGCTATAAGAAAATGCTCACCATTGGATCAGGGGCATCTTCTTGTTTGCACATGATCCAAGGGACACCAGTTTTTAGACCATCAGCCATTTGTGCAGCCCATTTAGAGTAAGCTTTTCCCGGGGCACCGATATCCCATTCAACAGGCCCATACTCGTTTTCTATCTGTAACCACAACCAAGATTCATATGGATTCTTAACAAGTGAATGTTTGACTTAAGTCAGACAAACTAAGGTCAAAAGTCAAAACCTGAGACATGATAATTGGACCTCCTTGAGGTTCAAATAGTCCCTCTGACTTCATCATGTTGACTATTTTCGTCGTAAACCTTTCCATTGCAACCTTTAAAAACATATAAAATTACAAAAAAAAGTTAGATTCTTATTTCTTATAGTAGTTTATTTGAATTAACTTTCAGAATATAAATTGCTAACCTTGAAAGGTTCATTATCTGTTCTAAAAGACATACTGGGTACATATTTAAGCCAAACAGGGAATCCCCTGCATCCAAAACAGAGCATACTTAGGTTTTATTCATCTCTAAACGAAAAAACCACCTATTTATATTCTCATTTTTTTATTCGGTCAAAGTTAAAATGGACCACAGGTTTTATAATACTTGTCTCTTTCCCTTTTGGCTACTAAAACTATGCAGAGTACCGATACTATAAAAGTGCAAATTGTGATCCAAAATAGGAAGATTTGATGTTTTACCCGAAATTCCACTCTGCACAAACATAAGGGCCGATTCGTAAGTTAACATAGAGGCCTGCTTCTTGTATCACCTTTATGAATTTCACCAAATCATACCGTCCCTCAAAGTTGTACTGGAAACATAATAATTCATCAAATGAATTGATAAAGCTCGCATAGGTGGATAATAAGACATAAATTGGGTACTTTTGCAATTAGTGTTATAAATTATACCTTCCCAGGAGATGGTTCATGCCCATTCCAAAATACATAAGTTTGTATGACATCTAAACCTCCATCTTTGGCCTTTTTTATAAGATCAGGCCACATCTGCACACACACAGAGAACAAATTTCAGGAAAATTGAGGAATGTTTTGGGGATAGTTGAAGAATTAGGACCAAACTAACCCAAATTATATGAAAACAAGAAAACCCCATGTGAAAAAACATGAAACTGAACAAGTTTTGGGGCATTGGTGATACAAAGATTAAAAGCACCCAAATTTATGCAAAACAAAAGCATCCCATGAGAAAAACCCTAACTTTTCACACACAAAACCCAGAAAATTAAGCATTCAAGAATCAAGAACAACAATTAGAAAAATGGGCATTCAAGAATCAAGAACAACAATCAGCTAAATAATGCAAAACAGAGAAACGTACATGATAATTAAACAATTATTCGCAGTGAAGAAAACCTCAAAAAAATTAAGTTTTTGATGGAGCATTGAACAATCAAGAACACCCAAAACATATCTAAATAAAAAAGAACCCAAATAAAAAAAAACAGAGTGAAATATAAAATACCTCAGGAGTACTTCTTGGGTAATGAATAGAACCAGACATAAGGATCCTTCTTCTGCCATTGATGATGATAGCTTTATCATCATAAGATACAGTTGCTTTAATGGAGGAACAAACACAAGAAAATATAACCAGTAAGAACAGTAGCTTAATCCTGGGCATTCTCCACATTCTTGATCACCAATTTTCCCTATGTTTCAAAAATTAAAAGTGTGAAAGAAAGAAACTTGTTTTAATTATGTTTTTGATGTCTTTGATGGTGAAGTATAAATGGGGTTTGTATAATTCTTAGAGAGGGGGTGGGGGTTGTGTTTCAAATGTGTTGAATTCAAGAAGTTGAGCAACTCCTTTTAAAGATTCTAATGGGTCCCATTTTTTATTTTTATTTTTTGGTTTGAGTTTGTAAAACTGGCTCCACTATAACTAACTTTGAATTTGGTATTCTCCAAAAAATTTCAACTATCATTTATGAACTTCTTAAAAGAATTATATCTTATTTCTCAAAAAGTATTATGATTATTTTATGGTCTGCAAAATATTTTCTCCTAATACTTAGTTTTAAATCAATATTTGTTAATTAGTATTGAAAGTAATAAACAGCACTATGAGAATTAATTATAACTATTATTTTTAACATTTTTTAAATAATTAAAGGCATTTCTCATTCTTCTTGGTTGTTTTTTTTCATAAGTTGAAATGACCTTATCCGTTTTGCATTTAATGGAATAAAGTTGCTTCTTCGAGCAAAACTATATTTGTATTCCATGCATTAATAATTTAATATATTCTTCTAACCTTTGAGATGATTATTGGGACTCGGAGGCCTATTATAGTCATTTCATCAACCAAAAGCATCATTAATGCAGTATTAAACAAATGAAAATGACCTTTTTTCTTTCTCTTTTAGCTTTAAATCCACAAGCTTTTTTTTCTTAATCTCTTGTTTTGCAAAACATCTATCAAATGAGAAATTCACTTCTTTGTTATTTATTATAATAAGGTGCGGTTAAGTTGAACGACTAAGTATACATAGGTAAAGTTAGATATATGTTTAAATTTTAAGAGTTTAAACTGAATTTGTAGCTGAGCTGATATATTATTTAATAATTTTCAGAGTTGATAATATTTTGTAACTTTTTGCTTGTATGTTACGCATGGCATATGACAATTGACATACTTGAACAAACAACAAATAATAAAAAAACAAAGTTTGAACTAAAAATTAAAAGTAATAATTTTTTGTGTTCATTGACGCACTGTGTGCATTATTGGACACACCGTTACAAAATTAACCAAATTTTAAAGAGTTTGAAAAAAAATATGACCTCTTAGTTGTAATTTTTATATCATATTGGTATACCGTTTGTAAAACACATAACAACATTCATGATTGTGAATTGTGATACGTATATATGATGGTTGTTTATAAGTTTGATGCTCCGTTTATTCTATAGGACACAATGTTAGCTAGATATAAACTATATAAATTTAAAACATCCTATATATGTGTTCGATCACACACATGAGCGGACCTAAAAAAGGAGGGGAGGGGTCAACCGACCCCGCAAATTTTCCCCTTATGTATAATGTGTATTAATGGTTTTTTATTGATCCCGTGTATTTTTTAATACTGGTCGCTATAAAACATTTTACGATCCTTAAACCCTATATTTTATTGGAATGTTTAACCCACTAAAAATTAAAATAATAGTTCACTTAGTTAAAAAAAATAGTATCAGAATAATCACCAATAGGTTTATGTTGTATAAAATTTCTAAGCTCACTTATTTAACTAAACACTTAACACATATTTTATTAATCTATTAATATTCTTTAATTATCTTTAAATTTTTATAGAAGAATATCTTAAACAATGTTTGCATTTGCTACATTTTTAAGAGAAAGACATTTTAAGAAGGTTTCGATTAATAATGTATTGAATATTTTTTATAAGATGAAGCCACGTAAACAAGTATAAAGTGTAATATGTTTTATTTTCTAATGAAATCGTATTTTTGTCGGATGTCTTATAATATAATTGTAATGTATTTTGTATGCCTGACCTGACCCAAACCAAAAATTCAACATTGAGTTGAGATATACACGTCTATTCGAAAACTGAAAAAAACCGACACCGGAGAAAAAAATTTCTGGGTCCGCCCCTGATCACACACTAATATGTAAATTTTATTATATTAACTTTAATAATTCATACCTAATCATAAGGATTAAAAATATATATTGGTACACATCTTTATTAGTTTATAATGTGACACATTAACACACTTTTACCCTTTTAATGATACTTTTTTTCCTTTGATAGCCTATCAACATACATGTGAATCTATATGTCTATGCATACACATATACGTGTGTGCATACAATCATACACAAATCACAAAAACCGTTTAAAAAAAACTTACTCAAAGTAACATATTTTCACCTTTAACCTAATCACTGATCTCTTTGCCTCAAAACATGAATCGTTTATTTATTAGAGTTAATTCTAAATATGTGAATTGTCGTCTTATTATAAAATGATATGAAGGATAATTGATATCTTTTAATTTTCATAAATAATAAAAAATGAAATGTTAACTAAAAGTGATAGATATTGAATTCGCTTTCATGCAACGTAGGATTATATCCAAGTTGATTCAATCATTCATTTGGATGAGAAAGCCACATATATATCTATGTAACCAACATATGTCCCTACTTTACTTGGATATAATCCTTTTATTATATATCAGGCACAAAAGCGCGCGCATACACATATACGTACTATATCTTATCAAACATTCGCGGAGAAAAAATACGGATAAGTGTGTGATAGATACATAATTATTTTATATATTGATCATTCATTAAAGCATGAGGTGGAGAATAAAAATTACTTTTAAAATCAACTTTGTTTAGAAAAAATTGTTTAAACCTTATTTTAATGTTGATTGTTCATGAGGTAACATACTAAAAAAGAGGTGTTTGCTTTAATATTTGTAGTTGCAACAAATTTTAGTGGTCACGTCTCTTGGCCTTCAATGTATTTCTTTTCAAGCATTCAAAGCTTTAGCAACTTGTTGTCCAAATAAATCATTTTTGTTTTTGTTACTCTCCATTTTAAAACAAACTCAAAAAGTATATATTAGCTTATATAACAACAACAATAACAATAATAAAAAGGTTAATGTGGTATATTATATTTTCTTAATGATAGCTGTTAATTTTGATAACTGCAATTTTTTATAACTGTTAATTTTGATAACTGCAAAATTAAATCGTATTTTATGTTAAGTTATATATATATATATAACCTAAAACTTTAAAAGTTGAAATTATGAAACATGATATAATATATATATTTCGGTGACATAGTTGTCCTTGTGTCGTAAACTAGAAGACTACAAGTCCATGCATATCGTAATGTAAGTTGTTACATTATAAGTTTATTGGATTAAAAATAGACCTTGTCAATTTAATGTGTCTTTCTTATATCATTAAACAAACAAAACAGCAATAAGCATGCTTTTGGATGTTTTATTAATATCGTACTCCTGTATTATTCTGAAAAATGTTGCTTGTTCTTTTCTTAATTTAAATTAAATAAATATATATTTAATTAGCTTGTAAGTATTTATAATAGCAAGTTTAAACCTTAAAATAGTAGTAATTATTATTTATAACTATTTATATAAAATTTAGATAATGCATTTTACTTGAAGTAATAATAATTCAAGCAATGTTTTTATTAAATTCTGAAATAACAGGGACATGCATAATTAACTTATGTAGCAGGTTCAACTAATTGATTAAGGCTTCTAACAAATTAAGCTTTAACTTAATACTAAATTAACTTTCATTTTCATAATTATAATTATAATCATAGCCATGTCATCATGTTTTTAATACCGATAACGTTATTTTTCATATAGATTTGAATACTTATACCATATCACTATCAAATTCGAATAAATCCTAGATGTGAACACTTTAATATATATATATATTGTCCATGCATACAATCCTTAATTGGGTACTAAGTATTGAGGGTTTGAGCTAACGTAAACGGGTCGGGTTTAGGTAGGGTTCTGATAGATTATATCTTGTTTATAATTGTAAAATCGGATGACTTATTCAGTTGCGTCTCAATCAATCACTTATTATTTAATAAATATTGTTCGGGTGACGAGTTTTCTCCCATGTAACGGGGATCCCTCAATTGTATATCATACTAATTTAGAAATCTACTTGAAATATAGTAGAGCTCTAAGTATAATTCCACCAAATTCATATTTTAATAACCTCATGTTTGTAAAAATTAAACAGTCTTAAGTCTTATAATATATCACATACATATACATATCATCTTTATAAAATCACTATAAAAAGTTTAAATATTAAAGGAATCAACAAATCATGATAGGAACCAAAACCTAATAAAAACATAAAAAAATATCTACGCATATTATATTTATTTTTTATATTGAATATAAGTTTGAGTGCAAGTGATTAGGTCCGGTTCCTGGTTTCAATAAACAAGTTTCTACTATAATCTTCTTAAATCATCCATGATCGTAATTCAAATTAAAACCATGATAAAATATAAAAGCAATATAATGATCGGTCTCATACCTAAAAACCTAGTCTTATCCCATAACCGAATAATTTAGTTTTTACATTTTTAACTGGGTTTAGGTTTTTCTTAAATTGCTAATTGTTTTACATAAAAGGATAAGAGATAAAAGTGGACCCATAAATCCAAGGTCTAGTTCGGTTTAACAACCTATTAGAAATAATAATATATTATTTTCTTAGAGGATTGGGTTTCTTATAACTTATATATTATTATCATTAATAATATTTTTTTATCATATTACACAATATTTATATTTTGTTATTTTTATGGTAAGAGAGTAAGTTAGTGAAGAAGTTGGTTGAACCATACAACAAACCGGAGACACCTATGCACTTAAGTTGGTTGGGTTGGGACATTTTGGTCATGTGGTTAGGCCCATTTGGTTACAAATCGATGCTATCATGCACATATAGTGGTTGCTTTGCTTCATCCTCCAACATTCCCAATAATTTATTTTTTGTATTCTTATTTATAAAAACTTTACAAAATATATATTTGTACGAGTGATAAAAGTTTTGCAACTATCACACAGTTACAATGAAACTCACTACATTGAAATTAGTTTATTAATATTTAATACCACCATCATGTATGATATAGATGTAGGACGGGCCTAGGTAAAGTAAAAGAGAATAGACCGCCATTTAACTTAATGCAACAATGATTTTAAATAATATGTTACCGTCTTTTGTAATTTTATTAATAGACATCTATTTTTTTAATATATATATATTATATATATATATATATAATATATATATATATATATATATATATATATATATTAGTGGCCTCTAAAAAGGCTCTAAATGATGTTAATACATTTTTAGAAGTTTACTATTTTTATTTTTAGCATTTACAAAAGGAATATTTTGTTTACACTCTTCTTAGAAATATTCTAACTTATCCTTAAATATGTGGGTGTCAAAGTCAATTTATTTTCAATAATTAATAAATAAAAACCCTGTCTTTTCAAACTTATATATCAATTCAATAATAACTAATTGTTGATAATACCAAATTACCAAATGACACATTACCAGACTAGTTGTTGATGTATTTCATTTTTTTAAAAACTAAAATATAAAAATATTTGGATTAGTGTTCTAAATTATTATCATTTTATAAATTAAATGAAAATTTATTGTTTATGTCAAGACAATCCTGGTTAAATTTATAAGTTTTTCTCTCAAAATTAGTTTTTTTTGTATGGTTAAAAATCATAACCATAGATTAATACCATAAAATACATAATTTCATTTCTGACATAGAAATTAAAAGGAATTGAACTTAATTTTATTATGTTAAAATTAAAAAAAAAATAATACACACAACTATAAAATAAAATTTCTATTAATAGATCGTAACCCTTTACCCTTGTAATTTTATTAGGAGGTGTTCAAGTATGTAAAAATATTGACAGGGATATTTTATCAATAACATTAATAGTAAACATATTAATTTAAAGCAAAATTAACAAGTTAAGATTCAACGTCACCAAAAAGACATACATAACATCAATATCAAGTAAACGCTTTAACACTAGTCGCACATGTTGTTATTGTGCTATTGACTCACGTTTAATTACACATGTATACATGGATTTGTTTAAATTAAAACATTTGATATAGTAAAATCACAAACAAAAAAGATGTTAGTTTTTTATAGTGTTAATCTATTTTTGTATATATAACCTTTGGATAACATTAGTTATATTTTACATTGTATCTAACAACTCAAAATCAAATCCTAACTATTTTTTATCAATTCGATCACTTTTTATTTTATAATCTAAACTTGGTTTTAATCCAATCCAGAATAGTGCTGTTCCAACTAAGTATACACTAAAGAGGGATAATGTGGCCTATGCAATAACCCAAACGTAAACATCGAAGGTGTTAACTCAATTGTTTGAAAAAGAAAAATAGAAAGTGTTTATTATAGTTGTCACTTATCCAAACAATAACTTTGCTCAATTTATTATATATTTATAATTGCACTTAGGTTGATGACCACTCGTAGGCCCATGTGTAGTAAAACCATAGAAGGATCTTAGCACAAAATTTGTGTGAAAAAAACTGGTTAATCGAGTCAATCTAAAAACCATATCGATACTGAGATTGTTAATCGGTACCGTAAAAACCAATTAGCATTCTTATTACGCAAAATGGCTATGAGTTGGTTATTTTTATTCCAGGGTTTCTTTTAATTGGTATAAAAACAAGTTTTTAACTGATTTAAAAATTGGTTAATAACCAGACTGGTTTTTTATAACTAATTTGATAGTTATACCCTTTCAAATAGTTAATAACTGATCTGGTTTTTGAAATAACTAGTTTTGATTATTAACAAGATTGGTTTATAACAAAAACGGTTTTTGATATAATCGATTTATGCACCTTAATTTCTTATTTTTATTGGGTAAAGCCAAAAAAAATTTCTCGATATAAATAAACTAAATACGTTCCCAGGTGGTCAGCAAACTGGTCACACCATCATAACCCAAATAGAGGTAAGGATGACTGAATTAACTGTCCATTGAGGCTTTCTTCATTAGAAGAATATATGCAAACCAATTAAAAAATAATCCATAATTAATCTCTAAGTGGGGTAGATGATACCATGGAAAAACAGTCAAAAAGAAATTTGACCATAAATATAAAATAAAAAAATATGTTAAAGGGATTCTGGATAGAAGGACCATATCTATCGAATCATGTAAAATCTTCAAAAATATCAATTAGTAACATGATCATTACCTATTTAGAAGATGTATTTAAAAGATATAAAGGGATTTATTGTTGACAAATGTCACACCCTCAAATTCCACAAACGGGATATTACTGTTAGGCGTGTGACTTCCAGAATCTCAGCCACTAGTTACACCAAACGACACGTTAATTATAAAACATAATTTACTTATAAAACTTGAATTCATCAAAGACTAGTTTTAAACGTAAACATAATAGAAGTCGCAGAAGCATAGCAAATATTAGTTGTTGAAATGGCGTAACACGCGCAAACCGAATAAATAAAATTCACAAAAAAAACGATCAATAAATCACGTGGATAATAATGTATGAATGAAATGCTCCTAAGCGTGCGCATCTTGTGAACCTGAAATAAACATGCTAAAGTGTCAACACAAGGTTGGTGAGTCCACAAGTTTTAATAAACTGAACATAACAATAAACTGATGCAGTAATCAAAATAATATCAGTAGATAGCTAGTCTACTCAACAAGTTACTAAGTGTATGAAGTTCGCAACCGACGCTGACAACGTAAAGAATGCCTCGGCTATGAACACCAGTCACAGCAACAGAAATAGGTCAATTAAACACCGTTTGACGAACGTTGTGCTAGCGCGACTAGCCCGGATGGGGTTTGTCAAACCCAGTAGATCTGCTCAGAATTACCTCGCTAGAGTACATATATTAACGGTTCGAAAGTGAGGACTTAAGCATGGTGTCACACTAGTAAGCAAGTGATATTAAAGTAATACTGATCAGGTGAAAATACGTTTGGAACACACGTTTCTTTCACCCCAACGAAAATAGGTAAAACGGGGCTGAGAACTCACCTTAAATGCACAACAATAATAAGCGAAAGCACAAACGTTTAGAATCTCCTCTAAACCTGGAATTCAATTAATATATGCAATCAATATTAAACACTTAATAATGGGATCGTACGGTTTCGCGTTTCACGGCTCGTTTCGGGTCCATGTCAATCATAACTGTTGCAACCATACTCAAACTCCAAACCAACATCATACACATACATGCATGTATCATACATACCCTATCCAACAATTCACTTCCATACATACAAGCATGCACTTACCACTCAATAAATACACACGCATAAATATATATATATATATATATATATATATATATATATAATATATATATATATATATATATTATATATATATATATATATATGCAGAAGACACGCACGATATCATACATTCAAGCACCACTCCCGTGCGCCCAACCCATGCGTCCAACCCATAAGGGGCTCCCATGCGGCTGTCCCTCACCAACAAGGGCTCTCATGCACCCATTTCATCATCATCATCACACACGTATACATCTACAAAATTCCATAACACATCTATATATATACATACGAACACATCGCACATCGCACATCGCACACGTGTATATACGCAGCCCGTATGTGAACATAAATCGCAGAATGCACCCGTACATGGTATACAACAATTCATACATACATACACGAAAGAATACACGCACAACAAGTCTTTGAATACCCGCATCGCAGCCCACGTATACCGAATATATATACACGCAGAATGCTCACACATGTATATATATATGTATACACCAAATACATACATGACACATATACAATCGTAACACACCAAACACAACAACCCGAAACCGGCACCACAATGCACATGAGTCATGAACATGGAAGAACCGTACATGAAACCGAATGAGAGGACCGTACCCGAAACCGAATGATATCGAATGCTGAAGAGAAGAAACATACCGAACGGGGCTGTTTTGGTTGGACTCGCAACTACCAGTGTTAGATCGTTCGTCCGAAGTGGTCACCGAGAGAAAGCTGCCGCAAGAGTTTTCTAGGGTGAGTTGTGTGGAATGATATCATACGGTTCATACGGTGATTTATAAGTTGCCAAGTAAAGGAGTTGCACAATGGTACCTTTAAGTTTTCCCATTTTGGCAAATAAGTCCTCCAAGTTACAAACTCAACTTCTAGTTTAATTTATTATGTTGCCTATGCATATATATATATATATATATATATATATAATATATATATATATATATATATATAATATATATTATATATATATATATATATTAACAAAGCTAAGTAATTGAGTATAATGTAATAAAGTTGCAAACGAACGTTAAATTGACAGTGTTAACCTGGAAAACACGGGGTGTCACATCGTCCCCTTGTTGAAGGAATTTTCGTCCCGAAAATTAGAACATCTCGTTTAGTGAAGAACAATAGATAATTGGAACATCTTGTTAAGTGAGGAACAATAGGTAGGACCCTGAAACAAGTTCGATCGAAGGAATTTATGAAATGTTTAGATTTCGTGAGAGTTGCGACATCATCCCCTTGTTGAAGGGAATTTCGTCTCGAAATTGAAAGAAAAGATATCTTAAACTAATACCTTAGGAAGTTAATGCCTGATCTTTGAACAGCTGCGGGTATTTCTTCTTCATTTGATCCTCGCGTTCCCAGGTAAACTCCGGGCCACGCTTTGAGTTCCACCTAACGCGCACAATTGGAATCTTGCTACGCCTTAGGGTTTTGACTTCTCGATCCATAATCTCAACTGGTTCCTCAATGAAACGAAGTTGTTCATCAATCTCCAGTTCCTCTAGCGGAACGACGAGTAAGTCATCGGATAGACACTTCCTCAAATTAGACACGTGAAACACGTTATGTATTCCACTTAGCTCTTCTGGTAAATTCAGCTGGTAGGCTACTGGACCAACCCGTTTGACAATCTCAAACGGTCCAACGTATCTGGGTTTAGTTTGCCACGCTTTCCAAAGCGTATCACTCCCTTCCAGGGTGAGACTTTTAGAAGTACTTTATCGCCAATTTGAAATTCCAATGGCTTACGACGTTTGTCGGCGTAACTCTTTTGTCGATCACGTGCTGCCGCCATACGGTTACGTATCTGCACGATCTTCTCAGTCGTCTCGTGCACAAGCTCAGGACCTGTAAGTGGCTTTCTCCAACTTCTGCCCAACAAATAGGTGATCGGCACTTACGTCCATACAGTGCCTCAAATGGAGCTGCCTTGATTGAGGTGTGATAACTGTTATTATAGGAGAACTCAACCAATGGTAAGTGAGTTTCCCAATTACCGCCAAAATCGATCACGCAGGCACGTAACATATCTTCTAATGTCTGGATCGTACGCTCACTTTGACCATCGGTTTGTGGATGATACGCAGTACTCATGTCCAACCGCGTTCCCAATGATCGTTGTAAGGATTGCCAGAAATGAGAAGTGAACCGAGCGTCACGATCAGATATGATAGATACCGGTACACCATGCGGGAAACTATTTCTCTTAGATAAATCCGTGTTAACTTATCCATCCGATCAGTCTCTCGGATTGCTAGGAAGTGAGCGGATTTTGTTAAGCGATCTACTATGACCCATATGGTATCGCATCCGCTGGGAGTTCTTGGTAACTTCGTAACGAAGTCCATCGAGATCTGCTCCCATTTCCAAACTGGAAGTTCCGGTTGTTGAAGTAAACCAGATGGCCTCTGATATTCCACCTTAACCTTGGAGCAAGTTAAACATTTGCTTACATAGGTGGCAACCTCAGCTTTCATGTTAGGCCACCAATAACACTTTTTCAGATCATGGTACATTTTATCTGAACCCGGATGAACTGAGTAGCGTGACTTATGAGCTTCATCCATCACCAGTTCTCGTAGATTCCCGTATTGCGGTATCCAGATCCGTTCCATGAAATAACGGATTCCATCCGTCTTGGTCTCCAATTGTTTCTCCATACCTCGCATGTATTCTGCTTTTAGGTTCTCAACTCTCAAGGCCTCAGACTGGGCAACCTTGATTTGTTCTGGTAGGTCGGAGTGAATGGTCAATTGTAATGCACGTACTCGACGAGGTTTAGGGGTATTTTTCGACTGAGGGCGTCGGCTACCACATTGGCTTTACCGGGTGATACTTAATGGCACAGTCGTAATCATTGAGTAGTTCTAGCCATCGTCGTTGCCGCATATTCAGCTCTTTTTGGTCATATATGTGCTGGAGGCTCTTGTGGTCTGTATAGATCGTGCACTTAGTTCCATAGAGGTAGTGCCTCCAAATCTTCAAAGCAAACACTACAGCTCCTAGTTCCAGATCATGCGTTGTGTAGTTCTTCTCGTGTACCTTAAGTTGTCTAGACGCATAAGCAATGACATTGCTGCGTTGCATCAACACACATCCCAAACCCTGGATGGATGCGTCACAATATACAACAAAGTCATCTGTTCCTTCTGGCAAGGCTAGGATCGGTGCACTGCAAAGCTTGTCCTTCAGTGTCTGAAATGCTGATTCCTCTTGGTTGCCCCATTTGTAGATGGTTCCCTTGTGAGTTAGGGCAGTTAGAGGTTGTGCTAACTTTGAGAAGCCCTCGATAAATCGTCTGTAATAACCTGCCAAGCCAAGGAATTGTCGCACCTCAGTAGGCTTTTTGGTGCAGGCCATTCTTTGATTGCTTTAATCTTTGGGGATCTACATGTATACCCTTTTCGTTCACCACATGACCAAGAAAATGCACTTCTCGCATCCAGAAGTCACATTTTGAGAACTTTGCATACAATTGTTCATTTTTCAACAATTCCAGAATGATCCTCAGATGTTCCTCATGATCTTCCTTATTCTGAGAGTAGATCAGTATGTCATCAATGAAGACAATGACAAACTTATCCAAGTAAGGTTTGCAGACACGGTTCATGAGGTCCATGAAAACTGTTGGGGCATTGGTTAACCCAAAAGGCATTACTGCGAACTCATAGTGCCCGTAGCGTGTCCGGAATGCCGTCTTCGAGATATCTTCCTCCGGACTCGTAGTTGATGATAACCTGATCTCAGGTCAATCTTGGAATAGTAGCTTGATCCTTGCAATTGGTCAAACAGATCATCAATGCGCGGGAGAGGATATCTATTCTTAATTGTCACTTTGTTTAACTCTCGGTAATCAATACACATTCTGAAAGTTCCATCTTTCTTCTTCACAAAAAGCACTGGAGCTCCCCAGGGTGAAGAGCTGGGACGTATGAATTCCTTGTCCAGCAATTCCTGCAATTGCCTAGACAGCTCTTGTAGTTCATTCGGTGCCAAACGGTACGGTGCCCGAGCGATCGGAGCTGCTCCAGGTGCTAATTCAATCTGAAACTCTACTTGTCTGTGTGGGGGTAGTCCAGGTAGGTCCTCGGGAAATACCTCCGGAAAGTCTCTAATTATAGGGATGTCTTCCAGTCGTTTCTCCTCAGAAGTCTTTTCGGTGACCAGGGCTAAAATCGCCGAATGTCCTTTCTTCAAAAACTTCTGAGCTTTCATGTATGAAATGATGCCAACTACTGCACCCCTCCTGTCGCCTTCTACGGTGAGTATCTTTCCATCAGGCAAAAGTAGTCGAACAAGTTTCTCACGACAAATGATTTTGGCTTGGTTCTTGGACAACCAATCCATGCCGACAACGACATCAAAACTACCGAGTGTAATAGACAATAGGTCAATTTCGAAATCATGCCCCGATAGACTAATCTTACAACCTATGTATATACGTGAAGACTCAATGATCTTACCGTCTGCTATTTCTACTGTATAATTGGTATCTAGGGCTACAGAATTATCATCTAGCAATCTACTGAACTTACGCGAAATGAAACTCTTATCAGCACCAGAATCGAATAGTACCGAAGCAAAACAACCATTAATAGGAAATTTACCAGTTACAGTAGAAGGATCATTACGAGCCTCACCTGACCCAATGATGAAAGCTCTTCCCTTGGCTCCACCATTACCGTTCTTATCGTTGTTTCCATTGCCGTTTCCATTGCGGTTATCAGCACCATTACCGCCACCATTGTTCTTCCTCAGTTTTGGGCAATACCTCTTGATGTGCCCGGTCTGACCACACTCATAGCAGCCTCTTTGTTCATTCCTCTGGACCGGCTGTCTAGATGTCATATTCATCCTGCAATCTCTAGCAGCATGGCCAAATGTACCACACCGTTCACAAGTATTCTTTTTGTAGTTCCCGTTGTGGTGGTAGTTGCATCTGTTACACTTAGGTAATGTCCCAGAGTAGCCACCACTCTGCTGAGATGAGGATGAGGATGATTGATGAGATGAGCGATAGTTGTCAAACTTCCGTGACTGTTGAGGTTGCGGTTGAGAGTTGTTCTGCTTGTTGGTGAAACCAGATTCCCATTTTCTCTGTTGTTACTGTCTGAAGGGGTCGATGTCGAACCTCGTGGAGGTAGTTTTCCCGGATGACTGCCTGGTCAGTCAGTCTATGGGCCAACCTGATTGCCTCCTGTATGGTGTCTGGTTTGGAAGCAGTGACCATGCCTTGAATCTCAGGTGACAGACCGTGCAAATACCTCTCAATCCTTAGGGAGGGAGGTCGATCATGTTAGGGCATAGGGTAGCAAGCTCGTGCGATCGAGTGGTGTACGCCTCGATTTTGGAACCTGTCATCTTTAGGTTCCAGAACTCAGTTTCTAATTTCTGCACCTCACTCCGAGGGCAGTACTCCTCTTTCATCAGGGTCTTGAAGTCATTCCAGGTTGTCTGGTTTGCAATTTCAACGCCCAATATTTGGACTTGAGCGTTCCACCAAGATAACGCAACACCGTCCAGGGTGCCAGTGGCGTACTTAACTCGATTTGCCACGGGGCAGTTGCACATCTCGAACACTGACTCAAGCTTTTCGAACCAGCGTAGGAGTCCCACAGCTCCTTCTGCTCCAGTGAATGGATTGGGTTTACAATCCATGAAGGTCTTAAACGTGCATACCCCTTGTCCTGCAACAAGTTTTGATCAGGCGTTTAGAATTTTGAATAAATGTTACAACTTAACCAAGGTGACAGAACGTTAACATCAGGGGGAAATTTTGTATTGCTTACCGATTGGAGTGGTGTGCGGATTGAGATTAGGATTTGCAAGAGCATCAGCCACATGCTGATTGATTAGGGCTGCCAGTTCAGCTGGGGTCATGTTGATGGTGCCACGACCACGTCCGCGTCCTCGGCCAATTCCAAACATTCTTAAAAATCACAACATACAAAAATAAGTAATATGAAACATATCTACTTCATTTGAGTACAAGTAATTAAAAGAATTCAGCACACACAACTAATAAGTTCAAATAATAATTTCTGATCAAATAAATTGTAGGTACGCATACAATTAATCAAATCAAATACTAAAATCCAAAAGTATCAGTCAGATGGGAAACAACCCTTCCCATCTAGGTGTGAAATGAAATAAGTCCAATGGGATAACATAATTAATGAAAGAAAAGAATAAATGAGGAAGTCAGTGAGAGTCAACAGATCCGTCGCTGTTTTCCGCCTCGTCATCAGGCTGCTCCTCGGGTTCTTCTTCTGGCTCTTCCTCAGGGTCTTCTTCCTCCGGTGCTTCCTCGGGTTCTTCCTCCTCCGGTGCTTCCTCGGGTTCTTCCTCCTCCGGTGCTTCCTCGGGTTCTTCCTCCGGTGTTGCTTCTGGTTCAGGCATTGCGTTCTGAGCGAAGACTTGAGATTCCACAATTCCTAGTCGCTGGTCTGTGTTTTCGGCCCGCCCGACCAGTCCATTATAACGATCTATTAGGTCATTGTGGTATTCCAAGAAGTTATCGAATCGAGCCTCGAATCGTTCGAGTTTCTCCGTAGTCCTAGTCGATGTTTTCTTTAGTTCTGCATTTTCCTTCGCGAGTGCGGCCACACGCTTACGCTGCAAATGAACTGTGGCTGCCAAAGCAGCTATAGCCTGCTCTGGAGGGCAAGGAAGAGGTGGTAATGTAGGGGCATTAGAGTCCCTACCAGCAGTGGATCTAGTGCGTGGGCGGTTTTCGAGAAGTGGAGGTACATTCTTCTCTAGAATGAGATCAGTAATGTACTGTGGATAGCACTCCCACCTATGAACCGGTGGGTACTCGGGTAGAGCAAAAGGTTGATCGTAATCGAGTCTCTCGTTATTATTATAACGTAAGGGCCAGACACAGGAGTTCTCAGAGGAAGGAATGTGATCGTAATAGATAGGCCTCTTGCCTCGAGAAGATGATGATGGTGGTACAGGAGAAGATGATGCCATTCTGCAAGAAACTGTTCACAAGAATAAGCAACACCAATGAATCCCGCAAGTAACGCAAACAAACAATGCCAACGAACAAACAAGCAAAGTCTACGAGCAAACTAATCGTGTCTATATGTGTGTAACTAAGGCATCAGGCTATAGTCTAAATGCAATGCAAATGTGATGCAATTTTTAATTTAGTTCGCTATAACCAGCAGCTCTGATACCAATCTGTCACACCCTCAAATTCCACAAACGGGATATTACCGTTAGGCGTGTGACTTCCAGGATCTCAGCCACTAGTTACACCAAACGACACGTTAATTATAAAACATAATTTACTTATAAAACTTGAATTCATCAAAGACTAGTTTTAAACGTAAACATAATAGAAGTCGCGGAAGCATAGCAAATATTAGTTGTTGAAATGGCGTAACACGCGCAAACCGAATAAATAAAATTCACAAAAAAAACGATCAATAAATCACGTGGATAATAATGCATGAATGAAATGCTCCTAAGCGTGCGCATCTTGTGAACCTGAAAGAAACATGCTAAAGTGTCAACACAAGGTTGGTGAGTCCACAAGTTTTAATAAACTGAACATAACAATAAACTGATGCAGTAATCAAAATAATATCAGTAGATAGCTAGTCTACTCAACAAGTTACTAAGTGTATGAAGTTCGCAACCGACGCTGACAACGTAAAGAATGCCTCGGCTATGAACACCAGTCACAGCAACAGAAATAGGTCAATTAAACACCCGTTTGACGAACGTTGTGCTAGCGCGACTAGCCCGGATGGGGTTTGTCAAACCCAGTAGATCTGCTCAGAATTACCTCGCTAGAGTACATATATTAACGGTTCGAAAGTGAGGACTTAAGCATGGTGTCACACTAGTAAGCAAGTGATATTAAAGTAATACTGATCAGGTGAAAATACGTTTGGAACACACGTTTCTTTCACCCCAACGAAAATAGGTAAAACGGGGCTGAGAACTCACCTTAAATGCACAACAATTAATAAGCGAAAGCACAAACGTTTAGAATCTCCTCTAAACCTGGAATTCAATTAATATATGCAATCAATATTAAACACTTAATAATGGGATCGTACGGTTTCGCGTTTCACGGCTCGTTTCGGGTCCATGTCAATCATAACTGTTGCAACCATACTCAAACTCCAAACCCAACATCATACACATACATGCATGTATCATACATACCCTATCCACAATTCACTTCCATACATACAAGCATGCACTTACCACTCAATAAATACACACACGCATAAATATATATATATATATATATAATATATATATATATATGCAGAAGACACGCACGATATCATACATTCAAGCACCACTCCCGTGCGCCCAACCCATGCGTCCAACCCATAAGGGGCTCCCATGCGGCTGTCCCTCACCAACAAGGGCTCTCATGCGCCCATTTCATCATCATCATCACACACGTATACATCTACAAAATTCCAGAACACATCTATATATATACATACGAACACATCGCACATCGCACACGTGTATATACGCAGCCCGTATGTGAACATAAATCGCAGAATGCACCCGTACATGGTATACAATAATTCATACGTACATACACGAAAGAAATACACGCACAACAAGTCTTTGAATACCCGCATCGCAGCCCACGTATACCGAATATATATACACGCAGAATGCTCACACATGTATATATATATGTATACACCAAATACATACATGACACATATATACAATCGTAACACACCAAACACAACAACCCGAAACCGGGCACCACAATGCACATGAGTCATGAACATGGAAGAACCGTACATGAAACCGAATGAGAGGACCGTACCCGAAACCGAATGATATCGAATGCTGAAGAGAAGAAACATACCGAACGGGGCTGTTTTGGTTGGACTCGCGACTGCCGGTGTTAGATCGTTCGTCTCGAAGTGGTCACCGAGAGAAAGCTGCCGCAAGAGTTTTCTAGGGTTGAGTTGTGTGGAATGATATCATACGGTTCATACGGTGATTTATAAGTTGCCAAGTAAAGGAGTTGCACAATGGTACCTTTAAGTTTTCCCATTTTGGCAAATAAGTCCTCCAAGTTACAAACTCAACTTCTAGTTTAATTTATTATGTTGCCTATACATATATATATATATTAACAAAGCTAAGTAATTGAGTATAATGTAATAAAGTTGCAAACGAACGTTAAATTGACAGTGTTAACCTGGAAAACACGGGGTGTCACAACAAACACGTCATATAGACATTCTTATATAATACAATATCAGTTTATCAATTCTAACGTGTCTGATAGATTTTTCGTGTGTAATGAAGCATCACTCTATAATTGAATTGCCTTAAATTCAAATGTATATTTTCTTATTATAATAAAATAGTAACTAAAGATGACACATGACATAAAATGATAACTAGAGATGTCACATGACAACACTACTTTCATTCTAATAAAAATTTTCCGCTTCTCTCTCCTATTGAATAACTTAATTAATTACTAATTATTTATTATTTAATTCTATTTTTTGATTATAAGTTATTTTTAAAAAAATTAAGAAATAGATCTTTTTATTAATGTTTATTTATAGAGAAACAATCTTTTATAAAAAGAAAATTTTCTAGAACTTACATCATATTTTGTTTTGAAACGAAATGTTTGATTTAATTTTTAGTAAAAACAAAGAAAGTATAAAACCAAATTTTTAAAAAGTTGATATCATTATTTTATTACTTATAATACTTACTCATACATAATTAAAATCACATATTATTAAATAATTAATTAAATTTTATTATATTTAATATTTTATTTATTTAATCCGTGAAATACACGGGTTCACTAAAACTAGTAATCTTATATAACAAACACAATCACCATGTTAATCACTCCATAAAATCTTAATTAATTATATTATTTAGAAATGTTATGTTAGATTTATGGATTTATTAGAATTTCGGAGAATAATATTCTTTAAAAGACTTATAATCTACCCTTAAATATGAATAATTTATTTGTCGTAAATCTTGAAAGTTCCACCTTCAAGGGATAGAGCATCTCTTACACCTCTAGATACCATTAGAGGTGCAAACCGGGTTGAAACGTTAAGCCGATTAGGTTTGGATCAAAGTTTTAAGGCGGGGTTTGTTTGCCTGATTGGACTCGAGTCTAGTTCGAGACAGGTTGGGTCCAGTTTGAGTTTTTGAGAGGTTTTATTTTTGTGTTTTCTAGTAAGTTTTTATGTTTTTATGTGATGTGATAAAACCATTATATCTAAATTTTTTTATATTAGCATATAAAGTCAAAATGGTCATACAGGTGGTAGAAAAACAAGTCCTAATGGTCGAACAATAATTACATAACGTTCAAGATATTAAAAACAGTAAAACTCGGGTTGGGTCAGGTGGGTTTGAAAAACAGGTCACGTAATACCCCTGGATGGGAACCGAGTTTTACGCATGAATCCCAAACCGCTCGCAACCTGGTCGTTTTTCCGAACTCGAACATGACCTATGGTCATCACTCTCAGGTTTAACCCGGGTCGATAATCGATAAATCCAAAAACAAAGCTGTTGTATACACCATTGGTCAAATGTCAGTCATAAAAGTAAATTAGTACGAAAATCTTTTATGTAAATTATGCCCCTTTCAACGGATATATCAAGATTAACCTCCGATATATATTTTTAGGGTTTATATGATCTTAATTTCACGAGTAAGACAAATTTGGGTTTTTTCATCATACCATCTATGGTGGATTAAATTAGCTTCAAATCTCACCCTACCCCACCTCCACAGACGTAGACGAATCCCGAACACAATTATTCCATCCTAAAATTCGTCAAATCCTCATGCATTCACCAAACACCAAAAGCATTCAATTGGATTCATTATCTTCAATCTGCAATGCCAGGATCCATTCAAGTTTCAGGTGTTTAATCTCACGATCTCCCTTAATTCAACCTAATTTCATGATTTCTTGAAGTAATTCTGTTTTGGGTCGTTTGATTTCATAGTTTTGGGCGTCAAGGAGCTTCCATCTTCATCAAATTCTGTAAAGCGTATGTACTCTGTTCATTGTTTATGTTTCTAACAGTATCATAGTTACTTCATTTGTCTTTAATTCTTCATGTAGTTTCATTGGGTAAAGTTGAACACGAAGTTTGGGAAAATGAGACATTCTCTTTGTAAGTTTCCGTACTGTTTATATGATTATAGTTTAAATATTTGTGTTGATTCTAGATACTGATGTTAGCACAGTCCATTGACGAATCTGCGAGATAATTTGGTCATTACAGTTCAGGATTCAGAGGGAAATCAAGTATCACAATCAGGTTTAGCATAACATCACACATTGTGTGAATTAGGTTAATTTGATTCTAATTGGGGATGAATTTGTATTGTGCATTAGGTGTTCGAACCATGCCAGTAATCGAAAAGGGTACATGGGATGATGTGTTTCCCATTGAAGGAGGTGGGCTTATACATATGAAGCTGCAGTTTTTTCTTAGCGATGATGAACACAACCGGATTCGTTTGATGGTACCCTCTTGGTTCTCTTCTTCAATTATTTGTTTTGTAGTCGGTGGTGTGCGTTTGAACATTTGAATAGAATTGACCATAATTACAGATTTTTGTTCATTTTAGGGTAGATAATGAGTTTTGAGTAATCATCTGATGGTAATTTAGTAACTACAACAAAAAATGATTATCGAAGTGCAGTGTGAAATTGCTCATATACCCTTAGTTTATCAGTTGTTTCCTTCAATTATTAGAAAACATTTAGACACTCGAGCAGCAGAAGCACGCCCAAACATTATCTTTCTCACCATGTTTTGTTGAAGCTGATCATTAGATTCTGATTAGTGATTATTCCATGTCACATAATTACCTTCAACATGAATATTTGAACATCCTTAGGTGTCAACTATGAAGTTGACTGAAAATACTAATTATTAGGATAGATATAAAGTTACATGTGTATACCTAACCTTAGTAATTATTGCTGATTACTGACTGTGAATCTTTAGGCTACAATGGTCAAGTTTTATACCCATTATTAGTTAATTATTATGAAATTAAAGAGTTTTAGTTCAGATTTATTTCATTAATATTTTGCAAAAATGATGACATTGGTGAATAACCTAATTGAGTTCTATGATATACAAAATTGATTTAAAGATGTTTTGCTGTTAGGAGACTATATTTGTTTTTTTTTATTTGTAGAGAGAAGCGGCAATGAAGAAGAAGCAAGCTGAGATTCTTGGTAGCAGACATGAGGTCTCAGGTTTGATTTTATTGTGTCTAAAGAAAAATTCAAGGACAAAACTAATCTAGGGTGGAAATTTCAACCCAACCTGACTCATTTTTCACCGCTTACACCACCATCTTGATTCTTGACCCCCCCATTTTGTCACCTCTAGCCCAAAATGTATTCTTTCGACGCATTAAACCTTCTAAATCATTTTATACAGATTATGGCTGAAATAATAACAGCTTTGTGATCACCCACTAATTATTTATAGTAAAGTTAAACTTTTGGACACAAATTATTTTGGGTCAACCCAGCCAAGCCTGCTTGGCTCCATACACCACCCACCTGAATCCTTGCTATTTTACCATCTCTAGCTTCGGCCTTACATTAGTACTTTTCTGAAAGGTTTTGTCTAGATGTTTTGAGTGCTTCGTCTTCACAAGATTTCCCCAAAAGCAGTTCTAATACTGATATTTCACTAAAGGCTTCAAATTCTTATCTAGGGCAATCATTCACAGTTAAGGATTGTAATATTTTATCATGTTGTTTTAAAATAACACTGTTGGTTCATAAATTGTTTCTTGTTAGAGGTAGCAAGATGGCCAGTCAGATAACAGGTCAAAAGAGGCATTTCTAATACGAGAAAAATGGGTTTGATTGGGTCGACCCGCCACCTTTTTTCCAAATTTTTCCATTTTTTTTAAAGTTATACACATAGTTAATGTAGTAGATATTACAGAACTAATGTAATTTAGATAATATTAAAGTTAATAAAAATAGGCCAGAACAGGTTCCGTTGACCTGCCAACATTATTAAAATATTTTCTAAACTGTTTGAATGGATTGTGATAGGAGGTTGAGAACATCTGAATTACATTTTGGCAACTTTCAACCTAATTATCCTGTTTCATCATCATCTAACTTTTAAAATATGACCAGTTTAATCCATTGGAGTTGTACCCAAAATCAACTTATTTTCAACCACATGGGTTGAAAATGCCACCTCTAGTGCTTGTACTTTTTCTGGATATAAACTTATAATGTGGGTTTGGAGACTTGACTCTTTGACATTCAATTACCATGTTCTAGAATGTTACAGATAAAAAGGAAGAGACTTATATGACACAAGAAATTGAGCAAAAACCCAATTCTTCTAATACTTATGTTGAAAAGTTATATGAGGAGACTCTTAAAGAAAATATTCCGAATGTTGTAAAGGGTACAAACGAAGAGAGCACATCAAATAAGAACAATGAGATTTTGCTACAACAAGCTGAAGTACCTGAAAAGCTTCTAGAAGATGCCAGGACTCGTGATTCCTTAAAGAATAACAATGCAGTCAAATCAGAACCGTTGTATAATCTGGCTGAGAAATTAGATAAGAAGATTCTTGAAGATAAAAATCCGAACTTTGTAATGAAGTGAGCAAGTTTCCACCTTTTTCAAAAGAAACAGAAGTGAATACAATTAAGAACAATGCGATTCAATTACAAGAAACTGATTTCCTAAAAAGATTGCAAAACTCATCTTCTAGGGATGTGGGGTCATCAGGTTTAACTGTTGCTGAAAAGATTAAACCTTTTTCACCTAAATTAGCAGGTGAAATGGATAATCAAGGTTCACTGGAGAAATCCCCACAAAATATAAAGAAAATGATTAGCGTCTTTGAAAGTACTACGTCTCAGGTGTGCATGCCTGCTCTATTGTTAGTATTATTGGTGCTTTATTTATTAATATTAGAGGTGGGAAAGTAGGTTTATCAGGCTGGTTGTGTAATGGACTCTATATAGGCAAACGAGCCACACCTAATAAGTTTCTATTGTATAAATTTGTTTCAGGATAGGGTTCCTCTCAAGCCTGCAAGTACAAAATCATACAGATTCAGAACCTCACGTATACTGAAGGATGATACAGCTAAAGATTATTATGAAAGGTCAGAATCAAGCCTCAAGAACTCAGAAAATTCAGGTACGTCTAGGCTCAGAACTTCTTTTAGCACGGGTGATTTGAGGAAAAACCTTTCAGATATTGTAACAAAAGGAGATCAAGTTGAATATGAAAGTAATTTACAAGAACCAAGTGAAAATATGCAATCAAAAGGAAATGATTCCAAGGGTGCTGAGAACATGGGAAATGAAGCCCTAAAAAATGAAAAAGAGAGCATTGATGATAGAATGACTTCAAAAGTCAATCTTGACTACTTCGGCCAAGATGGTTCAGGAGAATGCAAGGATGAAAAAAGGGTATAATTATTTGGCCAATTCTTATAATCCTATAGTTATAGCTCCATCTGTCCCAAAATTATTGTCTGCATTTTATATATTTGTTCGTCACAAAATAAATGTCCACCTCCATAAATGGGTAGTTGTAATTTACTAATTTTCCCCTTTTAACCTTATCATCAAATATGTAAAGTTTTCCCCTTTTAACCTTATCATCAAATATGTAAAGTTTTCCAAGTCAATTGGTATCTTCAATGCATTAAGGGTAAAATTGGCATTCTGCTAATTAGCTTGCATTATTTTTCTTGTTTGTGGATAATAATTTTCAGATGGAGTATGGAACTAGCACTCTAATGTACCTATTGAAGCAACATAGGAGCTCGCAAGCGTTTGAATATACCTTTTGCAACTTTTAACCCAACTGGACTCTTTCATATTTAGCAAAGTTTTAAAGTTGTACACATTTGACTGTTGAGATAATTTATAACCAAGTCAACCATTCTTGGTAACAAGTGAAATTACCACCTATAACCATATCTTTTAACACAAATGTTGTACTCTTTTCTTGATTTTTGTGTCTTTGCAAATGTATTTCAGGGTGAAGAAAAAGAAAGTCCAGATGCAAAGGCCTCTAATGGACCATTTGGACAGGTTTATATAATATTTTGTTTATTCAGATAGTTGTAAGTTGTAATGAATTAAGAAAATATAATGTGTTCCAATTTCTAACTTTGAGTTTATGTTCAGGCAATGAAAATCGCCCTTGTGGTAGGATTTGGAGTACTTGTTTTCCTTTTTCGACAAAGGGATTCTGGGTATGTTTCATAATCATTTTATACTCTTAAATATGAAATGTTTATTAGCATTGAACTATTTAGAGTTTTCAATTTTAACCCATTTGTGTAAACGAAACACTTTAATTTGAGTCATATATACTTGGTAATGGGTAAAACAAAGAAGTTTAGTTGAAAAGAAATGGGTTAATTAGGTTAAAGGTCTCCCGGAGCATACTAAAATGTTTTCAGACTCCTAGATTAATTTATTAAAAAGAAGGTTCATCACTTAAGGGATAACCCATGCACTTTTGTTGAATTCACATTTTAAGTCGCTTGAGTTTTGCATGGTTAATTCCCTCGACCTATAAAACTTAACAGAAAAGTCTTCTTATGAAATTTAGGGACTTAACTTAATCAGTGCGAAAAAGGACTCTTGGTTAAAAATAAAGTCACGAGACTTTATTGTTAGGGTTTAACAGTTAAGTGAAGGGATCAAGAGAAAACCATTGACTTATGAAAAAATCATGAAAACCACATCTAGTCAGTCAATTTATATTTATCCTTTAATCGTCTAATATGTATGCAAGTAAAATTTCCATCTCATTATTCTAATTGTCTAAATCGTTTAATGTATATTCATGACGGAACAAAGATGATGATAGAACGAGTTACATATTTGTAACTTGTCATAAACTTGTATGAGTTACATATACGTAACCTGTAGTTGACATATGTAACTCTTTATATCGCCTATAGGGGCTGTTGTTTGGCTGCATACTTGCGAATCAAGATCGTTTGACAAATGGGTCATTGTACTTCCCCTTAAATTTTGTAAATATATGGTTTTCATGACTCAAATCAGTGATCTGTTCATAGGTTGCCTGTATTTCTGGATAATATGAGTTGATCAACTTCTTGTAATATAAGTTTTTTTCTTTTTATTACTTCTCAACAGAAAAGGAAAGAAAAAGGAAAACACCCGCGTGCCAAGGAACCAAGTGTTAATGAATAAACAAGGTTCAGTTCAAGAACAAGATAGGAGGATTGGTGTTTCAAGGTTGTCTTAGGTTTCTGTGTATTCTGAATCACGGCTTTAATCAGAGTACTTGCGGATTTTCTTTTATTGTAACAAACTGAAGGCCTTCCTTCTAGCATCTAAATGTAAATTACTATTGATCTACTTGTTTGTGTAATAACATGAGGGTTTGAAATTTGAATGTATTATTTTGGTCTTTGTATGAAATGATATAATAGCGAAGTTTCTAGCTATCAAACTATCATTACCTCGGAGTCAATATCAGCCGGGCTAGCACTGCTTGTATTCGGCTAGAGCAAGCTCGTGGATCGGCGAGTTGATATATTTTTAAATTTTGATTATTTTCTATCTTTTTAGTAAAGAATTAACAACAATATCAAAATACATAATATTAAATAATATAGTACCAAAACTATCAGTATACAAAGTAAGCCAACGATGTAAATTAAATCCTAGTGAGTCCAAATTTATAATTGTAAATATTATATATAACACAATATTTATAATACAACGCAATATCTTTATATAGTTAGTTTTATCATAACTAAA
Source organism: Flaveria trinervia (assembly GCA_025506515.1). Taxonomy (NCBI): domain Eukaryota; kingdom Viridiplantae; phylum Streptophyta; class Magnoliopsida; order Asterales; family Asteraceae; genus Flaveria; species Flaveria trinervia. The sequence goes on from CM046453.1 coordinate 1,087,882, forward strand.
TATATAATAATAATCATTATTGAAATTATTATAGTATATTATTTTAAAGTTATATAAATAATAGCTCAGTGTAGTCAAACGCAATATGTATTTGGTTAGGACAAGCTCTAATATAATCTCATTGTGTTTTAAGCTTTACTTGATTCAACTATCCAAGCTTTTAACGAGCCAACATGAGTTCGTCGGTTCCTTTAGTGGGGTCAAGTCGCGTGGTCAATGCTTTTACCGAAACACACACATTAAACTTTAAGACTCAAATATTCAAAACGAAAAGAAATTGATTGTGACCATTCCTAAACCGTAACCCTAAAACTCTAAAACACTAAAACCTAAACCCTTGTCCAAACATTGGGCCCTACTTATCTGACTGGAGCCCATTATAATGTGGGCCTTAATGAGCCCGATTTACCTTCTTACTGTAATAGTTGAGATTGAGAATACATATGTGGATGAGGTAATGAGTTCCTTTAATTCTTTTAAAATGGGCTGATTTAGATGATTTTGGTTACTTAAATGCGGTTGTTTGTGTCTACTTAAACCATATAACAGGTCAAAAGAAGTCACTGTTACAATACTGCTAACTTAGAGCGGCCCAATAAATTGTATCAACCCATTTGGACCCGTTACAAGTGAACAAATTTTATACGAGTGACGCATATTATAATATAAGTAGACTCAAATAAAACCTTTAACAAACAAATTGCACTCGTCAACCTATTCTTGAAAATTTAGTCATTTGCCAGACGTATCGCGACCTTTGTGTAAAGATACAACTGATGCAAATATATTCATGTTTTTTTTCTTTGTTTTAAACAAGTTTCTTTAAAACAATTATGAAGACACAAGAGTTAAATGGATTCCTTGATGTTTCCCCTTCAAGTGTTGTCAAACACGTACTTGTACTAAAGAATCATAACAAGAAAACACATGAACTTGTACATATAATCGTATTGAGTTATTGTACTTCTATAGAGAGTCTAAAGTGTGGATATTATAAATATAATAATTGTTTAGGTATATGTACATGTTAGTCCTTATTTCGTGCGAATTTCCACCCTTGCAGTCATGAAATAATGAAGTAGTTGCATATACGTACTTAATTTATGTTTGTGTAGCATCAGAAATACTCTTATATGAAAGTACTAGACCCGCTTTTATTTTAGTTTTATTCATATGTAAAACTTTCCTTGTGTATCAACTTTTCGTGTCACATGTCTAGTTTATTTTTGTTAAAGTAGACCAGGTTTCTATATTCCAATATGTTAATGGTGACACATAAAGATAAGGTAAAAACATAAATGACTTAATAGAGGCATGCTTTGTAAAAATGTATTGGTAAGGTACTTTAAAGTAAAGTTTGTATAATAAACTGTGAAAAAAATCATGAAATTTTTTTATGTCTACGTGAATATATTTACGTCTTAATTTTTATGGTTATAGAGGATTAATAAGTTTCTAAATGTAATTACATTTACAACTTATTTTTAAATTTTTATTTTTACTTTTTAATAGCTTTTCAATTGAGTATTTATAAGTTATTTATAAGTTATTATTACAACCTTAGTGTACGTAGGATAATTAAATAACACACACACACAATATTTGAAAATGAATATTCAGATATATATATGAGATTAATTATAAGATTTTTCATGTCTTTACGATATATATGATATCAAGTCATACTCACCTAGATTCCCGAAAGTGATCCTACACCCCTTTACACACTTTGAAACCGACTATACTAGTATATTATATAGCCTTAACAATACAATAGATTTTATTTTTACTTTTTTTGTAAGTTTTATTTTGAAGTTATCGAAAATTTAAGTATTTAAAGTCTTAAAGTTGTTATAGTTATATTTTAGTATATGATTTTAAAGCGGTTTTGATGTGAGAGTATGGGACTTTAAAGGACTGAAAATCCTTAAAGATAAATTTTAACCAAGTTGAATCATAATGAAATACCTAGTAAACTTGAAAGATAAAAAAAATACGAGTAGCTAATGTAATACAAGATACGTAATCTGATTTTTTATGGTTAGACATAACAATTAAAATCCATTACATGCTATATGTTGCATGCCTACCTCAACATAACATAATTAAGTTTAGTCACACGTCAAATCACCAAACATCACACGAATTTGGGCTTAACCCCTTTAATATTCTTTAAGAATTAATAAATATCACACAAGTCAAACACACAAAACTACAAACTTAGCTAAATAAATTATATTACTTCTCATAATGTAACGAGAATGGAAACAAATAAAAGCTTATATACCATGATAAACATATTAAACATTATAAGAATTATTTTTAAAATAAAAACAAAAATTAAATATAATGCGATAATTCAATTAACTTAACAATCTAAAATTGTTATATCCAGATTTTTACGAATAAAATAATAGTTTGTCGTCAAAAAGCAACAAATCAAGCTCTGGAATGGTCCTGCCCTGCAAGTTCCATTAGTCTCCACTAAACAATAATTCCAACACTTTTTGTCATATCCTTTTGTTCTCTACCATCTTACTAATTATTCCTCCATTTATAACTACCATTTTACCTATTATACCCTAATAACAACCAACTCCACATAATTTCTATTTTGCACAATCCAAGTTCTAACCTTGCAAAGACAACAATTAAAGGTTTACTTGAGGCATATGTGGATCGAGTCGAATATTATTCTTTGCATATGATTAGGGTTGGGTATACATCAAATTTGCTAATATCAGCTTTCAAAATCTATTAGATGTTTCAGACCTCGTTAACTAAAATGAAATGAAGACGGAGTCAACTGACACGACAACGAATATTTTTACCACCTAAAGCTACTATAGGTTTTTAAAACAAAATCGGTGCATTACATCCATAAAAAAGTTTTTTTTGCTTCACAAGAACTAATCCATTTGAGGACCAATTGTGACATACCCTCATAAGATCTATGCAAAGGGATAGTAAGTTATGTATTTGGCCAAAATTGACAAAAGTGTATGATGCTTATATATGTGATGTATGGTATGCTCGTGTGTATGATGTATATGTGTATGACATATGAATGTGTTTTCGTAAGATTATAAGGTTACACCCTATCAGATTAAGGCTTGACCTGAGTGATGTATATGTTTATGATATACGAATGTGCTTTTCTCAAGGTTGTAAGGCTACACCTTGTCGGATTAAGGCTTAACGCGCATGATGCATGAGTGTGTGTTAGATTAAAGGCCCTACAATATAGATTTTCATTAGATCCGGCATGTTCAAGCCAAGTTCTATTACTTTCAATGTCTAAATCACGTATATTTCTATTTCATAACTTTTTTTCTATTTTTGTCCTTTCGATTACATATCGCAAGAAACTTCTAGTGTTTTAATTGTATTTTGTAATTTGTAGTGTCATGAAATACGTATATAATCATCGGGTCCATAAGTCTAGTATCTTTCTTTAGAGATCCTACAATATAAATCTTCTTTAGATTTTTGACATTTTCAAGCCAAGTTTAGTTACTTTCACTAGTCGATGGTCGAGTATATTTCATGTATTTGTAACTTTATTTGTCTATTCATCTTTTAGATTGCTTACCTCAAGATGTTCCTACTTGCGTTTTCATTTATTTTATTGTGGCAAGTTTACATGTTATGCACTTTTTTTTTTGATTTGCCATCGAGTGAGAATTGTGCACTTGTTAACCTGAACAAATGCCCGATGATTTTCTAAATATTAAGAGCATTTCAATGCATGTTTTGAAGTTGAGTAGTGATTATGTGCACTTGTTGTTTATTTGCACAATTGCCTAGTCATTACATATCATTAGAGCATCATAATGTTTGTTTTAAGGTTGACCTCCAATGAAGGAAAGAGAAGTGAGATATGTTTGTTTAAGAGGATATAAAATTAAGGAGTGGCTTTTTACTGGAAAAAGCTAAAAAGTTAATCATGTGAGAGTGGGAGGAGAGATAGAGTAACAGAGACGGGGTGTTTTTAGCAATGTTTTCAAAACCGGATCGGACGTCGAATCGGACGTTTTACTGGTTTGGTGGTCGGACCGGTTGGACCGGATTTAACTATATTTTAATTATATTTATATATGTAGTTAAATATAAGTAATTTATATATGATTTATATATATTTTATAGTTATATAAAAAACTTAACTATATTTGTATATCTAACACACTAATTTATGGTATAACACCTTGTTTTTACTCATTAAAATCAAAAAAGTAAAATAATAATAATAATAATCAAAAACCGGTCCGAACCGAACATGATCAAAAAGCGGTTCGGGAAGAACCGGCCGGTTCGACCGTTCAAAACCAAGTCGTAGCGAACCGAACCGGCCATCAGACCGATCCCCAACAATGGTTTTTAGAACCGTTTTTGGCTATGAGAGCAGTAAAACCTGGATAGGGGTGGACATTGTGACATGAAAAATACGTTTAGTAACCTAATTTAATAATATTGTTTTTTAAGCTTATGTTTGAAGGCATATATCATATTAATATAATCAGTTCAAAAGTTTTTATATAAAGTATCCCTATTACAAAAATGTGCATTTAACAATAAATAGCAATTTCTTTCAATAAATAACCCCAAACATGATCAAAAGAAAGGTAGGCCATTTGAAAAGGAGAATATATGGCCTTTTCTACTAACACCATGGCCCTTATAGATTTCCCCACACTACAATGATAACAACCATCCTATGTCAACAATTATAAAATAAATGAACATATGTATTTAATTAATAATGTTATGAAAACCAAATTGTTTAATTATTTAATAGTTTACTCGTTCAACTAATCGATTGGCTGGTTAGTAGAGGGAGGAGGAAATCATCGGCGAGTTTATTCATATTTTCATTGGTTTTGTTTGATTCATTACCCCCTTCGTAAATATCCATAGCTAACTCGTAACTAATCGTGGTTTCTAGTTTAACCATGAGAAGGGTCAATTCAACTTTCAAAACACAATTAAAGACAATGTCAATATCCTTGTCTCTACTTTCAACATGCCAATTCAGGAGTGAGTGATATGTAAACAACATACGTATCCATACTCTTCATTGTACGTTTTCTGCTTTTCTTTTTTTCTTTTTAATATGTTTTTTTAATGTATATAGGCCCACCAAAGTAATCAAATAGATATAGTTATAACTTATGTCAATTTTAGTTTAGGTATGTTTTTTATTAAACTTTTCAAGTTAAATGACAATCGCTCAAATATAATGTTTAAAATCTTTTTAATTTATCTTTATAAAAAAACAAAATTCGTATAAATGTTTAACATAATACGAATACTATGTTTAAATAAACTAAAGAGTAAAGTGTTATTTGTATTCTTATTGTTTGCTCAAAATAACTGTTTTTAACAGAAACACCATTTAGATTATAATTAATAATGTTTTGTCAAGTTACATCAAAATAGAAGGTAGACGGGCAACAAGTTGCGCCGCCACCCCTTTCTGAATAGCAAATCCTAACCTTCCAAAAACAAATCCTTGCCTCCCCGGGGTTTAGCAATGGTTGTCTATGACCCGTTGGACCCTGGTCAAAAAGTTGATAGCTTCTGGCGCTAGGGAGCCAAATGTATCAAAGGCAAAGGGAACAAAAGCGTGCTGGTTCTCTGCGCAAGCTTTAGCATGTTTATCCACTTTCTTTGATTCTGCCTTTCTTGCTGCTTGACCAGCTACAAAACCGTTTTCCCGTAAACCAACCAAAGGGGAAACCCCTGTGAGGTCCACACAAGCATGTTTGCCCCCAGCCCAGCCAAAGACGAGCAGATCCACTGGTCGCAAAGTAGACCTCCCCTCCATAGGGTCCGTGAGGAAATTCACAGGGGCTTCTTTCTTAGCAGAAATCCCAGCTCTTCTTAGGATGTCCCCCAAAACATCCCGTACCCAGTCATGCCGATATTTGAACCCAGGTAGCTCTTTACAGTGAAGGGCGTGCTCCCCATATTTATCCATACAAGCTTTACGACATATCGGACATGTTTCATCTTCCGGGTACATAGGGATCATCAACCGGTATTTGAGAATTGCTCTATATTCTACTGGAGACATGCACTGTCCCAACCCTTCAATCGGGATAACGGTCAAAAAGTCCTGAGCATGGGGGCCCTTTAGGCACTCAAACACCGCCATTTGGCGGGATGACAAAGAAAAAACTTCTCCCAGGCTTTGAGCGATTTTGCTAAACAGAGCATTCGCCAAAGTTGTTTGTGGCTTCGAGGGGGCGGTGTCCTTATTAGAGAAACCGCCAATATCCAAGTCTGGGAGAAGGACATATAAGCGTTCGAGCGCCTGCTGATAGTCCGGGTCAAGCCCGAAGACCCCACTGTTTCGAAGGATATGATCTTGTAGTTCCCAAGACTGAGCTCTAGAGGCCACAAAAGCATAAGCCCCAACATCTCGAGCTGAAAAGAGTCCCAAACCACCGAGATGCATTGGCAAAGATGCCAAACGCCATTGGAGATCACCAAAAAAGGGCCACCACCCACGACTATGTCTTCTATAGCCTCCCTGAGGCCATCATCGAACCCAGATACCGCATCCTCCATCAAATGGGGTTGACAAGTGCGCAACCCAAAAAGTAACTTAGCAACTCCCATGCACAACCTTAGCAAAAGTAGTTCACATTGGGGATTCCTAAGGCAGGGCAAGAGTTTCATGAGGTCAACCGCTCTCGAGGTCCGCCGCCCAGCCAACTCCTCAATAAAGCTAGGATCACGGCTAACAGCTCCACCAAGGAGCTTAACCCCCCTCTCTGGTCTACCAATCCCTCTCGGGAAAAGTTCGTCCTGAACTTTACGCCCATCCCTCTAAACTGTTTTTATTTAAAAATAATAGTTTTAATCATATACTTTCAATTAAGTAACAATTTTTAAAATTTAAATGAAAACAGTTATTTTAAACCAATCTTAAAGATGAAAATAATAATTTATTTATGAAGAAGAATTGAAATTTTACAAAATGAGGCGACCTCAGTTGTTAATTAACTTGAAAAGCCTTAACGTTTGGAGGACTAATATGAAACTTTTTTAGTATAAAACTGTAAACATCTTATTCAAGAAAAAAATTTATAATTTAAAAGAAATTTTCAAAATTACTACATCTCAAACAAATTTAGACACTGTAATTTACAAAAGTTAGTTTATTTATTTTTCAAAAATTCTTTAATGTATTAATAGACTTCGAGCATTCACATTCTATATATTCTTCATCTCCAATTATATATCTAAACTAAAAATCATTATTATTTTTTAATTAAACAATAATTTTATACTTTTATCGTTACTTTTTATTTCTTCTCTACTTACAACCATTTAAAAAAGAAAAAATTAACAAAGATAAACAATATCCTATCAAATATACAGAACACTAGTTTTAATAAACCCGTGTATTACACGGGCTGAATAGATAAAATATTAATATAATAAATTTATTAAATATAAAATGATATTCTAAGATATGATATAACTTTTATTACGTATGAGAAATGACTATAAGTAATAAAACAATGATATTGACTTTTTAAAATATTGTTTTAAAAAAATTAAATAAACATTTTGTTTTTAAACAAATCGTATAAAAATATATTTTTTAAAAAATTTCTTATTACAACTCCCAAATTTGCTTAATTTTGTTTTTAAAAAAATTAATTTTTTAAAAGTGTAAATTTATTTAGAAATAAACTTAATAAATAGATTGATTTCTTAAATTATTAAATATTAAAACGTATTAAAATAATATTATTAGTAATTAAAGTAAATATTTAATAAGAGAGAGAGACAGGAAAATTTTGGTGAGGAGGATTGTGGTGATGACATGTGGCACTTCCATTTATTCTTTTATTATAATAAGAAGATTTTGATGAGGAGAATTGTGGTGATGACATGTGACACTTCCATTTATTCTTTTATTAGAAAAGAAGATTAGAACAAAAAGATAAAAAGATGTTTTTAATTCTTTCACTCACAACCACTCATAATCATTTATAATCATTCTTAAATAAAGAACATACTCAATAATATATGAACGATGAGATGTGAGTGATCTTCATTCTGTAGTTTATTATATATTTTACTTATCGTAATGGATCATATATTATAACTTGTATAAATTGTCTAGACTTGCACCACCATATGGTTGATAAATTATGATCATGGTGGAACCAAGAGACCGTCTATAGGGTTCGGTCACCAAAATTCAAACCTGCCTCAAACTAATAAAAAGTTTTAGTTTCGTCACTGATTAAGATCAGACAAACGGTCCTAAAATAATCTATAACCTCAAATAAAGTAAGGTTTTTTATCCACTTGTCATTTTCTTAACCTATGTGTTTGCCATTTGTCACTTTTCTAGATATCCACACATTAATTTTCCATTCAAAAATGTGTTATACTAATTTAAATTCTCAAGCAAATTTCACTCTCTTATTAAAAACTAGCTTTAGTAAACTCGTGTATTACACGGATTAAATAAATAAAATATTAAATAAAACAAATTTTTATTAATTATAAAACGATATTTTAAAATATACGATTAATATTACATATAAGTAAAAATTATAAGTAATAAACAATTATATCAAATGTTTATCAAATTTTTGTATGAGAAAACCTCTAATATGTACATGAGTTTAGAATTTTAAATAAATAACCTACCGTGACCATTAAAAAATTAAAATATTGACTAATCTCGTCTCGAGTAATTGAAAATAACAAAAAAACATAAAATATAATGGTTTAAGTAAAAAATGTTTGGAATTTTACTAAAGAAAGAGCTTCATAGAAAGAAGGGTCCATGATGCTTTTCCGTACTAATTATAATATATAATCATGCACATATTTAATTGAATTCACTGTTAAACTTACGCTCACATAACAATACAACTAAACATGGACAAATGCAAAAATCAATCATAAGAACCTTCTAAATTTCAAATTAAAAAATAACTACTATATATCTTAATAGAGTTGATTAAAGAGTTCTATAGTAATAAAAAATATTATAATAAAACTGAATCAAAAGTAAACAAAAAAACGTTATCTAATAAATTAAAAAAACCACTTATAAAATAAAATATTTCTAATGGAATAAGAACACGTTTCAAAAATTAATTAAAAATATCTTAAATTTTGGAAAATAATGATTTTGTTGATGGTAACAAATAAAAAAATAAAAAAAAGACGATAATGAAATAAAAGACAATTGAAAATATTGATGTCTAAATTACCGTTTTTAATTGTAGTATTTTAATTTCTAAAACCAATTTTTTGTTTTTACTAATAGTAGTTTCTATAGAAAAAACATATAAAATATTATAATTGGTGTCTTTAAATGGTACTATACAATCTTAAAGTAAACATTTATTTTTAGAATTATAATTTACGACTTATTTTGTCTTTAAAAAAATAAAAATTTGATAAGAAGATAATTTTAAAAATTAACCAATAGAGTTTGTTAGGAGTAAAAGTAAAAGATATATGTTATTTAGTTTAGAATGAAAGAGTTTTAATTTATATCCTGTTAATTTTGGAAACAAATATGTATTTAAAAATTTTAATACAAAAATAGTATATTTAATTCTTTTGGGCGGGAAAAATATTTATTATCAAATGTCAAGTTAACATGTGGCACTAGATGGGTTTACAAAGTGACATGTGGCAACTATAGTTACCATTTTATTAGAATAGTAGGATAAATTTTATTAATTGCTATGTTTCTCTCTCTTATCTAATCTTTTTTTATAATCAAACTAGCTTTTTTAAAATAGATTTTATGAAGGAAATTAAAAATAATAACTTTTAATTAAAATGTAAATAACAAAAAACTAAAACTTTATATAATATGAAATTTTCTAAAACATTAAACATTTTTAAACAAAATATTTTAAAATTCTTTTGTTTTAAAAAAATTATAAACAAATAAAATTTTTTAAAACAATCTTATAAAACAAACAAAATAATTACAAATCTATAACCTCTAATAAAACAAAGTTTGTTTATCCACTTATCATTTTTTTTAACCTATGTGTTTGCCACTTGTCACTTTTCTAGACACCACACATTAATTTTCCATTCAAAAAGGTGTTATACTAATTTAAATTCTCAAGCAAATTTCACTTTCTTATTAAAAATAAATTTTATTAATTGTTATATTTCTCTCTCTTATCTAATCTTTTTTATAATTAAACTAGCTTTTTTAAAATAGATTTCAGGAAGGAAATTAAAAATAACAACTTCTAATTAAAATCTAAATAACAAAAAACTGAAATTTTATATAATATGAATTTTCTAAAACATTAAACATTTTAAAAAAAAATATTTTAAAATCCTTTTGTTTAAAAAAATATAAACAAATGAAATATTTTAAAACAATCTTATAAAAAAAACAAAATAATTACAAATCTATAATTTATAACCTCTAGTAAAGCAATGTTTATTTATCCACTTATCATTTTCTTAACCTATGTGTTTGCCACTTGTTACTTTTCTAGACACCACACATTAATTTTCCATTCAAAAAGGTGTATACTAATTTAAATTCTCAAGCAAATTTTACTTTCTTATTAAAAATAAATTTTATTAATTGCTATATTTCTCTCTCTTATGTAATCTTTTTTATAATCAAACTAGCTTTTTTAAAATAGATTTTAGGAAGGAAATTAAAAACAACAACTTCTAATTAAAATCTAAATAACAAAAAACTAAAATTTTATATATATGAATTTTCTAAAACATTAAACATTTTTAAACAAAATATTTTAAAATCCTTTTTTTTTAAAAAATATAAACAAATGAAATATTTTAAAACAATCTTATAAAACAAACAAAATAATTACAAATCTATAATCTATAACATCTAATAAAGCAAGATTTATTTATCCACTTATCATTTTCTTAACCTATGTGTTTGCCACTTTACACATTAATTTTCCATTCAAAAAGGTGTTATACTAATTTAAATTCTCAAGCAAATTTCACTTTCTTATTAAAAATAATTTTATTAATTGCTATGTTTCTCTTTTTTATGTAATCTTTTTTATAATCAAACTAGCTTTTTTAAAATAGATTTTAGGAAGGAAATTAAAAACAACAACTTCTAATTAAAATCTAAATAACAAAAGACTAAAATTTTATATAATATGAATTTTCTAAAACATTAAAAATTTTTAAACAAAATATTTTAAAATCCTTTTGTTTAAAAAAATATAAACAAATGAAATATTTTAAAACAATCTTATAAAACAAACAAAATAATTACAAATCATATTTTTTTAAAAACAATATTTTTATAAAAATATTTTCTTACAAAAAATCTTAAAACGAATGTTTGAAAAATAAAATTATTTACATAAGAGAGCTAAAAAATGGTATAATTATTTTATTTCTTAAACTATTACCTATATATAATTTTAATTATATTCTATATTTAAATATTATGTTGTACTATTCATGTTATTTTACATATATATTTTACTTTAAATTTAATCTATTTATTTAATGAGTGTTTAGCCTATCTATCTATCTTTAAAAAAACTAAAATAAGCATGAAACTACTGTAGATCTCATTATGCTTACTTTTTTATTTCTCTATATTATCAATAATAATATTGAATACTAATAATATTACTCATATCATTTTTAAAATAAAAATATATAATTTAATAAATTAAAAACCTTTTTTTATTAAAAACACACTCTTTAAAAACAAAAATTCACAATTTTTTTATAAAATAAAGTTTGAGAAGAATATATTATTTTTACTTAAAGTAAATATTTATATATACTTATAATCATATTTTATTTTTAAAAATGATTTTATAATACATAAATTTTTATTAATAATTATCGAATATTTTATTTGTTAAATCCGTATATTATCCAAATCCAACTATAGAAGATAGAAATAAAAGCAGCTGTTGTTAAATGGAGCAGTAACTTTCACTGCATGCACAGACGTGCACTGAATATATAACCTAGTTGCAATTGGAGGTGAAGGTGGTCCTAATGAATATGCTATAATAACTTGTACATTACGCATTGACAGTTGTAATATCACAGACAACACGTAATAACAAAGCTGTAGATCAAATAAAAACAAGAAAACAAGCCTGATAGGAGTTGCCTCTAGAAATATCCGATAAGACACCACCTTATAATAATATAATAATCCCATGGTCTCACACACAAACACACAGTCACTAGTCACTGCATCTTACTGTTGTACGGTACAAAAGGTTTCTAGAAACCATATATTAATCTACCAACGGTATGAAGGATTTTTTAGTAAGTGGGTCAACTTCATTTTTTATTAATAAAAAAAAACAACACTTATACGTTCGAAACACAGATGCTATATTTTTCGGCAAGGTCTTTAACACAAAGGTCTTTAACACATGATATTAATATACATGCATCACACATTACAAACTGACACCTCCTCGTACGTCTCCTATGATATCATACGTAACGTATAAGGTCGAAGACATTATAAACGAGAAAAATTCAAGGGGGCTGGTAGAGGGTTATACGTCAATATAGTCCTATACGATCCTCGTACAACGCATATAGGGCTAGACGATGTGTATAGCAAATTTTAACACTGACTACGAGAAAAAAAATCAAGATGTTGTTAGAGAGGTTATACGTCTCGTATGGGGCTATACGACCCTCCCGTACGACGCGTATGAAGCTACAGGACTCGTATAAACATTTGAGGTGTTGATCTATAATTATGAGGCGTTCAAATATTCCCAACCATGTTAAAACTTGACTCAAAAAAGTTTTATTACATTTTAAGTTTTTTATGTCTTTCTTGGTGAGTCTCGGGCATTTGACATCAAAAATGTAAAGCCGTACGTTTTTAAGTTCTAGACAACTAATTATGAGTTAACTAACGAGACTGAACTATATAAATCCACTAAATCACTAATTATTTTTGTTCATGGAGTTGAAGGGTTTAGGGGATGTTTCCTACATCTAAAGTAATTGCTAACTCGATGTACAGTAATTAAGAGATGTATGTGGGATTAGGCGATTTTGATTTAGTACTTAAAAAGATTATACTAAAAGCATGTAGAATACTATTACAGGAAATCGACTTCTTTTTTTATACATTTACAATATAGTAAGTGATGTTAATTTTAGCCGTTAAACTCACAATACACTTTGTAAACACATCTTTTTAAGTGCAATATATCTTATGATAAATTAAGACAAGAAAGTACTAGAGTAAAACAAGTCTCATAAATACATCGCATGTGGTAAGTTGATATTTTGGTTGGCCATATATAGACATGTCTATCACGCCTTACATCTACACAGACACGTACATTGCGACGAGAATCATTACATGACATTAATTAAATTATTATGAGAACAAAAGAACGTCTACATCAGTTAGTATGTTTCAATAGTTTGTACGTGTTTTTTTAACTTATGCCTCTTACATATATATGTGTAGAATACGTACATAAATTAAACTCATCAAACTAATTTGTCACTCATTGTTTTTTTATTCATATATCGTTTGCTTATACATGTATACACAATATTAAAGAAATACACATGTGTATATGTATATATGTATATAATTGTGGGTGGGTGTGATAGGCATGCAAAAGAGGATGTCGTGATACTGTAATTTTGTCTGAAGCCTGCATAAAGGGATTGATTGAGTTTTGGCATATACTATTTTGTGATCATGGGAATCCAGCTTCCCATGCAATATCTTATCTTCATATCTCACTTTATATATGCATACATTTGATCGATCGATCGATGCCAAACAAATGTAACAATCGACGAATTAACATTTAAGCAACCAATGATCAACCCATGATTGATCTAATCGTCAAGACTTACCAAAATCAGTCATCCCAAGCTCAATATCATAGTTTATTTAAATTTGCTCAATTTTCTTTGATGAGTTAGTGATAACAATGATAAAGTAGTGCCACGTATGCATCACATATACACTGGTTGTTATCACGTTCAAAGGGAATTGTGTTTGACTAACACTGTTATGTAAGTTTGAAGATCGATATAATAAATTTTATGAGAATCATGTATCACTTTCAGATTGAAATAATTTAATAGTTCATTCAAATTTCTCAATTAAATAAAACTTAAAATTTGATTACTCAAGATAAGAACTTTTTATCAGTGTGTTCAATGGAAACGGAGATAAGAATGGTTGAATTCATAACCAAAAGATTTCACATATAAAATTACCTCAAAATAAAGCTTTTTCTTTCATCTGAAAATCATACTTAAAATTTAGGGAAAGTAAATTCTAATGAAGTTTTAATGTTTGATTTTTTCAAAGTAAATTCGACTCTAACTAAGGGCTCTGTCATTAGAACCCGCTCCTAAAATAGATGTTGTCTTGGGCCCTCAACAAGAAGGTGTTGGGTCCTTGAAACCCCATTTACTTTGGGGCTTTTCCTAAAAAAACATAATAATTTTAAATAAAAATGCGCTTTACACATCTTGACTCGTTGATGATTTACATTGATTAACAAATCATTTTAATTGTAATAAAATTTTAGCATGTGTGGCCTAAGGGTTAAAGATGAGCTATTATATTGTCTCACTTTATATGATCACTTTTGCTGTGCATGCATTGGAGTCTCCTATACTATTACAAGCATATTAGAATCGTGATTCATTGCACTTTGATTTTTTGAAGGCGTATGAAAACGTCTAAACTATTATATTAAATAATATTTTATTAACTAACAAATTTAGTCATAAATGCTAAAATTCTTAAATACCTAAAATTTCCCTTGAAATTTATTATTATTACTAATATTGATATTATTATTATTATTATAGTTATTATTGTTATTAATATTATTATTATTATTATTATTATTATTATTATGATTATCATCATCATTATTATTATTATTATTTATTTTTATAGTTATGAAAGTGTTAAATATATATACTTGAGTATTTACATAAGGTAATACTTAATTTAAATAATATTTAGTTAAAGAAATATAAAGAGATGGTTTAAATGTTAACCCTCTATTGTTACAATAATCGTGTTAACCCATCAAGATTATTCAAAATTATAATTATTTTGTTGGAATAACTTCATTACACATATACAAAGGGTAGAAAGGTTTACACTTTTGTAATTACACTTACATTTTATAAATATGTACAGATATAAGTGTACTTACACTAGTGTAAACTTTTTACGCTTACAAATTTATACATATAAAACATATCTTGGTATACGTGTACTAATGTTATTACAACAAAAAATAATAATTTTATTGATCTTGACGGGTTAATATGGTGATCACAATAATAGATGGTTAACATTTAAAAATTACCCAAATAAATAGTATATATAAATTTAAATATTAATTTAAAGTATTATAAATAATATAATGTTTAGTATAGTGAATTTAATCTCACATTTTTAAATCTTGTATTAATAATATGAAATAAATAATATACAATTAGAAATAGTTTATTAAATGGGCGAGGGGGTTGGAAAATAAAAATGATTCCATGAATTACTTGTATAATATGCTTACTAAGTTGTGTTATGTGTCTAATATTTTAAGTAAAATGACATGTGCCCCTCACGTATCGTTATATATAACATAGAAGTAGGGGCCGGTTACTATATAAAGTGTAATTTTCATGTGAAGCGTACAAAGTCACCAAAACATGACATGTGTTTTTTGGCGGAGGGGTAATTTCGTCCGTGCTACAATTAAGAATAAAATGTACATAATTACGCAAGTATTTTATTCATATTACGCAAATAAAAATTACTCACGTTAATTAATCACATAAGTTATATTTATAATTACGCAAATTATGTGATAATTATGCAAATTATGTTCATAATTACGTTGGTAATAATCATGCAACTTATACATATAATGCATAGAAGTTATAAAAAATGTTAATTTTTTTTAAAAAAATATAGTTATACTATACTCATATTAAAGAGTATAAAATGCTCAATTATACGGTGTACTTTTTTTTAAAAATAAAGTCATATAAAAAGTTATATAAGTTTAAAAAAATAGGAGGAATGAAAAAATATCAAGAATTGTATGCTATTTCAAATATACCCCTCCAAACATATTGTCTGCATGGTTTTTTTGTTTTTAATCTGAACTATTCATTGCTTAGATCAATGGTTATTATCACTCCGTACACTTTGCAGGAATTAATCACTTTATACCGTAAACTTTCTCTATACAAGTGTGTGTATATATATATATATATATATATATATATATATAATATAAGTATACAATCACATAGGATAAAATTAAAGTTGTAAAGAAGTCAAGTCATGATGGACTACATGTACAATTACTTTACAAAATGAGCAAAACCAAGCCTACTTATTTATCATAATGAGCTTAAATACTATAAAGCTAAAGCTAGACTCATTAAATTGAGCCGGCTTCCGACACACATATATTTGTAATTTAAAAGTTTGTTCTTTTTACACATATTGATATACATTAAACAGAGAAATGATATATATGTTTAATTTGTTTATCTTAATAATTTGAATCAATGATATTCTACATATAAGAAAGTTAATTATATGTTATAATCATCTTTATGTTTATACTTATATTAGAAATATCAACTTAAACATATGATTTTAACAGGGTCGGTCCCAAAAATTTTCAAAAGACCTTGGGCCTGGGACGAGAACAAAATAGAGGTTCCTAAAAAATCGAAATCGAATAACTTGTATATAAAAAAATTATAATATGATAATAATTGTTATAAAAATAAACAAGACGAAAGTATTTTATCAAAATAATCTAATTCATTTACTTAAACACATCGCAAAACTCTCTTAGCATTTTTTTGAAAGAAAGCTTTCGATCAATTTTTCATATTAAAATGAGTTTAGATTGGGTAAATGATATTGGGTTACTAGGTTAAACAATTTAAAATGTTAATGAAATTTAAGGTGATGTTATATAGAGGTTAAAATAATAAAAATATTATTAGGTCTTTTTAATAAGTTTATTAATAGTTTATAGTTTTTTTAAAAGAAATACATATTAATAATAAATAATTTTTTTTAATTCCGGGCCCCTAAGGAGACCAGGTCCTAAACGATCGCCCACCCAGTCCACCCTCAGGGCCGGCCCTGGATTTTAGATTATAGTTTTTATATATACTTTTTTGATCTTAACTCTACACGTGCCAGTAGGACAAACATATCTTAACTCGGGTTCATAACTCGTTTGTAGCTAGCTCGTCTCGTTTACAAACGAGACAATATACAAAATTAAGACAACAAGATGAAACGCTAGATGTCAACGGTCAACTCGTTTAACACTCCTGATCTCGTTTTCCATCATGGTATTATTTAAATCTTTGAGTCATGGTAAATTAAAAACTGTATGCAAACATATCCTTTAAATGTTATGATTGCACTTTATCTAGCTGCTCCAATTTGTCTATCTTTTTGTTCTCTTCTAGACGACAAAATAAATAAATGATCGGTCCTTTATTTTTTGTAGAACTTATAAATTAACGTTATATATAATATATATATATATTATATATATATATATTATATATATATATATATTATATATATATGTTTAGTCTCAAGGATATCAATTAATCATTATTTTACACTTTTGAGTGTATATATCATGCTTGACTCTAGTTCCTTACGACCATTCTTATAACCTAAAACAAAGTTAAATTTTACAAATTTCAATAATCATATGAAAACTTGCTACTCTCATAAAATACATTGACTTTAAATGTAAACAACTGTATTTTCAGTTGACTAGTTTAATTTAAAAGGGTTTAAATTGTACGAGATTCAAGTTTTATGTTCCAATCTCAAGTCAATTTATGAATAATTATACAAACGCGAGTTCCAACTAGCTTATATATTATTTAATCACTAATGCTTAACATTGAAAATATATTACTTAATGATCTGTTTGTGAATTATTTTACCTTAATCTCGGATTATATGTATCGGTTGTAAACGTATTTCTAAAATGAGTTCTAATTTATACTTGAGCTCATTAAAATAGAGTACTCATCTAAATTTTTTTTTTAACTAATCGTGCTCGAGTATCTTACATTGATATTTAATTCATCTTCACCCTATCAATTATTTCTAAAAAGATTATACACATGTAAACTTATATCAATTTCAAAGTTGTTAAGTACATATTCATGTAAATATTAAATTAAATTCAATTTACAACTATTTATGAAAATTTATTGTTTTGATCAGAGTTAATATAAGAGTCCACACGACAACACAACAGTGTTTTGAGGGAGGAGCTTAAAGACCTTATAGTATAACATACTTCTTCTTCTTTCTAGGTCATGCAAAAGGGGGCCTCTACAAAGACAACATACACTTTCAACGACCTTAGGATTTCCAACCATATCTACTAGTGATGTACCTGGGTTAGTTTGGCCTCTTTCATAATCCTTGCCGCAATAATCTGCATTCTTTATCAATATAAAGACAACTATCCTGCTAGCACAGATTTAAATTCATCGTTAGATGTAGCAAAAAGGCCACGATTTAAGCAAATTTTATTGTATATTTGCTTGCATGTAGAAAAGATATTTATACACCATGTTAAATCTCCTTGCATGCATATGTATATGTGTGAGGTCAAATAAAATTAATAAAATATTTATCTTAGAAATATTGTAGAATAGATTTTTAGGCTATCACGTATCCTATTTCATTTTATAATTTATAAGAAGACAAGAAAATAGAAAATAAAGATTAGGGATTCTTATTACGTGGAGACGATATATTAATATAAACTATCATTAAAGATGTAAAAAGGTGTGAACATTATTTAAGGTAGAATTCTTTTTCAAATTTTGTTTTTTGATTTCATTTTCATTAGTATATATGCCCGCACGTATGAGACAAATTTAGTAATTGTAGGTCCTCTTATTGCCAAAAAAACATTATATGTACGTTGATCATGTGGAGGCTGTCACAAGGATGCATATATATGTGGCTGCAAATTATTTTTCCACTTTTTCATAATTTAAAAGTCTTGTACGTTGTCATGATGAGTCATGAGACCGACCGTTTTAGGGTTCTAACTTTTTTGCAGATTAGCGTGCTGGTGTCGTCTAGAATTGATGTTAATTTAGGTGCAGAATTACGGTTGTCACTAGTTCATCGGGAGTCGAATTCTTCAGATCGAAGTTCATCAAGAAAACGATCATCTATAGAAAGCCTTCGTTGATACAACGTTAGATATTGGAGTGAATAATTAGTTTTCCGATGGAATATATATATTATTGACCTAATACGGACAACTCTTCCAAGGTCATAACACTAGAGTACTCCAAACACTACTACGACTGCATAACAACAATTATCGATGTACCACTTACTAACTGATACTTTAAAACTAATAAGTTTCATGTTTATAAAAAAATACACATGTTACATTTAGTGAAAATAAAATACACATGTTACATTTAGTGAAAATAAAAAATAATCCTTAGATCTTAAAACTAAAAAACTAAAAAGCAGTATGAATAGTAAGTAAAGATACACAGTAAACCAATCCTATATATAATAAGAATAAAGTCAATAGAAAATATTGCATATATATAATGTATATAAAAAAGAAAACTGTATATAAGTGTGAGGAGTGTGACGTTAATCTAAAATATAAATATTTCGTATTTTCGTGGTCCATCTGGCCGCTTTCTTTATTGTATTTTGTGCAATTACTTGCATCTTTCTCATTTCCACCGCTTTCTATTTACTTGTTAGCGTGATAATATATAAATAATAAACAACTCAGATAATAACTTTTTAATGATAAAATAACTATAATTATATAAAAAATCGAATACATTATTTATGTTCATATCAAACCAACTAAGTTTATTTAAAATGTATTCCCGTACTTTTATTGAAAATGAAATTATCAAAAAGTTATTTATTATTAATGAATTATCTTTAATTGAATATATATTAATTAATTATGAAATTAGAAAGAAAACCCCCCAAAAAGAACTATGTGATTTTTAACCGACATGACCCATTTTGACTACTGATATACACTTTAAAATTTTTAAATCAATGATTCATGTAGTGTTGTGCCTTGAGGTCACGTGTAATGCCTTGAAGTCACGTGATGAGCGCATGCAATTATCTCCCTCTTAAAAGATTTCAATCATCCATATGCCTTCTATTTGCTTGCATCCTACTTGCAAATCCATCACTTAACAATGACTCCAACCTTCTTCAATTCATCTTCTAACACTTATTCATCATACCCAAATCATCACTATGAAGATCACCTTAACACCCACCAATTCTTGAGCCCTAATTCTCAAGATTCATCGTCTTCAAGATCGCTCACAACCCATATGTTCTTGAGCTCAAATGATCAAAATAGAGTTTTCACTAGTGAATTACAGTCCCCACAGTATCACCATGAGGTATGTCATCTTGATGATCATGTGTAATACAACAATTATCACAAAAAGATCAAGTTCATCTTGAATCTTGATGCTTAATTTTGTATGTATGATCCAGTTTTAGTTGATGGTTTTACGTTAGAAAGCAATAAATTTGATGGGTGTTTATTTAACATTCAATCCCCATGTCAAGAATTTTTTTTTTTTTTGAAATTGGATGAATGATCAATGAATTTACTTTTTGATAATTGTTTTTGATAATATTCAGGGTGATAATTATGGATCAAAAGAATACAATGATCATGGAATTGAGAATAATATGAATAGTGATCTACATCAAGTGAAGTGGATGTCTTCCAAGATGAGGGTGATGCTTAAAATGAAGAAATCTGATCAAACCATGAATCGAAACGCGTATAGTTCAACGACTAGTAGAGATGTAATGGAACTCGAAGAGCAAGAAACCGATAACTCAAGCAATAGCACTTGTTCAAACAACAACATACCGATTAGGGTTTGTTCGGATTGTAACACCACCAAGACACCTCTATGGCGAAGTGGACCTCAAGGCCCTAAGGTATATATTCTATATCCTATCTATATATGTAAACCATGTAGATAGTCAATCTAGATTTCAATAATCTAAACTTTAAACTATTAATAAATAATAATTCATAGTAACAAGTTATATATTGATAGGCCTTACTTTCACTTTAGTTGTCAGAGAATCTCTCACTCGCATAATATGATAAATTTACATGTGATTTTCATTCGATTTTCACTGATGTGATTTATGTTTGTTCTTCATGTAGTCGCTTTGCAACGCCTGTGGGATCCGACAAAGGAAGGCAAGAAGAGCAATGGCAGCAGCGGCAGCCGCAGCAGAGAACAATAATAACTTTGTTTTCAATGATCAATCAGTCATGACACCATTAAAAGTTACAAAAACTCAACACAAAGATCACAAAAAACCAAGTTACAAAGGGCATATTACAAAGTACAAGAAAAAACAATACTCGAAGCAAATCACCACCACTTCACCGCCACCGCCATCACCATCACCATCACCATCACCACCACCACCACCACCACCGCCACCATCACCGCCTCCATCTTCTCCGGCGAGAAAGAATCGCGTTGAGGACTTTCTTATAAGTCTAAACAAGAACTTGACAGTATACCATTTGTTGCCACAAGATGAGAAAGAAGCTGCAATACTACTAATGGCAATCTCCTGTGGGTATGCTCATGAAACCTCCTAAAAAGTTTCGATTTTCGTTCGATTAGCAGGTGAGTTATAGCGATTTAATTAAGACTTATGTGTGGATTGTTATCTTCAATTTTTCGATTTCATTTGCTAACAGTTAGTGATCATGAGGGTTAAATGTGTGGTGAGTATTCATCAATCTCATGTTAATTATTCATCTTTGCTTGAATTTATGTAATAGTGCAATTATGCAAAAACTTTTTGATTCATACATACTGTTAAATATTATTTGTGGCCTATAATTCCTGCAAGTACTATTATCTATGAGTCTTCAATGATTTAGGGTTCATATATAGTGGATGCAGATAATGGTCAATGATGAAAGAGATGATTTAAACAGCTTTTTACATACATACATACATACATACATCTATATACACATATATATATAGAGAGAGAGAATGAACTTTTTGTAGCAGAAAATTGTCTGCAAGTTTCACGAGAAGCCATGCAGAAATGGATCATAGTTCTTCAATTTGCAATGGTCCAGCAAATTAACCCCTGAGTACCTTAAATCTGATACCATACCATTTGCAAATGACCGTTTAGAGACACGCTAAACGGTCGTTTGCACGTCGTGACGGTTCCAAAAATCTTTTGTATGGAGGCTGGAATTTTTTTAGGGTTTGGTTGTATATTGATAAATTTATATTTTTTGGGTCGGGTTGGATTACATAAAGAAACAGATAAAACCAATTTAAGGTCCAAAATATTATGAAATATATGTACTGTCAATCGTTTAGAGATGGTTAATTGACAATTTGTGGCTGCTTGAAATCATATTTGAGAGAAGGTGTAATCATGGAATTAGGGTTTACAATCGGAGCTGTGATCAAACTATCCTTTCAATTATTTGATAATATCGTAATATAGTGAATTGTAACTGAATTGTTTGTTAATTTTAGGTTAATTGTTTAGTGGTTGGAATAATAAAGTAAAAGGTTTATTAGTTTTTTTAATTACCTTTAAAAAAATTAGTTTTTTTAATTAGTTATTTGATATTTTAAAAAAATTATATCTCTAATCTGTAATCTGTAATACTTATAAAAGGATAAAAGAGAATAAAATTGGCATTTTAAATACAATTTGAAAGACAATTAGACATTAAATTCATTTGTAAATTTTTATAATAATACCAAAATGTCCTTGAAGTATGAATTATAAGTAATCTAAGTATATTAAGCATTTATTGATTAGTTTAATCAATTTCATTAATATTATGGATTTTAAATTTCATTAATATTGACAAAAATGAATTTATAAATTATTACATAAGCATTATATATAAATTATTATTTGAATTTATCTAAATTATTATTTGAATTTATATAAGTTATTATTCATAGAGTTTATAATAATATCATGTTTTAGAAGTAAAAACACATTAAAAAACATCCAAACATGAATATATTTTTTACCTTTAAAAAATATATTAAAAAATTCAAAACACCAATATCTTTGGCAAACCCTAGTCTTTTTGTAATATCATCTAACCTGGACTATTTTGACTCATTACTCAATCTGACCAACACGCCTAATTTATCATCTCTAATCTTTTTTTAAGGATGGAAATGAGTCAATGATTTTGATATGATACATATAAGAAGTATACTTTCTCCATTTAGTCTTATTATTTGATTGATTGACCCTTATTATATCCGATACCTAACTCGCTTGTCCCGCCTAGTGCCACCTCTACCCAACTGCTAAGAAACCTTGGGGCAATGATTTCTTTTTATTTGCTAATTCTATACATTATTATACTACTTTTTAAAACAAAGAGTGCATTATTAACACATACAATACTTTCTTATTGTATATAAGTTCTATTTTATTAAAGATCAATACTTTGAGAATCACTAATAATGATTTTCTCATAACAAGAGCATGTCTTGCCATAAAAATCTTAAACATTCGGATTTGATATACTTTTATGTTGAATTGTTTTCAATAATAGTTTTTTAATAGTAACTATCTAATAAGTTGCAAGTCAAAGAATATATTTTACTTATTATGAAATTATTCACGTTAACAAAGTCTGGTTTTTCTTTTGATCTCTAAGTGTTACAGGCAGATTTACGTTCATGATTAGGTACAAATGATAAACATTGATTCTATAGTTTATGTACAAATAATTCAGTGTAAACATCTTTTTAATATCATTACTTCAAAAGATCATTCGCAATTTTAAATAATATTCACATATCAAACATCAAATATGATCATATAGATGAAACAAAAAAACATAAAACAAAACCAATGCACCCATAACAATGTGCAGAAATTCCAATAGTTAGATTAATAAGAATTAATGGAGTAAAGGGTATAGATGTTTAAATATATAATAGGTTTATCAAAAACATTTTTAACATGTTTTACTAAGTTTATAGTAGGTTATATTAGTAAAAATTCATGTGGGTCAGTGTCAAATTTTGATTGCTTAGTCGGTGTCAAAAGTTATCTAGAATCGTTCATGGGAGTCGGTGTTAAAATTTATTAGGGGTCAGTCTATATCTTATATATACTGAAAAGGTAAAATATTTCATGGGGACGAGTGACCCCGCAGTCATTACCTAGGTCCGCTCATGAATGCCACCAACTAACAACTCTTATGCGGTTGTTTCTATATAAGCTAAAACAGTCATTCGACTAAACGATTAATACCTTATCCCAACTTAAAAATGCTATAGGAAAAACATAACTGAGAGTTATTTCAATTATAAGTCTTTCAATCACTTCAGTTACAAGTTCTTTAATGGAGATATGTGTTGAAGACATGATTTATCATCTCAATTACTTCTATGACAAATAATACTATTCCAAACATTTATTCTGTGACTGTATTGCACTTTTAAACATGCAAATCATTCTCATTAGTGGACCAGTGCTGACGTGGTGTAGTAGCCAGTGTAGCTTAACTTATGGGCTGGGCCCAAATGCTTCTATACTAAGAATGGGCCGTATACGTGCTTAGAAGTTATGTTTTGTGTAAGTATTGCATATTGCATAGTGTACACTGTATAGACTATAGAGTATACTTTTGTGTATATTACGACTTATGTGTTAGATATGTTACTTCTGAAGCATACATCACTCAGAAATGCTCTTAGTGATTTTTTGGATTGTTTTTTTGTCGTCTAGAACATGGAAATTACAAAAACTGTTAGAAGGGGTTGTGAGGTAGTAAATTCGAAAACCACCCTTCAATGGTTGAGTTAAGGAATAAAAGACGTCTATGTAGTGTGTATGTATTCAAGGTGATAAAGTAGAGAGGGTGAGTTGGAGATCGATGTTGAGAGTGAGTTAAGAGTTTGTTATGAAACATATGTTTGTCAAAACTAAAAGGAGAACCAAAACACTACTCGACGAGCATCTCCTTTGATGTATTGAGGAGGATTGAAAGTGATTAATTGACTCAATTCATATGCGTACTTCATTAAAACACGCCTTTTTATAAGTTACATTACAAAAGAATTAACCATAACTACTACCACTAAACTAAGGGATCATGACCTACTAACTATTCAAAACACTAACAAGTGAAAGACAATTCAAAGACACTTAGTCCACCTATATTGCATGGCCTTCCACTATACCACCATGAATGTTATCTTTCCTTTTTATTTATACCAACATATAATGTTACGACGTGTTAATTTTAATGTTCTTTTCTCTATAAAATCTAATAAAAACCAAGTTAGGACAAATATGCTATATATTTGCTTATTTGTTTATATTGGGTTTTGTGTTTCGTAATGTTTGTTTTCCTATATCTTCATCTATGTTACTGAAAACTAAAACAGATCAAATATAACTACCTTCACATCATGATAAGTTTTATAAACTAATATGATGGCTTAACCCATTACATAGATGTTTATATATACAAAATATATATTATTTATATTACACAAAATAAGGTGAAAATAACATTATCATTGTAATACAAATAAAGAAAAAAGTAAATGTTGAGAGTGGGATTTGAACCCACGCCCTTTCGGACCAGAACCTTAATCTGGCGCCTTAGACCAACTCGGCCATCTCAACTTTCAATTAGTTGTTTTATTAAAGTATATATATATATATATAAATATATTTTCGTTTATAATGTAATACTATGCACATATTTTACGTATATCTGGTACATTCTGGTTCACACACACAAATCCCCTCACTTGATGAAAACTTTCTGCAGTCACCAAATCAATAAACTCTAATTTCTTCAATGGAGTTGAGATTGTAGTTTGATCTTTCAACCTTGTAATCAACAGTCAACTGTATAATACCATCATTGTAGTTTGATCTCTGTTGTGTGTTTTATGGCGGCTGTTGTTCGGTTGTTATCGCTTCATTCGTCATCGTTGTCATTGAATTGCATTCACCAAACTCAATTCGTATGCAAAAGCAGCAGCAAGAGGGTACTATCGGTTGCTGCTGATTCTTCTTTATCTTCTAATTTGTTCTTTAGTTCTAATTTTGGGATTAATCCCAGGAAGCAATCGCTACCGTTCAAGGTACATTTCAGAGAACTCTCGCTTTGTTTTATAAAAATTTAGGGTTTATATGGGTTTTAAGAAGATTCAAGACACATTATTATTAGTTTTATATGGAATTTACAAGGGTTTTCACGAATTTAGTTGATGAATGAGAAATTAGGCTGTATTTGGTGTAGATTCGTGTAACCTTATGCATTTCTTCTGCCTAATTATATTTTAGTTTGATTTTGGGTATAATCTGTTGCTGATATCTTTAGTTACCAAATTGTGTCTATGTAGCTAACACAATGCACTTCTTTTGAATTGTAGCTGTTGCTACAAGTGGTGTTTGAGTTAGTAATAAGTGGATAAGTGTATTCAAAATACTATGAGTACCTTTTACATTTGAATGACATTTTTGAATATATAATCTGGTTTATGCTTGGAGTCATAAGGTCCATTTACCTGTGAATTGCTCAATCTCAAATTGTTCATTGGATACAACTTATTCCACCTAAAATAAACAAATGAGCCTAAATTTTATCCGAAAATCGAACGGATGGGTACATGACTACCTTGAATTGTGTTTGTTATGTTGACGAAATGAAAAATAAATTTTTTATTTGTAATGCATACCGGAATATTATTTCATAATGATAACACATATTCTGTATTCTATTCTTGCTCTGCCACTGATTTTTTTGTAATTCTTTTTGAATGAACATCTTACACCTGCATGTCCCTGTCTTTCTATATGTTGATGAATTGATGGTTTTGTTTTGGGATTAATTTCATATATATCCTTCTATAATTTTATAATAACATATTTACCCTTTCAAAATTAATAATACCATATTTAACCATTCCACAACAAATAAAATAAGATCACTTACTATAACAGTCTATTTCACCATATATATGATATTATGAAATTTAGAATGAAAGAAATGAAATTCTGTACTCTTAGGATCTACATATGTATTTGGCCCCTTTTCATGTTTTTGGCATGCCACGATTGTGAAATATTATGAGAAATGCGAGTGAGAATTTATGCATATTCCTTTGTTTTAATTGTATGCCTATTTGATTTCCTTTTCAGATTAAAGCTACAATTACTGAAACTGAACAACCAAAATGGTGGGAGAAAAATGCTGGACCAAATATGATTGACATACATTCGACACATGAGTTTTTACATGCCTTAAGTGAGGCTGGAGATAAATTAGTGATTGTTGAATTTTATGGGACATGGTGTGCTTCTTGTCGTGCTTTATTCCCGAAGGTAAATTTGTTATTTGCTTTCATTACTTTGACTTTGATGTTAAATATTTGGGACTCACCTTTATGATTCAACTAAGACAAGCTCCACGAAATAGAAACAGACTTTATACTTTTTCCTGAATTTAGCAACCAACTACAAAATTAGTTGCAAAATAGAAAACATTGATTTTATTACAGATTTTATCAATCAAGTTACATTTTATTACTCTTGTAGGCTGTAGCAATGAATGACCTATTCAACCACTAGGTCATTTTTTGATGGATTTGTAAAAAGCTGACGACATGGCATCTTGCGTCTCATAGTGTGTGTGTGTTATATCTCATGGCAATTAATAATTATTTTTGTGTATAACTTTTAAACGAAAGATCAATTTGTATTTGCATATGTGTCATCTTATGTGGTGGCTGACATGGCATCAAACGTCATTAGCAAATTACTAGTCAGTTTTATGGTTTAACTTTTTGGGTTATCACGACTAAGTTGTGGCTGCAAATTTGATATGACATCATACGTCTTTTAGGAATAATTGATATGAACAATAAACTTATTGACATTTGCTACCATTTGATGTAACAATCTATATGCTTTCATGCATACTAATGAAATTGAATTCAGTCCATATAGTTTTTGGTTACCTATGTTGTTGAAGGACATGTCATATATCTATAGTTAGAAAAATATATATTTTTTTTAAGTTCAAAACTATGCTCTGCTTCAGAATTTGGGGGTATCATTCAAAGTAAGAATCAGAATTTGTTTTTTCCTTAATAGTCTTTTAATTTCTCTGCATCCATTTAGAAGGATATATAAGAAGTGAAATAAATTTCTAATATCATATATACCCTTTCAAAACACTAAAGATTTCATATTTACCCATTCCATCAGTTACTATAGCAATCTATCATACTGAATAGTAAACAAAAAGACCATCATGCCTGAGATGACTTATTACTTATGTAATTTGTTTTTTCTATCCGTTTATTTATTACAACAACCTATTATAAGAAACTGGTTTTGTTTTATATACTATGAAATGCGTAAATATGATATTTTTGGAGTTTTGAAAGGTTAGATATGATACTATAAAATTTAGAAGGATGTATATGAACTTATGAAGTTTTGAAGTTTTCTAATGATTTTTGTGAATGTAGACCAAATCTACATGCCCAATTAAACATTGTTGATTGTGATATGATAGGATAAAAGGAGCAATATTCTGAGATCTTAAATAAGATAAAGCAACCATGATTCATCTTATTGACGCAGACTTTTTTGTTTGATTAATTTTTTCAGCTTTGCAAGACGGCTCAAGAGCACCCTGAAATCTTATTCTTGAAAGTCAACTTCGATGAAAACAAGCAGATGTGCAAGAACTTGAACGTGAAAGTTCTTCCTTACTTCCATTTTTATCGTGGAGCTGATGGTCAACTCGAATCTTTTTCTTGTTCACTTGTTAATGTAAGCAAATCTTTACCCGTTAATCTATTTATTTGAGTTATAAAAAAAGATCAAGTATGGAATATATATGACGGTGTCATGTATCAAATACGAATGACAACCACATGATGACATGATATGCATGGTTGGTTTATTAGGCAATTGTGGCAAAATAGACAAGTTTAAAGTTGAAGTCATTTAGTACTAGTCAAAACAGGTTGGGTCGGGTTACAATGCTTATCTGTCCATCTTTTTGAATGTTATAAATAACTAATATGCTATATATGATACAAAAACTATAGAGGAATAAAAATCCAATTTTTCAAAGGGTGAAAGCGCAAACAGCTTTAAATTAAATTAAAACCAACATACAGCTTTTAGCAGCCAACTTCATTTAAGCTGATTTTGCTTATAAGTTGTTCATGTGGTACGGCGTGATACCACATATGCAAAAGATGCTTATATGAAGAAAACTAGAAAAACTTATTTCTGTAGGACTTAAAAATTGAAAATAATCATTACATGCCACATCATATGACACTTGGCATATCCATACACGTCAGCCATTCTTGAAAAATTAGCAGAAAATAAAAAATGAGCTGCTACCTCAGGTCATTTGTTGCTACTTGCTACAATTGGTAGCTAAATGTAACTTGGTTGTGAAAATTTGTAATCACCTCTTCGACATTTGCAGTTTCAGAAAATTAAGGATGCGATTGAGAAGCACAACACGGAACGTTGTAGCATTGGTCCAAACAAAGGAGTCGGAGATGTAAACCTTGGAACCGTGTCAACTCCAAAAAACAAACCAGCTGAATCGCCATCGTCATAGACATAATAGAACCCATTGATGCTGTGCATTTTATGCCTTGTTTATAGTTTAGTTGCTAAAGTTGTAATGTTCATGTGTATTTTTGGTGTATATATTTCAGTGTCTATACAATTTGAGTGAGGTAATGAAGTAATGGTATCCTACTTCCTTTTGCCCTATGTTAAAACTGAAGATCGAGTCCAGCTAATCTCGTTTAATTTAAGAGAGTTTGAACTTAGCGCTATACAATTCGATCGTGACTTTTTATTATCTATATATTGTTAGTTATTAAATATCTATATTTAGTTATTTTATGTTTAAATTACTTTTATAATTAATAAATATGTCTGGATATATGTAGGGGGACTAAACGGTTGAGCTCTTTTAAGCTTGGTATTGTTTCAAGATTTTGGCAAGTTTTTCTCTACTATTTTGTTGCATTTTTGTGATTTCATAATGATTTAATAGCTTTTTGAATCGAGTGATGTTCTCTTTCTAATTAATTTCACGTGCATATAAAATTTTCAATCGGATAAGACAAAAAGATTTTAATCAAAGAATTTTATGTTTCTCTGGTGAAATTCATATAAAGTCATGACCTAAACTCAATCAAAATGATTTCTATATACAAGTGTTTGAAAATTACAATAAACTATCAGAACTCGTCATGAAAAGACATGACAGTTGATAGTTATAAGCGTCAGAACCATCATCTATTATTACATCATTGGTAGCTAAGTTACCACCGACCTTTAAAGCATTTGCTACTACCAATCGCTGGCTCCGTTTCTATATACAATCTGTAGTAACATTAATCATATTTACTAGTAATGCTCAATTAATACCAGTGCATCAATGGCTAGTAAAAGACAAAAGTTGCTACTGAAGTTTTTATTGATGATCAATGGCAACTTACTATTTGTACATCATATACTCATCCTCATTTACTAACACTACTGATGCTTAGTTAATACCAATGCATATGCATCAATACTAGTAAAAGAAAAAAGTTGCTAGTACTCATAGTTACTATTGATTATCAACAATAACGTATTACTTACAGCAAAAGACCAAAATTACTACCGATCATAGTTTCTATTGATGATCAATAACTTACTACTGGTGTATCATTTCTCTTCAATCATTAATCAAGTGAACTCGAAACAACTTATAATACCTTCCTGCACTGACCAATGATCTCTTGACCTAGTGGTTTAAGGGGGAGGTGAGAGGCTTTGTCTCTCTTGAAGATCCAAAGTTCAAACCTTGACAGTGGTAAATTATTACTAACTTGGTGTTACTAACTTCTAACAACTAACCAACCGTTTAAAAAAAATACCTTCCTGCACTATCACCTTATCCCATGATCAGGAGCTACTCAGCTAGTATACCTTTAAAAATAAAAAATATACCTCTTTCTAAACTATGTTTGAAATTCTTCAACTAGTATTAAGCTCACGTGTTGCAGCAGGAGGTGTAAATCGTACCAAGTATCATCAATGACACATCACATCTAGTGATCACCAACACCAAGAAAGCTCGTATCAAAAAATAAAGATAAAAAGGCAAAAAAAAAATAAACCAAACAAAAAGCAGACGTAAAAACGTGAAACCACACAGACAAAACGTAAATCATATAAAATAATAAGTAAGTCGATCTAAAATCAGCGCGTTGCGACGAGACCGTTAAAACGAGAAAAAATAAGAGTAGAACGTTGAATCACACACACAAGTTACAACGTTTTAACTCGTAAAATTTAGACTGGAACGTAAAACGAACAATTTGTAAAATATGAAAAGTATTGTGCACTAAAATTGAAAATAAAAAAAAATATTGGGGCTATATTGAAAAAATCTACCTGAAAAGATATATTGGATGACACATGTAGCATCACATTCATTCTTACCAATAATATTATTTAACACTTTATTAAATTTAATAAATTAAGAAAGAAATCTCTTTATTAATGTTATTTTTAAATAAATAATTCTTTATAAAATAATATTTTTTCTAAACCATAAAATAATTTAAAAATGTGAAATATTTTAAAAATAGTATTTTTAAAAATTTATTTTTTTTAAAAACAAAAATTGATCAAATTTGAGAGTTATAATAAGAAAATTTTTAAAAATGACATTTTTATACGGTTTGTTTTAAAACAAAATATTTATATCTTTGGAGAAAGTTGATATCATTGTGTTATTATATAATATTTTATAATTAAAATTTATTATATTTATATTTTATTTATTCAACCCGTGTAATGCACGGGTTTACTAAGACTAGTATATATACATATTAAAGTTGATAATTAATGTATGTAATACACGGTTTCACTAAAAGTAACACACACATATATATATATTAAAGTTGATAATTAGTGGGTGTTTGAAAATGCTTATTTTTATCAACTTTTAACTTTTTAACTTTTGAAAAGTTAAAAAGTCATTTTATAATGTTTGACAATATAATTATTATGAGTAAATAAGTTAATAAGTCATTCTATATTAATTTATTAACTTATTAAAAAAATCAATAATTCAATAAATTTCCCGATCATGACCTTCGTATATATAATAGTCGGGTTTTAGAAACTGCCTGCAAGTCGAGCACAAACTGCAAAGGCCGATCGGAGTCATCAGTTTTTTTCAATCTCTCCTGCGGTTTGTCTTCTTCTCTTCTAATCATTTCTTTGATCTGAACATCTCTTGCTTCCTGAAATTCATTGTTTTTTCTATTATCATAACTAGTGAAAACGATCATTTGTTCTTGAATTTAGTGGGTCTTTGAAGAACCCTCATATGGTGAAATCATTTAGTTTCTCTTAGATTCATAACTATGGTTTAGCTGATCTTGTATAATGTTCTTGCTTCAAAATCCCCTTTTCTTGATCTCTGTTGATGAACAATGCCTATTTGTTTCTATGCTCACCAACTGTTTGTTGAAATGCCCAACTAACACAATGGCCAAATGTTCATCTTACACCCCACAAATGCCTAGGTTTCGAGTGGTTAATACAGTTAGAATGTATATTAGTTGTGTAGTTCTTGACATATACACTAGCAGCTTGATTATCTTTTTCCATGTAATAATCTTGTATTACTGTGTCAAATTTGATTGGGCATCTCTTTGAATCTTTAATAAATTTTTCGAATTTTTCGTTATTCATAAGTTTATGATGTTTTACAAGTTTCAAACTTGAGCCTTTATCTTCACCACCCAAATGGTTGATTCCCTTATGAGGGAGATGATGAGTCTTGAAGAAAGAAAAACCATACATTACTCGAATTTAAATTGGATATCATAAGTAGTACCCTTGTATAATATTGCTCTCTTGGTTGCTTCTTTTGCATGGTTTCTATAGTTTAACATGATTGATTCTCATTTTTGAACTTTGAGTTTTTAACTGTGGAAATCTTAAGCTTTTGGTTCTGTAAGGTTATAACATGTGTTTTAAAATCAGGAATCTTATTGAAGTTTGGAATGGCAACATATCTGTGGAAAAAATATGCTGATTATTTGCATTCTAAATGGGAGAAAGAAGTTCTTTGGACCATGGTTGATCCGTTTAAGCGCCCAAAATCATTTACTCCTCTTGTAACAATCTATATAGCAGCTTTCTATACCGGTGTCATTGGAGCTGCAATCACCGAGCAACTTTACAAGGTATTCTTTAGGGGATGTTTGGTTGTATGTGTTGAAATTGTTCATTTAGTTAATGCAACTTCAATTTGCAATAGTCAGTTTCTAGTGTTACAGGTACTTTATAAACAGTGTTTGGATGTGCATTTCTTTAAAAATTGGTTATATTAATTTATCCAAACACCATATAGAGCTTACCCGGTGCTTGACTTATCTCCCGCTTTATGCAAGAGTTGGGAGAGGGGTTGGATCGCTTCGCGATCTGATGCACACAGCCTTACACTAAACGTTGTGTAAGAGGCTGTCTTCCACGGCTTGAGTCCATGACCTCAAATTCACGAAGCAGCAACTTTACCAGTTGCTCCAACGCCTGCCCACTCAGTTTGCTAATTTAGTATCATGTGACTAGCTTCCAAAAAAAACATGGTAAAATAGGACCCTGTGACTTTTAGTAGTTTTTCATTAACAAATTTTTATTTTAACAAACAGGAAAAATACTGGGAAGATCATCCTGGCGAGGCAGTACCACTTATGAGACCCAAATTTTATGGTGGTCCTTGGAAGATTTACAAAGGAACCGTTCTTCCACCAAACAAATAAAACTTAGAAATTATTGGACTTCATATGATCGAAGAAAAGCTTCATATATGAATTTGCTACAACTTCCCTACATATGCAATGATCTTGGTACGTGTATGTAACTAATTTGTACAAATTGTCGGTAACTACATTTTATAAATTTTCTTTGTGTTCTTCAAATGATTCTAAATAAATTTTGGACTTGTAAAATGGCACCTAAGAACATAATCATGGTAGAATTTGATAGCTCTGTGTTATGGAAGCTATGAGTGCATGAGCTTAATCCTCCCAATATTAGGCCAATATGAGGAACATTGTGTATAGATCATTAAATTTAAGAGTTTTGTTTTTCATAAAATACCTATGTATTCTCACTTTTTGTCCCCCTTGAATCATTGTATTATTTTTTATGCACATTTTGAGTCATTAAATGAGTGATTTTTTGTCTCGTTTGGGTCAACGGATTGTCCAAACGGGATTAGAAGTTCACATAATGACCCAAAAGAGGACAAAAAACTATCTTTTAGCAACTCAAATGTACAAAATAATAACAATGACTAGAACTAGTCAAAAGTGAAAGTACATTGGTATTTTACATGAAAGAAAAATCTGAATTAAGAAAAATGATGTCACTAGAAATCTCTTTTTTGTACGTTAACAAAAACGATTTAGGCTGCTTTTTGGAGAGCCGCAAGAGCGTCTCCAGTGATCTTCCGTACCCAATCATTAAACTTCTTTACCTCCGCATCGCCCCCCTTTCCCATGTCATTAAAGCAGTCGTTACAAGTGTCTACATTGGTGGCAACCGCACTAACATCAAAATTGGCTTTCACTAGATTTAGGCTCTTAAGGCTATCAAGAGTCTTCTTGATATCATCAATGGCATCACCAAACACCTCATCGCATTCCGAAATGCACTCTCGAGACCTTGGTGATGATGGCTTCAGAGTTTTGGGCCGTTTCTTGAGTGATGCATTGAATTCATTTATCTTTTTTTCAACGGCTTGCATTTGTTTTGCCACCATGTTAGCAACTTCAGCCTTTTGCCCAGGCGCCGCCCCTTTGTTGTTAGGAGGTGGGAGTTTAGAAGGTTTAGAGGATTTGTCTGACGGCTTGGCCTCGAGTTTAGTGGGTTGGGAATGGGCATTCTTGCATGTGGCGAAAATGATGTAAACAAAAATTAGGATTAGGGCTAGGGTTTGTTTTGCAAGAGCCATGATCTCTAAAATAGGTGGAAGGTGAGGAATAAGGGTAGAAGGTGGTTTTATGTATTAAGGATTGGTAATGCTTAAGCATAGCTAGTACTTTCTTAAATTAGAAAGCCATAGTTACCAGAAAAAGAAAATGGTTAAAACTACCCAAAAATATATTAGAGGTAAATTTGTAATGCTTTTTTTGGTTGGGCATAAACAGGTGCACAGTCTAAACTACACAACAAAGTAATAACATCACCTCTTCTCCACCCATGTCGCCCCTACCGCATCACCTCTTCTCCACCCATGTCGCCCCTACCGCCCATACCCACCACCTCTTCCAAGGTGACCACTGACCACCTTTGTTAGCCATCAAAGCTGCATGTACATGCATCATACTTGTGTCATACTCTACTGATTCCTTGTAAGATCCCTTACACACGTTCCTTCACAGTCTGTTAACGCCATCTCAAATGGTCGGTTTTTATGAAAGTTATAGGCTACACTATTAACCATGATTTCATGAGACAATTGTAGAAATACATATATTTAAAAACGTAACATAAATAAGATTTGGATATAGAATATATAAAATTTACTTTAATGTTCATATTGCATATAGTTCGACCTATAACCTTCTGAGTATAACATACACTTGAATTTAACACACGTGTAAATTAATCCCAGTTGAGTGGTAAAAACTCTCGTCTTTTGCAAGAAGACCATAGTTTAAATCCTAACGTAGAGTAAATTAATATTTGATGTAGTAGATGTGCGTAAGTTAGGCGTTCTAAACGAGCGTGTTATTTTAAATAAGCATTTAATTTTAGATAAAAGTAAACACCGCTCATCAAATGGGCCGGGCCATTTGATTTCTCTTCTTGGGCTTTGCTGTTGGGCTATAAGCATAAACCTAAAGGCCTAAAACCAATGAATCCATACATACCAAGTATAAATTTTTGTAATAATCCATTATATTTTTAGTGTTTTACTTTGGGCTCAATCCAAACCATCTGAAAGATTTAACAAAAACATCTTTTTCCCCCTTTTTCATTTTCAATAGCTGGATATGATTATATGAATATACGACTTCAAATTTTACCACGCCTATAAAACTTCTTTATCCAAATTATCTATATACATACTCTGAAATCATGATCCCAAAACCACTGAAAATTTTTATTATTTTTAATATTAAATTAAAAAGTATTATAAAAAGAAATTATTTATGATAGGCTGTTGTGTACCCGCTTGGGATGTAGGGGCCACTCGTCGTGTGTGTTCGGCCATGGTCGTATGATTGTCTGAAGGTCAAATTTTAGAAAAGTGACTTTTTATAGCATATTCAATCTCCTAAAATTACCACATTATTATATTTTTTTAACAAAATTATGAGAATTTAAATATGGATTAATTATTTTCATTTAGCAAGTAACTGTGTTGAAAGATGAGATGAAAAATAAAGGATGACGGCGATGTGGTGCCAAAGTGGTATGAAATAATGAAAGATGAATGATGAATAATATTAGCTCATGACCTAAGGATGTTTGTGGGGTTGAAGAGAAATAAGTGTTTTTGGGTGTTTTGTCCTAACGATATGCCCTAACGATATTTGTAAATTGTAAGGTTGGAGAGAAAAAATGTTTCTAAAAATAAATGAAAATCTAATATGACAACTGACTAAACACACATGTGAGTGTTATAAAGTTGGAAATAATTATATTCGCTGATATGAAAACACAAACATGAGTTTCTAAGGATTCTTATTATATCAAAATGTTAATGATTTTATAGTATGCATATGATGATAGTTAATAAATTACTAGAAAAAAGGGACCAGGATTATATTATGTGGAATATCGAGACATAAAGAACATTGGTCCCATGAAGTCGGTGCATATTTTACAACCATTCACGTTGAATCACAAATCAATGCACCTTGTGTCCACAACTCCAAAACAGACACAATACCGACATATTCCCCTATATAGAAATGCATCATTTATGTGTTTGATTCATGGTTTAGTTTTTAAATTTTTTTTTGTTTAAACTATATCTAGATTTCGGTTTCTAACTTTATATGATAACAGCCAAATAACCAGTTATGAATTCAGGATCTTTTTGTTAATACAGGTGAAACCGGTCAATACAATAGTTAAACAGTTAGTCAAGCCAAATTTGTGCAAGTAAATCTCATAAAAAGACATAAGCTCATAAGCTGAGCCTTTTTTTCCGTATTATAATGGCTAACTCATACATCGTCTAATCTATCCTTAACAGAGGTGGCTAGATCGAGTGAGCACCCCCACGCCACCACACCACCACCACACTACACTTGACCTTAGGTCCGCCCATTCCTACCATGGTAGTTTGTTCTAAACCATCAATGTTTTTGTCAAATGGAGCGTCTTATTTGTCCACAAGTCACGCGTTGTTTTAAACATCGAATTACATCTCAAGTACTTTTGATAATTAGAATTATTACCCATTGGCATATTACAATACATGTTGGCAAAGTTTAGTTGTTCTCTTGGACTTCGGATAGGTTCAATTTGCGGTCTTTCTTGGTCGATTTAGTGCTACTTGTTACATTGTTTTTTGTTTGAATGATAATGTTACTATACTCCTAAATACATCACAACTAAATTATGCCAAGCCGCTTACATTCTTTTTTTTCTTTAGGCACTGTTTTATGTTGTTATGTTTCCCTCTTTAGCTTATGTTTTGATCGTTTTCACTGTTTGTATATCATCTACAATCCCACTTGCATAATTACATAGATTTATCCTTAATTTACATCCAATTTCGCTTACATGGAAGGTATATTTCTTTATTTTGCTCATAATCATCATTTTGAATGAAACCAAGTCTAAGTCTGCGATGTTAGTGAGATCGTTCTTAACAACGTATGTGAAACTTAAAAAATATGAACCCTAGAATACATAATTATAAAGAGAAGTACACATTAGGATGGTTTTGATTTACTTGATTAAAAAAAAACTACACAACATAAATATTAGACACTTGAAAAAATGATATAATTACATGAAGTAATCCATTTCTTAACTTGCATTTTTCATATACTATTGAAAGTGCACAAAAAGGGACATACACACACCACTAGCTATCATTCTACAACATTAATAACTAAAGCATAATTAAACAAAACTAAACACCTAAAAGAAACTAAAAGCACACGACAAGAAGTCGTGTGTATGAAAAACAAATTCTAGCAAGTTTAGGGTCTGTTTGGTACAAGTTTCATGTCCAACCTTGTTTATACCTTCGGAAAATTTCTTCTGTTTGTGCGTTTCTGTAGGCGCTACAAGCAATAAGATAAAGACATATAAGAGCCACCACAGCTACGATTAATATTGTATTTGCAGTTCTCCATTCCTTCCTTAAGTTCCCTAACAAGCCAGCTTTACATGAGTCACAGTCATAGCACAAATGGTTTGGATCGTTGTTCCATATAGGACAATCCATATCGCCCGTTGGGTTACTTGGGTTGTTCCACATTATCGGGTTCACATATTGATATCCACACACCGTTGGAGGCTTACAACATCCCGACTGAAACAAGATAAAAAAAACAATTAATCAAATTATAAATAACATTATGTTTCTGTACATAAATAATAGAAATTCTACAAATTCTCCTTACTTTATATTGTAAAAACATGAAGTTTAAAAATTATATAGTTGCTTTAATCACGACTACACTCAAATGACAAATCATTGAGGTAGAAAATGGGTTGCCATGTGATGCTTTATGAAGTTTCTTGAATGCTGCCAAAAATTGAATCTATTTAACCATTTATACAGACCCAAGATTGATGAATAAAAGGCACACGCATGTTAGTAGGCCCCATAAAGCAATTATATCATTAATAATATTGAAAGGTGACTAAATTTTATTGATTTAAATACAAAAAAAAAAGTATGGTATTCGAGTATTCGATGATACCCGCTTGATTGCTAATAACTGTTTACTCAAATATATTATACAATTTAACAAATATAATAGATACATAGTTAAAGTCGTCAAGTTATAGACTTTGATAGTTTTTTATTGGTTTTTAAGCAAGTTTAAAATCAGGTTTCTAATAACGTGTACTTTAACGCATAACTTCAATGCATAACTTTTAATCTTCTAAGTATTCACAATAGGTTTATTATAATATTATAAATATATTTTTTTATATTTTAGATAATACTTATGAATGGGTGTAGGTGGAAAACAGAAAAAATATTATTGTTCATCCGTATATTTTAAATAACACTATTCACTAATATTTTTTGAAGTGAAGAGTGAAGAAAAGAGAAAAATAAAAATAAAAACATAAAAATATTATTTAACTGAATAAGAGGAAAAAAATATTTTTTAAGATACGAGTATTCACATCTTATTTTTAAATTTTATTCTTATAACTACGACAAAATTTACTATTTTCTTGTTTAACTAAAAAATACGTTTTGTAATTTTATCATTATATTTTCTTTATAATACACACACAATTACTTTAAAAATATTAAGAAAAAAATTGAACAGTATTTAGTTAAATATACAATTTAATTAAATATACAAATAAACAGTAATAATTTTCATTTTACATATCACAGTCATTTCATATAGTGTAAATAACACACACATTCACATCCAGTTTTTTATATTTATACTATTGTATTTATCATATAAAATATTATAATTTTTAAGTATATTTATATATTATATGAAATGACTGTGAGGCGATTGACGAACACAGAGATTAAATCAAAGCATCAATGGCGATTGACGAAACACAGAGATCAAATCAAAGCATCAAACCAACTGAACTCGATTACGAATTACCTGAATCGGAGATATATCCGAAGCGAAAAACCGATCAGCAGAATACGACTCCTGAGTCATCTTCGTGCAGATCGACGACGACGCCAAACAAGCCCTAATATTCCCCCAATTCTCGTCATCCGTCACATGATCCCTCAACCACCGCGAATATCCACCCAACCGGTGCTCCTTATACCTCCGTCCGGCGACGGCGAACTCGCCGGAGGGCCGCGTGACGACAAAGGCGAGGATGAGGAGCACGAGGCCGGTGACGATGAGAGCGGCGTTGCAGAAGAGGTAGAAGGCGAGGAGGCCTTGTTTGTTGTAATAGGCGCCGATGAAGCCGGTGAGGGCGAGGAGGAGGAAGAGGATGCCGATGATGAGCACCGGCCACCGGAGCCACCGGATGCACTCGTTGTCCGGCTTCGAGGCCAGCCAGACGCCGGCGGTGATGATGGGGATGGAGCACAGGATGGCGATGGCGTTGAGAGTTGCGATGATGTTGTTGCTTAACGCCATTGCTGATCACAGTGAAGCACAGGGAGAATGAGGAACAAGAAGAAGATGAAGATGAAGATGAAGATGGTGGATGTGTATGTCATTGGGGACTTGGGGTTTTAGTATATGCTTTTGGTGTAGTGATTATTTTATTATGGTTTAGTGTAATTATTTTAATCTACCTCAAAAGAATTCATTAAATTGACACTTCAAATATATAATTATGGGTTCGGTTAATTAAACACTTTAATATATTAAATCAACGCCTTAAAATTTTTATACATGTAGTATAGCTTCATACGCGTCGTATAGAGGTGGGTCGTATAGAACTATATATGTCGTATGGAGCTATATGTGTCATATAGTCATCTGACAGCCCCCTGAATTTTTTCTCGTAGTCAGTATCGAAATTCGTTATACGCGTCGTATAGCTCTATATGTGTCGTATAGGGGGTCGTATAGGGTTGTATGGGACGTATAGCTCTCTGGCAGCCCTCCTGAATTTTTTTCGTTTTCAGTGTATTCGACCTTATACACCGCGTAGGGATCCATACATAACGTATAAGTGGTTTTATCTAGTTGGGTGTCTAGATATTAGGATTTAGGACCCATAATTAGACTTACAAGAGCATCATCTAGTGAGGTTAAACATAAATTACATATTTTCTTAACCAAAAAAATCAATTACATATTTTTTCTTTCTAAAACATATATATTACACATATATATTCATTTCATTCAACTTAAACTATTAAATAACTATTTTGCTTTGTTTTTAGTAAGAGATTTTATATTAATGTTTTATTATTGAAATTGTTTAAAACTTGTGACAACTGTTTTTGGTATTTGGAGATATAACTTTGGTTATCGGTTATTCTAGTTTTGAAATAAAGTTTAAACGAGATGTGATTTTTTTGTTTCTACTTATATAGAAGACTCGAACTTAAGAAACTATGTAATTGATAGTATTAAAAAGTGAAAATATTTTAGTGAAACATGAGTAAAATAATCATTCAATAAACAATTTTACTAAAATGGATAAATATGTAATACATATATGTTTTAGAAAGAAAAAATATGTAATTAATTTTTTTATTTTGTTAGATATGTAATTAATTACTTTAGTTAGAGGAAATATATAAATGCCCCCAAAAATTAATGTTTTTAAAAAAAATTTATCATTTTCTATTTCCTTCACATCAATCCTTTCTTTTCTTTACATCACATTTTCTCTTCTTAAAAACTTTAATAAACATCTTTATTAGAGATTTTTAAGAATTGAGTGAATACAAATAAGATTTTAAGGTTTTCTTTGTATTCGTTTGTTTAAGGAAAATAAGTTATTTATAAATTGTTCACAAATATTTATCAAACAAGTTTTTTTATTCGTGTTCATTTGTTAAAGAAATAAACTGTTCACGAACATTTACCGAACATAATAAACACAAATAAATGAAAACAACTACAAATAAATGTTCATGAATATGAACAAAATTTTGTCAAACTTTAACAAAAATTTAACTCACATAGCTGAATATACTTGACCTAATCATCATAAACATAATTAACATAATAATTAAGAAGTTTGTCAAGTTTTCGTAGAAACTTAAGGTTAAAATAGTCAAATGAGAGATATTGATAGAAACAATTATAATAACTGAGGTTTTAATTTATAAATGAAACCAGTAAACTAAAAGTATAAAATATAAAATCTTTAAATAAACAAAAATTTAAGAACATACTATCGAATATTCATGAACATAAATGAACGAATATGTCCTCCATTCATGTTCGTTTGCTTAACAAAACGAACACAATTTTCTTGTTTATGTTCATTTATATATTAAAAATTGTTTGCAAGACGTTCTATTGGTGGGCATCCCTATATAAACATATCGGAAGAAAACCACTTTTTAATAATTGTATGTATTAAATTTGTGTTGAATTTTTGGGTTTTCTATCTACTCATTCATATCTTTCAAGAGAGGCTTGATATCTAGTCAGGAGTTGAAGATATTTCGCAAATGAGTTCATTGTAGAACTGGACCACAAACTCATATTAATACACAAGTTACACGAACCTTTTATATATGTGGTTAATGTGTTACTACCAAATATATATGTAACCTAGGTTTAATATATGGTTTCATGTGCAAACACCGCCTTTTGCATCACCCAAAGGCAAATGCGCATTTACCAAAATTCTCTAAAGATAGAATGATTTCATGTATATCTTTTTTTATCATAAAACCTTTAGTAATATAGAGAAAACAACTTAATGCCTGTCCTGATGTCATGCTTTCAAAAAAACAGACATTTTGTTTCAAAATAGATGTTATAAAAGTGTCATATTCAAAAAGTTTTT
The DNA here is from genome assembly GCA_025506515.1 of Flaveria trinervia. Lineage (NCBI taxonomy): Eukaryota > Viridiplantae > Streptophyta > Magnoliopsida > Asterales > Asteraceae > Flaveria > Flaveria trinervia. The sequence goes on from CM046453.1 coordinate 1,130,729, forward strand.
TATTACAACTTCCACTTTTAATTATATTATGTTTATAAAATGTTTACTTTTTGAAAACACCAACTTTAAAGTATTTATATCTTTAGAAAAGTTTGATGTTTTAGAAAAAATCTTATTTTTTAAAAAATGTTTTTTTTTCAAAATAATACAAATAAAAAGATCTTTTTTTAATTTATTAAAAAACTATTTTAATCTAAAAAACTAAACAATATTATTAGTAATTAATATAATTATTTAATTTAAAAAACAAGAAAATTAAAGAGAGATGTAATGCTACCACATGTTTTACTTAGTTGTCATTTTATTAAAGTAAAAAGATTTATTTATTTGTGGTTTCTAACAAACTCAATTTTTTGCCTTTTTCTTATAATTTTAAATTTTAATCTTTTATGAAATTCCGAATATATCATTTTTTTAGTTTTTACATTTTGAGGTAAATCCCATTCAAAACATAATTATACATCATAATATACCAAGTTATCAACGCACAAACGTACAGTCATAGTTGATTCATGGTTCCGATTTTTACGTTCTTTTTTTCCTTCTCCAACTTTTAACATGTGATTTTTATAAAATCCAAATGTATAAGCACTTTTGTTTAATTTTTTTTAAACTATTTGTGAAATTTTTGTTGGGCATTCACTTTTCTCTCACATATCTACATTGTTTTTATAAGAAAGGGGATTAGGTCTCTACATCCACAGACCTTTATGATGACATGGAAGATAAGGCAGATATGTAAAATTATTTTGTGTATGTCATGGTGACATGCTTAACCGTATAATTGTACCGAAAAGAATTCATATTTATTGATGATCTAATACACTAAAAAGTCCTTAAAATAGTATGTTTAGCGAACAGTCGCACATATTGGAGTCATAATCATGAGCAACCAAAAAAGATTTCATCAATTGTGTATCTATGGATAAATCATCACATGTTATTAGCACCAAATTGCAGGTAAAAACAGAAATCTAGCTGGCATTCAACAAGAAAATTTTGTCAAGTTATCTAGATGAATATAAATAATTACCATTTCATCCTTGCAACAAAAAATCTTCCATCAGCATACATCTTTCAAAACTCATCAATGTCTTCATAGTTCAACCTCATAATTTAACAATATTAGAGCAAAATCTGGGAAGTGGCAAGCAGTAATGCAATACACATGAAGAACAACAGCTAGAGATAGATCTGCAAGACACCCGGAAATAGAGACTTTAGCATTGCGTTTGTAGAGTGGCATAGAGTAAAGGGCTATTCGGCATTGAGTTTCAAAGTGACTATCTGATTATTGTGTTTTCAAGTTGCAGAGTGTAACAGATAATCTGATTATTTGGGGGTCAAATAATTGGTTCTAGGGTAGTAGCAACTAACTGATTCTGATTGTTTTGAGGTCATTTAACATATAAATCCTTAAGAATTTAGGATCTCCTAAACGCTAAAGCAATTCACCATTTCATTATCAGAACTTCAAACTTGCAAAAGCATATACAAACACTATCTTCTGCAACTAGTTTGGTTACAGTTGACTATCTGATTCTGGTTATTTCATACCATATATTCACTTTTTAAACACAATGCCAAACACCTGTAAGTTCACATTCACACACACAGAAAACTTACAAGATTACAGGGATACAACACATATACACTCAAGAGAAACTCCAAGATCTGAATTTGCAAATTCCACGGCGACCTTCTTTAGAGATTCACGTATGGATTGCACGAAGGAAAGAACGGCGGGAACAAGTGACAAGTCTTCATTACGTTCCTGCATAATTTATTTCATCTTTTTCTTAAGTAATGTACTAGCCAAAGAACTAGTTATAATATTTTAATGAACATCAATGATACTTGAGAAAAGTTTCAAAATAAGTAAATTATTACCACATCAGCAAGACGGTCTTCAATACCTCCAAGACTAGTATTGGTAGGCATGAATATCTTCCTGTAAGCAGATCTCAAGCTCCTGATCTATATTGTGCAATTGAAAGAGTTACCACTACTATAAGTTTAGTTCAAGTGATATATATGAACAGATAAGAACAGGAGAATCATTTATCGCATGCATCTTTAACCCACATTTTTGAGAAAATTAAAATAATTTACATCCCTATCCTACAAGTACAGTTACAGACTTCAGATTATAACAGTGGAAGCTGGTGAAGGCGTAGTAAACTGTGACAGAGATACATGAATAGAGGTGGCAATTTCAACCCATGTAGTTATGAACAGGTTGTCAGGTTGATTCGTTTTATGTTCTATCTCTAACAAGCCAAATTAAAAAAGTCAAAAGGTTTAACTGAAAAGGATACAGGTCAAATGGGTCAAAAAGGTCAAACAGTTTGACAGCATCCAAAATGTATTTTAAAGCTTACAATTTTCTAAATATTTATATTCAAAAATTAGACTATCAGTAAAATATTACATTTTTTGTCATCACATATAACACACAAATAACTTACAAAACATTTAAGAAGCGGAAGCTAACCTCTGTAAGTGAGAACCCACTTCTTCGAAGACCTTCTAGATTCAAACCACGTAGCTCTGCTCTGTCTCCAGCCACCATGGTGTACTTGGGTACATCTTGTGAAACCTAATGTATACCAATCAAAATTTCAGAAATTTAAACCTCTATTAAGCAAAATGCAAGCAGATGATTCACATACAATATTTAACTCAAAATTAAGAGATCACCTTTTATGTAGTATCATGTTGTTTATAAAGGGGTGTGCATAAAAAAAGGTTATAAAAAGCCGTAGTTTGGTACTTTGGTTTATAGATTTTCATGAAAACCGAAACTTCAGGTTCAGCTTCAGCTTTATGTGGAAAAAACGACCAAACAGTTTTTGTACAAGATCAAAATGTGGATGTTTGCTCTTTAGTATATTAACTGTCTCATTTCACCCTATCATCCGCCATAAACTTCTCATCACCCTTTAACCTTACCATACAAGCTATTAGTTTCGTGTGAGTCTAAGAAAGATAACATGTGTAACTGGCATCAAAATGTTGCTTGTTGGCTGATATTATGATCCACGGTGTTGCTTTTTAGGCTTAAATGGCTTAAGCCCAAAAAACTGGAAAATGAAAACTGAAGCTGATCCTACCGTTTTCAAGGTCCCTGAAACTGAACTTTTCCTATTTGGTCTCAGTTTTAGGAAAAAAATGAACTGACCAGACCCATGCACACCAAATGACTAGGTATTGATACAATATAAAAGATAAATGGTTGACAAGAATCTTACCACTGAACCGCCACCTACGAAACAGAAAGAACCAATATTGCAGAACTGATGAACAACAATGGCACCAGCAGTGTGTGCATGGTCCTACAAGAAGACTTGTAAACCAAACTTCAATTTGACCATAGGATACCAAAATCGATCACATACAACTAGAGGTGGAAAATGGGTAGGTCAGGTAACCGGTCAAATCAGGTCAGGTTAACCCTGAATTTTTTTTGGCTTTCCTTCTGTTGCTATGTATAGATAATTGATGTAGTACATAGGCTTAAATAAGTATATTATTAAGATATTAACCAAAACCTTTTTTCTACTGAATATCTATTCGGGCCTCTTCTTACTTTTGACACATTTTAGCAGTTCTTTTTTAACTACCTGTTTGATCCACTAGATATAAAAAATAACCCCAATCTACCCATTTCCAAGTAAATGGGTCAAATTTACCACATCTACATACGTAGATCAAAATAATCCAAGGACTAACCTCCACCGATACATGGCCTGCTAAGAGGGTGCTATTTGCAAATATGTTGTTGCTACCCACTTTGCAATCATGGGCTATATGACAAGATCCCATGATAAGATTGTTATCGCCAATAACCTAAATTATACAATTCTTCAATTCAAGAACAATAATAACAAAAGCTTTGTTTTGGTGGTAAAAGGAGCTTAGCTCAAGTGTATGAATACCAAAAGGGAAGAAAGTATTCACATACTGTTCTGTCAGAAGGTTTTGAAGAACGATGGATAGAAACATGTTCTCTAATCTCGTTGTTATCACCAACTTGAAGAAAGCATTCGTTACCTTCCTGAAATTTAATAGTGAACTCCATAACATTATGACTCTAGATCTCTTGGACTTTATTTGTGTATTTTTGGCAAATAAGTTTCCTGTATCATTCTGATCAGAAGATAATCTGAACATGTTTGAACTTTTTGGTTTAATGCACATGGACACCTAATCAGAGAGACAAAGTTGTTTTCATCTTTTCAAGATTTTTAATGGCATGTTCATCATCCGGCATTTTTGGCCAAAATTGTCCAAATAAAACCATATACATAATTTGGTAGTCTATAAAATAGTTTCAATACATGGGTAGCCTTAAGAAAAGAATTGAATACTTTATACTTTATGTGGCCTCCATATGTATTTTCCCAATTCTTTTCTCAAATTTCGATCTACAACAAAACTACTTATTTCCCACCCCGCTCGACCAACCAATTTTGCCACCTCGTCATCATATAGAAGACAAATGAATGCATGAATGAAAGAGCACCAAAATGATCTACAATCTGACAACCTTATACTTCATATCCTGGCATTTGATGCCAACAACAGCATGATGACCAATCACATTGTTGCAACCGATGATTGTCTTTCCGGGAATGTTATCTCCAACAACCGCCCCACTGTTTGACAATAACAAACAAATAAGAATCAAGGGCTAGAGGAACAGTTTTTAGCAAAAACAATAACTGCACAATCTGAATTTAACCTCATCAAGATGCATTTCTCTCCCAATTTTGTGTTTCCAAAAACATGACTTCCAGGATAGAGTTTACAATCATTTCCAACCACTACTGAAGATCCCACTGTACAAAAGGGGCCAATAGAAACACCCTGCAAACTAAAAGGTTTGTATCATTATATATCTTACAGGAAAATTTAATCACTCGGTGATTTAAGGTAATCTCAAACATGAATTGGCAGGACAAGAAAAACTGAAACCAATTTATAATGATTGTCATCACTCTAGCATTTTGTGATTTCACTAATCACTACCTTTTACCAGGTATATTAAGCAACATATACACTCACAATTGTACTGTCTTCTGTTATCTTTTGGCAGTGTAGATAAAAACTATAACTTAATACATATAAAAGTCTCTTATGAAATAAACCAATAATTGTAAAAAGGTTGCTAAATTTAATCCCAATACTTCAAGTTCAATTATATATAACCACCTTGAATCGAACTTATAACTCACATTGTGGTTTTTAAGGCCCCTTAACTTGCAGATTGTTCTTACACAATTTCCTCTTCTAAGCTTTCAATCAAACATACAGCACAAATGCAAGGTTCCAAATAATCCCCTTCAAAAACTATGCATTACTTTCCCCACAAACATAAAACCTAACTCTAACTCAAAGCAAACACTAATTACTTGTTGATCTCCATGATTACATATCAGCAAATGATTCCTAAATTGTTATCACTCATTAGCAAGTAGGCAACAAGTATTACATTTCATCAATAACATGATTAACATCTAAACATACCTGACCTATGATTGCATTAGGATGAACAACAGATGTAGGATGTATGAAGCTAGGGTTTGTTCCATCATCATTATCGTCTTTACAAGCGCCCGAAGCATCTGTTAATAATAATTACAAAGGTTACTTCATATGAACACATACAGAATGAAGGATGATATACACAGAAGATGATTTACAGCTGAGAGTAGAGAGCTGTTGACGATAAAGTTGCCGGAGTAGACCAACGGCGAGCTGACGCCGGCACCTGAGGGGTGAAACTGCCATTTTTTGAAAATGGGTAGCTTTGTTAGTAACTTATATTAATAAGAATAAGTTACACATTTAGCCCCTATAAGTTTTAACATGAGATATTTAACCCCTTTAAAAGCCAAGTTTCCTAATACTACTCCAAACATAAAATGAACTTGACGCGAAAATAATTCGTTTTTGATTTTGTTGTGTTTGTTTTTGAATTTTTAACCAGCTTAATGAATCGGTAGTGCTTGGTTTGAGATAAAGTAACAAGTTGACCCGTCAATTGTATTTTAATTGAAACAAAATTTATAATTCTTAAGTTTAACTAGTACATACGTTATTGTTATTTTTAACTATTTTATGGTTTTATTATACAGAGTTATACAAGTTGTTTATAACTTTACTAACAAATGTTTACAGTCTGTTTTATAATTTGTTTTACTTGCTTACAACCAATCAGTATGTTTTGATATTTGTTTACAACTTGATTGCAACTAACACAGCCTCACTTGTCTGTCTATTTCTCTGTGTTTAAATAAGCAGGTTACTAGATTCATTAATGCAGAAGCATTTAGATTTAGTTAGATTGAAAACCAGTGAACGGAAATAAGGATGGACGGTTAATGGATGAAATAACCATGCATTTATGTTAAGAAATCAAGCAATAGGTAAACTTTGAGAGTAGATTTTAGAAAGGCTTACGTTCGATAGTTAAAACATGTATAAGAAACGAATAAAATTGTAAAAATATATTTCTGTTAAGGACTGAAAAGGGAAAGGTAATAGTTAAAGGGTTAAAGTGAAAACCAGATAATAAACCGCTTTCTTTATGTTAAGAAAGCGGTTCATCCCCACTGTAACGGGCCACCGGCACGGCGGAGCACGATGGTGAGAACCGCCGGCACCGGCGTCTCCACCGCACCGACGTTGAAAAGAGAGAACTGCACACGCACCAAACACGACTCTGCTTTCTCCGATTGGAAGGTGATATTCGCTTTCTGTTTTACTTCCCAACTTATAGTTTGCTTTTGAAGTAGATCTAGATTTATGAAATTGTTTTTCTTTGAATTCTGAATTTGAGTTTGAGTTATTCGTAATCAATAGTTTGCTCAGCTTCGATGTGATTTTGGATATGAACAGCTATGGTACAGTGATTCGAGTGATCGAGTCCTTGGTTCATTCGAGTTTGATTGCTACATGTTTAATCGTATTTTTTTATAACAAATGTATGTATGCACACGCTAACCGATACATATTGTGTATTTAAGCTTATTTGGATAATTGATGAGTTAGTTAAGGAGGAAAGCCAATTAGATCTTGAATTTCATGCTTTGGGTTTGAGCTTGAACAGAATTACTTACGAGTTGTATTAGAAGCAATGAAATTCTACTTTTATGTTTGGATTTAAGGCTCATGTGCTTGAAGAAACTGAGCTCGATTCTGTCTTCAGTTTCACTCCAAACAGTGGATTGTAGTTGGCCTGTATACGCTGACATATGGTGGTATTTGGAGGTTAAAATCTAATGTTTTGACTTCTAGGTTTCAATATCGCGTTGATTTAAACTGGTTTTACTACAAGTTGACGCCTTGCCATCAACCAGTTAAACTTCCGAAAACCTAAACAAACAAACAAACTTACCTAGCATATCTACTGCTTAGGGAGGGTGAAATGAAAACAAACCTTTCCACTGTCACAGGATGAAAGAGAGGCTGCTCCGGATGGGGCCTGCGGCAAAAAAAGAAAAAACGAAAAAAAGGGAACTACTTGTCTTATAAACCTATAACATATAACAGTAGAAATAGGCAAAATAGAACAAGAACAAAGAGAACTAATCAGGTAGGAAGAAGCTAAGACACTGAAAGGCAACAGCTAGGTATCACCAATATACTTCCCTAAACTTCCTAACACCATTTTAACTCAATTTTGTGTCCTTATCTTACTCCAACATTGCATCTGTTTTTAATCTATACTGTGATTATAATTCATATTTGATTGTATGTATGTATGTTAATCTCCAGATCCTTATTGGGGCTTGTGATTGGGAGGATTACTTGTTGAACAAGGAAGGTGGAGAGAGATACAGGACTCACAATCTACCAAACTGTGCTTCTTGTCCAGGGCTTTATGAACTTGGGATTACTGTTTCAGTCACGCAAACAAAGGGAAAGGTTATCAGCAAACTTAATTCCAAAAGTGTAATTCCTGTTTATCTTGGGCAAGCTGATAATGTTAGGACTAGACTTCAGCAGTATGGTAGAGATGGTGATCATTTGGAAAATGGCTGGTCAAACGGCAAGCAAAATGACCGAAAGTCCTCGGATTGTTCTCTGACATATTCTCATATGGATTTGCCATCGCATTTAGGTGGGCTCCGGTAAGAAACGTTTCTGATTCTGAATTTGCCTTTTTTATTGCATGATGGAGACCATTGATTAACAAGTTTCTATTAATTGTATAATATCATTATGCTAAGGGAGTGTCACCTCTAGGTTTAAGGCTACAAGCTGTTCAAATGGCTTATTGAAACTGTGTCATCCTTTGCGATATTAAATGGTCTTACATGATTTTTTAAGAAAATTTGTTAATGCTATAGTTTTTTTTTTATTTTACAGATGGAAAGTAAAAAGGATGCTGAGAAAACTGAGTCCCAACTTTTGAAAACCTTTGATTATGCATGGAACCGAGGTATGAATGGAGAGCGTCGTCCTAATGACATACATAAAATGCTCGATGATACTGTTCCCAATCCTAAACGGGTCCTTTCGGTATTCAAGAAGATTCGTGTCTTCCCTCCCAAAGAAGTAGGCCTTAGAATCAAACATTGTGACCCGCCTGCTTTGGAAAATGGATCCAGCTTTTATACCAAGCAAAATGACACAAATACCCTTGCTAAAATCTTCAAGTTTGGTAGATCAAGGCCTATATTAGTATCAAAAGACTATAACGTGAACAACTATAATGTCAATATATGTGGCGTATCCTTGGGTCATGGGTCCGTATGTATAAGACCTCCTATTGAAGGAAGAAAAAGATGTGTTGACCACAAAGGGATGAAAGTCAATGCACGTATAAAGCCTCGTTTAGATTTAGAAACCGGGACATGTTGCAATTGGCAAAAGGGTTGTGAAGAAATAAAAAAAGAGGGGATGATGGTCAATGAGAAAAATTCAAGTATATCGGACACGGATTCATTGACTTGTGCAGCTATTACACTTAGTGGTTCCTGTTGTAGAAGAAAACCAAGTAATAATAGCAAGTTTTGTTGGCAGCATGAAACAACAAAGCCCAAGATGAATCACTAATCTCACAAATCAAACTAATATACGTTCTTCTTCATCAACCAATGGATTGAGAATTGCTTGAAGATCATATCGACTCTCATTCATCGGAAGACGTCATTCTGTACGCCTGCAAAAGGTATGTATACTGTATACATACAAATATACAAACCATATGATCCATAGTTTCTATATTTACATTATAATTATTTGTTGTGTGAAGGTGTGTGTAGTTTTCCCATTGCAATAAGATAGATTTGGTGTCTGTTTGTGACTTTTTTGTTTCTAAAACATGTTGTTAGACAATAAAATGATGTAAAAGTAGTTTATCAATGATGTTTAATCATGTTAACTGTCTTGCAACATCATTTTTTTAAGTTACTGATAATAATTAATTGCATAAAATAGTCATACCATGTGAAAACGTATGCTTTAAAATATGCATGCATATTGGATAGTTAAGGTTTAACTTCCCTCATTGTGTCTAGCATAAACTTGACACAAGCTCATTTATGCTCAGTTTTATCGTGTTTGAGTACAAAGGAGATGATTTGTATGAAACAAAATTCCTTTTTACACCACACACTCTTACCTGTAAATATTGTACCATATGGTGTTATAATCACGTCTTATTATGCAAGCGTCAAAACGTTGAATTTTTAAAGCTCTGCTTCGAGTCAAGTTTGTACTAGTCGAACTTTATTTGAATTGAGCATGCTTAATCAAACATGGTCTCTACTTGATGCATTCAACCTTTCAAATTGAGTTGAAGCTTACATCACAAAGCCTTGTTGAGCTAGAGCTCATATCATAAGGGCTTGTCGAGTTATTTAATTGAGTCGTGCTTATATCATTAAGACTTGTCTTATTTATCTATATAAGTTAAAGCTAAACCTAATGTATTCAATAATCAATACAACTCGAGCCTTGTCTCGGCTCATTGTAACGTTGCCCATTTACAAAACTTGACCAAACCAAACTAGGAAACTCCTAAAGATCACTGTAACCCTTAACCAACTTGTATTCCACCGGTATTGTATTAAAACTTATTCTGTCTCAAACTAAACATTAGTCTGGACTCGAACATTTGGGGTTAGTGATTTAATTCTAATTGCTTGCATACCAATTGGACTGGGTAATTGGACATGATTATACTGTCTCTGTCTGTTTGGCCCTTTTTCTTTTAAATCTCATTTGATGATAACTTTAGTATCGTAGATTTCATATTTTGTTTCTCCACATTTTATAAGATATTAATGTTTCAAATCCAAGAAATGGTTATATATTATTAATATAACTTATACATGACGTCATCTGTCTAGTCGATCAGTTTGACGAGTAGACCGATATAAGTAGTTCGTTTAAAAAACAGAAATGACATTTATTCTACAAAACAAATGAAAGCTGGTAACTTTTAACTTAATGACATATACTGATTATTCTCATCAAATAGTATAGATACAAGTCTCACAAAATAAACAGCAAACAAAGTTTAAAAGTATATTAAAAAGGAAGTTTTTACATGGTTTTATCCTGTGATTTCGAGACCGGATCGGACCAACCGGTTGAACCGGTCCGCCCGAGAATCTGAGGGTGGCCCGAACCGGTTCAGGGCAGTTCATTTTGTAGTGGTTGGACCGGCCAGTTCCGTCCTGAACCGGTGGTCAGACCGAATTTTGACTTATTTTTTGGATTTTAATGTGTAAAAATGAGAAATTGAATAGTAAATTAGTATGTTGGATGTATGATTATTGTTAAGGTTTATATATAATTATAAAATACACACATAAATTATTTATGTTGAATTATATGTATAACTATATATATAATATACTATATATATAATTATGACGTCATCCGGTTTTTTAATCCGGTCAACCAATCCGGTCACAAAACCAGTAAAAGACCGATTCAATGTCTGATTCAATTTTAAAAGCATGAGTAAATTACAAAAAAAATCATTTATGTATATATCAATTTGCAAATTAGATCCTTAATATTTATTAATTACACTAAACATCTTTTATCAAATAGGTTTATAACATATAAGGTCCTTTACTCTAAAATAGTGTTAAAACTTCTATTCAAGTATTTAAATATGACAAATTACCTTTATTAATAAAAAAAAACTAGAAGAAAGTGGTGGGATCGTACTTCATCTTCACACCCCAAATCAAACACCCCCCACCGCAATCTAATCTTCTTCGATCTTCAACATTATAAAAGTGGAAAATCAATGTTTTGTATAAAGTGGAAATTAATGTTTGTATGTATAGATCACCTCTGTCTTTTCACCGCCGATGATCGTATCAAAATTCTTTGGTGGTTATATCCCATACACATCTCCTTGTAACACTAGCTTAAGTTTTGGTGAGTTTCCGTTGAAGTTAAAGAGTGAAAGCGTAAGAAAAGAATAAGTTTTAAATTTGATGAGTTTTCAAATGTGATGGCTCTGATGATAAAAAATTCATGATGAAAATTCCACAAGGAATATAATCAAAAAGATCCCATTGAAGAACACACATAATAATATTTGATGAAAATGTGTGTTTACATATTTTCAAATGCTTTTGATGATGACTGATCTAGTAAATCAAATTAACCAATCTCAATAGCATTCCCAACCAATGTCATGAGTCCATCATCATCATCCATGGCTAACTTTAATCATCACCAGTGATCTCTCCATTATCTCCATCTTCATATTTCACAAAATCATCTTTGGATATGAAGGTTCCATACTTCCACGAGAGAGAGAGAGAGGGGGGGTGAGAAGAGAGATGAAAGTAGCTTAAGATATTGTTATTTCTTTTTTTATTTTTTTTAAATTTATAAAGAAAGATAAATTTGTCATTTCTAATATAAATATAACCTTAGCTGGTAGAAAGGATCTAACATGTTACAAACTCCTTATATAAAGAACGTGTAACGTAATTAACTAAGATTAATGACCAAACCTGAAAGTTTATATATATATATATATATAAACACACACAAAAAGGATGTTTTGTATAATTTACTCTAAAAACATTGGTTTTCTCACTCAACTTGAAAGCATTAAACTTGTGGCACAGGCGAGTCCCCCCTTACAAAAAGAAACTTGCGCCCCATCACCCATCATATCCCATTTTCTAAACCTTAACGTGTCATCTCCTCGTTAAAAACAACACCGTATAGCCACCACCAATGCCCGCCGGCGAATCCCGCCACCAATCGCCGCCGCACACGGCGGACCCAGACGAAGAATCGTCATGGGTCTGGGCGGAGATCAAGGCGGAGGCCCGCCGTGACGCCGAATCGGAGCCGGCGTTAGCGAGCTACTTATACTCCACCATACTCTCACACTCTACTCTCGATCGTTCACTCGCTTTTCATCTTGGTAATAAGCTCTGCTCATCTACGTTGCTTTCGACTCTTCTGTACGATCTCTTCCTCAACACGTTTTCCGGCGACCCTGATCTCCGGTCCGCCGCCGTTGCGGACCTACGCGCCGCTAGGTCGCGTGATCCGGCTTGTGTTTCGTTTTCGCATTGTCTGCTTAATTACAAAGGGTTCCTTGCTTGTCAGGTTAGTTTTCAACAGTTTATACCACCAGAGAAAGGTTAATGCGCAAAGTGTTTTTATGGCCCTCTGGGGCATTTCAGGGTAAGTTTTTCGTCAAATTCGGGCCAAAAATCGTCTGAAACAATTATACTAGTTCTAAACAAGCCTAGAATCGACTTAAAGTAGATCAAAACAAGCCTAAAACATGTCTAAAACCTGTTCAAAGTTGTAATTTATGTGTCTTGTTTATAAAAGAGCTCTTTTTTTAAGGTCTTTGTGTCTAGGCTTAAGACTTACTCTTTGTGTGATGAATGCGCCTTTGAAAGTTATGGTTTATTATCTAGAAATGTGATTTTTGTTGCAATCTTTTTGGGAAACCAGGATCAGTTGTGTCATAGTTTCTGATTTTGTTGAATTTTGTGAGGAACTTAGATCTTGTTGTTTTGGTATTTAGTTATCATAAAATTCAGAACCATACTCAGTTTTGAGAAAAAATCAAACATTTTGAGTTTTCCATATGCAATGATCACTTTAGATGCACATTCAAAGACAATCAAGATGGTTGAAATCTTCTTCCTGACAATATAGGCATGTTATTTGATAGTAGTCAAGCGAGCAAAGGCGCACACCTAGACGCCCAGCAGTCTTGCGTCCATCAAGGCTTAGACGTACTCACGTACATTTTGGCCAAATTCCACCAAACATCTAAAAATGGATTGGAAGTTTGGAACATGTCTAAACAGTTTAAATCAGTCTAAAACATGTTAAAACCCCTAAACATGACATGTTTAAACAATGTGCCTTACTTTAAAAAAAACGTTCGCTTTTTAAGTGCCTTGCGTGTAAGCTCAAGCCTCATTCTTTGCGCCTTTGACTACCTACCTAATCTTGACGAGAACAGCAACAATTTTGACTTTTGGAGGGTAAAATAAAATTCATTCCTTTTCTGGGATGAAGAAACAATGTGGGTGGAGAATCTAGTTATTCTTCTACTTCTTTTAGTTAATAAATCCATTCTTTTTATGGAAGTTTAATAGTCTTTTGAATTTTTCTTAAAGATTTTTAGAAGTGAGATCTTTGTGGTACTGTGCTTGTTAGCAGGCTATAGGATTGTATCGAGGTGATATTAAACCATGGCTCAAGGCTATAGGATTCGTTTTTATGTTCTTATTGAATTGACATATAGAGGTGGTAGTGTTGACACATCTACGTATGGAATAAGTTGATACCGATTATGTTTTATCTTGAACGGGCCAAACAAGTAAAACAAAAGGATTAACTAAAAAGGAAACAGGTCAAAGGGATTTAAACAAGTCTGATATGATGTCATTTGAAATAGTATTTGTCTTATAACTATATTTGACACATTAGAGTCCTTACAGAAAGAATAGGAAAAAATAAGTGTGTTTAAGCCTTTTGTTAAATATGTTGGTCTATGGTTTGATCAGGCTCACCGGGTGGCTCATAAATTATGGACCCATCCCGCAAACCACTAGCCCTGGCTCTACAATCTCGAATCTCTGATGTCTTCACTGTAGACATTCACCCGGGTGCTAAACTCGGTAAGGGAATATTATTCGACCATGCGACAGGTGTTGTCATTGGTGAGACTGCGGTTATAGGCAACAATGTATCAATTCTCCACCACGTGACCCTAGGGGGGACAGGCAAGGCTGGCGGCGACCGCCACCCGAAGATTGGAGATGGTGTGTTAATTGGTGCAGGGGCGACTATTTTGGGTAATGTCAAGATTGGTGCTGGAGCAAAGATCGGGGCGGGGTCGGTGGTCTTGATCAACGTGCCGCCACGAGCCACTGCGGTCGGGAATCCGGCGAGGTTGGTTGAAGAGAAAGAGGGATCAAAGGGTGAAGAATGCCCAGGGATGTCTATGGATCATACATCATTCTTATCACAGTGGTCTGATTACACTATATGAGATAATCTCTATGGAGTAAATGGTTCTCATGTTTTCCATTTTGGAAGTATTCTAGTTTTAGGGCATAAGTGTATCCTGAGTGGCTAACTGGATTTTAAAATCTCTCTTTACGTATCTATATGTATGTATAAAAACATATAGAGATAATAAATAAATTGGGTGTAATTATAAAAACATATAGAGATAATAAAATAAATTGGGTGTAAATTACAATGTCTAGGAATAGGAGGTGATGTGATAACATTGGTGGAGATAGTGTTTACTCATTTGTTTAAAGTTTTACAATATAATAGATTATTTGTTATTGTATTAAGTTTACCCATTTAGGTTACAAACTTATAAACTCTTTGAACTTCTTTTTCTCTTATTATAGTGTTTCATTATTATATTGTTTCGATGTGGTTATTTTTACCGAAGTATTGATGTAAAATTCACTCAAAATAAAATTGTGCATAATAATATATAAATAATCAAAACTCAAACATATAAACCTTTAAAACCTGTTTTAAGGTTTTTATTTTTATAATTTTTTTGGTTTTCTTTACAACTGTTAGAATAAAATATTTTATAAAATCAAATTTTACCATTACGACGTATTTAATCTAGATTTAGTGTTGTAGTGTATGAGTTCACCCACTAGCAATTTCTAGAAGATATCATTTAGATTAAGACATCTATAACTTCTAACAAAACCATGTTTACGATTTGTCCTTCTCTTAACCTGTATTTTTGTTATTTTTTATTTTATCTTGAAATCAAATTTTCTTTTAAAAAAGTATTATAATAATTTAAATACTCATATAAATTTTTCTCTCTTATTAAAAAAATCTTATTATTGATATGTTTCTTTCTCTTATCTAACTTTAAAAAATTCAAACTATCTTTTTTAGAATAGATTATATGAAACAAATTAGAAATTATATTTTTAATCAAAATCTAAATAACAAGAACTAAAGTTTTATATAATATAAAATTTTTTAAAACACTAAACATTTTAAACAAAATCTATAATTTCTAATAAAGCAAAAAAAAATTTTTTTGACACTTGTCCTTCTTTTAACTCATGTTTTTGCCACTTCTCATTTTTTAAACATCCTCAAATCAAATTTCACATTAAAAGGGCATTATAGTAATTTAAATACTTATATAAATTTCTCTCTCTTATTAAAAATAAATCTTATTAATTTTTATATTTCTTTCTCTTATCTAATTAAAAAAATCAAACTACATTTATTTAGGATAGATTTTATGAAACAAATTAAAAATTACATCTTTTAATCAAAATCTAAATAACAAGAAACTAAAGTATTCTATAATATAAAATTTTCTAAAGCACTAAATATTTTTAAACAAAATATTTTAAGTTGTTTTGTTTTTAAAAAAAATTATAAACAGGTGAAATATTTCAAAACAATCTTATT
This sequence comes from Flaveria trinervia, assembly GCA_025506515.1. NCBI lineage: Eukaryota > Viridiplantae > Streptophyta > Magnoliopsida > Asterales > Asteraceae > Flaveria > Flaveria trinervia. Next base: position 1,146,671 of record CM046453.1, read on the forward strand.
AAAACTACCAAAATATTACAAACCAGATTTTTTAAAAAACAAGTTTTATATAAAAATATATTTTCTATAATAAATCTTAAAATGAATGTTTAAAAATAAAATTTTTTACATAAGAGATTTAAAAATGGTATAACTTTTTTAATTCTTGAACTAAAGTATATATAACTTTAATTATATTTTACATTAAAATATTATAATTAATGTAGTTATTTATACAAAAATTAACATCATATTTTATCTTCAAACATGATTTTATAATACATAAGTTTTGATTAATAATAATTTAATATTTTATTTATTAAATTTGTGTATTATACGAAGACTAGTCTAGTATTTTATATACCAACAATTTTTAGTTCAAAGTGTTTGGGATAAAGTACTTCAAAACTTTCTAAAAATAGAATGAGTTTTTAGGTTTATGTCTCACTCATGACAAATAAACAAATAAAGAAGGATTTTAGGTGGGGTTAAAAAGATTTTTTTTACCCAAGATGATTTTTCTTCTAATAGTGATATCGGTTTTTTACTCGAGACACGAAGATAATCGGTTGAGACAGTGGCCGGTTATCCTTTAGCTGTTAAAATAAGATGTATTATAAATAGTAGAGTTAAGTACGATTTTAACAAGTTTTTGTTAAAAATAACAAAAAAATTCAAAAGATAAAGATCATCAATTTCCTTCAAAAGTTTTATGAGTTGTTTTATTTCAGTTCAAAAGTTTTATTAATTGGTTTAAATTTTGTTCAAAATAATAAATCTTTTAGAGTGAAATTAAAACATCATATAAATTTTTTGAAGATAAATTAATTTTTTAATTTTTTAAAAGAAACTTAGTTAGTTTAGTTAGATTTGAAACACATTGAAATTAATTCTAAATAGGATAGCTATTTTAGACGGAACGACACCGTTGCAATAGATATTTCGTCCTTTCTGTATGAAGTTATCATCTCCTACATCAACGAAACAGAGCTCTAGTTGTTCATCAATGGCGTCATCTCCTTCTTCAATCCAATTCAAATTTCACACACCAAGGCAACCCAAATTCCCATTTCCCACACCCCTCTGCACCACATCACGAAACAACGCCACCACACGCACCACCAATCGCCGCCGCATCCCACCACCAAAGCCACCATCTCTCCACAAAACCACCACCAAAACCCCAAACCCCACAACCCCATCTCCACCAAAGGATGTAGACCTAACAACTCTATGCAAAAACGGCTCAATTCAAGAAACAATCGAGTTAATGACCCAAGGTGTTCCCGCAGCGTACGATGTGTTTGAGAGTTTATTGGATTCGTGTGATGAAATTGAATTGGGGAAGAAGGTGCAACAGCTTTTGATTCGATCTCCCTTCTATGGTAATGTGAAATTGAACTGTAAGTTAGTGAATATGTATGTGAAATGCAAGAGTATGAGGGATGCACGCAGGGTGTTCGACAGAATGCGTGAACGAGAAGATATAACATTATGGCATTTGATGATTAAAGGGTATGTAGATGATGGTGATTTCGATGCGGGTTTGTTGTTATACAATCAAATGAAAGATTTGAGATTGACTCCAAATGGGGAGACTTTTAGATTGGTGTTACTAGCTTGTGGTGATTCAGTTCAAGAATGTTTGAAACACTTCAAATCGATGAGGCGCGAGCATAATGTAATTCCAGAAATCGAGCATTATTTAGTGGTGATCGATGTTTTGGGGAAAGCCGGGCATGTAAATGAAGCTATGGAGTTTGTTGAAGAAGTACCCTTTGAACCCACCGTCGAAATGTGGCAATCTTTGATGAGTTATGCTCGAATTCATGGTGATATTGAGCTTGAAGATCGTATTGAAGCGATTATGGCACCATCAATGGTGTCACTTGATGATAAACTTCCATTACCAAATGGGAAACAATCTTTGGTTAATATGCTTGAAGGGAAGAACAAGGTGAATGAGTACAGAAACACAGATTTGTACAAGGAAGATGCATATGAGAAACTAAGGGGATTGAGTGGTCAAATGAGAGATTATGGGTATGTGCCCGACACGCGTTATGTGCTTCATGACATTGATCAAGAAGCTAAAGAGCAAGCGTTGATGTACCATAGCGAGCGGTTAGCTATTGCGTATGGTTTGATCAGTACGCCTGCACGATCAACTCTTAGGATCATCAAGAATCTTAGGATATGTGGTGATTGCCATAATGCTATCAAGATTATGTCTAAGATTGTTGGGAGGGAGCTCATTGTAAGGGACAACAAGAGGTTTCATCATTTTAAGGATGGCAAATGCTCTTGTGGAGATTATTGGTAAATCTTTGAAGAGATGATTGTATAAAAAGATAACCAAATTTGCTCTGATTTCTATTTAGATAAATAACTTATGTAGACCATCAAATATCAAAGCTCAAAAAAATAATAATTAAGGGGTTGTATAGCTTGTTCCCTAAAGTACATGTTAGGACCAAAATTCCTTATTTTTTTTCTGCATTTGTTTATATTTTTCATTAATATGCTAAACAAACACAAATGACACACGCTTGTATAAAAAAAGATAAACAAATGAACATATAATGAAAATACATAAACAAGCAAACAACGTGTACTTGAAAGTTCGTCTAATTAAATGAATAAATGTTCAACATTAACGAACTAACTGTCAATTGAACATATGTTCAACATAAATGAACTAACCATCAAATGAAAAATGTTCAATGTAAACGAGCTAACTGTCAAAAGGTTCAATGAACATGTAGTTTGTTTACATCCCTAATGACAGATACTACAAGTACATCAGTAGTACATTGTTTTGATCTTAACATGTAACATATACCCTGCTGCATTATTCTTTATCTAAGCAATTATGGTGAGGTATACTTGTATCTATACATTATACACACTGCCATAAGACCTAGGCTCAGGTTATACAAGACTCAAATGTACAGATGTTAATGGCCTCAATGCTAACAAAAAAGAATATTATGTTGGGAGGTTTAAGGGGCAGATTGTGATGAGGGCGATGTTGATGTTTGACTCTCACTTTGGTTTATGGTCTCTTCAACAATGGAATTATCTCTGGGTGGGACCCCCAAGTACGCTTTCATAACGTCATAGACGGTAAATCCAATTGCAACAGACGGTACAACCTGAAAATCAACAGATTTGCATGCCAAATTAGGAGGCAATTTCGATTTTTTTTACTTGACAATGCTCCAAGTTGGGTTGAAATGCATGGAGGGAAAAGAGGGTCAAATGGATTGAAAGTCACTTAAACTATATTAACACAACCAACCTCCTAAATAGTTTTGTTCGAAACTTAAAGTTATGATTATGATAATGTTACGTTTGTAATCATACTAAATGCATTTGTTATTTTACTAAGCCTGGCACAAGGTTTCTGAGCAAAATGAGTTCAGGTCAAAATAGGTCGTTGTAAAAATGATCAATTTGGTTCAGGTTGAAAACTCGAAATAGGTTCTAACTATAATGGCCTTGGGTTGAAATGAGTTGTTTTAGAAAAAGATAAATAAATTATTATTGTAATAAATTTTGTTTTTGTAACCATACTAAATGTAGTAGCTATTTAACATTTATCAAGAAATTTAAAGGCTGACGAAAAAAGTGTTTTGGTTATTTATCATCTATAAGTATGACCAGTTTCAACCCAAGGGCATTGGACCCGACCTGTTCTATTTTGCCATCTCTAAGTAAGTTGGTTCCGATAGTTGATGCTAAAATGGTTTATCAGAATATCTCACCTTCAGATAGTTGATGCTAAGGCCTGAAAATAAATGCTTCCATCCTTCTTTTTGAACAATCATCAATAGAGTTCCAATCGTTCCTTTTAACTCTATGCTGTTAGAAGCCTGTAACCGCTGAACCTGTGATAGTCAAAAAAAAACATAAGACTTGATTCATAAGCATCCCGTACTTACATTGCACAAGTATACGGATGCATTTGTGTATATAAACAAAACCACACTTGAAAGATTACCTGCATTTGCCTTCGCACGACATCCAAAGGATACGTGAAAGTCTGACCGAGTAAACCAGCAACAGATCCGCAGGCAAGTTTGACTATTATGTTCTTTCTGTAATCATTAGGGACATGGCTTTTCATTTCCTCATAGAAGTAAAACTTCAAACCAGCATAAGGAAAGATTCCATAGAGTGATGGAGCTAACAGACATCCAATTTATTTAAAAAAGTAATTAATATCTATTTTGCATCATATTTGAGAGATGAGGAAAATATTTAGCTAAAAGGTGGGAAGTAAGGATAATCATATATTTTATCTCTAACAAATCAAATAAAAAGGGGTAAAATTCATATATTTTTAACTAAAACTCTAAAAAAATTTCATATATAAGCCATATTTGTTCTTTTCAACACTAAAGAGTAATATAGCTATCCCATAATGAACAACTAAAATCAGTTTATGCGCTAAGATGATTCAAAGTAAATACATTGTTTTCTTATATGTTCATTTAGTGAACCAAGACTAACTGATTTTATTTTATAATCCGTCGAATGGGTATATATGATATTATTAGGGGTTTGAAAGAGTGAACAAGATAGTATGAAATTTGGAAGGATGCATTTGAAATTTTGAACTTTTATAGTGATACATATTAAATTAATCCATAGAAATAAAGCTAAAAAGGAGAAAGGGTCAAAAGTAGCATAAGTGCAATTCAAATGCATATAAACTTCTCCTAAATCAAGTTATTAAATAAAGTAGTCTTGAAATAATATAATTTGGATGAAAACTCAAAAAGTGTTTGAGGGCAATCCAAGCGCCTAATTTTGTTCCCCCTCTAGACATCTAATTAGAACTATGAGAACAAAAATGACTCAGAATTCATACCTACACCACGGTAAAGGCCTCTCATCCCAGCATCTTTATAAGTCTTTGTAAAACAATCCTTAATTCCTCTGAAGGCGTGTTCGTTATTAATGGCTCCTTTGACAATTGATTTTGGAGGATCCACAACCTGTACTCCCAGATGAAATTGATTCTCAGTTAACTAGTAATGGTAAAATCTGTCAGACAGGTTGAATAACAAGTTATCCTTTAGTACAGATTGGCCAATTGACCAAAAACATTTTTTGTCCCCAGATTTAACATTTAGATAAATAGTTTGTCAGATATGATAAAATAACCATACTATTTCAGTAATATTCTAAAGGGAAAATGTCACAGAATAGTAACCAAGTTTCAAAAGTATTTTAATTTAGTCACTCATGCATATTTTTCTCAAATTGGACCACCAAACGATCAAATCGAGTCATTACCAAATTTTATTGTGACAAGAAAGTAATGATGGAAAAGACGTGGGAGTCAGAATTTTCAATATATAAAATTATATTAAAAAATAAAAAAACATGTTAATTATGAAAAAAATAAAAAAGTGCCTAAAATTTACGTCAACGTTCTGTATCAGCATCAAAAGATAAAAAAAAATATTTTCTAACTGAATCCAAAAGTATAACATGCTAAAAATATGTTATGACTTTTAATTTGTATAAAATATAAAAACTTAGTGATCTAATTGGAACACTTTTAAAACTTGAGTTACCTAATTGGAACACTTTTGAAAATTGGTTATTATTTTACAAAGTTACCCTTAATCTAAAATTTTGAATAGAATGATTTTGGAGATTTTATGCAACTAACAGTAAGCATTGGGCATTCTACCCATTTGACCCATTTTCTATTAAGCATTTAAGCCATTTTTCTATTTTACCAGCTGAAGATAAAACGTAACCCAAATGAATTAAAATTGCAACCTCTACAGTCTACATTTAACATCAAAGGTCTAGGACAATGGTAGTCAACTCGTTTGTATGTGTGTGTGTGTCTGCTTGTGCATTTGTGTGTGTGGAAGTGAGGAAGATATTCACATTAAGTTGCAGAATATTTAAATGAAAACAGCATACCTGGTAAGCCAATTTAGTTCTAACTAAATCAAGTGGGTATGTAAAAAGAACAGCAGTTCCTCCGGATAATGATCCCGCTAACAAATCAACAACTGGACCGTTTCCCATGCCTGGAAGGTTGTAATTAATCTGCCTTCTATATTGTTCATATGCCATATAATGTAATGCTGCGTAAGGAACAATCCTGGCAACACTAGCTCCATTTCCTCTGGCACAAATTACATCCACATGTCAGAAAGATACTAACTAAAAAAGAAAAAGAACTCAGAGTATAGAAAATGGGACAAAAGTTTTGACCTCTAACCTGTAAAACCCCAGAAGCCCTTCGGTCTTTGCAATCCTTCTAAATGACGCTAATAATCCTATGTTATGAAATTCGCTTCTCGTCTTTAATGTAACAATAAAAAAACACAAAGATTACTTGTTGGTATACGGAACAGGTAAAAGTATAAAACTATATGTGGATTTTGGCATGGTTTAGAAGCTTATAAAGGTCCATCTACGGGTCACGACCCTAATGACATGTATGAGATCATAACAGCGCCATGGCGCGCTCAATTACTCATGGGCCATGGCAATTCATATTTTACTCACCAAAAGCATTTTCTTATGTAATAAATTTTGGGGATTCTTGGTCAAAAGCCACTCAAAACCAATGAAAAACACCAACGTACAGAAAGAACTCATTATCACATCATCATTTTTGTAGCAAGATATAACGGGGACAGAGAAAAGAAGATGTTACACAAGCAAATCTAAATACTCATGTCACAGGGCGTGATGAATAGAGGAAGAAGATGTAGCGATTATAACTAATAAAACCTAATTTTGTTCAGTTTGATAGGACAAAGGGGAGATTGCAGTTCCTATTCATCACATTGTCAAAATCACCAATAAAACTCAACAAATTACCATTAATTCGAATCATAACCTAAAATTTCCCCCCCAAAAAAACTGATCATAACCTAATCACGAACAACAAATAAACCAAACACAAATTCAAACCATCAACGAACAATCACAAAACTGCACATCACAATTCCCAATTCCCAATCCCCAATTCACAGCACACCACGATCGAACAATCAAGAACCGTAACTATAAACCAACGAATTAAGATGATCATATGCAAACCTGAAACAAGATCTTGACACGTTCAAGAGGAGCAACAATCGTCTTCGCAACTCCACCTGCAACACCACCGGCGATCAATTCTTTAGCAAACAACGGTATAACTTCAATGGCATCATATGAAACGCCTTCTTTAGCATCGTCTTCTCCCATTCCCATGGCGGACGCCTTTCTCTCTCTAGAATCTAGAGAGAGGAAGGTTCGATTCCTGTGTGAAAACAACTGTTGAAGTTGAAGGAATCGATCGATGAATCAATCAAAGGGGTTGTTTTATTGGTACGTTGTTTGGGGAAGATGAGGATTGAAGAAGATGGGTATTTTAACGTTCAACTGCGAATCAAATTCGAATCCAACAAATGTGGAGATCAAATTCGTTTTAAGATTTTTTTAGTTGAGTCGTGTACGAAAGACATAGATTAGAATCTTGATTTTCGAATCTAATTATAATATACTATCTAATCTATAAAAGAAAATAGAGTATATTACAATTTTCTTCCTTTATGTTTATATCAAATTATAGGTTTTATCTTTAAACTTTAACAATTATAAAAAAAATCATTTATTTGAAAAGTTGTAACACATTACGTTCTTTACATTAACTACCGTTAAAAACATCCGTTAGTTGTTTGTAAATGACAATTTTACCCTTGTTATTTAAAAAAACAAATTCAAAGATACTATTACAAACCACACTACACCCACTAACATTTCTTCCACAATGGTACAACCTCGTCCCACCCCATTACTGACGACCACCTTGAATCCGCAACTAGTCATTAATTTCTCTCACATCAGTTCTTGGTTTTGTTCCATTAACCTCAAAATTAGCTCCCACGTCCTTTGATTAATTGAATTGTGTTTGATAACCTTTAAATCACCCTTTCAATTGCAATAAATACCCTGGTTTTTGTTTCCGCTTGAAGATAGAGTTTTGTTTCTATCATCGTTTGTGTCAATGTGAAAAGACACGCTTGATTGCTTCCCATTTTTTCCAGTTGAACTTGCAAAGAAAACTTGGGTAAAGAAAGATACGGTAGAATAGGGAAAGTCGGGGATGCTTCGATAGTGCAAAGAATGATGTGGAATTTGGTACCCTGCTAAAGCTCCAAATCAAAGATAGAACAGTCTGCATGATCAAGCTCAAACAAGCATTAGATACAATATGCATTGCCTCCCTGGAACAATTTAGGCGTACCTTTTGAAAATTGTTGGAAAGTAAACAAAGAGTTCTTGAATTGTTAGGATTGATAATTCTATTGAAAATCTTGTCTATTTGTAATGAGTTCATTTGATTGTTAAGTATGAAAATCGGTTATATTTGTAGCAGGGATTACATTAGATCGGTTGATCCGATAATCCTGCCAACAAAATCGAGAAGAATCTAACCAAGTTTAACCTTGAACTAGACCAGGTTTGTACTCGATTGTTCTGTTCGTTGAGCCCATAAGCGATACGAAAAATCATGAAACTTTGTGTTAAATGAGTGGAGATCGAAGACCATATTGCTGCAACCGGTGGATGAGATTTCAATGATGGTGGGGAAAGGGTAGGGTTGGGAAAGAAGATGAAATGGAGGTTCGCTTAATGTTATTGTATTATATTATTATTAGTATTATGTTTATTTTTTATTAATAAGGGCAAAGTGGTCATTTAATATGGATTAACTGGATCATTTTAACGGCCGTTAAAGTAAATGACGTAATGTGTTACAAGTTTTCTAATAAAGGATGTTCTTTGTAATTATTGAAGTTTAAAGATAAAACCTATAATTTGATCTAAACATAAAGGACGAAAATTGTAATTTACTCAAGAAAATAAGTGGTCTGGTCGTCCGGACCCACTTGTCTGCTGACAGAATGTTTCGTATCTGATACACCGGAAAATAAAAAATGATGCATGCTTGTTAAAAAAAATGTGTCGGACTCGCGTCGAATATGAGTAGGAATACTTCTAGGCTATTGGTTTGAATTAGGGCTGGCAAAATGGATACATGTTTAGACACGATAAGAGCTGTTTAGCAAAAAAAATACACTATGCATTTTTTACCTGTTTAGCAAAGCTGTTTAGCAAAAAAAAAGACACTATCACCAAATCTAAATGTTAAAGGTGTCGTTTTCATGTTTGATACTTGTGCTAATCGCGTTGTCTGTGACCTGTTAAACACGATTTGCCAGCACTAGTTTGAATAGGGGGGAATTACACATATACGATATCTTACATTTTTATCATTTCCGCTACATGTCTGGAGGTATACTCTTTATCTATTATTAAAATTATCACACGTCTACTTTATTAGGTTTGAGGTGTGATTGTGGTATACATTAACTACTGTCATTATTATATTATCTTAAAAACAATAGTTTGGTGTGAGTTTGAGCGTCATAAAAACATAAAGTGTAGTGAATTTTAGAAGAGTGAGTATATGTTTGCTATTCAAAAAAGAAAAACGCATAAGGGTTGTGGGTTTGTGACCTAGTAGTATCAATGTGATGTGTGTTCTAAAGTGTCCAACGATGGTTTAAGTCACATGGTAGATTATAAATGTATATTTAGAAGTTGAAGTAGAGGTGTGTATCTAAATACACTTTTTTTACTTTTATATATTATAAACATAACACTTTGTCAGAAGAAAGCCGAATCAAGTTACGAGTTGCAATTTTGCATTCTAGAATATAATAACAAATATATATTGACAAATTGTCATAAAATAATTTTCTACTTTTTTTTAGTTAGATCACTCGTCGTGCATAAATTGTTTAAATTGGATCACTAAATTATTAAATCAAGTCTGATTTTTTGTGTCAAGAAAGAAATATAAGAGAAGAAGTGGATGTCGAAATTTCCGATATATGTAATTAAATTTAAAAAAAGGTTAACAAAACAATGTTAATTATAATAAAAATACCAAAAATTCACGTCATTAATCCATGTCAGCATCAAAAAAAATGTTTGGCTCCTTGTCCAACTGTTCACCAACCCCGTCCAATTTTGAAAACACTGGTTGAATTCGCTTGTCACCCTGCCAATTACTCATTTTCACATTTTATAACGTGAATTACTCATTTTTTATTGAACGACAGGTTAGTAGTTAGTTATTAATATCAACAAGTTAATAATATTATTTATTTTTAAGCTTCAAAATTCACGCAGCAGTGTTCTCGAAACCATCTTTAATTTGACTGAGCTTCGCACGCGGTTAACACAAAGATAGATGCTCTATACGTGTGATGTAGACATGCATGCAAACATTCACATTGCTACAAAGGGTTGTACAACATGCATCAAAAGTTGTACTATAATATTATTACTCCCAAACATCATTAAAAAAACAAACCGACCGCCGGTTCATTCCATTATAAAACAAGCACATAAAGTCCCCTTTCACAGCAAACCACTTGACCGGTTCATAGAACCGGAGGACGGCTAATTAACCCTTGGTGAACCTTTCACTATATAAACAACCTTTGTTACATTCGAACCACCAATCAGTAACCGATTAACCGAACCATCCTCTCTGTTGACAAATGGCCCGCGGTCTTGGTGTGTTTATGGTGCTGGCGTTAGCTTTCACCGCGGTCATGGCCACGGACCATAGCCCGCTTCAAGACTTTTGTGTCGCGGATTTGAGTGGTAAAGGTACGTGAAACATGGCTCGGTCGGGGTGGTGTTATGGGACCGAATAAGTTCTAAACTGGAACTTATTTTGGGGAAATTTTAAACCGTATACTCCTTTTCTTTTAGTTAAAATTTTATTATACGGTTAGTTTAACTTGTTATCGTTCAACAAAATATTACACAAGTTAGGGGTGTTAAAGAAAGAAGAATTGTTGATTATTATTTTAAAGAACGGCAAACCAAACCACGTTGGTTGGACTGGCTTGGTAGCTAATCGTGTTGATTTTGTGGTTTGATGGTTTTAATTATTTTTTTTATTAATCGTTATTAAAAGTTTTAGAAATATAAAAATGATTCATCATTATTATTATATGATACACAAATAATACATATTATATATAAAAGAAAAAAACAAATAAAAAAACAGTAAGTAATAAATATTAAACGGTCAGTTAAGTTTACACCATCACTTTTATGCAAACCCTTGAACAATCAAAATGTCACAATCGTACTTTCAGTTTAAACAGTTTATAAGTTGGTTTCAATGGTGTTATAACACAAATAAATCACCTTCATCTTTATAAATGCTAATTAAAGATTGTGCCACCTATACTATATGATTGGTTTTCTTACATGTAACATTTTTGTGTAATTTATGACAGTGATGGTGAATGGATTTACTTGCAAGAACCCGAATTGGGTTCAAGCAAACGACTTCTATTTTAGCGGTATGCATATACCGGGGAACACTTCAAATGCGTTGGGGTCTAGTGCGATCCCAGTAACTGTGTTCCAAATACCTGGAATAAATACGTTAGGAATCTCACTTGCCCGTTTCGACTTTGCACCATGGGGGATCATCCCACCCCACACCCACCCCCGAGCTACCGAAATCTTGACCGTTTGGAAGGCCAAATTGAAGTCGGATTCGTGACATCAAACCCTGAAAACCGTCATTTCTCAAAAGTACTAAAAAAGGGTGATGTTTTTGTGTTCCCGGTGAACCTTGTGCATTATCAACGTAACGTTGGAAACACTTGCGCAGTTGCGTTAGTGGCGTTTAATAGCCAGAACCCTGGAGTGATTCCCATTGCAAGTGCGGTTTTTGGTTCGAACCCAGATATACCGACTGATATTCTTGCAAGGGCGTTTCAAGTGAATGATGGTGTTATAAGCTATTTGCAATATAAGTTTTAGTTATGTTATATTATTAGTAGCTAGTAAGGGTGCAATCAATTTGGTTGTAACTTTACAGTTATATTTGTTTTCCTATGAGTTATTATGCTGAAAGTATGAAATACATATGCATAAATTAATGAAATTTAAGATGGCATAAATAAAAAACTGATGACTAAGTGTTTAAGTAGTGAAGCTTATAGTTCCTTACAAATTTGTGTAATATTTAAGAAATATTTGACTGTTTCTATTCAAATCTTATTCCTTAAACAAATTTTATCTATCATTTAGAACCAATCACTTTGAAAATGTAAATTTTAATATTTTTAATGTTTAGTTTTAAAACTATAATATTGATAGCATTTTATCTACGTACATATGAGTATACAGCCAACATGTACATCTTCATTCACATGTGCATGTCATTATCTTTTTTTTAAGAAAATCAAGAAATATAAAATAAGATCATACAAAAACAAGAAGTCAATTTTTTTCAGTTTTTCTTTTTAATTGTGTATGATGAATAAGAATTAAAACATTTTTTAAGTTCTTAATACATGTACGTTATGGTGAGTGATATTGGGATTCCACTCATCGTCATGTAGACGTCACATGCGACAGTGAGATTCCACTCACTCACTTATTCAAGATGAGTAAAGTGAGTGAGATTCCATCACAAATTTTTAATATTTTAATGTAACTAGTAATAGATCCGCGGGCGTTGCATCACGAGAAACTATGAAAACATTTAAGTTTAATATTCTCAAAACTTTATAAGAAAATTTAATATCTTTATGCAAATTTACCGCGTGGGTTGTGACGATGGTAATAAACCGTGAAAAAAATAGTGTCATATAAGTAGATAAAGTATTTGATGTGCCAAAAACGTTCATTTTTATAATTGTTAAGATGTCAAAGTAAAGTTGTATCATACCTAGAGTAAAGAACTGGTCTCATAAGATGAATGTAAAACAAATAATTTTATAACTTATTTTTGTTTTTTAGTCGGCGATGGCTTGTTTGAGAACCATTATCTATAAATTAGTCTCACCGATGCACCATCACTAACAAACATCGGCGAACACAATGCCATCGTTTATATTTACCCCCGGAGTCACCACTATGTTGTGACGAGAACAAAGTGGGAAATTACAAACTATAGTGGTCAAAACATAAACCATCAAATCCATCATGTTGCAGCATCGATGATTTTTAATATAAGTAATTATTTATATCTAGCAATTTTAAATTTGTTTAATAAAACTATATTTAATAAATTATCAAGAACGGGATCCTCCGACATGCATGTTGGTCCATACGGTTGCTAAAGCTAATTTTGCCATCAATCATTGAACCTTTAGCGAACTGTTGTTGTGTTGTGATGTTAAGACATGTTTTTTTTTTTTTTTGTAACTTGTTTTTGGGAGCTTGGAATGATAAGGATCCATAGCTTAAACTTCATATCGAGCATGTGAGTATATTAGTCCATAGCTTAAACTTCAAATCAAGTTTATAACTTTTTCAGTACAATACACTAACAGAGTTAGATTTTTCAGTTAGTTTATAATAAAATGAACAAAAATACCCTTGGACTGAAATGGTTATTTTTAATAACCTCAGGGACCAAAAACGTAATTTACTCTCTCACATAAACATTGAATTGCTTAGGTCAATGGTTAATCATCATTTTAATAACGACTCCTATACATAATAATTGGAATTATCATATGAGGATATTAACTTAATATATTAAGTTGGATGAAAGAATGCACACTAAATTTCTTAAGATTACCCGAATATAAAGGACCTTTCTACTGTGCTCTTTTCCAATAGTGTGTTTTCTATCGATTAAAATTCAGGTTTGATGATGTATTGAAAGGGGACATAGAAGCATGCTAAAAAACTGCTCAAGAAACAAATGTTTTAGTGGATCCAGGATGGGAGTTAACAAGTAAACTTAATCAACATGAAAGAATGGTGGGTGCAGAAGTGGTGATGCTCGCACCGGTTAATGATGAAATGCAAATAGAAGCATGTTTGGTTTTCCTGGATAAGCGTGTAATATGTTTGATTAAGCCATTTAAAATTATTGTCGTGAAGCATCCAAACTTTAAAAAAACTCCCAGCGCATCGCACGAGAGAATAAACCTAGTTATATATTAAATATTATATATTATATATTATTATATATATAGATATATATGTACACAAAATGTTTTTTTTGTTTTTCAAAGTTTTAATAAATTTTAATTGAAATCGCTCGGTTTTAAAAGTTGTATTCAAACCATTCATCTTATCTAACGGAAAATTGTTAAGCTTACTTAAATGTCAATTTAATGTATATGTTTTATTTAAACCCTAAAGTCGTTTTAATTGTTGTTTTATTTAAACGTTTTTTAATCGTTTAATTCTATTAAGCTTCTTTTTTTAATTTTTTTGTATTTATATATATTTTTAATTACTCGGCTTGTTTGAACGAAATTTTATCCTGATCTTTTATTTGAACGTCTTTTTACTATTGTTTATTAAAAAACTTCCTTTTTAAACCAACCTTTTAAAATTATTTAACTATTTAACTAATATGTGTGTGTATATGTATACAAGAATTTTAAAAGGTTGATTTTTTAAACAATATTTAAAATCATTCATCTTCAAATCGTTCGGCTTTAAAATTGTTCGGCTTTTTAAACGCAGTTTTTTTAATTTTTCGGCTTTTTAAAATTGTTTTTTAATCTTTCGTCTTACTTAAATGTCTTTTAAAATCTCTTCATTTTTCAAATGTTTTATTTAAATGTCTTTTTAAATCGTTCAACTAATTAAACGCCTTTCTAAATTTGTTTTTAAACGTCTTTTTCAAATTGATTGGTTATTAAAATGCAACGATTGACTTAAAAATTTTAAATAAACTAAACACATGTAATTTTAATATCGTAAAAACCCTAATTGTAATAATCAAAACTCAAATTAATCCTTAGAAATCACTTTCAAGTCAACTTTAATAAAAGATGAAAAATCATTAAGTGAAAAATAATGTTTTAACAAAATGAATTGTTTAAAAATAAAGTTTTTTTTTATAATTAACGAATAGTAAAAAGAAGTTCAAATAAAAGAACGGGATCAGATTACATTTAAACGAGCCGAATAATTAAAATTATGTAGAAAATAAAAATAATTAAAAAAGTTTAATAGAATTGAACAATTAAAAAAAGACGTTTAAATAAAATAACAGTTAAAAAAAATTATGGTTTAAGTAAAACAAATATATTAAAAGGATATTTAAGTAAGCTTAACTGTTTAAATAAGAAGTATCATAAGTCAAACGGTTTTAAATATTCTGTTAGATAAAATGAATGGCTTAAATACGATGTCTAAAACCGAACGATTTTAAATAATTTTTTTAAAAACTTTGTAAAATAAAAACATTTTGTGTGTGTGTATATATATATAATATAGTATATAATATATAATATGTAATATATATATATCATATTATATAATATGTAATATATAATATATATATATAATATATATAATATATAATATGTAATATATAATATATCATATTATATATATGTAATATATAATATATATATACAATATATAATATATAATATACAATATAAATATATATATACAATATATAATATACAATATATAATATACAATATATAATATACAATATATAATATAATATATAATATACAATATATAATATAATAATATATAATATACAATATATAATATATAATATATAATATATAATATATAATATATAATATATAATATAATATATAATAATATAATAATATATAATATATAATATATAATATATAATATATAATATGTTTATATGAGAGAGTAAATTATGTTTTTGGTCCCTAAGGTTATTAAACATAACCATTTCAGTCCAAGAGTAGTTTGGTCATTTTATTAAAAAGTAACTGAAAAATATAACTTTATTAATGTATTGACTTGATTTGTTAGAAAATTTGTTTTTAAACTCAAATAGTTAAAATGACCAGGGTTTAAAATAGTAATTTACTGTAATAATAATAATGTTTACTTATTGATTTCATGATAAACGCACCCGTACAATGTATTACAACATATGAACGTATGTTAAATATATATATGAATATTATTACATTTGGAGTTGCTAATATCAACTATCAAACTCAATACAATAAAACAAACAATTATTGTAACCACTTTTGGTGGATGCTACCAAATAACCACTTAATTTATTATAATAAAAAAAGTATAGAGCCAATCATGCAGATCTGCTATATATTCCACTTAATCAAAATGACAGATCATTGACAACCTACAAAAGAGGAAGTACTATAACTTTTCATAATAAATTAAAAAATCCATCATATTCCCCTTTACAAAATACAATGTTTCTGTTTTATGATCACCAATCCTAACAATGAATATGTCCATCATTTCAAAGAATATTATTTCCCCCTTTCTCATCTATATCTACATATATCATATGTATATATCTACCCTTGAATACAAGGAATTAAAGAAATGTCAAAAAATATACGAATGAACTGTACGCGAACACCGTGGTCTGTTTTGTTCTTTAAAGAAAGATTTCTATCACGCGATGGTGTTTGAAGCAGGAGATCACACCCGGGTTTTTATTGGTTTTAGCTTTAACCCCATGCTTTCCGGAGATAGTAGCTCAGGCGCGATGCATGATGGGCTTAACGGGCTCCTAGGGCTGCCTGTGGTTGGGCTCGGCCTATAAAGCCCATACCCCATTAGAAAATACTCCAATGGTATCAACATTGCATGTGGTTGCTCTTCTGTCACCATTGATCCACACACCTGTACCTGTATGTCAAAAGTCAAAATCAGAACCAGTGGTTTCAATGTTTGAACTATGATAGAGCCTTTTTAACCTTTTAAGTGTCCTTAAGTCTTTGGATTGATTCCAGTTTGGTTTAATGGAGTTGTCAAATCTTCGATATCGAAGTCAAAAGTAATATTGAATACCAACGTCAAAACCAGTTTTATAAAGATCCATAAATTTACAACAAATTAATGTTGCATTTTCAACACCGTTTCTACTGTCAGAGAGCTTTTTGTATAATCTTTATAGGGTTATTAATCTAAATCAACAAAGCTAACAAGCTCGCTTTGATATTCAGCTAACAGATCAGCAGGTTTGACTATCAAAGTCAAAACAAAGGTTGTTTGATCATAACCAAAAAAATAGCATTACCTCAACTAGTGCACTATAGCGTGTGTCCAATTTTCCAGTCATGTGAAGGGCTTCCGAATGGAATGGTGAGCTATCACCAACAAAAATAAGTGTTCTGCATTTTAGCTTCTTTAAATCCTCTGTAATATCAGGTCTCCTGTCAATTGCTTGAAGATATCGCCACACGTTAATGCTTTGTCTTTCATCCAATAACTACAAAAAAAGACACGTAAGCATAAATTAACGGTAACTAGCACAGATAGGAGGCGTGGAATTAGTGACTAACCTTTCTGCACGATTGAACTATATCTGATTCTGGGATTTCTGGATTACCACGGACTTCCTAATTTAATTTAAAGATGCCGTGTTAATTAAAATCCATAAAAATTAAAGAAGTCCACATATTCTTTCACACAACCATTAAAAAATTTAAAAAGTTAGGAAGAAAAGTTAGAATGTACCTTGCTGAAGTATCTTTGAAGTAAACATTCTTTCAATAATCCACACATGCCATAGTAATAGAGCAAATTCGACATGAACTACACATTAAAAGAGAAATTTCAATTAATACAAACCTAATGTATCCAAGTTCAGAAAACTAGTTATCTAAGGGGGAAAAATTAATTCACCTAATTATAAGAGACCTCTATAACCACTTCACCGACTGTAAATGTTCCTTTTTAGTCATTTTATCTAGTAATTTCTTAGACGAAACAATGTTCGCCCACATTTTAGCATCTGAATATTTTCTACAGCCTGTTTCATTCAATCTGATTATTCAATATCACATAATCAGTAGTCACTGTTAAGAATAACAAACCTTATTGTAAATCCATTCAGTCCATGAAGGTGCTTTGCAAAGGGGAGAAACAAGTATTAAACCAGTAACTCTGTCTCTATACTTTATCTGTAATAAAAAAAAGGTCAAACTTCAAGAAAACCTATTAATACACCTTAATTACCAACATAATTAATGAGCATTCTCACTGCAAAGAGTGTGAGAATATAGGCACGGCCATTGCCCCCATGCACATCACTGAACCAAGCCTACATAACCCAAAATTACATTTTAGATAACTTTCAAGGTAAAGCAAGAATATCGGTACAAAGATTTGCAGTAAATAATTTACCTAAAATAATTGAGGACCTCAAGTATCTGATCACAAAGATCCTCCACAGATAGAATAGGATCATCAGGACATATGGCTGCTGCTCCTAACTGCAACAACTCTTGTACAAATCCCATAAGAGAACATTACGTTAATAATATAACTTTAAAAAATATCCATCATGAGAGTAAGAGGGTGTTCGGATTTGTATTTTGAAACTTGATTATATAGAATACGCTACTGATTATTTGCGTGTCAAATAACTAGCTATATAGTCAATAGTATACCATCTAATAAAAAAGATGTATAATTTGACAGTAAAATAAAATTATTTTCTTATTAACCTAAATCAAAAGAAGTTTACCCTCAATGAACCAAACGCTCCCCAGTCCCCATCTTGTATAAATATGTGCAATAATAATCATTTATCTATTAACTCGTTAATATATTATAAATTAATCAAACACTCAACATGAATATGTGATTAACTTATTAATCAACTTTAATTATCTAAATTTGATTATTCAACATCAAGTAATCAAGTTTAAAATGAACATCCAAACAGTCCCATAAACGAATTAGCTTGTTCACAGACCTCGTGCCCAGGTGGACTAATGTGATAAATGCAGAAATTATGGAGGAGTAGTGAAGCTGCTTCGGGACAGAAGAATAGTCCTTGAAAACACAACATATCTGTTCACACAATCAAACCTTAGTTAGACCAAAAGAATAACAACAACAGAATTAACAAAAAGTTACTGGCGCTTACGATTTAGAGCTAAATCTGGATATGTAATCAAGGGTGGTTTTTCTTGGTCTCCATACACGATTACGGACACAGACCCACAGCCAGTTTGAATGATATGTTCCTGTAAAAAATTGCAGCATATTTTAATCACAAAGATCATGAATTGTATATGGCCGATAAAACTCTATAATCAACCAACGATCATTTGTAAGCTTCAAGACAGATTCTGTTTATTGTTTTATTCAACATGGAAATGACTGAGCAATATTGCACGGAATCTAAAAGAACTATATAAAAAACAGAAAGGAACAAACACGTCGCAGTTGGACTCTCTAAATGAAAATATAAGTTTATAATTAAAAAAGGGAATCCGATAATGACTGATGAACTAACATGAAATAAGATTGCAATTTCTAACCAGTAAGAGATGAAATTGATCACATTTATGCCTAGATAAAGAGTTACAACCTCAAGATAATGACAACTCAACACTAATGCTTTGAAAGATAGCAAGTTTTTACCATTTAAACAAGCATAATATTAATACTCAAGCCAAGTCCAATATGAAGGCAAATAAATAAAATGTTTCCAAATTAAAGAAATTTGGCTTTAAAAATTTTCATCATTTCAAGTTTGTGCAAGTTCAATCGTTCCAAAAGAATTTGGACTTTCTGGATTCTGTAACATCCAAAAAATAGAAACAAACAAAGATGGAAATTAATGATAACAGCTAGCATATGTTGACAATATACATAACTCAAGAAATTTTCTTAGAAGATGAATAATCTTGCTTCAATATTCAAGATTTGTATACCGAAGTGAAAGCCAAACAGATCTACAACTGCATATTGTACTGCCAACCAAAAACCTAAAAATCAACAAAAGGGGGTTTCTAAATTGGGATGAACATGAGTTCACCCCCAAAAGTGTATCAAAACTCCACCAAATCACACCAGATATAAAGAAAAACAAATAAACAAACTCAAAGATCACTGAGAACTCATGAACCCATTGGGGCATTTCAACAAACACCTTGCAGACAACATAAAAACCTCAGGCATTTTCATCCAAATGTTCCAATAACTCAAACGGGTGATGATAATGAGCTCATATTCAAATGGGTATTCTTGAAATCATTCATATACCCAATCAACCAATCAATGAATCATACAACACATGATATACTAAATCAAGAAAAACCCAAATCAAAGCAAACCTTTCCACCAAGATATATGGTTTCCATATCAACAGAGACTGAATCACTTGAATCTGCCATTGATGTCTTCTTTATAAGCTTCTTCTTCTTCTTCTTCTTCTTGTTTGGAGTATTATTTTCTCTCTCTAAAAACTCTCATGTACCCCTGCTATCATTTATAAGCTGTAAGCTTCGGTGGCTTATATACGAAGCAATTCTTTATCTCTCTCTCTCTACACCTGTATGTGAATGAACATTACAAAATCAATCAAGAAAATGATAAAAATGATAATAATAATAATAATAATAATTATAATAATAATAATAATAATAATAAAAAGAATCATGAGCTGCGGTTAGCCTCCACCGACGGTATTCGCTCTCGCTCACATGGGGACGCGAAGAATGATAGCGATTTCTCCGTCATAACGGCCGTTAACTCGCCGTTAGGTCAAATGTAACCATGGTTACTGACGTATTGACCTTCAGAATCATCAAGCACTCGAAGGTAGTAGACATCACGATCTTCTATTTTGCCCTTCGGGAAAACAATCATCACGCTTTTAGCATAACTAGTTTTAACTAATAAAATGTAAAAGAATCATATAATACAAATGGTTAAACATGGTTTTTTGGTTAATTATTAGACGTTTGATATGTAATTGTCTTTAAATAAATGAGTGTAATTAAGAACCGGATAACCCACTTATATATAATTTACTAGGTTAGTCGTTGTGTAATACACGGATTGAATAAATAAAATATTAAATAATTATTAATAAAAATTTATGGATTATAAAATCATGCTTGAAGATATAATAGATTATAATACGTATAAATAACTAATTTAAGTAAATAAATAATAATTTATTTTATTACACTTTTTTTATAAACAAATTGTGATTTTTAATATATTGTTTTAAAAAATGAATTTTTAAAAAATTCGTTGTATTTATATTTTGTATTTTATAAAATTTTTGTTTATAACAGGTGTATTTTTAATAAAAAATAGGTTTTAATTTATTAAATTATATTTTTGATTTTAAAAATGGTATAAGTAATATTATATGTATTCAATATTATTGTAAATAATATAGAGAAATAAGAAAGTAAGTATAAGAAAATCTACAATAATTCCACGCCTATTTTAGTTTTTTTATAGATAGATAGATAGATAAACTAAACACTTATTAGATAAACGAAATAAATTTTAATATAGAATATATATGTAAAATAAACATGAATAGGTACAGTATAATATTTTAATGTAAAATATAATCAAAATTGCATATAGGTAATAGTTCAATGTATAAAACAGTTATAATATTTTTAACTCTCTTATGTAAATAGTTTCATTTTTAAACATTCATTTAAAGATTTTTTTTGAAAAACATATTTTTTATAAAAATCTTTTTTTGTAAATGATTTGTAGTTATTTTGGTTATTTTAATAAGACTGTTTTAAAATATTTCACATGTTTATATTTTTTTTAAAAACACAATGATTTTAAAGTATTTTGTTTAAAAGTGTTTAATGTTATAGAAAATTTCATATTATATAGAACTTTAGTTTTTTGTTATTTAGATCTTAACTAAAAGATGTTATTTTACATTTCCTTCATAAATTCTATTCTAAAAAATAATTTGATTTTTAAAAAATCTATAAGAGAGAGAAACATAGCAATTAATAAGAGATAAATTTTATATGAGTATTTAAATTATTATAACATCTTTTTGAAGGGAAAATTTAAATTATTATAACATATTTTTTGAGGGAAAGTTGATGTGTGAATGTCTAAAAAAAGACAAGTGGTAAAAATATGAATTAAAAGAATGACAAGTGATAAAAAAAATTATTTTATTAGAAGTTATAGATTTTATAACTTACTGATTTACTATGATTAGAAAATAGACTGTGATACATAGACTATTCAAGTAAAATTTACATGTATTTATTAGAGTTTTATACTTTTAAATTTCATCTCAACTCTCAATGCTCTGGGAATGGAAATTCGTTTGGTGATATGTTTATAGTTTATACTTTACTTTTTTAGACTTTTAAACTTACATTTTTTATAAATCATGCTTGAATAAAATTATTTATTATATATGAACTAAATATATAATTTTACAAGTTCAAAAAGTAAATATGCATTAAATAATCGTATATTGCTTGGCTCTTTCCTTATATAAGTTGAAATCAAAGCTTCCTAATAATTTGTTGTTTGAACAGCAATATTGCAGGCTTTTTTAAATATTTAATTATACAAATGATAATAAGCTACTTACATAACCATACCCTTCTTATTGGATGCATTATATTATACAATAAAAGTTTTTTATGAGAGAATATGCAATAAAGATGATTGAATATTGTCTATTTGTAATACTTTTTAAGTTGAAGTTATAAGTTACTTTTTATTTATGAGAGAATATGCAATAGCATGTTGCGATTCGTTCTTAATTAAAATGTCCATGTGATTATCATTGCATTATTTTAATCCCATAGGTTGATTATTGAGAGATCATTTATCATTATTTAATTTATACGTCACCTTTTAACAAATAATAGGTAACTTGGTTGTTGTATGAAGTGACTTTTCAAAGTGATTACGCAATGTCTCAATTAAGATTTTATCAAATTTTATAGATGTTATAGAGTTTTATATATATTTTCAGTAATCAAGTCTTTCTTTATTGTAATACTTTCTTCTTCAAATAAGCTTATACTAGGTCTTAAATGTGAAAATATTAATTTCACGAAGTTATTAGAATAAACCTTTAACTTGAGTATAATATATTAATATCCTTTTAGTCATTACATGGAGAACCAAAACCTAAGTGGTTGTAACTTATAATTCCAGGTCAAGGGCCATTTACAAAATTTGTATGTGATGTACTGTAATAGTTTGGTAATATATTATTATTTCATCTCAGCTTAGTTGTATTTGTTTTATTAATTAAATGAATCATATATTTAATTGTTTTTAGATTTAAAATAGAGTAAATTACTGTTTTCGTTCCTGAGGTTTGATGAAAATCACGGGTTCAGTCTAATAGTTTATTTATTACATTGACGGTCCAATACTTTTAAAGTTTGTTTCAATTTCACCCAACGTGTTAACACCATTAGAAATATTCTGTTATTTTAATATGAAAAGACAAATTTACCTTTAAGATTAAAAATACAAACTAAAAAAAAATAAAAACCCACCCCACCCTACCCCACCCCAATCTGTTTTGTCTCTCTCTCTCTTCTATCCCCCTCTTAATCTCTTACTCTCTCTCTCTCATCTTCTTCATCATCAGAATACCCACACTCACCTTCAACCTCAATCTACCGCCACCACTTAATCTCTCACTCTCTCTCTCATCTTCTTCATCATCAGAATACCCACACTCACCTTCAACCCCAATCTACCGCCACCACCACCGCCCTCTCCGACCATCGCCATTGTCGTCACCCTCTTGACTTGCACCCTGCTCAACGATATCATCAACCACATCCCCAATTTAAATTGAACATGGAAGATGGAGATGAAACCCTAAATCAAGGTGGAGGGTTATAATGGTGGTGGTAGTGATGGAGGACAAGGTGAAAGATAGTGTTGGTGGTGGTAGAATATGACTAACACAAGAGAAAGAGAAAGACGATTATGGTATTGGTGGGTTGTCTTGAATCTGGATTCGGGTCTTAAATGTGGTAGGTGGTGATGGTGGTAAAAGGGGATGACTTCAAATGGCGGCGGGGTCTAGGTGGTAGTGGTGAGCGATAGTGGTGGTCGAGGTCGACAGGTCTGGGTGGTGGTGGTGTGGCCGACGGTTTTTGAGTGGTGATGGTGAGCGATGGTGGTGGTTTTGGTCGACGGGTCTAGGTGGTGGTGGTGTGGCCGACGGTTTTTGAGTGGTGGTGGTGAGCGAGGTGGTGGTTTTGGTCGACGGGTCTAGGTGGTGGTGGTGTGGCCGACGGGTTTTAGGTGGTGGTGGTGGTGAGTGATGGTGGTGGTTGTGGTCGACGAGTCTAGGTGATGGTGGTGTGGCCGACGGGTTTTAGGTGGTGGTGGTGAGCAATGGTGGTAGTTATGGTCAAGAGAGGGAGTGTGAGTACGAGAGAGAGAGAGAGAAAGAAAGAGAGAGAGAGAGAGAGAGAGAAGAGAGAGAGAGAAAGAGAGAGAGAGAGAGAGAGAGAGAGAGAGAGAGGAGAGAGAGAGAAAGAAAGAGATAGGAGATGAGAAGATAAAAAGAGAGAGAGTATGATTGTGTGGATGTGAGTGGTGATAGGGGTGAGGACGGGGATGAGTTTTAAATATTCAAGGGCACAAAAGTCTTTTTACATGATTTAACAGACCAAGTACTAACGGTGTTAACACCTTGGGTGAAATTGAAACGAAACTTAAAACTATTGGACCGTCAATGTAATAATGAACTATTTGACTGAACTCATGATTTTCATCAAACCTCAGGGACGAAAACAATAATTTACTCTTTAAAATATTTTAAGTTTTGAATCTATTAACAAATTTTAGTTTTATATTCAAATGAGGTGTTGGCTCGAGAACTGTTGAGTTTGTGGTGCTGTCATGACCTTTTGTCACCTGGTTATATGTTGGCGATAGCATTGAGTCTCTATATCATTGAACTCACCGTTAAGTCGTTATTGCTTCAAAGAGATCTGACCTCGATTGACTGCATTGCGGCAACCATGATTTGTAGGGTACCGTGTATGGTTGTATTTGATCAAGAATTAACATTTATCGAGCCAACACCTCACATACATAGTACCAGGACTCGTCATTGGTTTAGTTACATGTGTCCATAATCGAATTGTCTACGATACTAATCAATACTTATCACATTAAAGAGTTAAGAAAATAAAATAAAAACCCACCAAATACATAATAGACATTCAATTTATATTTCTAGAATCGAAATACGACCTTACTTATATAGTCTTACAAAAACACAATCACCTTTAAAAATAACTACTAGTAGTATCAACCCACTCCAACATAACTCAAAATCTTAACCAAATGAAATAACCATCGATAAACTAAAAAGAAACGATCATCTAGTATGCACGGATGATTCATGAAACATGATCCACATATAGTATGCCAACAAATAGTATACCCCTTTGCAACCGTATACAATCAATTATCATGGGATTGATTAGTATTTTCTTTAAACAACAATTCTTATTATAAAAAAATAAATAAAACACTAATACGTACACGATACGATTTAAACTTACACACTTGATTACAAAACGCACACACGTATAAACACTTCCACAATAATATATGAATATATGATGATTGATAGGAGCAAAAAAATCATACAAAACGACAAAAAGTTGTATTCCATTTTTGGTAAACACATGTTAAACAAGAACATTAAGTAATCAAAATTGCTCGCCAAGTGTTCTCTCGCATGCTATTGGTCGCAACTGTGGGGGCCAGTACACGTGGCTCCAAACCAGCCAATCAGAACCAAGGAAACACGTGTACTCACTCCGAGGGTAAAATCGTCCTTTCATCTCCACCAAAATCAAAGAATCCCAAACGGCAGTATCTTCAACACTACTGCAACTCTATTGGATCTTCAACAATCAACACACACAAACACACACAATAATGGTGAAAATCGATCGAAAAATGATGTTTAATTCATTGTTCTTCAGTTTATTGTTGTGTTCTTCATGGATTCAAATCTCGTATTCTTCGAAAACAGTCGGAGTTGCTCGAAAAGATGATATTCCGTTCATCAGATGTCAAGTGTGCGAGAAGCTCGCGAAGGAGTTACACGAACAAGTTCGTGATAAACAAGATAAGATTGCTCCGAAAAAGGTTATTATGTATCCGATTTTGTTTCGTTAGTTTCAATTGTGTTTGTAGTTCTCGATACTTCGATGATTCATCGGTGATCTGATTGTTAGGTTATCAATTGAGAACGGTGTTCATCGTAGTGATGTAGGATTAAACGTGTAGCATGTGGATTTTGTTAGTCAGTTAGTGTATTTGTGTGTGTGATTGTTTGTGAATTATGTGTCAGATCTCAGAGTATGATGTGATTGAAATTACGGAGAATGTTTGCAATTTGAAGAAGAGAGAAGCTGATTGGATCCTGAAAATTGATATTGTAGAGCAAGGTGATAGACTGGAGGTAATTGTTTACTTGATTTCAGTTATTTTTTCCTGTTAGTCCAAAATAAGGGGATGATTATTAGGGTTTACTTTTGGTTATGAGAAAAACTACTTAACCACCATGATGTCCCCTTGGGGACGATTAGGTTTACTTGATAACATTCGATGATGTGATGCCATGTGATGAGTGAGATGGTAAACAAGTAGGTCTAGTGCTAAATTTGGTCATTTTTGTCGTTTAAGAATTTCAACTTGTGGTCCAACATATATGATGCTGATAAAACGAATATGAATTCAAATATTGCCTACTTATTGTTAGGAGAAATGAACATGGGCTTACAAGATTGGGAATACTGTGAAATAATATGGTATAAAAGCATAGCATTGGTACAATTTAATGCCTTTTTGATTCTGGCCCATTTGGTAGCATAACACAGCGTAAGAATATTACTTGTTTGAAACACTGGTTTCCATATGTATAGAAAAGTAGAATCGAGAATGTAGACGTTGAAATTTATTTTACAGCATCCAGCATTTCTATCTTCTGGATCTCATTAGTTTGGTGTGGGGGGTTGATGTAAATGTAGCTGGAAATTGGTATAAAGTATAAACAAATGGAACATTGTTTGATTCTTTGGTTGTTATATTATCTTTTGATTTGGGTCCACTTGCAGCTTGTTGAACATGATTCTGAAGGACAATGTGGTTCAGAATGCAAAACCATCGAACGAGCCTGTCAAGAGGTAGCAATGTGTTTACTTTTTACTTCACTAATTGTATTTTCCTGATGAAGCTCAGATTGATTTTCATAAATTTAGAGGTGTTTAGGATTACTTGAATTACTAAGCCCAATTCGAGAAGGGCAATATCTCCCAAATTACAAAAAACGATAAACAAATTTCTGGATGAAAACAAAACTAGAACAAAGCCTGTTAATAATATTGAAAAACTAATAACCGCTTCTAGAAACCGGGTAGTGAACTGCTCCCCACATTCCCACTCCTTCAATGCCCTGTTGACCCAATGGGTCAACCCAATTACCAAAAACCGTAGTGAATTGCTCCAATTCAGCTTCACTCAGACCTTTAACTTGACGCCGTCTCCGATTACGAGTATAGACTTTTAGTGAGGTTGTATCGCTTATCTAAACAACTTATTTGCTTATTGTGTTTTTCAAATTAGACAGGCACTTTAAAGTTTTCAAACTGAAAAAAGAAATGCTTAGAGTTATCTACTTCTTTTAGAGTGAAATAAGTTGTTTTTAATAAACAATTTGTGATTGCTTATTTCAAACGGATCCTTCTTACTGGATTAAAATTACATGATTAACACTTTAACCTTGTGGTGAAGTAAGTTATTTTCAATAAGCTAATTATCCGTTTCCAAACACCTAATTACTTTGAAAATGTTTTTGTTACTTTTTATGGTATAATTTTTAATACTTTGGTTGTTGTTTTAGGTTCTAGGAGACTATGACACGGATGTTGCAGAGTATATTTACAAAAAGAAGCCTACAATGAGTTCTTTGACTACTTTCCTATGCAAGGATACCACTAAAGCATGCAGTACTAAGCCACCGCCAGTTCCTAAGGTATTTTTTTCTAAAATACAAAGATGCTCCTCATTCCATGATAATCACAATGTTTGACTAGAATTAAGGTAAGTGATTTGACTATATGTCCAATGTCTAAATGTTTTTCATTATTGACAAAGTAGGGAAATTTTGTAGCTATAAACCACCATCATAACTTTATCTGTGGCAAATAACAATTGGAATCTGAAAACTTCCTAAAGATAAAAATATCGCAATTCTAGTGGCTTTTAGCAATAGAACCTGTCACAACTTGCAAATTCCATGAAAGGCGGTCATGATTATCATTGAAGTATCCTTTGACATTTGGTCAAATCCCCAGGTATACTGAACCGGCAAATGTCATCTTCTCTACTTTAGCTGGTGTTGTCACATATTTTCGCAGTTAAAGTTAAAAGACATTCAATCGTACTGATTTAATGACAAATCTTGCTCTTCACTAATTGTAAAAGGATTTTGGATTTTGCTTATGTGGTCGGTGTTTGGGATTGCTTAGTTGATCAAGTTATGCTTATGAGTATAAGCAAAAGCTGATAATCAGCTTTTTGAAAACAACTTATTTCACCCAAAGGATGAACTTGTAAATTTATACTATCATGAGTAATCAGTTTAAAATAAGCAACCTCAACAACTTTTTTCTCCCTAAACATGGACATTTTTCTATTTACATGTCCCCCAAAGCGTTTATCAACTCTTAAAAACACAATAAGTGGATAAGTAGTATAAATAAACATTCCCAAACAGCCCTTAATGGTGTGGAATAACACAATAAGCAGATAAGCTACTTATCTAATAGCTCAAGTAACATAGTCATGCAGCTCGATTCAATAAAGCAATGTATGCGCTTCTTTTTAAGAGGTTTAAACCAAAAAAAACATAAATCAATGGGAAATTTAAATTTTGTTTCTTGAGCATCATTTGTGGTTGTTGCAAACCAGTTTAAAATTTAAATCCTTTCATGAGCTTTACACTCTTCTTATTAACTCAACTTTTTCGGTTTTTTATAGTTATTTTAATTTCTGAAAATTACCAGAACAACCTTACTTCAATATTTATTCTTTATCCATCACTTATTATCATGTAAAATTTTCAGGGTCGAGAGCCTGGTGAAATTTTCGTCCCAAAGTCAGCAAAAGAGGCTGAAATGGAAAAGATGTTAAAATCAATGGAGGGTATGCCTGGAGCACCTGGCATGAAAATGTATTCAAGGGAAGAATTAATGAGCGGAAAAGGCTTTGATGACGAAGATGATGATGATGATGATGACGAACAATCAATCCCTTCAAATTTGGTAAAAATTTAGGAATCTTAAAGTGACAATTTCAACCATTTTTCTTATAAATTGGTTGATTTATGTCAGCTTTTATATTTCTAATGAGTCAAGTAGTTCATAGTAAAATAGGTGTTTTAGGTAGTTTACAACCTCTTAAATTGTTTTCATAAAAAAAGGATTATACCAATTCAATTGAAAAAACATGTCTGATGACAAATTTACCTACTAATGTTTTACAAGACAAGGATACCTTCAATGATGCGTCAACATGTTACCGCGTAGAAATTGTCTACATTTCAACAATTCAAGTGCATTTCCTTGATCCAACATGTTTCCCCCCAATTAGTGTCAACGAAACTACATACATACTTGGGGTTGTCTTAATGGAAAAAGCCGAATACTTTGGTGACTTCCACATACAGTAGTTATTGTAATAATAAATGTATAACATACTTAAATCATATGTAATGCATGTATTACACCAAAATAGATGTGGTTAATAAGTGTATGTTTTGGTTTGACTTAAACAGGGAAAGATTTTGAGGGAAAAAGAAAGCAAGAGCAAGGAGGTGGACTGGAAGCAAAAGATCACAACAGGAATAAAAAATGTTGGTGCAGCAACAAAGAAACATGCAACAAAAATGGCTTTTAAGTTGCAGAAATGGTGGAAAGCAAAGAAGGCTACTTTCACACAGCAAACGTCAAAATCTGCCAAAGCTGAACTTTGAGGTTTGCTGCTTCTTTTCCCAAACATAATTTTGTAATCTTTTTTTTTCTTTTTCTTTTTGTATTTGTCCTTTTTTGGTGAATTTAGTTTGTATAATTTTTTGTTTATTTATGAGAAAATGATAGGTTATGAACCATGCTTCACTTATCATAAGCAATCTACACCATACGACCATTATACACACACCATATGAACATTTTACTTACTCTTGTTTCAATTTGATATGTATTCTCTAGCTTTTGAACTATTTTTAAATTACACCTATTGGTGAAATCAATGATAAAATTTGTTTGCTACAATATATATACATACATAGAAGCTGTGCAAGCGATGTTCTATTGACGTCATGAAGACTTGTTACCATTGAAGGCATTTAAGGAGTAAACACCACCTTTTGTTTCTTTCGCAGCTCTACTAATTTTAGCTTCCCATCTTCAATTATGAAAATCAAAATATTGCCATGCACTAGTTCACCAACAAAAGAAAGTACATAGAAATTAAATTGTCAAAGGCGCCAGATGCACTCATGACGCTTAGGCTTCGCCTAGAGTCTAGGCCTAAGGCTGTAAAAAACGGTAGCGTAAGATGGAAAATACGCACATAGTGTAAAAAAGACTAAAAATTATATTACCAATTGACAATTAACATTATTCAACATATAAATGAAAAAGTTGTTAAAATAGACATTTAACATCACATATCTAGTAGTAAAAGTTTAAAACTTTACCAAAAAATCAAAAGCAATACCAGAACTTCAAAAACTTAAGGTTAAAATTATCATTCCTCAACACTTAATAATGAGACTGACATCAAAACCATCATAAGCTCTTCGACTTTGATTGGATACTATGCTTCAGATTCATTGTCTATGCATTTTTCAAAGATGAAGGTTGTGATGATCTTGTCATAACCTCTCCGGCCCCGTTGCATTTCCTACAACTTCATATGTGAGATCTTAGTTCTTAAAAATCTGACATAATCCTTACAGTCAACCACTCGGTACTTTCTCCTAAAAATATTGGATCGTAGACAACATGTTTGTCACGACAATTCTAGAGTGTTATGTTGTATGTAAACACAAGATCTTGCAACTTTTCGTGTTTCTTTCCTTGAAATAAATATAAAAATTATAAAATTTTATGTAGTAAAAGAATTAAATAAAACTTTAAAAAGTTAATGTGTTTACATGCTCAAAGCACCCCAGTTTCCTTTACATCTCATGACACATCAAACTAAACACTTTAATAGCCAATTGTTACATGGTTAGGGTTTCTTTTCCATATAAATCTACCATTCAAAAGATAAACAAATATCAAATTTAGCACTTACTAAATATAAAATTTAAATAAGTCAAATTTAAATAAGTCAAAGTGCACTTACTTACATGGAGCTTCCTTACCATGTGCTTATCTTGCAATATCTAACGGAAAAAACCCTCTTGGTTTACCTACATCACCATCTCTGTAATGATCAAATCTTGTGTGCACTTGTTAGGGATGATCCTTTTAATGTAATCAATCCATGGTGAAGTTAACAACCCCATATGTTCATGATTTTTGAAATAATTATGTCCTCATTGCTATCCCGGCCTAAAGTCGTTGCAATAATTGTCTTAGCTCTCTCCATTGCGTGTCCCTTCTCATTATCAACAAACAAAATCCTTAAGCACTAGGTTGTGAATCCATGTGACCTCGGCCATCGCATTGGCAACAACTCGATATTCTGCCTCAGCGCTAGACCAAGAAAAATAGTGGGTTGCCGCTTTGAATACCAAGAAATCAAATTGTTACCAAGAAAGACAATAACCATTAGTGGATCGTCAAGAGTCGAGACAACTTCCCCAGTTCACGTCCGAATATGCCACAGAGTGTGTATTAGATCGAGGAAAGTAAAATAGGGGTCCCATAGGGCATGCATGAACAAACAAACCTGTTTGACAACACATGCAATATGCGGTCGGGGTAAAAGTAAGGTAGTAATGCACCTGCAAGGTTACGGTACAAAGTGGGATCATGGTAAAGAGGACTATCCTATGCACCTAGTGTTGCAGCTAAGTCAAAAGGAGTCACGCAAGGTTTGCATGTAGACATAAAATCGCAGGAGATGATGTCCTTAGAGGCTATTTGATAATTTTTGAATGACTAAGTACTAAACCAATAAGATGTCTAAACCATTAAGTGTTGAACCATTAATAACTATGAACCGTTAAAAGCTATGAACCATTAAGTATTTAAAGGCAAATGTCTGACCAATTTAGATAAGAGGTCTTAATCATTCATCATTAGTATTTAACCATTCAGAGACAAATGTCTGCACCATTGAGACATTTGTTCGTGAAACAAACAGTCTGAACCATTAAGTGTTGAACCATTCAAACATCTAAACCATTAAAAGGCTGATTCAGATGCTATAAAAATAATATAATTGGCATAAGTCAATCATTGCAAATTCTCGTGAGAGCATGCGAATAATGTCATGTAACAACTCATCTGAAGAAACGATGAGTACAATATCATCAACATAAATAAGTAAATAAGTAGTTGATCATCATGAGAGTAATGAATAGTGAGTTATTGCACACGCTGCTATGAAATCCGTGAACACATGATGTGAGTAGCAAAACGGGTGTACCATGCAAGTGGTGCCTGCTTCAGTCCCTACAAAGACTTTTTCAGCATGCAAACATAATTGGGAAATCTCTGATCTACAAACCCGAGGGGTTGATGCATGTATACAATTTCGTTTAAGTTTTCATGGAAAAAAGATGTTCTGACATTCAACTGATAAATGGGCCAAGAACAAGAAACTGCAATGGATAAAACAGTCTAGATTGTAGTCGGCTTTTGACCGGGCTAAAGGTGTCCTCAAATCAATTCCCACTGTTTGATATTTCCCGTTAACTAGACAGCTTAGGGATGTCCGGAAAGATGATTCCATGAAGCGGCTTGTCTGTAGATGTAGAACAACCAACTGTGCCTTGTAGCGTTCTAGGGACCCATCTGATTTGACCTGTGCCGAAATAACCACATGCATCGAATGACAGGTCGATTATGTAAGCAAGACATGAGTTCCTGTGTATCATTCACCGGTAAAGCACTAAACTCAACCTGCATAGCATGTAACCAGTGAGGGTCAGTAAAGGATATGGCATAGGATTTGGGAACCGGGGAAATAGATACAGATATGAACATGTTATGTGCTCTGGAATGGGTGGTCATAAGGTGGGTGTTGGTGGACTATTTAGCCCGAGAGGTAGGTGGTGGTGGTGGTGGTGGTGGGTCAGTTGTGGGTGGCGGTGGGGTTGATGCACGAGTGGGTGAAGGCGAAGTGGTTGGGTTGGTGGGGTTATATTTCGGGCGTCAAGAGTCGACAGCGATGACGGGGGGTTTGGGGTGGGGTTATGGTGTGGTCTTAATATATGGGTGTGAGGGGTTGAAGAAAGTGAAATCCGATGGAATGGTGTCCTCTAGAAACAAGTAGGTGGTGTGTAGGGTGATGGTGTTGTAAAGACATGAGTGTTCATCAAAGGTAACATGCAAGGAGAGGATGACTTCTCGTGTGTTGGGGTTAAATCACTGGTAACCTCAAAAATCAGGGGGATATCCTAAGAATATACATCAGATGGACCTTGGATGTAACTTATGGGGTTGGGTGATAAAGGTGTTTGGGTAACAAGCACACCTGAACAACTACAAATGATTGTATGTAGGGTAGCATAAATATAAGGCAAAGGTTGAGGTAAAGAAGTTAAGGCATTTAGTTGTGATACGTATGCATGCTTGCATACATGCATGGAATTTATGTGTGTATGAATTCATATGCATAAACTTTTTATACCAAATATTATTTGATTAGTTATCTCAATGTTTTAGCACTATACATACACCAAATGAATTATGATACAACCCAACTAAACACCACAATACAAAGAAAACATCAAAAAGAACTTGGCATCAAAATGAAACTAAGTAAACCTTAAACACATAAACACTAACTCAAGCTTCAACCTCGGATCATCAAAGGATTAAGCCACCCGATTTAAGTTCTAAACTTGGTGATTAACACCTTAATCAGCCAAGACACCCAACCACCTCCCTGACCACCACCTAGCCTCTAAGAAACACCAAGCACTCCAAGAACTTGACACCTAAAAACCTTATACCTCGCTTACTCACTAGTCTAAGAGTAGATACAATGATTATTATCATTAATGGCCTTCGGCCGAAACCCCTATAAAACCCCACCCATCGACCACCACCATACCACCACAACCGCTACCTTCCACACCCTTTAAACTCTCGGATCTTGTTCACTAGGATCACCATCATGAACTACCAAAAACCGCAGGAGACTACCACCATCACCACCTTTATACTCCCTCTCGGTCACCATAATAATTAACATCCTCAACTTGCATCCTGCATATTAGTAATCAAGCTCAAAGAGAATCATATCAACCGAATCATCCAGAAAGTAGAAGCCATCATTCACCTCTTTTCATCCTCTCATTCTTTCAAAATCAAGGTTCCAATCCTAACCCCATAACTAACTAACTTTACAAGATATATATGTGTTTAGACAACACATATAACCAAGCATTTTGATTAGAACATGAAAGTTCTTCACAAAACTTTACAAAACACTTCATCTTTATCCAAAAAACAGTAAGAAAGGTTTGAAAAACTAAAAAATATTATAAACTATGGAATTAAACAAAAAGATTATAAAGGGTTAAAAGTATGTGTAATCTTGATAAATTTAATTTATTACTTAAATGACTATGATTGTGGAAATAAAAACTGTGAATTTGTTATAAATATTATGCAGTAACATTTTGCAAATTTTGGTGCAATTATAATAAGTAAAATAATTTGAATAAATTATTTATGTTATTGAAAGAAAATTATCAACCGGAAAATCCAAACCTGGTAAAAAGCTGGAACAATAAATTTCATGATCTAATTCGTAGTTATGCTTAAGTTACAAAATTTAGAAGAATTTGTAATTCAAAAATAAAGAAAAATATGTAAATTATAAGATAAATCATAGAAAATTTATACAAAATATTACATCTTGAGTAGAACAATCTATATAAAGTTGGGAAATTTTAGAGATATTTTGTTATTTTTACTGATTATTGTTAAAATAATAAAACTGAAGTGAGCAAGAAGAGTGGTGGTGACCGGAACTGGAACGGGAAGAGATTTGGACGGGGCGGTGCCCCGGTAAACAACAAGAGTGCGCGGGTGGATGACCGACGTGTGGTCACATCCGGTGCGGGGATAAAGAGGTGTGGCAAGTGCGGGAAGGAACACACCGGAGAGTGTAGGTGGGGACTGAACGTGTGCTTTAAGTGTGGGAAGCCTAGCCATATGGCAAGGGAGTGCAAGGTGGCGAGGTGTTTTAACTGTGGCGGGGAGGGCCACATGAGCAGGGACTGTAAGAAGCCGAGGGTTGAAAGTTCTAGAGTGGTGAAGAAGGCTGGAGGTGAAGGGCAGAAAGCGAGCGCCAGAGCCTTCATGATTACCTAGGAGGAGGCTAGGACGGACCCCGATGTGGTGTCAGGTACGTTTCTAGTAAACCAAACTCTTACCTCCGTGTTATTTGATTCCGATGCTAGTAGGAGTTTCATTTCTGCTGCCTTTTGTGCTGAGTTGCCCATTAGGAGTAGAAGTATTGATGAGCCCTTTGATGTAGAAACCGCCATAGGTAAGTCTACCAAGATTTCTGAGATAATAGAAGGTTGTGATATAGAACTAGAAGGTCATAAGTTTCCTATTAGACGGTTTGTGATGGCCTTAGGTGGTTTTGATGTAGTCCTTGGAATGGATTGGTGGGCGGACTATGAGGCAAACATTGTGTGTCGCAAGAAGATGATTCGGTTGACAGCACCTGACGGGAGTTTGGTGACGGTTTATGGTGATCAAGTCACGACGACCCCGAAAGTGATTTCGATGGCGGTGGTGGGAAAGTGCATGAGGCGTGGATGTAGCGCCTACTTGGCCTACGTAAAGGATGTGGATACGCCAAAACCACAACTATCTGATGTACCAGTTGTGTGTGACTTTCCGGACGTGTTTCCCGGTGGACCGCGAGATCAAATTTCAGATTGACTTGATACCAGGTGCCCAACCCGTTGCTAAGGTACCATATCGATTGGCTCCAACTGAGATGAAGGAATTAATGGAGCAACTACAAGAGTTGCTTGATAAGGGGTTCATTCGACCGAGTATCTCTCCTTGGGGTGCTCCGGTCTTATTCGTGAAGAAGAATGATGGTAGTATGAGGATGTGTATCGACTACCGTGAGCTGAATAAGTTGACAGTGAAGAATCGGTACCCCTTACTGAGAATTGATGATATGTTTGATCAGCTCCAGGGTGCTAGTTGGTTTTCAAGGATAGACCTTCGATCTGGTTACCATCAGCTGAAGGTCAAGGAGCAAGATATTCCTAAAATAGCTTTTCGCACGCATTATGGACATTACGAGTTTCTTATTTTGTCATTTGGTTCAACCAATGCGCCGACTGCTTTTATGGACTTGATGAATCGAGTGTGTCGGTCGATGTTGGATAAATCAGTGATTGTGTTTATCGATGATATCTTGATTTATTCGAAGAGTGAGGAGGAGCATGCCGGCCACATTCGAGAGGTGTTGGAGACGTTGAGAAGGGAGAAGTTGTATGCCAAGTTCTCTAAGTGCGCATTCTGGTTGTGTGAGGTTCAGTTCTTGGGTCACGTGGTGAATCCCGAGGGGATTATGGTGGACCCGGAAAAGGTGGAGGCGATGATACAATGGAAGTCTCCGAAGACGCCATCCGAGATTCGTAGTTTCTTGGTTTTAGCGGGCTATTACAGAAGATTCATTCAAGACTTCTCTAAGATAGCTTCTCCGTTGACTAAGTTGACCCATAAGGATGTAAAGTTTGTATGGGGTCAAGCTCAAGAGAAGGCATTCGAGGAGTTAAAGGCAAGGTTAACTCAAGCTCCTGTCTTGTCATTGCCCGATGGAAGTGAAGATTTGGTGGTTTATTCAGATGCTTCCTACTCGGGGTTGGGATGTGTGTTGATGCAAAAAGGAAAGGTTATAACCTACGCATCCCGACAGTTGAAAGTTCATGAGGTCAATTGTCCTACTCATGACTTAGAGCTAGCAGCCGTGGTCTTTGCGTTAAAGATTTGGAGGCACTACCTGTACGGTACAAAGTGAACCATATTCACCGACCATAAGAGCTTGAAGTACTTCTTCGAGCAGAAGGACCTGAACATGAGGCAGAGGAGATGGTTGGAGCTCATAAAAGACTATGATTGCGAACTCCATTACCATCCGGGCAAAGCCAATGTGGTGGCGGATGCCCTTAGCCGAAAAGAGAGACCCGAGCCGATTCGGGTGAAGGCTTACCAGTTGATCATGACCTTTGATGTGATAAAGCAAGTTAAGGAGTTTCAAGATGAGGCATTGAAAGAATATCATCTTAACTTCGAAAGAATGAGAGGTCTGGTCACGGAGTTGGAAGAAAACACACTTGGTGTTAGGACCCGGTTTGGAAGGATGTGGATTCCTCGTGTTGGGGATCTACATGGGAAGATTATGGATGAGACTCATAAGTCTCGATACTCCATTCATCCCGGTGCCACAAAGATGTACCAAGACATGAAGAAAGACTATTGGTGGCCGGGTATGAAGTGTGACGTAGTGGAGTATGTGAGTAAGTGCCTTACTTGATTGAAAGTGAAGGCCAAGCACCAAAAGCCGTATGGAAAGATCCAACCTTTGGATATACCGGAATGGAAGTGGGAGCATTCACCATGGATTTTATTATGAAGCTACCGCGTACCGGGCGAGGATACAATGCCATATGGGTGATTGTTGATCGTTTGACGAAGAGTGCTCACTTCCTACCGATCCGCGAGACATATTCTTCCGAGAGGTTGGCTGATCTATTCATTAAAGAGATTGTGACTCGTCATGGTGTGCCGGTGTCTATTGTGTCTGATCGTGACACCCGGTTTACATC
This sequence comes from Flaveria trinervia, assembly GCA_025506515.1. Lineage (NCBI taxonomy): Eukaryota > Viridiplantae > Streptophyta > Magnoliopsida > Asterales > Asteraceae > Flaveria > Flaveria trinervia. The sequence continues at coordinate 1,184,535 of CM046453.1, forward strand.
TAAATTTTGGAAGAAATTCCATGATGCGATGGGGACGAGGTTACATATTAGTACGGCTTATCATCCCCAGACGGATGGTCAGTCAGAAAGAACCATTCAGATGCTAAAAGATATGCTTCGGGCATGCGTCATTGATTTTGGAGGAAGTTGGGATGACCATTTACCATTAGCTGAGTTCTCATGTAACAATAGCTACCATGCCAGCATTGGCATGCCTCCTTATGAGATGCTATATGATAGGAGATGTAGAATTCTCGCTTGTTGGGGTGATATTGGCCATAAAGAGTTAGGGAGCGTCAAGGTGGTCGAGGCTATGACTAAGAAGCTGGAAAGGATCAAAGCCTTTATGAAGGCAGCCAAAGATAGACACAAGTCGTATGCCGACAAGAGACGTAGACCGATTGAGTTCCAGGTGGGTGATAGAGTTATGCTCAAAGTCTCACCTTGGAAGGGCATCATTCGGTTTAGGAAGCGGGGCAAGTTGAACCCAAGGTACATAGGGCCTTTATGAATTATTGCTCGAGTAGGAGAGGTGGCCTATAGGTTGGAGTTACCTAGTGAGTTAAGTGGAATTCATCCAACGTTCCATGTATGTCACTTAAGAAAGTGCTTAGCCGAGGAGGATATGGTGGTGCCACTAGAGGATATTGAAGTGGATTAACATCTCAATTATGTGGAGTAACCAGTGGCGATCATCGATCGCAAAGAGAAGAGGCTAAGGAATAAGGTGGTTCCCTTGGTGTGTGTATAGTGGAAGCACAGGAATGGATCAGAGTCCACTTGGGAGGTTGAGGAGGAGATGAGACAACATTACCCTAAACTATTCAACGACTAACAGGTTTCAAGGATGAAACCTAAATAAGGGGGTGGACTTGTAACACCTCAAATAAAGTCTAAGCGGGCCAGATGGTAACAATGAGCTTAGACGAAATCATTTAATGAAAGTAAGATGGATGTGAGTTATAGATCGAGTTAACTCTTCGGGTTATGAGTTTGACGAGTTTAAGATCCCGGGAACACCCGATATATATAAACAAATCAGCTTGAGCAGCTCTCATTTGCAACTCAACACTCTAAATTCTAGAAAGAGAGTAGAGAGAGAAAGTAGAGAGAATCAAAGATTTAAGGCTCGGTTGATCACGAGATTGAAGATTGGTGTTCGTGGGCATCCAAACAACAAGAAAACACCAAGAATCTAGGTAAGAAACATCATTTAATCTCCTTTTGATGTAAACCCGGATTCTAGGTTTGGGGTTTTTGAAAGTGGCAAAGATTCGCCCAAAACTTACGTTTTTGTGTAAGAAAACATGTAAGAAGCTTAGATAAAGCTTATTGGGTGATAAACCAAGGTTTTGGATGTAAAATATTGAAGTTTTGGTTCAAAAATGGGTTTGTTCGTATTTTTCAGCCCGTTCTGCGAAACTGGGTGTTCATCTAGCGAAATTAGTTATTCGTCCAGCGAAATTGTGAATCTTTCTGCGAAACTATAGTTTCGCAGGTAGTTTTGCAGACATGGTTTTCCAATAAAATTTGGGCGAAACTGGCAGCAAAGATGCCAGCGAAACTGCTCGCGTAACTGCTGGCGAAATTAGCAGCGAAATTAGCAGCGAAATTAGCAGCGAAAATCGCAGCGAAATTAGGCAGAAATTAACTCCCTTGAGTGTTAACTTATCTGCAGGCTGTGTCGTGCAACCCTTGCTTTGAAAGCTTGATTGAGAAGCTACTCATCGAGTACAGGTGAGTTCTAGATCCCCTATTTAAAGGTTTTAAACTAGTTTGAGGCTGGAAATGCATACTAAATATATGTTTTAAACGACCAAGATTTTAAGAGGTTTTAATGGGAAGATCGATTTTTATATAAGGAAATATGCTATATAAAAGTGTTAAAATAAAAATTTTTCACGCTGACCTGGCAGCGCGACCCCAGCCAGGGGCGTTGCCCCTTAGACCCCACTAGGGGCTGCTGCCCCTATGACCCCGCTGTCAGGGGCTGCCATCCCCGAACCCCTGCTGTCCCATGGAGGGTCAGTTATGTACTATGATGGCTTGTACTTGTTGGGCATGTGTATGTGTATGTGAATTGATGATGCATGATGTCTCTGATGATGTGTGATGGGGTATGTGATGTTTATGTGATGCTATGTATGTTCATGTTATGCTTTCTTACGTTCCTATTATGTATTATTCCGTGACTTACGTGTTATGATTAGGGAATGAACGAAAAATATTATGTAACGTAAAGCGGAAGTTACTAATAATGATAAGAGGAATGTAAGTAAGAACGAATGCAAGCATTAATGAATGAATGAAAGTAAGAAAGTCTTGCAAGCAATGTATGGAGGTTCACACCCAATGAAGGGTGTTAGCTCAACTGTGTATGGGTTAGCTACCCCAGAAGGATGCACGCTGGGGTCTAATCTTTGTGATTGACCATACGTATAGGATCCTTGTCGCTTGCCCTAGGTACTAGAGTCAGCTTCGTGCATAAAGTTCGAGGTCTATGATAGACCTCAGCCCAGTAACCAGCTTCGTGCACAATGTTCGGGGTATAATACATGGCATTGGTCTGGAATGAAAAATGAATGATAATGATGAGTGTACTTGCCCCAGTCCCTAGGGTCAACTTCGTGCACAATGTTCAGGGTACAGTACATGTCATCAGAAGTTAACGAATTTACGAAAGATAAGTAAAGAAGATTATGAATGAAAGTGAATGATAATGATGACGTACGATGACAAATGAACGAAAGTTAACAAATGAATGATCAAAGATAATAATGCTATTATCCATGTGTATGTATAATGCATTATCACGAATGAAAGTAATGAACGGTTGTAAAAGGATATAAAGTATCTTATTCATAAAACTAGAACTCACTTAGCAACGCTGACTTTTATGTATTTCCCAGTTGGGCAGGTGATTGTTACTGAGGATGACACGGGGTAGCTACTTGGCATTTTTGGGATGACATCCATTTGTATAACAATGATGTTTTTGTGATGTAATGCAAATCATGATATTTTGTAACAGTTAACTACATTGTATTAATTTTGCAAAAGCTGTCATTAATATATGAAATGGTTTTAAATTATTTCGCTGCGATGATTTTCCAACTGTGAGCGTCCCGGGATCGGGGCCTTACAGAAACCTAACCTAGTTGACTGGAGATCCCAAGATCTAGGTTCAATAGGACAACTTAATCATATGACCAATGGTGTCACTATAAGGGAGTACCCTAAAACTTAAAGGGAGTGACAAACTTCCTAGTCCATTCACTCTGGGGGAGCACCCCGAACAAGTGACCAAAGTGAGGTTAAGCATATTAAGGTTAGATGATTCATGGGAATCAATATAACTACGATGCTTTTAATGATTCATTGAATCACCTATGTTAGAGACAAGTGGGGTCGCTTCGAATGGATTTATGGGAAGGCGCAAATCCTAGAGCTCTCGCAGAACCAGGAAAGTGTTCCATGACCATTAACGGACACGTTAATGAGGGGTTGATCAAACCAGGAAGAGTGTTGTGTGATTGTATATTGTCGTCTACATAAAACAGGGTCTGTTCAAAGACATCGTGTCTACACACCACTAGGAGACTAAGTATACATCACAAAGGAAGGTTCAAAGGGAAGACCTACCTATCCTGCAACACTTGACTGCTGAATTTTTTGGAGAAGTGATTTTCATTCATGTGGGGGATTGTTGGAAATTTATTGATAATATTAATATGTTATTAATATTTAATCAATAAATCAATGTGTTGAATGAAAATTAATGTGATTAATGAGATTAGGAATTAATAGTGTGGGAAGTTGTCCACATTGAAGGAAAGAAAGAATATAAAATGGTTTATATTCTATAACCTCTTGTCTATATTATTTCCAAAGGTGTCACACTAAGTGGATTCGCGAAGGGTGCGAAGCACCCTTAACTCTAACTCGCACTCGCACACACGCGCGCGCACGGCGTGGGCATGTGGGCGCAATGTGGCGCTTTGATGGCGCACTGTGCACTTCGCACACTCACATCACCGCGAGCTGCCTTAGTATTTTTAAAGGTTGGTTCGAGGGTCTGGTCAGGTGCGACTGACCTTGGTGCGCGGTCAGAGTTGTGACTCGTAACAGCTTCCGTTACACGTTGACTGAAACCGACGACTGTTAATTACGAATTAAATGAGCAGTTACGATTTTAGATTAATGGTTAGGTGGTTGTTATGGTTTGAATTCCACTATAAATACTGAGTGTAGCTCAGTAGAAAGCTAAATCAACACAACTCAAAACCTGCAGCAAAACAGGTTCTCTATCTCTCTGAATTCTCTTCTAAAAACAAGTTCGGGTTCTAGATCAATCCGGGCAGTAGAAACTGCTTCGGCTATTGTACCCTGGGAAACAAAACGAGTTCTCTTGGGAGGCTCGGAATTTTTTTAACGGCCCCGTGTTGAACACGATCCTCAGCTTTTACATTTTTGTTTCTTTTATTTCTGTAAATGTACCATTGTAAAAGTGATTGATAGTTAATTATTTATATTCATTTGTATTGAGTATATCAATAAAATTGTTTGAATTTTTATTTTATATGAACGGTTCCTACAGTATATTATATGGATAATGGTGTACCCAGATTCAGAATGGACTGGGTACCAATTTCTAACTAATTTTCTCTTGACAGGTGCTTAAGCAATCCAGAGGAACTAACAACATTTGGTATGTTGATAGTGGATGCTCAATGCACATGACAGGTGACAGTTCTCTGCTAAACAACTTTAGATCATACAGTGGAGGGACTGTGGCCTTTGGGGATGATGAAAAGGGTGGAAATATCACTGGGATTGGAATTGTTTCAAATGGAAGAATGGCATTTGATGATGTCTGTTATGTGGAGCAGCTTCAATTCAATCTATTAAGTATTGCTCAGATTTGTGATAAAGATCTTGGAGCTTATTTTAACAGCAAAGAGTGCTTAATCTTGAGACCTACTTTCAAGATCCCAGAAGATCAAATCTTGCTAAGAGCACCAAGGGAAGGAGGAGTTTACAAACTAAACATGGAAGAGTTGCATACTATAAATGCTTGTTTGATTTCAAAAGCTTCAATGTTGAATCTGCTCTGTGGCACAGAAAGCTGGTACATCTGAACTTTAAAACTACGAACAAGTTAGTTAAGGATGGACTTGTCATTGGTTTACATGCAAAAGAATTCTCTTTTGTAGATCAATGTACTGCTTGCTGTAAAGGCAAGCAACACAGAACTTCACACAAGTCCAAACTTATTAACTCAATTGATGAACCTTTACACTTATTGCATGTGGATCTGTTTGGTCTAACAAACATTATGAGTTTAGGAAAGAAGTCATACTGTTTGGTGATAACAAATGACTATACTAGGTTCAGTTGGGTGTACTTTCTTGCCACAAAAGATGAAACACCAGAATTTGTCAAAGGTCTCATTTTGAAAATGGAAAACTTAATTGGGAAAAAGGTAAAAATAATCAGATGTGATAATGGCGCAGAGTTTAAAAATGAAAATTTAAATCAATTCTGTGAAGAAAAAGGCATCACAAGGCAGTATAGTGTGGCAAAAACACCACAACAAAATAGGGTGGCTGAAAGAAAGAATAGGACAATCATAAAGGCTGCTAGAACTATGCTAGGAGATGCTATGTTGCCTATAACTTTATGGGCAGAGGCTGTCAATACAACATGTTATGTGCAAAACAGGACATTAGTAAACAAAAGTTTCATTAAGACCCCTTATGAGTTGCTATTTGGTAGAAAGCCTTATATAGGGTTCTTAAAAACTTTTGGTTGCCTATTTACAATGTTAAACACAAAGGAGCATTTGTCCAAATTTCAATCTAAAAGCCTTGAAGGTTTCTTTGTTGGATATTCTTCTCAATCTAAAGCATATAGAAATTTTATTAAAGATACAATGAACATAGAAGAATCAATTCATGTCACTTTCTGTGAGCATACCTTTAATAAAACCAAAGGCCCTGATTGGCTATTTAATATTGATGATTGGACAAACTCCTTTGTATCAAAAGAGTACCTGTTTAATGATGTTTTACCTGCTCAAGACCCTATTTCTGTTGCAATGGACAAAATGAAATCTGGAGACATTTTAGTTCTAGTAATGGTTCATAGGTCTCCAGATCCACCAAGTATTGCCTCACCAAACAAATTCTGTGACTTCAGATGATGTAGCTTCACCTTCTGTTACACATGCTACTGAACTTGTATCTACAACTGAATTTGTAAACCCTTTTGCAAATCATGATGAAGTAGATCAAACAATACTTACTGAGTTGCATGTTGTGGACACTGTCTTACGTGACCAAAATGTTTCAAACCTTAATGTACACCTACTAATGAACCTATTCAAATTCATAGGATTCATAAATCACATCCTATAGATCAAATCATAGGTGATGTAGGTGAGAGGTTAACTAGGTCAAAAGTGCCAAATCTGAATAAATGCATGTTTATCTGTTTTATTTCCCAAACTGAGCCTAAAAACATAGAAATGGCCTTAAAGGACAATAACTGGATAGAAGCTATGCAAGAAGAGTTGCAATAGTTTGTAAAGCAGAATGTTTGGGAACTTGTAGACCTTCCAAAAGGATGTTATCCAATAGAAACCAAATGGGTTTTCAGGAACAAAAATGTAACATCTCGTATTTTTTTGTTAACTAAAAGTTAACTTCGTTTATTCTTATAGGGTTCATTGTTGTCATTTATAAAACTTATGAACTATGCATGCTTATTTCTTTATTGTCTTTAATTTTTATTATACAAAAATGATAATAAAGCAAAAAAAATTATAATAATTATAATAATAATAATAATATAATAATAATAATAATAGTAACAATAATAATATTAATAATAAAATTGATAATAATAATATTATTAATAATCATGAGAATTTTATTAACTAAAACTTAAAACAACTAAGCTAGGGGGTTAAATTGTTATTTTTAAAATTTTAAATGCAAGTTTTAAGCATAAAATAATAAAAACAAAACTGCAGGGACCAAGTGTGTAAATAATTAAAACCCAAACCCCCTTCCCCCTCTCTCTCCTGTTTTTCCGGCGACCTCGCCGGCCGGACTCCGGCCAAGTCCGGCGAGGCTCTAAACCTACTAGAACCATTCGAATTCGACCCCAAATCGTTACCAATCGGTTCACGAGCATAACTCGACCCCTTTAATACACTTCAATTGAAGTTTAAGCCAGTAATCGACGATTGAACTCGGTAACCGATTCACATTAAACCTCCAAGCCGTTCAAACATTAAAACTCCATAACAATCGAATTAATTGAACCTAATCGATCCTCTATCTATCTCAAACCGTCTACTAGTTCCAATTACATCCGAAACACACACAAATTACACCCCGGTTACCATTTGAAGCCGCGACCTGCATCTCAAACAAAAACTATCTTCTGAGCTTCATAAACGAAAATTGTTTGAGGGCTTTTAATCTTGTGCACCTTAGAAGCTCTCTGTGCAACGAATTTGGTTGGAACCATCGTTTGAACATCGAACAAGCTTCACGAGTTCGTGACTGTTCTTCGTCTTCCTCGCTAACAAATCGATCTCAAAACGGGTAATCAAACACATGGATTTGATCGGTTTTACATGGGGATTAAAAGCCCCAAGGTTAATTTCATGTTCATAATCGAATTGGGGATCGATTTGGAATCAAACGATTCTAGGGTTCTTAAGGTTTGGGGAATTTTCTTTAAACGGGTTTATAATATTTAGAAACCAATACTTACCGTGGCTGAGAGCCTGGTTCACTGGTTAAGACTCTTGCACCTTCATCATGAGGTCCCGGGTTTGAACCCGGGGACCCTCATGTAATTTTTTAAGGCTTTTTCAGCCTTATTTTAATTATAAAAAATTTTCAATAAATATAAAATGATTTTTTACAAACTTCAAATATTTTTATAATCATCTAAATATTTTTCTGTAAATTAATTCTTGTAAAATATTTTAACATTTTATTATCTACAAATGTTATAACTAAGTAATTTTTATAAAAGTAGATTTATATAATAATTATTAAATTATTATTGGTCTATATGTTATCTTTAATTATAGAATCATAAAATGTATATACATTTTATAATCAAATTTTATAAATATTTTTTTATAAAGGATTAAATTCCTTTAAAAAATTTTATAAATAGTACTTTACTTAAGAGTTCACTAATCTTATTTATAAATCCCCAAATTCTAGTACCCTAGTTTACATTAAATCGTTAACCTTATTATTAACTTAAAACTTGTAAATATATATATATATATATATATATATATATATATATATATATATATATATATATATATATATATATATATATATATATTATATATATATATATATATATATATATTTAGGTACCTCGTGAAGCTTTACTTTGGAACGTCGCTTATTATTCTTATTAGACATCTCTTATATACTTATTGAACATGTGAGTTTTCCTTGTCCTCTTTTTATTTTATTTCACACTATTTTGGGGTGAAACATGATACTTACACATCACACACTTGTAAACGTTTAGACTTGTAAAGCACTTGCAATTTATATTTTTGTCATGGTTATTTGTGTACTGTAAGTGTTTATATGAGATACATATTTTTGTTTACAATCATTAACTATTGCTAGCCTGGCGACGTCTTAGATCTTTGGGCCTGACAAGCCTATTTGGTGCTAAAGCCGAGGTATTGCCAGCTCCTGATGACGTATGCTTGTTCATCACGAGAACCAAATACACTTAGCCAATCTTATATACTTATAATCAAGTCGAGATTTGGTTGTAACGATATGTGTTCTATAACCTTACTAACTTATGACCTATGACATGAATTGCTACTTGTAACTTTATCATATTATGTATGAAAACCTTGGAAACTCACTAACTATTTATAGTTGACCTTTTATTTTTATCATGTTTCAGGAAATCCCCAAGTTTAAAGTGGTCTATTGAAGCTTGCACTAACACTAGGACTCGGACCTAGTTTAATAAGTAAAATGTTTATGTAATGTTTTGTTTAGTTTGAAACTTATTTCTTGTTGGAAACTTATGCTTGTTATGCCTTTTGAAACTTTTAATTTTAATATTTACATTTAAATATAGCGTTATGTGGTTGTGAACAATCTTAACCCTCACATCTCGACGTTTCCGCCGTCAAGGTTGGGGTGTGACAAAAAAGGATGATAGAGGCTTGATAGTGAGAAATAAGGCTAGATTGGTAGCTCAAGGTTATACACAGGAATAAGGGATAGATTTTGATGAAATCCATGCACCAGTTGCTAGGATAGAGACTATAAGATTGTTTTTAGCCTATGCTACATGTTAGAACTTTAAAGTTTATCAACTTGATGTTAAATCTGCTTTTTTAAATGGAAAATTGAAAGAAACAGTATATGTATGCCAACCTCCTGGTTTTGAGGACCCTCATTATCCGGGTAGAGTGTATAAATTGGATAAAGCTCTTTATGGTTTACATCAAGCTCCTAGAGCTTGGTATGAGACCCTAGCTGAACATCTTTTATCCAATGGATACATCAGGGGAACAATTGACAAAACACTGTTTCTTAAAAGAAAAGGGGCAGATTTTATACTTGTACAGGTTTATGTTGATGATATCATTTTTGGTTCAACCAATCTTGATATGTGTCATGAATTTGAGTCTGTCATGAAGCAGAGATTTGAAATGAGCTCAATGGGTGAGCTTAACTTTTTTATAGGGTTGCAGGTAATACAAAGAAATGATTGAATTTTCATAAATCAATCTAAGTATGTAACTGATATGTTGAAGAAATTCAAATTAAATGATGTTACATTTGTTTCAACTCTTGCAGATCCTAAAGATAAGTTAGATTTGGATCCAGCTGGTATAGCAGTAGATCAACATGAGTATAGGTCAATGATTGGTTCTATAATGTACTTAACTGCAAGTAGACCTGATATCATGTTTGCTGTTTGTCTATGTGCTAGATTTCAATCAAGTTCCAAAGTGTCTCATTTAACTGTTATGAAAAGAATTTTTAGGTATCTTAAGGGTAGACCAGATCTGGGAGTTTAGTATCCTAAAGATAGTTCTTTTAATCTGTATGCCTACACTCATAATGATTATGCAGGCTGCAATTTAAATAGAAAGTCTACAACTGGTGGTTGTCAGTACTTAGGAACTAGGTTAGTCTCTTGGCAATTTAAGAAGCAGACCATTGTGTCAATATCAACAGCTGAGGTTGAGTATGTGGCTGCTGCACATTGTTGTGCACAAGTGCTTTGAATTCAAAACCAGATGTTAGATTATGGGTTCAATTTCATAGACAATCCAATCTTTATAGATAATAATGCAGCAATGTTTATTGTACAGAACCCTATTCAACATGGTAAAACCAAGCATATAGACCTTAGGCATCATTTCCTTAGGGATTGTGCAGAGAGAGGCTTAGTGCATTTAGAGCGGATTGATACTGAGTTTAATCTCGCAGATTTGTTTACCAAACCTTTAGATGCTGGGAGATTCAATTTCTTGGTTAAAATCTTGGGGATGCTAAATCTGGAACATGAAAATTGCTAAAAAGTTCTGTTGTTCATCAAAAAGAATGTGATGTATTTTCTTTATTAAAAAATGTTGCATGATGTGTTGAGAAGTGATAGTAAATCAGTGAGAAATAGTTTTAAGCTCAGATTGAAAAATTTTCTATTAAATTGTTAAATGCAGAAAGTGATTGAAAATCTAAACACTGTTCAAGTAATATAAACAACCAATTATGAGTTTATTGATCTGCACTTATTTCTGAGTAATGTGAAAACTAAATTCTTTAGCCATTGTGATGTAAACCCATGTTTGGTTTATATAGTATAGTTGTTGCATAATGTTAAACCTGAGATTGTTGTCTTGCTATTTCATATTAGCTCTCTAGATGAATTTCATGCATATGTGAAAACATAGAATTGATATCTTATCTACAGATATTTCCTTTGTTTTGTTCACACAAAGACCTGGAAATATTCTGTTTTACACCTAATTTGATCCTTTATCTTATCTATTATCCCATTTTCAAAATTTTGAAGTTGTTAGCTTCTTTTATACCTCGATCATTTTCTATTGTAATTTTGAGCTAATTTGTTTGTATTCACAGTAGAAAATGGTTGGATAAGGTTTAGCAGGCTTAGTTATATCCTCACTGTGGGTAACACATGTGCTGTTCAATGTAAGGTACCTAATCACATGAAATGGAAGCTCTTATAGGCATAAACTCATCATTGTGTGTTTCATTTATCTGCAGTGATAATAGATCTGATTCTGTAGGCAATTTAAAATTCTCTCTAAAAAAATTATAATTTCTCTATTGACTGATATGATCTCTATGCAATGCAACACAAAAGTATTGTATTTGTTTAAATTGCAAAATTCAAAATACAAAAATATGTATTTTCTATTATTTTGTTTTTACAAAAAAAACTATTCCTGTAACACTTTGCATATTTTAGCAAATTTCCAGTGCTTAAACAGTTTTTGAGCTCAATATAAGAGTATCATCTGATTATGAGTGACAAATTTGATAATGCCAGACATTTTTTTTGTGAGAAAACCAATTTGTAGTGCCAGATTTAGGCTGTGAGTATATTGGTCTATAGTGACAGAAGGGTTATGTGAGTATATCGTTTCTTTGTAATGCCAGACAACTTGATAGTGCCAAATGAGAGCTTAGTGTCGGATATTCTTTGTAAGTGAATGTATCCAGTGCCAGATGCCTTGTGGTACCAGCTAGTTTCTTTTAGTAGTGCCAGATAGTTTTGTGGTGACGGGCATTTATTTGTTTGTCTATGAGAGTGAGTAAGGGTAATAGTCCCAGATGATTCACAGTGCCGGGCATTTACTTGTCTCTGAGAATTATTCTCTGGTATTACTTGTTTATAGTGACAGACAGTTTTCCAGCCACTTTCTTAGTGCAGGCTTGTTTTTAGTCACAGTCAGTTTCTCAGTGCCAGACAAATTTTCATAGTACCGGGCATCTTTCTTAGTACCATTATATGTTCTCTGTTTATAGTGCCGGGCAGTTTACAGATCCTTTAACAGACACATATATTTTTCACAGTGTAAGGTATTTTGTAGTGAAGGGCATTTTGTAGTACCAGATACTCAGGTAGTGACAGATCCTCTATATGGTTCCAGATTTGTTCGTCACTACCATTTTTCCCAAAATTCACCAAATTTACCAAAACCCTAACTACTTTGGCATTACTGCTGGTTTTTAAATTTTGGCGCTTTGTTCCTATGGCAGTTATATTTTAGTTACAAAGGTGAAGTTACTTGTATGCTTAAGTGCTATATCTTGTTTTGTTTGCATATATTATGTATTGATTGCCTCAATTGCAGATGGCCGACGGTAATCCACCTTTACCGGTTTGTGATTATCATAACTGTATAGCCTTACTGGATGTTCCTGCCCCACATACTCAACACTATGTTGAGATATGTCAGTACCTAAGGAATTCTCCCATTCAGTATGCTATCACAGCAAACCCTACCGTCTATTTAGACCATATTTGAGAGTTTCGGGGTTCTATCATTGTCAGTGCGAATAGACAGTCTCTTCAAGCTACAGTGGATGGGCATTTAGTTGTAATTACAGAGGCTGTGCTTCGAAAAGTGTCGCAAATGAATGATGAAGGTGCCCCAACTGAATTTCCTCTTAATCGAGTTATTTAGTTCAGTGTATGGAATCAATGGGTTACAATCAAGGGTTTGATCGGGGCCAAGCTAAGAAGAATGTCTTTTGGCATCAGTGGCGTTACTTAGCTCATATTATTCTTAAATGCCTTTTAAGGAACAAACAAACATGTGATGAGCTCTGTTTGCTATTGTCCAGTATGATGGTAGCCTTAGCCTATAGGCAGCCCTATAATCTTTCAAGATATGTGTTTCAATGTTTAATTGGCAATGCTGAGAACACCAAAAATAAATTCTTGATGTACCCTAGATTCTTACAAATGTGCATCAATCATATTGTTCCAAACATCAGGGTGTATGGGGCCACAATGCAAATCTGTGTAATGAAGAAAAAAATCTTTAGTGATTTTAGAACCAAGCTTGGCAAGGGGATTGATCGACCTATCTTTCCTCACATGGTAGATCCTACTTTACTAGTGGAAATCCCTGGTGGTCCTTTAATTTTACAGGCTCCAGAGGTTCAGATTCCAGTTCAAGAACCTGTTGTGGGTGAAAATGTCAATATGGAGGCAGAAATAGTTCATGATGAAGGTCACAATGCAGAGGCACATGAGGTGCATGATGAAGCTCGAATGCATGATGTTGTCACTGAATCTGGTGATGAGCATGAAGATGATTTGTTTGGTGGTGAAGGTTATGTTCCTTCTCCTCAACATGAGTCCACTGATTTGGGTGGATTGGATTTAAACATGTTGAACCAGGATGATATTTCAGCCTTTAATCCCAAGGATTTGATGAGTTGCTCCCTTGTCAATCCTCCTATTACTACTACAACTCAAGATACACAAGATGCTGGTCCTTCCATATCTATGCCCTTTGATGATCCTATTAAGGCTCAGCTGTTAAGCACCTTTGTTCATTTGGATGCTGCTAATGCCAAAATGATGTTATCCTTTACTCCAAGTAGGTTAGTCTCTCTCTTGGGCTTTCAACAAGGAAAGATGGATGAACAATCTCTGTTGGTGGCCCAATTAGAGTCTCAAGCTGAAGCTCAAAGTACTACTTTGGTGGAAAAGAATTTGATGATTACTACTCTGGAATCTCAGAATAGTGTAAAAGATGAGCTTATTTCCACTCAAGCTGCTAAGATTACAGATTTGGAATCTCAAATTTGTAGTTTTTAGCGCTTGTTAGTCTAAATAATGCTGCAAATGTTGTCTTACAATCTAGACTACTAGCATCTAGTTTGGCAAATTCAATGCTTGAATCTTCTCTTGCCAAGTCTAGGATTGCAGCAGAGCAGGCAATTGCAGCTAGGCAGGCTACAGAGTCACAAAATGCTTTACTTTTACAACAAGTGGCTGCTCTTCAACAACAAAAACTTGATGATCCAAAAATGGGGGAGAAAGTATGTGCTGATCCAGTGATTGAGAAGGTTGATAAAGCAGAACAAGTTAAAGTATTTGGGAGTCCAGAATGGCTTACCTTCTTGGATTCAAATGATGATTGCTTTTCAAGCAAACTATTTTTGAATACAGGTGAATTGCAAGTGTCTCCTACTTCTATGAAAGCAGCAAAAGATCTTAAAAACCATTGATTTCTCCTGAGGTGACCCTTGATAACAGATAAAAAGAAACTAAAGATTCAATTCAGGGGTAGTCTAATAAAACTGTTGAACAAGCTAGTGAACAGGGGGAGCAGATTGATGAGATGGTGGTTAATGAAACTATTGATGAGATGGTGGTTGATGAAACTATTAGTGAAAGTGATAAAGTAGATGATGTGAGCTTAAATTATAATGAAATAAGTTCTGGGGAAGGGCCTGAATCTAGGCCAGAACCAGAATCTCAGTTGCCTTTGATAGTGCATCAATATGCTTCTGATAATACACAAAGCTCTCCAAAAGAAAGTACTCAAGCTCAGGGTGTATCAAAACAAACTTCTACACAAGTTCTAAAGCCAACTCCCGTTAGGATGGTGAAGCTTGGTGAATGTATAGATGATTGTGTAAAGACAGAGTTGAAAAGTAAATAGAAGGTTGATGGTAGAATTATGGCTAGACTAAAAGCTGAAAATGCTAAGAAAGTGTTAATAGATCTTAGAAATGGGGGAGAGAAGCCTGAAGTTAAAAGGAGAGAAAAGAAAGAGAAGGCTGGGGTCAAACTACATCAGAATGACTGGGTTGAAAATTGAAATACCTTTTAATGAGATGTACTATGAAGATTTGTTTGTACATGATCTAGAGCCTGATGGTGAGTTATCTGAGGTTGAAAAAGAAAATAAAGAAAGGATGATAGTAGATCTTCTGAGACAAACTGATTATAAAAGAGAATATCTGGAAGCTTACTCTGTTGCTCAAATTAGAATGCATTATAACTATATCTCAAGCATTGAAAATGAAAGGATGTTACAAAGAGAAGCTGAGATGGCGAATGCTGAGAATGATAGTCCCAAAAAACAAAGAGTGAAGACAATAGCCTCAAAGCCACCAAGGAAGAAGCCAAGAACCACACCACCATCACCATTAATAAATCCTAACTTGATGAATGATTCTAGATCAGAACCTCAAAGAGCTTTTCAAGATGCTTTTTCTACTTACTCAGTACGGCAAGGAGTTCCAATTGCTCCTACTGGTGGGTCAGTAAGAAGAAGAAAGCTTATTATTACAGAAGAAAGTGATGAGGAGGAAGAGGAAAACATTCCAAATCCTGATATTGTTGTAGAGGTACCCGTTACAAGAAATGTAACTACTGAACCTGTTACTTACATCAGAAAGAGAAAAAGAGTAAGTACAGAGGAAAGAGATATGAATTATGCCAAGAAATTGGATTTGTTGGAGAGATCTGGTCAATCTTTGGGTGATTATATGAAGGGAGACATAGCTGTAAGAATGATGAGGTTTGTAGATCCAGAAAATGAAAAGAGAAGAAAGCAAGCTCAAAAACTAATTCTGGGAAAGATAGATGGAATAAGCTACTCTAAAGAATGTAATTGTTTGGTGGTTAGAAATAAGGAGGAGTTACAATTCATTGAAGCTGTGGATGATCTATTTAAGTTCACTAAAGAAGATTTGTATCATTTAGCAAGCTATACTTTGTCTGCAGAAATTTCAAAAAATGATATTTCTGGGAAGTTCATTGCTTTGGTGAAACAATTGGCAGTCAATGATTTTAAAGAGTTTCAAAAGCAAAATGCTCAAATATTCATCGGTGAGTTGGGTCTACGTGCTCTTGATGTTATTTTTGCCAAAGAAAACAGTGACACAGTTTCTACACAAATGATAGAGAGGCAGTACTTGATGGGGAAATAGTTAAGGTTTGTAGTAAGACCTGTAGCTGCCATTACTTACTATTATGGTGAAGTGTGCCTCATTAGAGAAGGAAGAGAAAATTTGGTATAAACTGCTCCTTAGATGTTCCATGTGTTCTTGAACAATGATGTGAAGTATTTTCTGGAACAAGAATGGACTGTAGTAAAAGAAGATGAAAGTGCTGTTGAAAGAATGTATGAATTCAAAGGTGAAGTAGTTGATTTATATGCCCAGATGATTGCTACAGATGAGAACAAGTATGTTAGAGTGCCAAAAAGAAAATGCATCTTAAACTGGATCAGCCACAATAGGTTTTTGCATCATCAATCTTGATCAAGGGGGAGATTGTTGGGATAAAAGTTTGAGTGATCAAGAGTTTTTGTTGAAATTACAAGGGGTTAAAGTGTATTTTGTGTCTGTTACTACGTTATCCAGTTGCTGTGAGAGAGAAGAGTTCATAGTGTCGGATTTATGTGAAGGTTCAAGTTGAAGAATGCAGTGCCGGCCAATGTTTACAGTGACGGATAAAGCTAAGAGAGAATTTAACAGTGACAGACAATGTACTTAGACATAGTGACGGGCGAACAATGTTTTTATGTAATATGTATTTGTATTTTTTAGTGAGGACTACAGTTTGTAGTACCTGACACATTTATGTTTCTATATATAGCCTAGACCAGTGACGGTTAGGTTAGTTAGAGATAGAGAGTGTGAGTTGTGAAGAGAGCACTGTTATATTTGTTGTGTACTTTATTCTCTTGTGCTTAATGAAACCGATCAATGATTCATCCTGAATCATTGATCATTATTTAGATCTCGTGTTCATTCTCTTAGTGTTTGTGGATCAATTTCAACCAGAATTAGTCAGTTAAAGAATTTCCGCACTTTAATTGATAAACGTAGTATTCTAATCTTGAATTCTTTCCTGGTCATTATGCCTTTCTGCCCTCTTATCGATGTAGGCGGCATTATCATATCTTCAATATGAATAGTAGACATATAATCATTGGATATAACCCATAATGAGTGTGGTTGTTGTTAAATATAATAATGACTTGAAAAGAAACAAATAAACATCTTATACAACATGATTTATGATTGTTTGAATTTACCCCGATTTGAATCTTACGCCTTTCTACAATCTTATCGATGTAGGCGTCATTATCAAATCTTGAAAATGAATAGTAGACATATAATCGTTGGAATTTAACACATAGAGAGTGCAGTTAGTTATATTATTGTAAAATATAATAGCGACTTGAAAAGAAACAAATAAACAATGACACAAAATCGTATACGATGTAGGGTAAATGTTTACAAATGAAACTAGATTCTTAATTGACGGATTTCACATCCAACCCCTATGCCAACACGCTTGCGGTTGATTTCATATTAATTTGACTTTAATTTATCAACCTTATGTAAACTTGTTGTTATTCTCAGAACATCTTACACAACCCGATTTATGCTTCATTGAATTTACCCACATTTGAATCTTACACCTTTCTGCCCTCTTATCGATGTAGGCGGTATTATCATATCTTCAAAATGAATAGTAGACATATAATCGTTGGATTGAGTGCGGTCTGTTACGTTATTGTTAAATATAATAGCAACTTGAAAGGAAACAAATAAACATCTTATACAACATGATTTATGATTGTTTGAATTTACCCCGATTTGAATCCTACGCCTTTCTACAATCTTATCGATGTAGGCGGCATTATCAAATCTTGAAAACGAATAGTAGACATATAATCATTGGAATTTAACCCATAAAGAGTGTTGTTAGTTACATTATTGTAAAATATAATAGCGACTTGAAAAGAAACAAATAAACATCTTACACAACTTGATTTATGATTGTTTGAATTTACCCCGATTTGAATCTTACGCCTTTCTACAATCTTATCGATGTAGGCGACATTATCAAATCTTAAAAATGAATAGTAGACATATAATCTTTGGAATTTAACATATAGAAAGTGCAGTTAGTTATGTTATTGTAAAATATAATAGCCACTTGAAATGAAACAAATAAACATCTTACACAACCTGATTTATGATTGTTTGAATTTACCCCGATTTGAATCTTACGCCTATCTACCCTCTAACTAATGTAGGCGGCATAATAAAATCTGGAAAATAAATAGTAGATATATAATCGTTAGAATTTAACCCATAGAGAGTGCAGTTAGTTATGTTATTGTAAAATATAATATCGACTTGAAAAGAAACAAATAAACATCTTACACAACTGATTTATGATTGTTTGAATTTACCCCGATTTGAATCTTACCCCTTTCTGCCCTCTTATCGATGTAGGGGGCATTATCAAATCTTGAAAATGAATAGTATACATATAATCATTGGAATTTAACCCATTGAGAGTGTAATTAGTTATGTTATTGTAAAATATAATAGCGACTTGAAAAGAAACAAATAAACAATGACACAAAAACGTATACGATGTAGGGTAAATGATGCAAAACTCTCACTAGATGTTATCCATCATGTATGCAATGATATGCACTAGACGGATGTATCATGTGCTTTGAGCATGACAAGTGGATACCAACAAAATCCGGGTAGTAGCCATTGGATGGCGGTTAAAAGTATATTGAAATATCTTAGAAGGAATAAGTTCTAATATACGGTTCTGGTGAGGAAGAACTCGTTGTAAAAGGTTACACGCATGCGAGTTTCCAAACTGATCGAGATGATTCTCGATCACAATCGGGATATGTTTTAGTTATGAATGGTGGTGCAGTCTCTTGGAAGAGCTCAAAGCAAGATGTGGTGGCTTTGTCCACCACAGAATCAGAATACATAGCCGCCTCATTGGCAGCACAAGAAGCGGCATGGATAAAGAAGTTCATTGCCGACCTAGGGGTAGTCCGTACCATTCAGGACCCCCTAGAGATCTTTTGTGATAACGAGGGTGCGATTGCTCAAATCAAGGAACCTCGTGCACATCAAAAGACGAGGCACATTGAGCGGAGATTCAACTACATAAGGGATGAAGTTGAGAAGGAAAAAATATGTATCCTCAAAGTTCACAATGATCAAAACATTGCGGATCCACTCACGAAGCTCCTTGAAAGGCCAAAACATGAGAGTCATACTTGTGCCTTAGGACTTCGATATTCTAGTGACTGGGTTTGATCTATTTTGTATTTGGATATCAGAACAATTGTTATTTTGACTCATTCATATGATTATGGTTTATGATTATGACATTTTGAGTTATGTTCCATTTTAGCATGTTTAAATCCATGAATAAGTTAATTATTCAAAATATTCATATTCGGTTGTATTTGTGGGAACAAATATGAAAGTAAGACTATTATGAATATGGATTGGTGGATATTCATAAGGCATGAATTTAGAGCAAAAGAGTTGCTGCCAAGGTTCATAAATATTTATGGGATATAGATATTGGACTGACCCGCTCTCAAATATTACTTCATGGAGTCTTTATGACTGATCAGAAGTAAAATTTGAGTAAAGGAGAATATCATAGTATCCTCTCACTTGAGGATATTCACTGAGTGTTAAGCTTGGAAGTATGTGTATGTTTAAATTTGGATTATGTGTATGTTTATGTGAGATACATATTAGGTCTTGATATCATACGGATTGAATGTGAAGAACAATATGAACCCTAGATTTTTAAATTCGGATTATGTGTATGTTTATGTGAAATTGAGAGTTTAGAGAGGTTAAAGGAATGCTTGGAAGTATTTTGCCCTTAATATAAGAGCTTAATTTTGACGAATTCGTACCGAACGAGTTTCGAATTTTGAAGGCTAAAGGTCGGAATTAAACGCGATTTAAATGATGATAATCATTAAAATTGTTTGTTCCTGGATGTTTAGTTTTCATTTTCTAATGATTTGGTTCGATAAATATAATATTTTTCATTGATTATATGACGAAACGAGTTCTTGGCTTTAATGGGGATTTGGGGATTAAAGCAAGTTTTTGACCGGGTTTTTTATTGGGTTGGGTTTAGAATTGAAGGAGAAGCGATTTGGTATAAATTAGGCTCGATACGGACGTGTTTTGGTGGGGTTTTGGGGTCGCCGGAACACTCGCCGGCGCCGGAGTGTGTGGCCGGAAAATCTGGCCTGGACGAAGGGGAGGGAGCTGGTTTGGGAGTTTTTAAAAAAAACTTACACTTTGGGTCCCTCAAGTATGCTAGTTAGTATAGTTTAAATTGAAGTTTAATATAGTTTCAAGTTTGCTAGATTTGGCCCCTGCAGTTAGTTTACTTAATACTTAACCATGAAAACTAACCAAACTAACTTAAAAACATTTATTAATTTTATAAATATAATTTTTATTACATATTTTTATTTTGTGTAAAATAGTTTACTTATTATTATTGTTATTTTCACTATTATTATTACCATTACTGTTATTATTATTATTATCATAACATAATGACTAAAGTCTAAAAATATTGACATAATTATTGTTTTAACACAATAAACCAATGGAAATTAAATGTCTAAATACACATGTTTATCTCATGATATTTTAGAAAATTACACAGATATCAAAGACAGGTTCGGGTTTATGATTATGAACCGGGTCAAATGTCACAAATAACCAAAACAATAATTATATAATTCTAGAATTCATTAACATGGCAAAATCATAGAATTACCATTTTAATGGGTTTTAAATATTTTTATAATGCAAATAATTAAAGTGATCAATTAACAACACCCGGTCAACGTTGTTAGCGGGTTACCCTTACTTTATGAGTTTTGGATGTGACTTGTGGTTGATTATGTGAGGGTTCTATCTATGTTATTAAGGCGTGGTTAGAACTTGTTGGGCTATGGAGAACACTGATGTGGCCTCTTAGTAAGTTGTGTGAAGTTATTAGAGTTGTTCCCTGTTGGTATTAAATCAGTTATTGTTTCAATTGTCCTTAGCTGTGATGCCCCATTAGATAGTTGTCTCGAGTGAATGAACGGGTTGTGTGAGATTAAGGATTGGTTAGGAGGTCGGTTATTGGTAGGGTAGACCTGGCTCGAGTTGACTTATTGTCTAGAGGGATTTGGGGACGAATCCCATTTTAAGGGGGTAGACTTGTAACATCTGAAATTTCAAGTTTACGAATGTAATATAAGGATTTTGTTTTAGTGGTGGTTATTTCTTTTATACTTCGAGTGTAACACTCGCCTTTCAGCAAACATCATAGTCGGTAATCATAAGCGTAAAACATAATTTAAAACCGTTCTTTCATAACATGCACAGCGAAAATCATTTTAATTCTATTACATGATTGTTTCTTAAAATAAAACTTTTACATAATCATATTACAGCTCATTATTCTTATAAATCTTCAAACATCCGGAATGCCAGTCTTGAATGCCGAGAGCCTTTGCCTTGATCCTTGCTTTAATCACCAAGGCGTGCCTGCCAAAACTAATATGCACACAACAATCAGCAACGCTAAGTGAGCTCTAGTTTTATAAAATCTTTTGAGAAACCGCTTTGAAAACTGTTTTGTTACTCTGTTTTAATGTAAAAATTGACTAGTACTCAGGTATAATCTTGAACTAATCCCCAGGATTCAGCAACACCTACTAAACCCCAGTACTAAACACAAAACACAAGGATAAGGCTAACGGGAACTCCAATAACTAACTGAAACTAACTCCAGGACACCGTATGTAAACGGATAAGGCTAATCTAACTTTAAAACTGACATTTAAACTAGGACTAACTCCAGATCATCCAAAAAGATAACGGGATACTAACTCCAGATCATCCGTAAAGAATACGAAATACTAACTCCAGATCATCCGTAATGAATACGGGATACTAACTCCAGATCATCCGTAATGAATACGGGATACTAACTCCAGATCATCCGTAATGAATACTGAATAGTTACTCCAGATCATCCGTAATGAATACGGGATAATAACTCCAGATCATCCATAATAAATACGGGATACTAACTCCAGATCTTCCGTAATGAATACGGGATACTAACTCCAGATCATCCGTAATGAATACGAGATACTTATCCAGATCATCCGTAATGAATACGAGAAACTTATCCAGATCATCCGTAATGAATACGAGATACTAACTCCAGATCATCCATAATGAATACGGGATACTAACTCCAGATCATCCGTAATGAATAGGGGGTACTAACAACAGATCATCCATAATGAATACGGGATAGACAAACTTACAACTAAGACTAACACTAACCATACTAAAGAACTTCATATACAAATATATAGAATATTCACAAGCCACATGATGTAATGAGAATTGCATCTGATTTCCTTGCCTTATTTGTATAGTTTGTATAATCTTTTATTTCATTTTGTTTCCTTTTATGCATCTTTTGTCTACTTTCATGGTTTAGGGTTCAATTCATAAAAAGGAGCCAAAAATCGGATAAATACGAAGCCCAAATTAGATCAGTGTGAAAGGTGGAGTTTGAAAAGGAGAAGAATTGTTCAAATAAATAAAATAAACAATAAACTCCGGTCCACCAACACGCAGCGACCCGCGAGGGAGGAAGCCCAAACCCTAACGCGGGCCGCAAATGAATCCCATTGGTCCGTTGGTTGGCTGAAGCGCCGCGACCTGTGGTGTGCATTGACCCCAAGCCCTTCGCGTATCGTGAAGGGGCATAAATTCCAGATCGCACGTCCGGTTTACTTGTGGTGCATGGATGCTTATTTAAAGACTTGATTTAGTTGCTAGTCATACATTCTATCATTGACAATAATTCTACGTACGAATTTGTGAGCTTCAAGAGGTGGCTTTAGCAAGGACTGAAGAGAAGATTGAAGATTGGAGGGTTTGATTGAACGTGTAAAGGTCAAGACAAGTTGCTTTCGCCAAATCTAACCTATGTGTTCTTCCGTTATGACTTTCATTTTTTCTTTTGACCTCTTGACCTCCATGACTGTGACATCTCTTGATTTTGTTAACTTAGAAGTTAACTTTGTTAAAATCTTAAAAGGGCCTTTTATGTCAATTTTGAAACTTTGAGGATTTATTATGCTTAATAATTAATTTGGTGATTAACAAATTAATTAAATGAATAATAATAATAATAATAATAATAATAACTTGAAAAAAAATTTATTAAAGGTTAAACATTAAAACTTAAGTTAAGGGGGCTTTAATGTCATCTTATAAACTTTTAAATGAAAGTTTTTGACATGAAATAATAAAAACTAAAATAAAGGGGATTAAGTGTAAATTATGTGTAACTAAAACAAAACCTTAAAACTCAAGTGATAACCCTTGGAAACCTCAGGGACCAACTGTGTCAATTTCAAGAATACAAACCAAACCACCCGCCCGTTTGAACCGCAATTCCGGCGGCCAACGCCGGCGAAGCTCCGGCGGCCCTCCGGCCACTCGAAACCCAAAATTTTGTCGTTTCATGAGCTAAAAAAATGTCTCCAAACCGTTTTAGAACTCAAATCGAACTTAAACGCATCGTTTAATCAAGATTAAAGCATCGGTTATCATCCACACGAATGCATAACCGTCGCCCTTTACTCGTATAGCCGTTCGGGCATTTACACATCTTAATAAACCAATTAACTAACCTAAACGATCATATATCAATTCCTAACGTTGTAATCAAGCTAATTTCTCCTGTGAAACACTCAACCATTGAATTCGAGTATCACTTTCATCGTGAACCTGCAACTCGAACAACGGCTACTTTCCGAGCATTATTGATTCCAATTGATAGAGGGCTTTGGTTCACCTAGGCCTTTAGATGCTTTCTGCAACACGAATTTGACTATCGTGCACATGTTCATCGTGAACCGACTTCGACCAAGCCGCAACGTGTTCTTCATTTGTTCTTATAGTGTTCAACTTCGAATCGGGTAATTAAACGCTGCTATAGACTCGTTTTCATATAGAGAACAAAAGCCCTAAGTTGGTTTTCACAAACAATAACAGTTTGATCTTCAATTTGATCAATGATGATTCTAGGGTTTATGTAATTGGGATTCTTTTGTGGGTATGTTTTTAACATTTAAAAACCGGGTGATACCGCGGCTGTATGCCTTGGTTCACCGGTTAAATCATCACATTCTAACTTGGAGGTCCCGGGTTCGACCCCGGGCACCCCCATATTTTTTTATGGCTTTTTAAGCCTTAAATCAACTTTAGAAAATTTTTAATAATATAGAAAAATATTTTATAACCTTTAAATATATTTTAAGTTGTCAAATAGTTTTTAGTAATATTTTAAAATACTAAACAATTAAAAACCTTTGTAATAAAACATTTTAAAGGTTATTTTTGAATTATTAACATAGATTTTAAATAATTAACAAAATAATAGTGACCCGAACTGTCCTTAAATTCTATCGTTTAAATCACGATATTTTAAATGGAGTTTTATTTTAAAACGTTATAAATTCTTTTGTGTAATAAAACTATATTATGTTTCAAATTTAATTATAAATCTAAATGATAAATAACTAGTTCTTCAAGAAGTTGTTAAAATGATTATGTGAATAATATGTTATTATCTAATCATTTGAGCATGTTATATCATTTAATGAAGTTATTCGTTAACTTTTATTTAAATTCTTGAAAATTATAAAACAATATAAATTGCTTTAAGTTTTTAAAACTTTATAATAAATTATTTGAAAGCTCAAAACTTTATAAAATGATTATAATATGTAACATCTTTATCAACTTTTAAATAGTTAATTTTTAAATTTTCTTTTCACATATTATACTTAATTTCTATAAAATCAATAACTTAAATTGTTAAGACATTTTCAATTATTATTGGTCTTAATTGATTTAAATTATCTTTATTAAACCTAAATGATTTATTATTAAACTCCCAAATTCCATTTGAAACCCTAGTTCATGATTTATTGTTAATCTTATTACCAAACCTAATCTTGGAATCTATACGTTTAAACAACTTGTAAAAGAAACCATTTGGAACCTCGTTCAAATTATTATCATCATTATTATAAACATAATTACTCATCAAAACCCTAAAACTATTGAAACCCTAATTCTTATTTAAACATTAATCAATATATTAACCTTAATCTTCATCTTGTAAATTATATATTTAGGTGCTTGTAATGGACACTTGGGATTTATCTTGTAATCTTTTATATCATCTTGAAATGCTTATTTCCAAGTGAGTTTTCTTGCCCCTTTTTCATATTCTTACACTAACTTGGGGTGAAACATGATAGCGTATACATGATACACTTATACACATTTGAGACTTGTAAATCACCTGCAATTCAACTTATTATTTTGTCATGGTTATTTGTTTATTGTAAGTGTTTATATGAGATACATAGTTTGTTTACAATCATTAACTATTGCTAGCCTGGCGACGTCTTAGATCTTTGGGCCTGACAAGCCTATTTGGTGCTAAAGTCGATGTATTGCCGACTCCTAGGAGCCGTATGCTTGTGCACTGGGGAACCAAATACACTTAGCCAATCTTTTATACTTGTAATCAAGTCGAGGTTTGGTTGTAACGATATGTGTTCTATAACCTTACTAGCTTATAACCTATGACATGAATTGCTACTTGTAACTTTCTTTTTCATATTATGTATGAAAACCTTGGAAACTCACCAACTATTTTTAGTTGACTCTTATTTTTATCATGTTTCAGGTCAACCTCAAGTTTAAAGTGATCCTTTTGAAGCATGCTATAATCTAGGACTTGGACCTAGATAATGAAATAAAAAGTTGCATTATGTTATGTTATGTTGAACTTATTTCTTGTATAAGACTTATGATTGTAATATCCATTTCAGGACTTATGAAAATAATATTTACAATTTAATATAGCGTTATGTGGCTGTGAACAATCTTAACCCTCACATCTCGACGTTTCCGCCGTCAAGGTTGGGGTGTGACAATGACTATGGTAGGCTACATTTTCAACCTACCTAGATCATGGAGGAGTAGTTGACTTGTTTTCATGGTTTGACTTTTGGTGGTTTGACTTGGATTTGTGCTTGACTATTTAGTAGTACTTATGATATTGAATATATGAGGTATATGGTTTCTTCATTCTTGTTTGTATGTGATTATTAATTCATGATTTTTTTGGTGGATGTCTTCCATGTAATAGAATTCATTAACTTTAGCTTTGTGGTAAATCGGTCGATAATCCGTAGAATTGAGATCATTAATCAAGTAGGTCTAGGAGACTAACTAATCTTAAAAGTTGTGAGGTGAGAGATTTTTGGCACGTCTAGGTTATTAGATAACTAAAATTAACCGTTTGTGAAGATGGTGCTTTAGGTAAAGTCTGATTTCCGAGCTTATCAACTCTATAGCTAATTCATAGGTCGCCCTAGATTTCCGCACCATGAGGTAGAATTCAATTAGGGTACTAGATGTCAAATCCATAGGAGTTTGTGAAAAATCCTAAGACCGGTAATTTTGTAGCTAGATTAGTACCATTGATTCTCGAGAAGGGCCGAGGGTCCATTAGGTTATTGGTTTAGTCAACATCTTTAGATCCCGGTTCACAAGTCAAGTCAACACCTTAGTCAACCATGTTAGATGTCTTCTATGAATCCCGGTCTTGGTAGTGTCTTCTCATCACTTGTTTATCATTCTCTTGTGTTTTCTAGTTCAGTTTATAGGTTTTGTTTGATAGTTTCTTAGATTTCCTAATTTTCAGTAAAACCCCTGATTTTATATAAAAATACAAAAACAAGTCTTTTTAGAGTCATTGGAGTCTTAAGTCAAAGTAAGGACACGATTGAAGAATTCCCTTGGGTTCGATATCCGGACTTACTTAGCTATTCTATTCACTTGCCGTATTGCCTTTAGATTAGTTGTTTTGAGTCTTTTATTTTTATTACTTGAGTCTAGTTTAGGTCAATTGTTTGCTAATTGTTTTTAGACTATTCTTAGGCACATAAAGTTTTTGGCACCGTTACCGGGGAATTTTCTTGGAAATTGTGTCGAAAGCTTTGATTTAGGTTTCTTTTGAGTCTTGCTTGCTTTTGCTTGTTTGAGTTTTAGGAGTCTAGTTTTTCTTGGTTTCTATTTTTAGTAGTTTTTCTTATTTGAGTCTTTTCTTACCTTTTTGTTTACTTGTGTTTCATTGAATGCCCAAGACGAGATCGCAAAGTGCTTTAAAGAGGATTACATCTCCATTCAAGAATTCAAGATCTAAATCTAAGCTGTCTTGCCAGGTTGGTACTAGTTCTTCCTTAAATTACCTCCATCTGATTCATCCCTCCAATCTAAACCACCCACGGAAATTCCGTTACCATCCGATTCATCCAACCCATCAACCCCATCTGAATCACCAAATAACACACCTCCACCTTCACCTAGGGTTGAACCCTATAATCCCATGGTCGATCGTAACCAAATGGTGCACCAACGTGCCACCGAGGGCTTTACCGGGATGAACTCTCCAATTAATGCCCCGGACATGCCCAATAACCACTCATGGCAAGTATCGTCATACATCATGACGACGATTGCCAATACTTTCCAATTTCACGGGAGAGACGATGAGGATGCACCCGCTCACATTTCTAGACTTACTCGAATTTTGAAAACTTTCAAAGTCGAGGGTGCACCCGATGACGTGATCTTCATTCATTTATTTCCCTTCTCGCTTGCAGGACGAGCCTCCACATGGCTTGATTCGCAAGTGGTGGGGACATATCAGAGATGGGACTCTCTTCGCAATGCCTTTTTAAAGAAATACTTTTCACCCGTGAAAGCATCTCGTCTTCGTGACCAGATCCATTCCTTCCATATGGAATCAGATGAGCCATATTATCAGGTTTAGGAGAGATTCCAGAATCTCCTAGCACGCTGCTTTCAGCATGGTCTCTCGGATTGGGCACTTGTAGAGAAATTCTACAGTGGTCTCACATACAAGATGAAGGCTCGTTTCGATACCTCGGCAGGTGGTCACATGATGAGCAAAATGAACGTAGCCGAGTGCAATGACATGTTTGAGAGTTTTGCTCAGGCTGAATACGAGCAAAGGTCCACTTTGAGGAATTCAAATCCTCAAACCAATTCCACCTCTTCTAAAAGTGTGAGTCAGATTACCTTTGACCCTAGTGTGGCCTTACCTCTCGAAAACTTGACCAAAGAGCTTCAGGAAATCAAAACTAAGGTTAATAGGTGTGAGTTTTATAGGGGTGATCATGAAACATTAGAGTGTCCTAAGTTAACCAAAGAGCAAATTGACTTCATTAGTGGGCAGTTTAGAGGGTCTAACGGGTTTAATAATAATAATAATAATTCAGGTTTTAGACAATCTAATTGGCGCCCTAATAGTCCTCGTTTTCCGGTCACTCAGAATAATTTTAACCCCCGTGGTCAAAACAGTGTGAATGAGGGTAGTGGTGGTCAAGGTTCGAGTGACAATGGTAGTTTGGGTAGGATTAAGGATTTGTTGGGTAAGTTAGTTCTTAAGGATCAAGAGACCTAGAAAAAGTTAGTTGAACATGACACGTTAATTAAAAACCAGCATTTGGCTTTCTTAGACCTTCAAAGAACGGTTGGAGATTTGGTAAAACGGTTTGATGAGAGGTTGCCCGGTCAGTTTCCAGGTAACACTCAAACAAACTCGAATGCTCAAGTCAATTCCATCTCCACCCGTAGTGGTAGATCCTTAGTTGACCCAGTGCCTAAAGAGAGTGTAGGGATGGGTAGGAAGGATGAAGAAGTTGTAGTAGAGAAAGAGAAGAATGTTGAGGTAGAAAGTGCAATTAGGAAAGAGCCGAGTCTAGTTAGGCTTTCTCCTTTGATTGATTGTGCACGTATTCCTTTTCCCGAGCGTGTTAAGAAACAGAAATTTTCTAAGGAATAAGGGCATTTCCTAGATATGCTCAAATCAATAAAGATCAATCTTCTGTTTATCGAGGCTCTTCAACATATGTATAAGTTTGTCAAGTTCATGAAAGATGCACTTAAGAAGAAAGACAAATTAGAGGAGCTCTCGAATGTCCCGCTATCTAGTGGTTGTGCTTCAGTGATGATAAACCACCTTCCCGAGTAATTGAGTGATACGGGAGTCTTCACGATCCCGTGTGAGTTTGGTTCTAGTCTTACTGTCCGAGCCTTAGCTGATTTAGGTGCAAGTATTAACCTAATGCCTTTTTCCATTTATGAGAAGTTAGGATTAGGTGATCTCAAGCCCACTAGAATTTCATTGTCTCTAGCTAATCATTCGGTTAAGTTACCTAGGGGTGTGATTGAGAACTTGCTAGTTAGGATAGACAAATTCGTGTTCCCGGTAGACTTTGTCGTGTTAGATATGGAGGCCGATGCTAATGTCCCGATTATTTTAGGTCGTCCATTCCTTGCTACTGCCCAAGCCAATATAGATATTGCAAATGGTAAGCTTAGCTTGGGTGGGTGATGAAAAAGTAGAGTTTAGGGTGTTTAAGCCTTCTAGGTCCCCTGGTTGTCAAGAGGCATCTGTGTGCTTCATAATGACCTTTCTAGCCCACGTGGACACTTGTGTGAGTGATTGGTGGAATGGTGAGACTGAGGGAGGTGATTGTGAGCTTATTACCCTGGTGGATGTTCATATAGTTGAGGTAGATGAGCCCTTAGGAGCCTTGATTGTTGAGAGTGTTGATGAGAGTGATGAGGTAGTGAAGGATGTGTTAGTTGACTCTAGAGAGGTGAGGGGTTTAGGTAGTGTTCGTCCCTTTGATTTGCTTGACCCCGATGAAGCCATAGAGTTAGAAAGGCTCAATGTGGGGATGGTTGTCCCACATTCCCCTGGTTTAGATGATTGTCCACCAATTAACAAGCCACCCGATAAACGTTCTAATATAAGTGGCTTGTTGTTGGTGATGATGTTATTAGGGAGGTTCATGAGCCTTTGGAGATGAGTGTTAGTGAGAGGAAACCCAGTGAGATTGTTAATGAAAGCTTGATTAGGAGTTATGTTAGTTTGAAGTTTCGTCCGGGTAGATTCAAGCATGAGTTTGTGATTCTTAGTTTTCAGCGTCATTGTTGCATTCTCTATAGTAAAATGGATGACTCCTACTTGTTTGTTTCTGGTTTGACACATGTATATCATAAGAGTCATGAGTTTCAAGTTCGGGAGAAGCCTCCATGATCATTTTAGTGAGGGGTGAGTCAGGCTGAGGACTCGTTAAAACCACGCGCTTCCGGGTGGCAACCCGTGGTTTGTTTCGTTTATTTTTGTCTTTGTTTTACATTTTGTGTGTTTTGTGTGCTTTGTTTTATGTGTTTTGCAGGAATTTGGTGTTCGGAAGTGGTTCGGTTGATGAAGTGATGAAAAAGATGAGTTAGGAAGACTTAGAAAATTTTCAAAATTTTTCTAAGTGTTGGAGCATGAAATTTTCGAAGACTCTCTGGAAATTTAGTCCTTTCGCGACCCACGAAGGACCATTTGAAAACACAGCTCGCGTATCGCCAACAATAAAAAAAATTGTTTGTTGAAATAAGCACAGCGCGACTCGCGATGGGCAAGCCTGCCCACGCGCCCCATATCGCGAATGGCTCCAATCCCAGGTTTGAATTTTTGTCACTTTTAGTCCCTCTGGTTTTGTCTTTTGCACTTTGTGCTGCTTTTTGGAGGACGTTTTGGCCGCTTTGCTTCTGTGTACTATCTTTCTTACTCTCTCGTGTTTTGTTTTTCTTTTGTGTGTGTTTATTTTTAGTCTTAGTCTGTCTTTGCATTGAGGACAATGCAATCCTCAGTGTGGGGATGGAACCATAGGTTTTATTAGTTTTGTTTTGTTTTTCTTTCATAAATATATAAAATCCATTAAAAAAATTTTAAAAACTTTTAAAACCCATTTCATGTCCGTACTCAATCTCCATTCGGATATGTTTTGGAACCAAAAACATTTAAAAAATTCAAAAATTTCAAAAATAGTTTCACAAGTCCCTTAAATTTTGTCACTTGTATGGTTTGGCTTGATAGTTAGTAAGTTAGTGATTTAAGTAAGTTTAATAGAAGCCACGAGTCTTATAGATGAGTAGTTTTGATTTGGAAGAAAAGTCTTCCTGATGAGTCGTTTTTAAAACTGGATTTTTCTTAAGTGTGTGAAGTGAGCTTAGGTTTTGTTGTGTTTAGCTTGTGTCGGTAACCAAAACTAATATGCACTCAATAATCAGCAACGCTGAGTGAGCTCTAGTTTTATAAAAATCTTTTGACAAACCGCTTTGAAAACTGTTTTGTTACTCTGTTTTAACATAAAAGTTGACTAGTACTCAGGTATAATCTCGAACTAATCCCCAGGATTCAGCAACACCTACTAAACCCCAGTACTAAACACAAGGATACAGCTAACGGGAACTCCAATAACTAACTGAAACTAACTCCAGGACATCGTATGTAAACGGGTCAGGCTAATCTAACTTTAACACTGACATTTAAACTAAGATTAACTCCAGATCATCTGTAAAGATTACGGGATACTAACTCCAGATCATCCGTAAAGAATACGGGATACTAACTCCAGATCATCCGTAATGAATACGGGATACTAACTCCAGATCATCCGTAATGAATACGGGATACTAACTCCAGATCATTCGTAATGAATACGGGATACTAACTCCAGATCATCTGTAATGAATACAGGATACTAACTCCAGATCATCCGTAATGAATACGAGATACTAACTCCAGATCATCTGTAATGAATACGGGTACTAACTCCAGATCATCCGTAATGAATACGAGATACTTATCCAGATCATCCGTAGTGAATACGAGATACTAACTCCAGATCATCCGTAATGAATACGGGATACTAACACCAGATCATCCGTAATGAATACGGGATACTAACTCCAGATCATCCGTAATGAATACGGGGTTCTAACTCCAAATCATTCGTAATAAATACGGGATAAACGAACTTACAACTAAGACTAATACTAACCATACTAAAGAACTTCACATACAAATATATAGAATATTCACAAGCCACATGATGTAATGAGAATTGCATATGATTTCCTTGCCTTATTTGTATAGTTTGTATAATCTTTTATTTCATTTTGTTCCTTTTATGCTTCTTTTGTCTACTTTCGTGGTTCAGGGTTGAATTCATAAAAAAGCCAAAAATCAGATAAATACGAAGCCCAAATAAGATAAGTGTGAAAGGTGGAGTTTGAAAAGGAGAAGAATTATTCAAATAAATAAAATAATCAATAAACTTCGGTCCACCAACACGCGGCGACCCACGAGGGAGGAAGCCCAAACCTAACGCGGGCCGCGAATGAATCCCATTGGTCCGTTGGTTGGCTGAAGCGCCGCGACCCACGGTGTGCATTGACCCCAAGCCCTTCGCGTATCGCGAAGGGGCATAAATTCCAGATCGCACGTCCGGTTTACTTGTGGTGCATGGATGCTTATTTAAAGACTTGATTTAGTTGCTAGTCATACATTCTATCATTGACAATAATTCTAAGTACGAATTTGTGAGCTTCAAGAGGTGGCTTTAGCAAGGATTGAAGGGAAGATTGAAGATTGGAGGCTTTGATTGAAGGTGCAAAGGTCAAGACAATGCTTACGACAAATCTAACCTATGTGTTCTTCCATTATGACTTTCATTCTTTCTTTGAACTCTTGACCTCCATGACTATGGTAGGCTAGGTTTTCAACCTACCTAGATCATGGAGGAGTAGTTGACTTGTTTTCATGGTTTGACTTTTAGTGGTTTGACTTGGATTTGTGCTTGACTATTTAGTAGTACTTATGATATTGAATATATGATGTATATGGTTTCTTAATTCTTGTTATGTGATTATTAATTCATGAATTTCTTGGTGGATGTCTTCCATATAATAGAATTCATTAGCTTTAAATCGGCCGAAAATCCGTAGAATTGAGATAATTAATCAAGTAGGTCTAGGAGACTAACTAATCTTAAAAGCTGTGAGGTGATAGATTATTGGTATGTCTAGGTCATTTTTTAAAATAATTATAAAAAATATGAAATTTTCTAAAAATAGTTTTATTAAAACAACCAGAATAATTAGAAACTTGAGTTTTTAATAAACAAGACTTTTATAAATAATAAATTTTATAAGAAAATCTTAAAACAATTTTTTAAAAAATAAAACTATTTAGATAAGAGATTTCAAAATAATATAATTTTTTTTATCTCTTGAACAAGTACGTATATATAATTTTATACATATACTATATTAAAATATCGTATTATAACTTTTCGTGTTTATTAGTAACTATAATCCATTTAATAAATAAGTCTATACTATCAATAATCTATATCTCTATATATCTATCTACCTATAACATATCTATTGTTTATTTACTTGAAATAGCTTATCATATGTAATTATAATCATATTTTATCTTCAAATACGATTTTATAATTCATAAATTTTTATTACTAAATATTTTTTATTTTATTTATCCAGCTCATGTAATACACGAGATACTAACCTAGTAATAAACTAAATGCACCACCAGGTGCTAGACGGAGTTAATGGGGTTTCAAAAGTGGCATCCATTTTAAACCGAAGTTAAAATGTGGAACAACCCTTCAATGGGTTTTGATTGGGGGTTTATATGGTTTTTTATAAAATGATATTCACTTTAAATGATCATTCTATTAAAATGTATAAAAATATTAATGTTTCTACTTTAATAAAAAGGTAATTATAAGGGCGAGGGCTGCCCACACCAGAAGCGGCGTCGCGCGGCAACATAGTTGTCGGTCCCCCACGCCTCGTCGTTCGGCTGTTTCACGGCATTTACATTCAATGGTTTCTTCCCCATTTTGAAGCTACGTTTCTTCCCCCACGCCGGAATCTCTTACGGTGTAAGCACCTCCTCACATGGCATGGTGTGGTGTTGGTATGACGTGGCAGATTGTGATTGGTGGGTATGTGATGTGGTGTGGTGTGTATGGTGTGAGTGCCCTCGCCACCCTACGTGACACATGGCACCATCACATTCATTCTCACAATTTTTTGTTCTTTTTCCTATTAAATAATCACATTAATTACTAATATAATTGTTTAAGATTTTTAGATTGAAATAGTTTTTTAAAACATTAAGAAATAGATCCTTTTATTAATTCTATTTCTAAAGTTTTATAGAAAAAAAAATTAAAACATCAAACTTTTTTTAAAATACATAATATTTTAAAGATGAAGTTTTTAAAAAGTAAACCTTTTATAAATAAAAAGTGGTTAAAATCGAGAGTTATAATAAAAGAGTTTCAAAAATGTTATTTTTTAAAAAATGTTGTTTTGAAAACAAAATTTCCTTTATAATAAGGAGTATTTTAATCATGTTATATCTTAAAATATTATTTTATAATTATTAATTTTTATTCTATTTAATATTTTAATCAGTCCGTTTAATACACGAATTTACTAAAGCTAAATTTATTATTGATGTATAAATATTTATGTGATGTATCTTTGTATGCTTTTTCCATATTATATGCTAGCTTAGCTTTACTGTATGTTAATATTTTGTTTGCTCTCTTATAGTATGTTAGCTTAATACATGTTACATTGACGTTTGTCACCTCATTATAATTATCTTATTGGTTGTTTTGCTCATGTATGTCACTAATGGTATGCTGCCTTAGTAAGTGATATATATTTCACTAATATGGTCCAATGAACGGGGGCAACCTCTATTTTGTTTAGGAAAATAGATAGAACTTATCAATGCCTAGTAACTAGTCCAATCAAACCCTACAAACACTCAACGATTCTACGCAAGATCTATCAAGTCTTGTTATTTGTATCAAAGTTTGTGATGTATAAAATGTAACCATTAGTAAAATATAACAAAAAAGACGAAATTTATCTGGGGCTTGTTTAACAAACTTGTGTTGAGTTATTAAGATGTATGACATAATAAAGATAGACTTTTAACCACTCGACATGTTTTATAATTATTTATTAAAAACACATATGAATCATTAAGACATACTTTTGTAACAAACAAATCATACATCCCATTAATTCGGGAGGTGTTTGGGATTGTTTATTTTATAAAAAAATTAATTTTGAAAAATAACTCTTCAAAAGTAACTCTATTTAACTTTTCAAAGTCTACTTTTTAATCGTTTAAAATCAACTTAGTAACTTATTCTTTAATGTTACCTATAATTAACTTTTTAAAATTAATAATTTAAAAGTTGATTAAAAAATTAATTTGCCTTTTTCTTTTTTTTTTTGTGATAAAAGGAATAATATCACTTTGTAAATCACCCCTACAACTCTCAAAACATCGCGCACAAGTCCAAAGCTTCTCTCTCGGAGACTTTTACAGGTTGATCGGCGAGAGAAGCAAATCGAATAACTTCTGATTTGAGGTAAACACCGTTTCATCTGCTCGTCGTCTGATTATTCTCACTTCATTTTTCGCCTTTTTTATGATTTTGTTGCGTTTTGCTTAGAAGTCGGATCTCATGCGAAGCCGCATCGTATAATCATTTTATTCGTTTTTATGATTGTTTGTTGTATGAATGCAGTTCATGTGTGAATCCGTGTTTCCTGAAACGACTTGATTAGAAGTCAGATCTAATGCGAAGCCGCATCGTATTATCATTTTATTCGTTTTTACGATTGTTTGTTGTATGAATGTAGTTCATGTGTGAATCCGTGTTTCCTGAAACGACTTGATTGGTGGCCACTGATAGCGGTTTGCGTTTTAGGGTTTTAATCATAGCTGATTTCACTGCGCGTTTTGAATTTGATTTGGGTCTGAGGTTTGATTGACGGGTTGCACGTGGTTTTGATGGAATTATTTTGATATGAATTTGAGTGTACATGAAGGTGTTTGTATATTAATTGACTGTACAATTTGTTAGGTATACTAATCTGCTAGGTCTGATGGGTTGTATCAGTTTTTGAAACCAAATTACTTGCTACAGTCCTCCAAATTTGCATTCATCAGACACAATTGAAACTTTTGCTAAACTTAAGAATATAATTATGTATATGAGGCCAACTTGAGGAGCTCTCTACACTATAATTACTCTTAAGTCGATCTTTTAAGTGGTAGAGAAGTGGGGTGTATTGTGCAAGAAATAGAGATATATTGATATAGATTTATAGGGATGACTGAATGAGTGTTACGAATGGAGACATGATCTTTATTTGTAGTGATTTTGCAACACTAGTACTGCAAACACTGTTATGCTGTTATTTAAAATCTGAAAATGTAGCCTTTTGGTTTATCTGGTTGTAAAAAGGAACTATCTTGACTTGAGGAATCATGTTTTTGCTAATAACTCGTTTACATCGGTACACTTACTCATAGGAAAGTGGAGTGAATGTTTCTTACCTTCGATATTTACTATAGTTCTATTCTACTAGAAAACTGTGATATTAGCATTTGGGGGTCGCTAGTTACAGCTTATGATGGTTTGGTTGTAGTAGTCTTAAACTTAATTCATGGTTTTCTTTAGCATTATTTTAGTTAACCTTCTGTTTTTTATCACTCAAGCATTAAACACTTGGACATTGAAGGGGTGAATGTTTTGTATTGCTTGTACAAGTATCTGTTAGTTGTTTCATGCTTGGTTGCTGAAATTACTGTAGTCTGTGTCAATTGCAGATAGGATGGCATCAAAACTGAAGCAATTGCAATCTAAGGCATGTCAAGCATCACAATTTTTGTCCAAGCATGGAACTGCTTACTACAAGCAGCTAATGGAGCAGAACAAGCAGTATGTTCAACAGCCAGCAACTGTTGAGAAATGTAATGAGTTGTCCAAACAGTTGCTCTACACTCGCCTTGCCAGGTTAATTTTGTGGACCTTATGTCTTGGTCTAAAGTGGAATTGCTATTTAGTCATAGTCAATACACAAGCATTTTACTATTTATTTGGTACTACATGTAGCAATGGCCAATACACAAGTATTTCAGCCATTGTCAATAACTCAACACACAAGCTTCTAGGGACAAATGCCTTTAGAAATTCGAAAAAAAAATAAAAATGCTGCTGCATCAATCTAACAAAAAGCAACAATTTAGTGTAGAAAAGCCAGAGTCTTTGGTCATTTTACAATATTTTGGCATGTTAATGTTGGAATTGGTATAAACACATAGGGATAAGCTACTTGAGTGGGCTATATAGTAGTTTCAGTATATGAGTTTAGTTGAATACCTGGGTGGCCTGCACACACATTATCCTTATATTTACTCTGGAATAACATTTTGTGGAAATTTGTGTTTACACCTTCAAGATTGGATTTTTCTGTTTGAATATAAATTTTCTGGTCTGATGGCATTTAAACCAATGCTGGGCTTAAGGGCCTTGGTGTTTAAGGAAATTACAGGCTCTAAGATATTGATTCACATAAGTTTTAGTGGTGGTTGTTTCTGTAGAGGATCCATTAGCAACACCTGTTACTAAAAATAAAATTTAATATTGCTGGTATTATGATGCACAACCTGGTCCCGTAAGGAATTGTGGTGTGCCATCAGCCGTACATGTTTTCTCTTATTTACCTTTATTAAGTGATTCAAATGTAATGCAGTTATGAGCACTGACATAATTATTTTATATAGGTTTACTTTCAAAAATCTGTTTTGTTTGAGCTTGTCACTTGTAAAATGTTAATGCATATAAAGCTGCATTATTTTGATGAGGACAAAACATGTTAAGCCCATAAAAATTCTTAGGCTGCAAGCTCTCACTTCACTTTTATAAACGAATTGTTTCACTTTTAGTTACAACCTGTAAGAATTATCTGAAGAATTTGGACGAGATGCATACTACTTACGTTTGAACTTAATACATAGTTTTTGAAGCAACTAACAACTTAATACATTTATACTCTGTTTTGTTTGTAGAGAGAACTAAAACATTAGTTTTATACTTTAATTATGACATTTTGAACTTGAGCTTTGTATGTGAATCAGCAATGGAGCCCACAGTTTTAAATTGGGCCTAGTAAAAAGTAACGATTTGAAGTTTTATTTGTTGGGCTTCGTCTTTATAAAAGCCTATGTATTTTTGTATTCGACTTCACAGACATGGCAAGCCATTTATGGGCTTAGAAAGTTGCTGAGCACTCGGCTGATATAATTATACAAAATATTTGTTTTTGTTGCATATAAAATCAAGCTTGTCACCTTTTTAAGTTATAAACAGTAGACTACCTCCGTATCAACATATGGTTTATGCCTTTACGGTTCCTGTTGCAATCAGATATATGAAATTTAGGTTTTAAATGTTTAAAAAATATGTGCTTATCCATCAAACCATCAGTAATCTAAATTCTTTTATGCGTATTGCAGCTTGCCTAGCCGTAATGAATCATTCTGGAAGGAACTCGATTACGTGAAGAATTTATGGAAAAACAAAAAAGATTTGCATGTTGAACAAGCCGGAATTGCTGCATTTTTTGGGCTGGAATGCTTTGCATGGTTTTGCGCCGGAGAGATTGTTGGAAGGGGTTTTACAATCACTGGTTACCATGTTTGACGCTTCTATCTTTTACCAATTACAAGGAAGAACACACAAACACAAAAACACAAAACAAAAACCTGTTTTGTGAACTCGTAAGCCGTATTTATGTCCTGACCAAACATGATTTCGTTCATGGAACTTGTGCAATGTTTACTACTTCATTCTTTGTCGGAAATTTTGAAGCTGAGAAAAGCAGTTGTAATTTGGTTGCATTAATAATCTCATCTGCAATTTAGGCACTGACTTTGTTAGTTTTTGATCAGAGAAAAAGGGTGATTTTGTCATGTCTCCTACGTGATTTGTTTGACAGAAGTAAGATCATTGTGATCTTTTGCTCACATCGTTAATAAAACCAAAATTTGCAGGTTATGAACACCTCTTTTAGTTTATACTATTACTCTTTAATCTTTTAAGAGACATTCTAATGAAAAATTCATAAACTGTTTAAACAGGTTATTTTACCTGCTTCATGGTGAAGTGGTGAAATAGGCATAGAAAACGGAAGAAAAACCTGTCTTGGTTATTAGTCGAGGATCATATTTTTAGAGTTGATTTAAGTTATGTTTTACTTTAAATGGTTATAACTAATAAATTCAGGACAAAATGAGCAACAAACTATGTAAATCGTCCAAACATGTTCTCTCTCAACCGTAGCCACAACACGTGGGCTTACTTAAGCTTGAGATCGTTTGAGACATGCTTTTATTAAGTTTAAAACTTGAGGACAAGTGTAAAAACTAAGCTCATTAGCTCTCAAATAGTCATATTATTTAAAACTTGAGGACGAGTGTAAAAACTAAGTTCATAAACTCTCAAATAGTCAAATATGACAACGAATCAAACCTACCAACTCAGTTTAAACTTTAAAACTAACAACTCAAGCTCAAGTATAGATCATTTGAGACAAGCTTTCCTCATATTCAGCTTTTTTAGTCAGACCGTATCAACTATGAAAATAATAGCAAATCAAACCGACCAACTCAGTTCGAACTTGGATTAACTCGTTTTAGACGTAGACCAAAACAAAACTCCGGATCAAAAGAAAATCCTTCAACGAAATCAGGTAGACAGAAAAAAAAAAGGGGGCGTTCCGAGAATCGAACTCGGGACCTCTCGCACCCAAAGCGAGAATCATACCACTAGACCAAACGCCCAATTCATTTCTTTTTCTATTCAACATCTATATAAAACTTAAAAAATTCTAGACACTTTGTTTCTTTCACCCTATATATACACAGGCAGACCACTCGCACACTCACAGTCGCACCCAAACACCCTTTTGTTTCTATCATATCATTTCCCGCGTTTCTACAATTTCCCGCGTGTCGTCAAAACCCTAATTGCGAAAAATGGGGACGAAACACCACTCCGACGACACCCTCTCCGATCCCAAAAAGCGTCGCAAGGTCGGATTCACCAAAATCGGTAACTTCCCCTCTTTTTTCTCATGCCAATTACTTCAATTTCTATCATCAGTTTTCGCTGATTATAAATCACTTTCTTTTTTTCGTAGATGAAGGGGTTCAGCCCAACGATTGCATCAAAATCTACATGGGTATCGCCTTTTATCCTCTTCTTGTCGTTATAATCACTTATTTTCTTGATTAGGTTTGCTTGTATTGAGCTGAGTGATTTATTTTGGTGCTTGCATTATTTTTTCTCTGGGATAACTAACAAGTGTTTTAGGGCTTGTTTTAGAAATGTGCTTGAAATTACTTACCGATTTATGGTTTATTTCTGTGTATATTGTTTGGAATATATGTGCTATCAGTCATTGAGTTGGGGGTGTTTGGATGTGCTGCAAAGCGGTTATCATTGAAGTGGTTTTCTTGGGTTTATGATGTTCAAGGGCTAGATTGGATTTAGTGAAACAAGTAAAAAGCAAGAAAATTGCTTGTTTGGAGTAAATGTAAAAGTACCCAATTCTAGTTATGTGTTTTCAACTATTCTTTTGGTCATCTCACATCCAAACACCCCTTTAGTCTTAAAAGTTAATAACTTATGTTGCTTATGGTGATATCTGATGCCCGTATATATTGTTTGTTTTTTTATTTGTAAGTGGATTTTGTTTTGTCACGTTTTATGGTCCTTTTTAGTGCTGATGAGATGATTTTATTTTTGTCTATTCAGTTTCTAGAGCAGATGAAGTGGACTCGCAAGAAAGCTTCCCCATTGAACCTGTTGACCTAAGTAACTTTTTTGAAGAAGATGGGAAAATATATGGCTATCAAGGGTTAAAGGTTGACATTTTTTCTTAACCTTTTCGTATGTTATATAGGCTGTTGCTTACTTATATATTAGGGTTTTTTTTTTCTGTCTTTGCAATCATGCATACCTTAAAGAACATGGATGTTGGTTCATATTGATTGATCTCTGATGTTGTTTCTGCAAATTCATTTTTCTGATAAAATAATGCAGATTACTGTCTGGATCAGCAGCATTTCATTTCAAGCGTATGCTGATATTTCTTTTGAGAAAACATGTGATGTAAGTACAAGTGTTTGTAACTTGCTTTGTAGAATATTAAATGAGCATTTTTTTTCGATGATAGTCTTTATACATTTGAATCTGACTACTTGTCCTTGAATTGTTGTTATGTTATATCATTTCTGAAGGCTGGGAAAGGAATCACAGATCTTAAGGCTTCTCTACAGGTTACCTTTGATTACTATATATATATATATATATATATATATATTCTCTTTTAACATTCATTTTTATGCAATAGTGAAATTCTGATCACGGTTACATATTTTCCGCAGAATATTTTTGCGGATAATCTTGTTGAAACAAAAGATGACTTCCTCAAAACATTTTCTACAGAGACTAATTATGTCAAGTATGATAAAGTTTCTGAATTTTTATTAAAGTTTAATTTCATAATTATTGTTGTTGTATTTCTTGGTTGATTCCTTATGCTTGGCTTTTTACAGATCTATGATCTCAGATGGAAAAGTAATTAGCAGTGGGTTGAATGGACATTTGAAAGCGGATTGTTCTGAGCTGGAGGTGTGTTTTACAACCTATTCTATTTTACCATAGGTTCCTACAATTTATAATTAAATCTTTTTTGTAAGGGGGCAGGACTGGTGTTGGTTTGAGCAGGTTGGGTAACAGGTTTAGATTGAAATAAGTCATTTTTAGTACTGTTTGGAGGTCTTGAATTAATAATAGACTTCAGGTGACTTTCAAGTTGTTTAATATCTTTTTCTTTTAGCTTCATTTAATCATTTTACTTCTCTTTTTGCCCATTTGAGATAAAACACAGTCCAATTCAACCGATTCATAAGTAAAAGAGATCAATATTACCCATCTCTAGGTTATAGCATCTATTACCCTTGTCATGTTTAAAAACCAATTGGTATATATGTTTAAGTGCAGTGGTTTATCTTTTTTTTTTGCTTTATCAGGTTGTTCGTGTTGAAGGCTCATCTATGGGTCTTCTTTACTGCAGACTAGTACCACTTGTTCTTCTTCTTGTTGATGGTAATTTTCAGCTGTTTTGACCAATGAATAATTACATGGTTTTGCATTCATTTTTGCTGATTTAAATACTAATTATCAAATTTAAATTGGTTATGTTTCTGTATCAGGTAGCAATCCCATTGATGTTACTGATCCTGATTGGGAAATTTATCTTCTAGTGGAGAAGAAAAATGATGCGGACAGTCCACAAAAGTTGCTTGGTTTTGCAGCTCTTTACCGGTTTTTCCATTATCCTGACAGCCACAGGTTGAGACTTGGTCAGGTATGTCAGTTCTCATAAATGGTTAATAAATTCATAGTGATTTATAAGAACTATGATTTAATCATTCTGAATAAATCAATTTAAGAGATTGTAATTTGTAAACACGTAGTTTTATATTTAGCCTTTTTTTAAATAGTCGGAGGTGCAAAAATTGTGTGTTTTTGGCGGGTTGGATAACGGTCAACATTGGTGGTTTTTAGTTTGGGGCAAAAAGGACATTGTTCTGAAGATTGTTCTTGTTTTTTGAATTTTGTAATTACTTTATATTTCAAATACAAGAAAATCACTGTTTTGTTATCTTGTTAATGAAGTTTCTAGAATGTATTGTTTAGGACTTGGTGGGTCTTGTGCATTTTGAATACCCTGTGATTTTCACTTGTTCAACCTGTTTTTTCCAACTTTTTTCCTCTCAAGTTTTAGGTCTTAACCATTTGATCCTTTAGTGGCAAACTGTAACATAACCCAACTTGACCATTCTTTTCCATAAATGAGCTGTAGCCTGTAAGCAACAAAATATAAGTATATAACCCAATTGATCTGTTTTCACACAAGTATATCCAAAGTTGAATTGAAGTAGGAGCATTTAGGTTAAGTAATTCTTTTAAATGTTTTTTTGGATAAATTAATGACAGATATTGGTATTCCCTCCATACCAACGCAAGGGCTACGGAGGTTTTCTTCTTCAAGTAATCACCGACATGGCAGTTGCAGACAATGTCTATGACTTCTCAATTGAAGAGCCACTAGATTCATTACAACATGTCAGGGCTTGCATTGACATACCTCGTTTACTTGCTCTACAAGCAATCCAACCTTCGCTAAACTCAGTTGTCAGTCGTCTAAAAGAAGAAAACTTAGCCAAACGAACCCAAACTATCCGTTTCAGTCCACCTTCAGACATCATTGAAGAAGTGAGAAAAACTCTTAAAATCAACAAGAAACAGTTTCTACAGTGCTGGGAGATTTTAATCTACTTGTCTCTTGACCCCATTGAGAAGTATCTTGAAAATTTTAGGACTATTGTATTGGATCGAATCAGGGCTGATGTCATAGGTAAAGATAATGGTGCAAGTGCGAAGCGAGTCATCGAGGTCCCCACAGAGTTTGATTCTGAAGTATCGTTTGTGATGTTTAAGACAAGTGGTGGCGGTGATGAATCTAAGGAAGTTGAGATTGAAGAAAGTGATAAGATTAAACAAGAGGAGCAGCTGCAGAAACTAGTTGATGAAAGGATTGAAGCTATAAAGTTGGTTGCAGAGAGAGTCTCTGTCAAGAGTTCTTAAAAGTTGAGTATTGCTAGTAGCTTTTTAGTGACGACTTTATTAAAGTATTTATGGTTTTTCACCTTCTTAGACGTTTGAGGTGTTTGTAATCTCTATTGAGCCTGCAAGATTTATA
The DNA here is from genome assembly GCA_025506515.1 of Flaveria trinervia. NCBI lineage: Eukaryota > Viridiplantae > Streptophyta > Magnoliopsida > Asterales > Asteraceae > Flaveria > Flaveria trinervia. The sequence continues at coordinate 1,228,160 of CM046453.1, forward strand.
GTGTTTTGAGAGATTTTTTCTCATTTTAGAAAGTGTGTTGGTGTTTCTTTAACTTGAATCATGCCACCAACCTGTTTTTCTGTCAATTACATGAACTGAAATTGTCCAGTCTTTGCATTTTGAATTTGTTAAAACTGTTAGGTGTTAAGCGTGCACACATGGCAAACTTAAATAATAAGAACAAGAGACACAAAAATTGTTAGTAGTTTAGTTAGTTTAATCTAAGTTACTTTGTTACAACTAGGGTTTTGAAATATCTATTTATAATACATAAACAAAATCTGTTGAATAAGACAACATGGTAGTTGGAAACTTACTAAAATTACCAAACTAGGGTTAGGTCGTCTGCCCCTGATGTTTTGGCCAAAAGACTTTAGAATCCCTACAAAAATTAGTGTTTAAGTTGTTATGTTTAATAAAATGTTAATTTTGCATCAGGTTAAGAACGCCTTGTTAATTTGGGATCTACAGGGTTCCAAATGAATTGGCTTATTCGAAAAAGGCCTTGTTCTTTGGAAGATTTATCTCGTGTCTGGTACTGCATGGTTCCACTCTACAAGAACTCCGAATCATTCTCTTGAAACTCATTCTCTTCATCATAAATGATCCGCTTGCCCAGAAATGACCTGGACCAATAGGGAAATCCCAATTCATTGGGACTCCCAAGTCACATTGCCGCTGTCATAGTTGGATTGGTCGGTCCCCTTAGTTTATACATTACTTCTTGTGTTATTAGAAAACTGTATGAAGTCATCATAAAGACACGTTAATGTTTAAGTAGTGTATCATATAATTAAAATGTCAAGGGTTTAAATCTTGTAGAGTGTCGGTTGAGCTTTTACAATAGAAAATCTATGAGTTTCTGTTAAAAAAAATCGTATGAAAAATGTTTATATTTCAAGTATATTTATACACTATTACAACACAATGGTGAATATTACAGGAGATATGAAGTTGCCTAGATTCTATGAACACTATAACCTTCATCTTCTGATGTCAAATTTGGACTCCAGTTTTCATATTCAGATCCACCAAAAACCATCTGTTTAATTCCAACATGACTGTAAACATAAAACAAATTCATTAATGCTTCACTACTTAAGATAATTAACATGAACAAGATGAAAGAATGCAAGAGATTACGAAACATACTCGGAGCTAATTTGCGTCATTGCGTTTATCAATATGTCCAACAGCAAAGGCTCGCTGGTACCAATATCTACCCTGAAAAAAAATGAACCACATTCTCCCATCATCAAGATATGAAATAATGAAAAGACATGCGCTCAACAAGAATCGCTCAAACTGTTGTACTTTAAAACATGTTATGTGAATGAAGGTAACATTGCGGATGGGTCAAAACGGTTAGGGTCAAAAAGGGCATTGTTGGTAGCTTGGTAAAATGTTAAGTCAGGTTGGGTTGACTTGACCTAAAACATTTTTTGTCCAAAAAGTTGAAATTTTTTAATATTGACTTTGGAAGATTCTATGCATGAAACATAACTCAAATCCACCCTTTCATATGTGAAGGGGTCAAAATCACCGCATCTAACTGTGGACTTTTGATGAGGGGCTTCTTCATTATAACAAAAAGAACTCATACGTTCCCAACATAAAACACATCTTATGGGATTTCTTTTAAATCGAAATGACATTGAAAAACAAATTAGTAAAAATTTGGAAAGCAAAAAAGTTTTTGTGTTTATGTTTATGTTTCAGTATAGATTACCATATGCGTGCCACATTGTCTTGAATTTCAAGATCACTAATGTTATAAAACGTAGTTGGTTCGATGTTTGCTCCTAGAATATCATCATAACTTGGCCTCTTGTCTGTAGTAGACTGTGATAACTACAAAAATCACACAGATTTCACAAATTTAGAGCAATTAGACATTTTTCAAACAGAGTATGAATCATAATATTCAAATCAGCCATATGTAAAGTTTTTTGCAATTACTTGCATATTCATAGAATTGCAACCGCCAAGACGTCCAATAATATGCCATGAACGAATTGTCTGCAAATAAAATGCATCAAAAGCCATTTTCCATGTATGTATACAAATATTCAAATCATTCATAATAATTATCTGATTAATTTAATAGAAACAAAGTAACTTACATCACAAATCATCTTTATGTCTTTGTCCAAAGGAGCATGGTAGAACTCAATCCAAATATACGAGTTGTTGAACTCAAATCTGAAATAGTTCACCTGAAGCTATTAACTATCGTATAAAGAATGTGAAGTACATTGTCATATCATAGATAAGTTCATGGAACACTAATTTTTAACATTTCCTTTTTAATATTCTCCATTTTACTCGCTTTCATTTCGGATCAAATCATGTAATGAGGGCTAAATTATAATTCATATCTTCTTACACCATATAAACATCACCCTAAAAGAAACTCGTTCAATCTTGTTGGTCAAGAACACAAATACATGTCAAGAAATTCTGTAATGCTTACTTGTTAAAAAGCACTTTCATGGGTGTTGCAGAACCAGTTTTTCGCTGAATTATCTTGTCCCTTTTCTTCTTCATCCTCTCCTCAATCTGACATTTCAACATACACTTAGCGTACATCCTCATTCCATAACTACAGTATTCTTATCAAAATGCTCTGGATGAACAAACAAAATAGCATTACGGGTTTCATAATACAGTATTAATCCATAAGGCCAAGTTGACTTTTCTGGTCAAACTTGGTATTTCCAAACAAACAAGCTAGCATGCAGGAAATATTAATGATATTTAGCTTCCCATTAACAAATGCATGATGATTTGAACATACTTTCTTGCATAGTTGCATCAACAGCCACACTAGAGCATTTTTTGACAGATGATGTCCTTCTTGAATCACAACGTCATTACGAATTGTAATTGTTAACTTACAAATTTGTTACTAATACCATAAAACTTATAAAAAGGGTTACGAAAACCATTCAAGCTTTCAAATACCCTGCTACATGTATTTTGGGTCAAAATCACCTACAATATCAACAACTTTGAATAATACTGAAGCACAAGCAAATTAGTGAAGAAAAGGTACAACTTAGTGCAATTTGTCATCTACAAATGCTACAAACTTTGACCTAAAAGTTCTAGAAGAAATCTTTGAGAGAAAAACAAACACACATACACACACTATAAAAAAACCATGGTTTTGCTTACTTTAGACCTTGCTTTCGCTGGATCATCAAGAGAAGTTCCCAAAATTTCAGCAAATTCAGGATCCTTATCATAATTCATCCCTTCATCTCGACCCTTTGGAGAAAATTCATCTTCCACTTTATCCCAATCGATATCAACCATATCCTCGTCATCATGTACTTCTTCCTCTTCTTCTGCTTCGAGTTGTTTGATTTGTGTAAGCAAATCCGTCGATTTTGGTACTCTGTTTTCACCAGCCTTCACCACGAATCTGCATGAATTGCGTGTGGAGCGTAATTTGTTAAGTGTTGAAACACTTGGAAATGAGTTGTAATTGTTCAATTGAGTAATTATTGAAGTCGATATTCGGGGGTGTTGAATTGTGCTTAATTGTAGTGCATACATGGTGAAGAGAATTTTGAGGTTTAGGGTTTATCAGAGTTGAAACAAACTTGTAGAAAAAAATGAAATCTAATTCCTAAACAGCATCTTGGGAAGCGGTTGTGTATGGGCCACTACCTCATTTGGGCTAAACCATTCGATTGGAAGCCCAATGACAACAACAAAAACAAAAATATAAGCCGAAAAAAAACCAAAAAAAAAAAAAAACCACCCACAGGCACACTCCATACATACCAGAGCCTAGAGGTGTTCACAGTAAAGTTCAGATGATCTAAACTCATCGTTAAATAACTCTTTGATCTTCATAACTTCGGTTAATAGGTAACCTTAATGCTAAATGATTAACGTTATGTTCTCGAGTTTCATTTAAGGATAGAAAAAAAAATTGAAGGAAATAAAAAATTGTTGTGTTATAAAGTATTTTTTAATTGAAGGAAATTGAATGATTGTTGTAAATTTGTGTTTCCAAGTTTACTTAAACAAGGAAACGAAAGCTAAAATCAATTCTTTCAAAATGAAAGGAAATTGAGAGAAAACAAAAAAGAAAAAAAAGGAAAAAAGAGAAAGGAAAAGAAAAGAAGAGAAAGAAAGAAAAAGAAAAAGAAAAGAAGAGAAAGGAAAAGAAAGTATTTTCTTTTTTTTCTCTCGTTAAGTAAACAAGCGTGAGAGTTTAAACTTTAATGGTATCTCTTAACCATTCGATGAGTAAAATCTTAATGACCAGTAAAAGGTTGCCAAACAGCCTCTTAGATTGGTAGACGAGTGTAATAATCAAACATTTTTAGGGGTTTAGGGGTGTAGATAAATGTATGAGTTGTCGTTTAAAAAATAAAAACTCGAATCTTAAAAATGACAAACTAAACCATTCTAGATATGTGACCAGTTGGACCGCCCTGTTTTAGTAGTTTAAAAGTTTTGTTACAATGATTTAAACTGGCATTTTTCTACATTCTCTAAACTATTAGTTTGTATTACTATAAAACATATGCATAGCTACATATTAACTTCTTGGGTCACAAACCGATCACCGTTTCTAAACCGTCTCAGCTCATGTTTGAGATTACTTATTTTATCAGAAAATAACTTTTAAAAATATACTTTTTAACAACTACTCCTATTAACTTATTAATCTTTTAAAATCAACTTTTAACTATTCAAGAAAACACAGGAACACCAGAAGTCCCGAAAAAAACGGACCTATGTGAACTTCTGGCACAAATCTAATCTTAAATTTCAAGTGGCCCATTACGTATTGCAATACATATTCGAACTCCCACAAAACCCTAACCCTAAAACTCCATCGGCTTCACCGTATTGCATTGCAATCCACCCAACCGACCAAATCAAATACAACAAGGGACTCCAATTTCAACATGGGTGAGTTCAATTACCTTCAATCGATCTCCGATCGCTCACAATGTCATCAATTTCAACGCATCATATCAAAATCTTCTTTATATAAACCGATCGATTAACTCTATGAGTTTTCAATTAAACCACAGGAAAGGTTCACGGATCACTGGCTCGTGCGGGGAAAGTGAGAGGTCAAACCCCTAAGGTCGCAAAGCAAGACAAGAAGAAGCAGCCGCGAGGTCGTGCTCACAAGCGGATTCAGTACAACCGTCGGTTCGTCACCGCTGGTGAGTATATCTCGTTGTTCGTTGGTTAAATTTGCTGTATAATTTCATTGATATTGGTGGAATTGGTGTCAGATGATTGATTACATCGGTTTTTGCAGTTGTTGGATTTGGGAAGAAAAGAGGACCAAACTCATCAGAGAAGTAAGATGAATGATTAAAGGATGTTTCGTTTTGTAAGATTAGGTTTATGAAACTGTTTTCTGATATGATTTTTAATATTTTGAGTTTAGTGTTACATCTGTTAATGTTCTTGATTATGTCATGATTTTTTTGGTTGGTGTGTTAGAGATTGGAGATTGATCATTTTGAATCGGTTTATAATAGTTTGATTATTTAGTTTTCGATAGTTGATACGGGTGCGACCTAAGTTAGGCCCCGGTGGTGGAAAGTCATTTTCTTGGTTTAGGCCATCGGTTCAATGCTAGGTTTCATGACCGGTTAACGCTTCATAATTTTACTCGTGTGACATTCCTTTAACAAGCCTAGGGTGCTTACCGGTAAAATATGGTCACTCTCCATTTAGAGACGTTTAGATCGAAATAAAAATGTTAATCGTTTATCACTGATCTCTCACCACCCAATATACATGATGGGAAGGGTACTGGTGAAATAGAAAGAATGAAAAAATAAAACGTTGATGTTAAACCTGTTGAAATCAAAATAAATACAAGTGATCTAACTATAGTAAAAGAAAAGGTGCACTCTCCGCGTTAGTGATAGGTAAAAAGAAAAATAATTTTGGTTACATTGACCCAGGACATCGGACGATTGGTTTGTAATCAACTATTATAATTACCTTTTATACATATTTTACAATCCTCTTGACCACATGCATCTTAGTTGTCTTTTTGGAATTAAGCTATTTCATAAAATTTAGTTTACTGATCTATCTTTGATTATTTTGCATAATAATTTCACCATCAAAGTTTTCTAGCCAATTGGTTACTTTAAATTCAATAAAATCATAAAGTTCAACTAAAGACCCATTGGTTTCATTCACAAAGATTCTAATAAATTTATTTGTAACTCATTTCTAACGCTATTTTTGGTATGTGATTACATTTATGAACATCTTCGTGTACTCCTTACAAGCCAAGATTTGAATCTTCTTAACTTCAAGCCAAGGCCTCACCCTTTGCCCAACTATTTAGTTTATGTGCAATAAGCTAAAGGATTCTTGATACATGAGCCTTTGTATGTGTTTCATTCATAAAGCTTACTTTCTCTTAATATTTTTGCATTTCGTTTGTTTTTTCAACTAAACACTCACACACTTCAAACGTATTTTTAAATTTACATCACTCTGTTTTCTCCTCAATCTTTTAAAAAAAGATATCATATAACACACTTTAGTACCATTAAGAAAAAGTTCATGTGGTTTTTATTCGGTTTATCATCACATCAACATTTATATAATGATAATTAGTTCATATTTGCATAATTTTTTGTTCATAAAGAGTACAAGTAGTGGAAGACATTTAAGCATGTGATTTTTAATCTTTAAATATTGCTCCTCAATTATATCATAAAACTTTTTTATATGTTAGTTAAAATATGATGTTATATTAATTCAAATATGCATTTGCTTCTTGCTTATTAATATCAACTATTGATGTAAACTTAATCCTCATTAGAGTTGCGCTTGTAATATACAAGTAACCGAATCACAAACGTAAGTTTATATCCTTGGTTTGTTTTTTTATCATGTATATTGTTTACAACATTACCAACAAACTCGACACACATGTGAGGTTAATTTTTCTTTTTTCTTTTTTTTTCAACTTAGCACGCCTATTTGATATGAATTATATTCAAAACCACAGCTCTACTATTTCCATTTCCAAATCATTATTCTGTCTCCAATTGCCATTTGCAATGCAAAACTGTATGTGGTTACTTCTTTCGGTCTTTGTATGACTTCTGTTTAGACGTGTTTGTTTGTGTGTTCATAGTGCTTATATAAAATATAGTAAACACAATTTTGCAAAGCAAACATAATTCAGCTTACATTTTTAAACAAATTTAACATAATAATAATAATAGCAAAAAGAATCTTTACATTACCAAAGAATCGGGTTTGAATCATAATGTAAAAAACAAAACCCAGAAAATAATCAACCAGATGATAAATAAACAGAAAAAAAAATACAGATAAATCATCAATCTGAGAAGATAATGGAGAAAAAAAATCACAAAATCAATATCTAGTGAATGATGTAAGTCAAAGCCAAAGCAACAAGCATCAGCACATACGCTACTCCTTGATCAATCGCAGCTCCTACAAATCACAAAAGAAAAAACTCAAAATCAATCGTCAATTTAACCCTAAAACTCAAAATCAACCATCAATTTAACCCTAAAACTCAAAATCAATCATCAATTTAACCATAAAACTCAAAATCAATCATCAATGTCACTTTAAAACTCAAAATGAAACACCGATTTCACTCAAAAACCCTAGCGAATCAATAAGGTCGTGTAAATCGAAGTCGAAGACAGAAAAAGTGCTCCAGATCTACTATCGTTTACGAATTTTTGAATCTATTTGATTAGAATTATATCAATCGAACGGTGAATTACAGATCTAGAAAGATGAAGAAATTACCGTCGTTCGAAGGAGCAGGAGCTGCAGCAGGACCTTGAGCATTCATGGATGGAAGAAGAAGTGAGATTACAAGAACAAAAACGGTCATCATGAAGCACATTCTCACGGTTTCCATTGTTGATACTCGATTGAATTCAAAATTCACACACAATTAGCGTTTGAATTCTGTTTTCTTCGAGTAAGATTCAAATCCCCGTGTGTTTGTGTTTGTAGGTTTAGAGGTTTATATAGGAAGATGAAGAATATTGGGTTGGAGGACGAAGATTTGTTTTTTGTTTTTGTTTTAGTTTTGGTTTTGGTTTTAGTTTTAGTTTTTAGTTTTAGTTTTAGTTTTTAGTTTTTAGTTTTTAGGTGAAAATAATGGTCAATTTGAACGTTGCTAAACGATGTGTTTGTCATTCTTGACTCTTTAAAAACGGTTAATGTATAATCGTGGTTTGAATGATAGGTGTTATTTAATTGCGTCTATCTATTATTCTTTTAGTCGGGACCGCTCTCCCAACCCCCCTCATAAGGAAACACATTGCTGAGAAACTCCTTAGCTTAACTCTATGAATTTTTTTCTCGAAGTAAAACTTGAATCCATAACCTTTTATTTATTTACATGTCATATGTACATCACCTTAATCAGTTATGGTAAGAAGCATTAGTTCGTTTTGACGTGTTACTTGACTCATTTTATCCGATTTACCTAGCGGGTCACACATACAAAAAGAACAATATTTTTTATAATTTTTATGTGAAAACTCCTATATAAATTTCAAAGAGAACACACGGTTTTCAAGAAAATATTACATGTTAGGTTCTGTGAGTGCTATATTATGTTTTATCTGATAATTAATCGTTTTAAAATCAATTATAAATAATTTAAAAGTAATAATAATGACACCACTCATCCTCACAAGCTATGCCCTTTCTTACGGGTGTTATCGTACGGGTCTTATAAAATGTATACAACCAGTAAAACTTTCTATGATACTCTAATATTGTTTGGATGTATATGAACAAAAAGCATTATGCTACTCTTATCATCAATGGTGTATGAATGGTAAGACCATCATCAATAAAAAAAGGTGAAAAACATGTATTTAATCAACCATCTCTCCTTTACATCATCTCTTTCATTTACATCATCTCTTTCATTCACATCATCTATTTTTTCTTAAAAACATCAAAAATCTCCCTATTGGAGATGGTCTAATGTGTTGCTCAATCTTGATTGTACTCAATTAACATAATAACTTAAGGTTTGTAGGTTAATAGTAACGATGGAAATGTCAAATGTTAATTTTTTGTAGTTATTGATTTAAAATTAAAATCATGATAAGGAGTTGGTGTTGTGAAAGAAAACAAAAAAGTTATGGGTTGCAGGAAAAGAATCTTTGAACATGGGGATTTGGCCGTTGTGTAATTTCTCTTTCCTATTATTTATTTTGAATTTCAAATAATATGGTTGTCATGATCGCTTCGTTTTTGGTATATTAAAAGTTTATCCACGTTTTTCTTGAATAAATTGTTCTAGTACATTTTTCTTCAAAATTAATTATAATAAATTAAATAAACGATGAAACTAAAGACTTAAGAGTGTTTGTTTTTTTTGAGAAACATTTATCATCTCTTTTGTTTGCATCGCACAGATCACACACAGACATCGAAAAAAGTTTGTATGGCCGTGGTCTGCGCATGGAACTGCAGACTGTAATTAATTCATTACAGACTATTTTAAAATCTGCATACTATAAAAATAGACTATTATAATTACTGACTATTTTTTCAGTACGAAGATAGTTTTTTTTTGTAACTGCAAACGTTTGGTTTACATCTTCTCCTGCAAATATAATTCGCAAACTGCAGACATTTTGTTGTAAAAAACAAACAACACTTTCGAAATGAACTTGATTCGATATCATAGATAAGTGGAATAAGGTAAGTTGGTTAATTAATATTCTTTTAGAAAGTTATAAACTTCATATAGGACTAATATATGTTGCTGCCAAAGATAAAATCAAATGGTTTTGCGGTTCTTTTAATGTCATTTGGTTAAATCGATCAAGACGTCGCGGTTTGGTATATAATTGTTTGTAATTTTTGAAAAAAAAAATAAACCCTTAATAGGAGTACACGAGTTATTTGTATTATTAACTCAATATAACTTTAAGAACTAAACATAAACATTAAATTAACAAATCATGAATCAATATGAATTTTTGAATTTTCATCATATGAAAAGATACTTAAACCAACTCATGATTTCATGACATATAATGGTAAGTGTTAAACAAACACGTTATTCAAAAACAACTTATTTGTTATACATGTGTTATCATAATCAAAAGATAGAAATAGTTATACGACACATAAAATAGGTTGAAAATGGTCATACGGGTCGTATGAGGGTAAAATCATAAGACTCGTATAATCACTAGAAAAATAAAGGACGTGACCTTTATAAATACATACAAACTATCTGGAAAAAAATGACTAGTATGACCATTGATAAAGTCACAAGATGTGACAGACAAGCTAGTGTACATTATAATGATATGGGAAAATTGTTAATATAAACATTTGAACAAACTAAATTACCATTATAACCATTAAAAAATTACAAAAAAACAACCGGTAAAAACGAGCCACGTGTCTATTTCTTACCACACGGGCAAGGAAAATTCATAATCCCTCACTGAAAATGTGACTGGGCGAGGGATTTACATAATCTCTCGCTGACGTGTCGAAATTTTAGGAGTTCCTTGCTGAAAAGATGACTAGGCGAGGGATTTTCATAATCCCTCGCTGACGTGTCGCAATTTCAGTGGTTCGTCACTGACATGTCCTATTCCTCGCCCATAATTACCAAAATGGCACTACTCACTTAAAAAAATTTTGTTTTTTTAAATACAAAATTTAAAAAAAGTATTTGCCAAAAGTTAAAAAATCATTATGTATTTTTCTTGCCCACATGGCGAGAAATAGTTATAATGGTAATTTAGTTTGATCAAATGTTTATATTGGCAATTTTTCCTAATGATATTAGTTGTATAGCAACATCCCATTCAAAATTTGTGCGTTATCAAATCAACAAGTCATAAATTAAATTAACATTAAATAAATTTCCAAACCAAAACCTCCTCTAGGGTTACTCGTCTGTAATTTAACATTAAATTGTAACCTAAATATGATCCTATGATATTTTTATATTTTTAGGCATACAGATGTTAATAACATTGGCAATTTTATTATTTCTAAAACTAAAACAATTGCTTATTATGTTTAAAAAATTAAAACTACACAGAATCAACGATTTCTCATTATCAATCCATTTTGGGTTCCAAGAGGGAAGGGAATTCTAACATGCTTAAGAGAGAATTTGGGTTGAAGATGCTCATAACCAATTGGTAGTAAGTTGTAACATGCCAAACAACATTATGCTTGTTTTGTGTTACATTTGGGATTAGCATGTGGATGGTGTGATTGGAATCTATTGACACCTTGTAATAATTATAATTAATCTTCAAATGATTAGCCCATGCAAAATATCCATAAATTTTTTTCAATCATCTTGCATGTTCATTAATGATTTTTATTTTCTTTAACTATGTTTCTTTTATCTTTCATCAACATATGACTGTCACCAACCCTATTAAAATATGATTTTTGGCTAGCAATAAACACTATTTCATAACCTATGATTTGAATTTAATCTATAATACTGACAAAAATGATTTGCTTTATAAAATATTTTATTTTTGTGATGATAGATGAGTTTGATTAACTTGCTTTATCTTTCCATAAGCTTAAGGAATTTTTTTTCATGGGTTAGTGATGCGGGTGATCATCCAAGAGTTAAATCCGATCCGGAGTGGGATCCAAATTAAAGATTATCTGAAGATTTGCATAATAATTTATTTATTTAGTTCATCTTTGATTTAAGTTTGTTAGCATCTTTTAATTTATTTTGTTATTGTCTTTCTTGTTAGGTCTAGTATAAATGTTAGGGTTTGCTTTCATTGAGGGGAAGTTTTGTTAATTGAATTAGAATTAAAGAACTTGTGTTCTTGAAATCTTTTGATTTATTCTATCGTTTTTTACTATCTATTGTTTTTTAGCCATTTAATTGCTTCTCTAATCTGCATCAGTTAGGATGCTAGGTAGACCAAGAATCAATCTTGTGAGATTCAATCCACTATAGTAAGCATATTATCAATTGAAAATATGATATTTTACTTAAAAGACACCTTAACATAGGTTTTGTACCCCAGTAACCATTTCAAACATTGATAATCATAAACTAGTTAGAAAATAAATCAAGAAAGAAATTAAAAAGAAAAGGGGCCCCATTTGAAATGGGCTAGATCATGAAATATTTGGGCTCTCAATCATAGAACAAGGAAATGAGCTAAATGAAATATAATTAGATTGATGATGTTACACTTGAATCATGATGGAGCCATTGAGGGGCCTTTTAAATATACAAGGGTTTGATAAAAGCATTCATAAAAACATGTTTCGTCATTCTATCAGAATTACAATTATAAATTCTCATTGTTAACATGTTTAGTTAACAAACAATATATAACATGTTTATTTTAAGTTACAATCTCTCACTCCTCACTTCTACAACGATTGTCGCCACCCCTACCACAACAACTGACATTGTCGCCCTAACATTATGATTATTGCCGCTACAGGTTATTGTGACCATCTCAACCACCATCGTCACATGACTTCCGCTCGTTCCACATCCACCTTCGTAGTTGCAGCATCCACCCCCACCCTCCTAGTCCTCACCGTCACTGTCACATTCCGTCTTAACATTTTAACTAACTAAACAAATTAATATGTTATCAAACACATCATAAATTCCAATTCCTAAACAAATTCAACTTTATTCAAAATCAAGTCATCTTGACAATTTTTAATTCCAAATCCAATCCATTTTAATTCAACCTCTTAGATTACCGAAGTGTAATTGTATATTCTAAATTGTGTAGTTATGTGTATATACCTTCATATAGTTACTTTTATTAACTGACATTAAATTCACTTAAAACTCTTATAGTGTATCGTGCTAGACATTTAAGACTAAACAATGCTAGTCACATAAAAATTTGCTAGACATAAAAAGATTTGTACAAAAGTTACCTTAATTTTTGCAAAAGTTAAGATTAAACAATGCTAGACATAAAAAGATTTGTGCAAAAGTTACCTTAATTTTTAACGTCTAATAATTTGCTTATAAGTCCATTCAACATGTTCATTGCAGGATTTAAACCCCCAACCTCCAAGAGACGTAACATTTATTACACACTCGTGTGCTTTTTTGTTAGCGGAATTTAATTTTTTTTATTTTAAAATAATAAAAGTTGATTGGCTGCTTAAGAGTTTATTGAAAACATCTTCTCGCACTTACTGTCTAATGAACCCTTTTTTCTTTTATTTTTTCGTCATGAAAAATAAAATAACATAAAAATGATAAATAAAGACCATTTAAGCTTGATAACAATCAAAAAAATATCATACGTCATAAAATAACTTTAAATTAAATCATCTATTACTCAGATGCAAAAAGTTTATAAGATTATATAGTAACCATAAAATGGTTTTTCTTTATAACAACTAGTAAAAAGAAAACTTTCAAACGAAATATCAACCTGTTATTTTTTCCAAGTGATAAGATTTTTTCATTTATCTTTTTCACAACAATAAAGAAATCAAAACTTCAAAATGGAATATTAACCTGTTCTTATTTTTTAAGTGATAGACATATAAAAGTTTTCATTAGAGGCTATACAACAATTCCATTGTCGTCCAGCGGTTAGGATATCTGGCTTTCACCCAGGAGACCCGGGTTCGATTCCCGGCAATGGAACCTTTTTCATGCTTTCTTTTATCTTTTAAAATTTAATTTTTGCAGTTTTTTTTTCTTTTTAATTTTATATTTTCCTGGTTTGGATCTTGCAGCACGTTATTATGGCTTCAACATTGTTGGAAAAATATTTAAATTAGATAACAAAAGTATTGTACAATATCATTGAATCATCCAATTAGTTTCACATATGCAGTATAAAATTTGTGCAATATCTTTTGCACTTACTGTTTCTTTGGACTTTGATTTGTCCCTCCTATGGTATTAGCTTTAGTAATTTGAGAACATGATGATTACTAAGTCACTTCAAATTGAACATGATGTTACGTTTTTCCAGACACAATTACACAACCATATACAAACTATTCATGAGTTTCACATATTGTTAAATTTCTTATCGAGCTTTGAGAACATTTTATTGTATGCACACATATAATTGTTGCACATCGAGTGAAGGAACCAAACATTCGTTCTCCTAGCTTCATTACTCTACATTTGGCATCAGCTATAATTCTTTTTTCTCTTAAGATCATTTAATTCTCTTGTTCAAGACACTTGTATTGAAAGTTCCGGACACTTGTGACATTTGAGTGAAGAATTGTTGAATGGATGTCTTCCTATATCTCAAAAGGCTTCACAAGCTTGACCATTTCATCTTCTACCTTTATTTAATCATTATTTTAAATTTAGAAAAATAAAAAAAAGAAACCCTTTTGTCCTTTTTGATTGTATTTGATCTACCCCTTCGATTAATCCCGGGTCACATGTGCTCACCTCCTACATACTCTTTAATCACATGTTCATGTATCGAAAGCTTATTTGCAACTAATTAATCTTAAGGTGTTACCTAATGCTTACATGCTCTTTTAATCATGTGTTCATGTATCAAAATTATCTACAAGTAATTAATGTTAAGGTCTTGTCTAATAATTAAACAGATAGCCATGTCGAATATTTATTACTTTTTTTCCTTTTTTGAACGGTGAATATTTACCACTTGCGTTAAGTTTACTATAGAGCTTCATATTGATTGGCATGCATGGCGTTTCAACAATGTATGCAAAACACCCTCACCCCATCCTTTTTCACAAACCTTAAAAGTCCTTTATGATTAAGGGGCGTAGTATTTTAAATTTCGTGGTACCCTTGTACTTTGTTTTGTAAAGTCTTACATTTGTCTAATAGTATATCGAGGATAATCTCCATGATGGTTGGATCAATGGCATGAGATAATTATTGTTCATGTGTTTAAGTCCATTGGGGCGCCTTTTTTATTGTTGTATTCCGACAAGGGTCGCTCCTTGTAACGCAATAGTGATTTCACTTTTAAACAAACTCTAATACTTTTTTTGAATGAAAGAGATTCTTATATGCATGGGCCGTTGATCGTAATGGCATCAAACTAAGGAATGATAGGTTGTACAATATTTATTATAAACGTTTAGGTTAACTTACTTGTACTCTCTCTTTCTCCCTTCCTTTACTTTCTTTATATTATATTTATCTAGAAAAATGTGATTTGTATTTTCTTACTATCATGTTGCATCACAAAGTAAACTATTAGCTTACATAAACTTTAAAGATAATTAAATAAGTAAATTATCATTAACATCTCTAACGTTTATTAATTTTAACTATTTACATCCTATAGTTTCAAAACTTTGTTTTGCATATACCTCACGTTTATATTTTGAACAATTTGTATCCTTGATATTTCATTTGAATTTAAATGGCTAACGATTTTAATCAAGTCTATTAACAACCACCACACCATCTGTCTCTTCTAAAGGTTTTTTTATTATCTTCCTCTAACCTTATTTGCTTTCATAATTCCATCCATTTACATTTATTATCATTCACATCAACACACCCACCACTGTTAATTACACCCACCAGCCCGACCATCACCGCCAAACACCCCCACCAACCATAAAACCATACCATTCCATTGTTGATTGCAACCCACCCCATCATCATCACCATACCACCACACTCTCAACCCCGGCATCCATTCGACGCCACTAATAACATTAATGATATGTAGAAGAATTAAGTAGATGAGTATCAATTTGAAGCACCAAACTTTAAATACGAGGTTCATGTGTTTCTTCAACCACCACCTTCAACCACCGCCGCCATTTCAGCCTCCTTTCTCTAGCTTTATGGGAGAGAGATAAATAAGTAGATAGATAGGTAGATAGATAGATATATAGAGAGTGATGGTGGGTGGTTACATGGTGAGTGATGATGTGTGGTGGTCTGGCGGTGGTGACGGGGTGGAGAAGGAACCCCACGAACGAGAGAGAAAGAGAGAGAGATCTAGATGATGGTGGTAAATGGTTACATAGCCAGCATTGGTGGTGGCTGTGGACTACCAAGAAAGAGAGAGAGAGGGATGAGAAAGAGAATGGTGGGTGGAGGTTGTGGACTATGGGGGGGGGGGGGGGGAGATGAGAAAGATAATGGTGGGGTGGATGTAGGGACCATGTTGATGATGATAATTGTGTTAGTCTTATTCGATATGGGGGGTGGGGATGAGTTTTAATAAAGTGGTATTAAATGTATTTTTATCGATCTACAAAAAAAACTAACGACTAAATCTAACGATATTAAGGTTATAACTCAAATGGAGACAAAATAAAATCTCAAAATGCAAAGCAAGAGTTTAAAACTATAGAAATGTAAATGTTTAAAATGAAAAAAATCAACGATACAAATGGTAAATTAATTAGAGACAATCTATGCTATATGAGTAAAAGCCTCCACCTACGTGCCCTAAATAACAAAATTTAATAACCAAAAACACCAAGACAACTCTAGCTATAACAAATAAAATCCGACCTATAATTACTTAAACATCAAATTCGCAATTATTCCATACAAGACAATGCATCCCTAAAATGTCTTCACCCAAGTTAGTTTTGTACATTTTTTATTCCCTTTAATGTCATTTTCTTGTTTGTATAACTACAAAAGTATAAAATTACCTAAATAAATACATGATTAAAAAGGACAATTTTTTTTTAAACCGGAGTTACAATACGTGTATAAAACATGTAAGGAAACTAGCAAGAGTTGACCACATGTCCATAGAGGAGCATGAACACGCCATTAATGAACCCCATTTTGATTTCACTGCAAGTGACAGCGATGTGTCAAATCATCGGTGATTCATTCGGATTAGATTGAAATCATCTCGTTTTCCGGTGGCACCACCGTCGTTACCACCGTTCACCGCCTCATCTCCGTCGCAAAAATCTCAATCTCCGATCACTTGCCGTACGATCAATTGCTCTTCGATCACAAACACCACAGTTGATCAACCGAAGATCAATCAATCGGTATCAAGCTATCGACATATGATTCGATCTCATTGTATCGATGGCTACACGAATTTTCTGTTTACTGACTGTTGTTACTGTTTTTGTCTGCGCAAACCCTAACTTTTCTGTTTCTTCGACGGTTGATGAATATGAATCGTCGATTCTCGATTTCCATGGGGATTATTCGCCGCCGTCGCCTCCGCCACCGGCTCCGTCACCGCATCCTCCGTCGCTGTCGTGCGAGGAGGATTTACGAGGTATCGGTAGTTTAGACAGTACGTGTGAACTGAATTCTAGTTTGAGTTTCGTTGATGATGTGTATATAGAAGGGAAAGGGAACTTATGGATACTCCCCGGGGTTGAATTTATATGCTCTGCTCCTGGTTGTTTGGTGATTATTAATGTTAGTTCTGAGTTTAGGTTAGGGTTTAATTCGGTGATAGTGGCTGGGACGTTTCATGTGACAGCAGGGAATGCCACGTTTGAAGAGGGTTCTGTTGTGAATGTGACTGCTTTGGGCGGTGATCCGCCGGAGTATACGAGTGGGTCACCGAAAGGGGTGCTAGGTGGTGGTGGTGGGCATGGTGGTAGAGGTGCTTGTTGTGTTGTGGATAATACGAAGCTTCCAGAGGATGTATGGGGTGGTGATGCTTATGGGTGGTCGGATTTGGATGTGCCCTATGATTATGGGAGCAAAGGTGGGACTACTAGTAAAGAAGATGATTATGGTGGGAACGGAGGTGGTAGGGTTTGGGTTGAGGTGGTGGATGTTGTTGAGAGTATTGGGAGGATTTTGGCTGATGGTGGTGATGGTGGTGTTAAAGGTGGAGGAGGATCTGGTGGCAGCATTTTCGTGAAGGCCTATAAAATGTAATGGTCTCTTTCTGCATACTTTTACTTTCTTTTGATGCTATTTCTTTGAATGATTAGAACATATGATTATATGGTAAGTTTATGGCTTGCGACATCTTGAATGTATATTACTTGGTGCATGTGGATTAATAGGCTTAAAAGTTGAGTTACATGTAAACAAACAGTCATAGAAATTTGCTGACATTGTAATATTCAGTGTGTTGTAAATGATCCTATGTTAGATATAAGGTTTGTGGTCATAGACATTTTATTTATTTCTATATGAAAATGATAGGGATTGAAATCAAAGAGGGTATAATTGAGAGTAATTGAGGATGACAATGGAATAATCAAATAGAAACATGGATTGTATTGCAAAATATATGATGATAACAAAATGAAGAAGATGATAACAAACTTAGTCACCGCCACAAAAGTGGTCCAGGGCTATGCCCTTCTCAATGCTATTGCAAAGAGCCCAAACAAACCTACTAATTCTCCTCCTCTCCTAAGGGTTTACTAATACCTATTTATATAAAATACAAGTTGCACTAAACACCCTCCTAGAATAGACAATTGACATTTAAACTATAAAGTAGAAGATTATTCCTATCAGAAAATGAACCATTTGAAATCAGTGGAACTATACCTTGTAATTCCTTCAACACCCTTTGTGCTATGTGCTAACAATACTTCAATTCATACAGCAAATCCTCGTAACAAAAATAATTTATATTTAGCAGACACATTATTTAATGAACCACATTATGTCTTGGAAAAGAATTAATCACATCAACCAATCTAGATGTTCATGCCATCTATGACAATTTTAGTAAGACCATTAGCTTTGTTGTCCCAAGTATAAGAATAAGCATTTGATAGAGGATTATAAACATCTTATGCTAGATATTGAAGTTATGTTCATTATCAACCAATATAAGAAAGTTTCCTTGATCTGTAACATAATTGGGTTTGATAGATAAATCTTTGGATTTTTGCTATTAGGTTTTGATGGGAATTGTTGAATATAACTGATAGCAAAACTTAGGGCTCTAATTTAGTGAATAAATTCATTAGCCATAATTCCAATGATTGAGGGAAAAAAACTGTGATTGCAACATAATAACAACATCTCAATTTGCATCAATACCATCTACCAACTTCATGAGGTCATGAGGATACATAAAACAGGGATGTAAATCCTTATACCCTTGGATATCAGTAACTAAACTTAAGATCAAGTACTCTAAAAATTGTATATTCTTTGTTACAAATGTACTAACCAGTAAACAACATGAAATTATATTTATTCAACTTGAACAATAGATTCTAATCTTAGGAAGCAGAAAACTAAAAAAACTCTCAGATACCATCAAATAAGCAGCAATACATATGTACGTCACATTACCTTATATCCCAGTTACTTAGTAAATACATTTGCTCATGTTAGAGAGTATATAAAATAATTCACTAAAGTTTTGACGGACCAACCAAACTGGAAATTGAAAATCCAAATAACATGCGAATGTTGTGCACTTGTGCTCTTTGGAATTCAAATCTGACAGTAGCTAGTATTTAGTTTGCATGCAGGTCAAGTTTGTGTGTCAGATCAAAACGGTAAAGTGCGTACACACATATGTGTATGTATGTATATAACATAAATGTTTTGTATGTATGTTGGGGGGATGGTGATTAGTGTGAGCCATGAGTGAAGGGTGATTTTCCTTTAGGATACTCGGTTAGTTTATTTTTACTTTTTTGCTATAAATGTACCAACTAGTAATTGCAACTGTCTAAGAAGTTATATTTATTCAACTTGAAACTAAAGAGGAGTTACATGAAAGTGGAAATAAATTCCTAATCTTAGTTGGGAATAATAAAATTTAAAGAACACTCATTATCATCAAATAAGCAGTAATGCATATTACAATAATTACATTACCTTAAATCCCCAGTTACTTAGTAAATACATTCACTCGTGTTAGAAAATATCTAATTTAAAGTGCTAAAGTTTTGTCAGGCCAACCAAACAGGAAACTGAGATTCCATATACCATGCAAGCTTTGTGCTCCTTTGATGCAATTCCTTTTAGGATCAAAGCACACATGAACACACATAAGAAACAATAAAGCAATAAATGACACAAAAAATTATAGAGGTTTGGTCGCGGTGTGCAACCTACATCATCTTGGTGCAGCTTGGGTTTTTCTTTTATTGAGTGATAATGATTACAAGTACAAAGCAATATATTAATAGGCAACTTTAGGGTCCCTTAAGTTAACTAACTAACTAAATTGGGCCCTTATAGAGCTTGGGCCGGCCGAGCCCAATAGGAAGCCAGAAGCCTACACCCAACAAATCTAACATTAGCTATACTTCAGTTTGTATTGTAGGTCAAGTCTATGTGTTAGATCAAAATGGTTAAGTGTGCGCACACATGTATATGCAGGTATATAACATATATATGTATGTGCATATATATATGTATGTGTGGTGTGTGTGTGTGTGTCGAGCGAGGCCGATTTGTGTGAACTCAAAGTGAAGTGTGATTTTCCACTATGATACTCTATTAGGTTATTTACTTGAGTGAGGATTTATGTGATGGGAGCTTAATAGGTCTCTTTTTGTCAAATTGATATTGTCTAGATATATTATAATTTAATTAGGTAGAGTGACTTGGAAGCTGATTTGATCGTTCAACAGTGACTAGACATAATTAATTGTGTTCGGCACCGACTAGACATAATTATACAACCATTATCTTTGTTTGTTCTGTGAAGAACAGGACAGGTAATGGTATCTTGAGTGCATCTGGAGGTAATGGGTTTGCTGGTGGTGCTGGTGGAAGAATATCTGTAAACGTTTTCAGCAGACACGATGACCAAACATTTTTCGTTCATGGTGCGTTCATATTACATCATTATCCTCATTTTCATTTACCTAATTGAATTAGTATACAAGTTGATGGACTTTATTTTTGCATGATTAATTCGTGAATGTTACAACTTAACGATATATTACAATACTCCATTCATTGTATTATAACATAAAAGCTGTTCTTTTTTGTATGACAAAATGCTTAGACATTTTTTTCAAAAGATTATGGATCTAAACTTTATTGAAGGGAATTTTATTTGTAAAATACTAAAAATCCTTAGATCTTTAGATTTTAAGATTCAAAAGTTTAACCAAAATGTCCTTTTGACTGATTATTGCTCTAAACTTCAATTAAGGAAAATTTTCTGTTAAATAGTAAAACTCCCTAGATCTTTGAAATGTAACAGAAAAGTGATTTATTAAACCTTAACTCAATAATAACAAAAGGACCATTTTTTTAAAGTTATGAAAAGTCTAGGTATTTAATCATACAAAAAAGGACTTTCATAGGGATTTAATCATACAAAAAAGGACATTCATGTTAATAATTCAGTGTAGATACCAAAATATAGTCTAGGGACTTATATGTGAATCTAGACACATTATATAAGGCCTTTTTTGACAGTTAACCATTTTTCTTTAGTGATCTATACTTGTAAATCACTGATCGGGTATATTAGGGCACTTATGTTTGTGGTGCCATCGTGTAAGACACTTTTGTTTGTGGTCTCTTTTGAAAATTTCTTATAAACTAGGTTTAAACAACAATTCTTCATTTATATGTTAGATCAGAAAAATCATGCACTCAATTGCTCTCATGGATTTTGGTCTTTATGTGCTTTGCTTTATGCCTAGGTTTCATATTCTTGTGGCATTTGTACTAGAAGGGAGATTTTATCAAACACGAGCACAAAATAGAAGAAAAATAATGAAGTGCTCATGTGGTATATCCATAGAACACTATTTCTTGTTCAAATTAGGGATAACGTATGTAGGCACGACCCACGTATTTAGTTTTTATGCATTAAGGCCACCTATGGAGGCCATTGAAGACTTGAAGTATTTGTTGTTCAAAAAACATGCCTGATGATGGAAATTCCCTTAAGTTTTTTTATAAGGCTACAGTACCACTGCATCAAGGTATCATCAGCAAACTATTCAATGTTGAAAACTAGTGTATTTTTGTTATTTCACAACATCTGGCTTGTTTTTAGCTGGATTTGTTATAAATGAAACTAGTATGTTTTAAATTGATATTCCAGCATATTTTTGTTCCAAGTTTGTATTTGGTATCCAATTTTTGCCACAAGCATGTAAAATAATAAAATTGCCTTTGAATGTTTTCTTGAAGGCATTTTTGTCATCCATGTATTTGTGGCAAAAAATATGTATACTTGAAAAGTAGTTTCAATCTATTTGTGCTGTGATGAAAAATAATTGAGTACTTGGGTGACCTCCACATATATCATACCTTCAAATCATTAACAAAAATGATAAGTTTTCTATTCCGAGTTGTTTAAATTTTGTCAGTTGATGTGTCTTTTGCTTTTTCTATTGCATTGCATTTGAGATAGTATTTTAGCTGCCAATTTTTTAATTCTGTTTTTATAGGGGGACAAAGTTATGGCTGTCCGGCAAACTCGGGTGCTGCAGGAACTTTTTATGATGCTGTTCCTCGAAGGCTTAGAGTCAACAATCACAACAGGTCAACAGATACAGACACACCTTTTTTTGCATTCCCAAATCAGCCCCGTTGGACCAGTGTTGACATCCAAGATTATGCTAGAGCTGATGTTCCTCTACGTTGGAGTCGTGTGCAGGTTATCAAGATGTCATTTACTGCATATCTTTTAGTTTTATTATTATTTTTGACAAAAGAGATTTGTATCGAGTTAAATCAAGATCTTTTAACTTACTGCAATTCTTAGTTTACATTTCTTGAGATTGCAAAGACAGGTTGGCTAAGGTCAAAATGCGTTTGGGTTAAAACATGTCATTTTTTGTCTTTATTTTTAATAAATAAATAACTTCGTTAGTTTTGATTGCAAAACAATATTAAATTGATAGTAATCTTATCTTTGCGTAAAATGATTTAAAAGGTTGCGTGCAACAAAAATCAACTTTGGGCTACTTTCAATCTAGTGAAGATTCGTGTTGGGTTCAGTTGGCCAGTGGGTATCACCCAATCCGAACACAAGTTTTATTTAATGTGTCTAAACATGTAATACGGAAATAGGCTACGTAACCTTTTTATCTAAGCAAGCGACCCGTTTATCCACAACCTAACCCCAACAAGGTCTATTTGGTAAGTGGGTTAGGCGGATCGACCAAACCTATTTAGACCCTACAATAACCCGCTTATTTTTGTATTATGTATGAAATTGCAGACATTCCAGCTGAAAATTTTAACTTGACCCATCTGTTCTGTTTGAGAAAAAGTTTAACCCAATGACTCATTCATAAGTAAATGGTCGAAATTGCCACCAAAATTTAAGTTGCTTCACAGTCAACTTGTTCCCTCTTGATTACAGTTTGATTCACTTTTGTTGATTCATGGGATTATGTACATAATATTTACTTTTTAAAATATATAGGTTCAGGGACAACTTAGTTTATCGAACTCAGCAGTTTTAAGCTTTGGCCTTCCCCATGATGCCGTGTCAGAGTTTGAATTAATTGCAGAAGAACTTTTAATGAGTGATTCAGTTATCAAGGTAAGTGAGAGGCATTGTATATGTTCTTATTGCAATATACTTTTCATCCTTCTTTTCTACATTGTTTAATTTAGGGTTACTGTTACCAAGTAAATTATGTAGTCCATTTTGGGAAAATTTGATTGTCATATTGTATTGTAGGATTTTTTGTTATATGATTTTCACCATCTTGACTTGAGTATGGTTCTATCTTTACTGTTATAGTCCTTGTTTTTTAGTCCATATTTTTTGTTACATATGTTAAAAATATATGTAAATGTAAAATAGGAGCATATGCTCTGGTGTATGCTACTCATTTGTTTGCTTCTGCTATACTAAGCTTTTTACTTTGAGATATATGATCTATTCCAGTTACAGAGAAGTTTTATTTGTTCTTAACTTCCTATAGTTTGATTTTACAAGTTTCAATGGTCTTCTTATTGCGTTTTGTAATATAATATTTTAGATATATGGGGCTTTGCGAATGTCTGTTAAGCTGCACTTGATGTTGAACTCCAAAATGCTAATAGATGGTGATGGAGAGGGCGATCCAATTATTGCCACTTCATTGCTTGAGGCTAGCAATTTACTGGTTCTCAAGGTAAATTTTCTTTTCTCTTGCATAAGTTAAAACAGAGACTTACTTTAAGTAGTTAAATTGTTTAATTAATTATGTAAGGGTGGATCCGTGATACAATCAAACGCAAATCTTGGTGTTCATGGACAAGGTTCTCTGAATTTGACTGGGGAAGGAAATATTATAGAAGCTCAGCATCTAGTTTTATCAATATTTTGCTGTATCAATGTAAGGCTACTTACCTTTTCTTTTCCCCTTCCCTGTTTAAACAGCAAACTCACATAGGCTTCACCCTTGCCCTAGCCAAAGACATATTGGTTGCAAGCTTTGTTATGTTGTTAACTTACTAGGCCCATAGTAGATTTTGAAAATATTTGGTTCTTTCAGGGCATTATAACTCAACAAATTCTTGATATTATAATTATATTTAGATCGTGAGAGCCTTTACTTGTTGCATTTAACATATGCAACTAAGGATTGCATATCAGTGTTTGCTACTTTACTTACTTTAGTTTTTGAGTAGAGGTGACAAGATGCGTGGGTTGGGTAATGGGTTGAAATCGGCCATGCTTTAGTTTTGCTTGCAACGGGCTGGGACGGGTTGGATTGATCCATAAGCACTGTTTGTCCCTTTTCAGTTATCTTTAATAAATAACTAGTGTGTTAGTCATGATTACAATGGTAATCTACGTTTACAACAAAAATATGACACCACATGCCAAATAGATTTAAGGTGATTTTCAACATTTTTTATTTGACTCATTTAGATAAATACAACCTGAATCCACCCATTATAAATCAAAAAGGTTGAAATCGCCACATCTACTTTTGAGTTGTAATCCCTAGGGCGTAATGTCAATAGTTATTTATTAAAGAAACGTGAGGGTGCGATGACATTACTTCTCATACTAAGACAATTGCTTGGTATGGTAATTTATAAAATCTATTTAATGACTATAAAAGCAACAAGTTGTAACTATAAGTTTTTTGAGGTGCATGAATCTTTTCATCTTATATGTCATTATAAAGCTATCATTGCATGTCTTTCTATGCCATCATTGACTTTGAGACATTTTTAGTATCATCATTCTGAGGAAAATTTTGGCAAATATGTAGGTTGAACCTGGATCCGTGGTTCGAGGCCCTTTACAAAATACAACTGATAATTACTTGTAAGTAATTGCAATTTAGTAGTAATCCGTGAATTTGTTTAAAATTTGGTAGATGATACATTGATATATTACAGGTCAAATTGTGAACTTGAGGTTTGCCCCACTGAACTAATTCATCCGCCAGAAGATTGCAATGTGAACTCTTCATTGTCCTTCACTCTTCAGGTGATAAGTTATATAATTAATAAGATTATTTCTTTCATATTAGGTGTGCTGATTAGATGTTATGCCTTGGCAGATATGTCGAGTAGAAGAAGTATTTGTTGAAGGTTCTATTGAAGGATCTGTTGTCCATTTTCAGTGGGTCAGAACGGTAGTTATTCAACCTTCTGGATCGATAATTGCTTCTGGGTTAGGTATTGTTTTATATTATTTTTCTATGTTCCAGTTGTGTTGAGGGACATGCATCATTGAGACCAAAACTGAAAAATCAAACCAATTTTTGGGTTAACTCAACCTGAATTTTTGGTTTGGTAGCTCGCAATTTAATGAAAGAGGTTTAACTGAAAAAAACTGGAAAATGTTAAAATACTAAATTTCTTTTCAGTGCGTAACAATACTGGTCCACTAATGAAATATTAGCCCTGAATATTGTATTAAGTCTTAGTTTGTAATTTTCTTCAGAAAGTTCTCCTGTTGGGACTTCCAAAGCTGATTTATTGGAATTTACTTATTATAAAAAGCATTTAATAATTAAAATGGTTATGTTGTTAATCAGATAACCATGGTTTTCCGGTTTAGGTTTAGGATCAAGAACCCTTGAATGGTGACCTGTAGTTTTGTAGTACATTATAAACTTTAGCGGTATTTCTACTATATTCTGTTTTACCATTAGTAATGTGTAATGGGAGGTAGCAAATGTGGCCGGTTTGGCCTCGAACCAAAACAGGTTTTGGTTGAAATGGTTTTTTTAAAGATGGGCCAAACAAATTTCAGGTCAATATGGAATTATGGATCGTGTCTAGTAGGCCCGGTACTTTTCTTTTGGACCTGTTCTTAGCCAAATTAATGGATGCGGACCCATTTAACCTGTTCTGTGATCTAGACCTACACAAATGAACTCAATATGATAACATCACCCGAAGCCGCTTGTTTCTAGTATCACAGGTTGTGATTTCTTCACATAATGATATTTAATATAATTGATATTTGGAATAATGTAGGCTGCATTGGTGGGGCTGGTAAAGGAAAATTCTTGAGCACGGGCCCTAGTGGTGGTGGGGGGCATGGTGGCAGAGGTGGGAATGGATATTATAATAACAGTATGATTGTGGAGGGTGGTGTTACTTATGGTGATGCTGATTTTCCCTGTGAGCTTGGTAGTGGGAGTGGGAATGTTAGTTTGGGTGGTGCAACTGCTGGTGGTGGTATCATTGGTAAGCTTCTAGATCTTTAATGTTAAATTATGTTGTTTTCATATCTTATATCTCCCAAGGCAATATGCAGAAACAAGCATAGGAATCTTTTGAGTGGTTAATGTAGTGGAAACTTGGGATTGATAATGGAATAAACCTGTAACTTTCATCATTTTGACAGTTTAACCCCTGAACATTTACTATCCTTTTACCTTTTTCTTTGTTTTATTCAAACATAAATATATCTGACCTATAACTGGTTTGACCAATCATTTTTTTGTTGAGGTGCATTTTTCGTATCCTTTATTGTGGTTTTGTTCATTAATTTTCACCATTTTGATGGTTTAACCATAATTTTTATATTTATTTTTTTATTATTATTTTTATACTAATCATCATTAAAACAACATACCTAGTAAAAATCCCGCTCATAGTAGGGTCTGGGGAGGGTTAGAACGGACACAAACCTTATCCCTAACCCATGGGATATAGAGACTGCTCCTAATGAGACCCCCAACTCAAAGAACAAAGAGAAGAAAGAGGACTGAAATATAAACACATGGAAATATCACATAAAAAGAGCATGTAACGCCTAGCACATAACAACATAAAAAAAGAAGACATACATCAACACACATGAACTAAACAATATTTTTAGATATCTTTGACTTGTAATACAGAACAGGCGATATCTTATTATCATTAAAGATGACAAGAAACTCAAATCAGACATATTGATTGCATGTGCTTGCGGTATGAAAGATCAAAGTGCGTCTGTGCGTGTGTGGTATAAAAACGTGTTATAATCAAACTAATTTCTATTAAAGTTGTTATATGTAAGTTTGCTATAAAAGTATGTTATAAACCTTGGTATAAAATAAATAATCGTAAATGTCAAATAAATTGATATAAAAATGTTAATAAATAAATTAAATAGAAAATGTATAAAAAGTGATTTTATAGAAACCACATATTTTGAATTTAGTAAACATCGTTATCTCTTTTAACTGTAAATATTTTGTAATAGTGATGGGTTCTCTGGAGCGCTCTTTGTCAACTTTTTACATCTATGGCTCACTCATAGCTGATGGAGAAAGCTTTGGAGAAAATATAAGAAAGCAAAATGCCAATTCTAACCCTGTGATTAGTCCGGGAGGTGGATCCGGTGGAAGTATTCTTCTCTTTGTTGATAGATTGACACTTGGCAATTCAGCTTCAATCTCAACAGTTGGAGGCTATGGTGGTCCGAATGCCGGTGGCGGCGGCGGCGGTAGGATTCATTTTCATTGGTCAGATATTACAGTTGGCGATGAATATCAGCCCGTGGCAAGTGTAAATGGAAGCATTAATATTGGGTTTGAATCTTGACAAATCACTACTTTTCTTTAATTATTGTAGAGGTGACAACTTTTAATAGTTACTTATAAATGGTTGATTTGGGTACTGTTTTATCTCAAGTTGGTTAACTAGTTTTCTTTGGGAAAAAGGGGGATGGGCTAGGTGAGTTAAACGGGTTTATAGTTGTTTAATGTCTGTTTTTCATGCGTACAACCTTCTAATTTGTTTTCATAATCATATTAACGCATTAACAATTTTTAAGTTTTCTTCGAAATTGACTAAAAAGGTTAGCAGATTAATCCAACTGACCCGCACATGACTTGTTTCAACCCAAACCTGTTTTTAATACTTCTTCCTGCCAACACATATTTCCACATCTACTTTATTTGTCCCTTAAGAAATTTTATATGTGAACACCTGATCAAAAGTTATAGAATCATATTCTTTTAGGTGGATCTTTTGTTGGTGATCTTATTGAACACTTTTATAAAACATGCAATGTATTTGAAAATCACATTCTATGTTGTTAAGAAGAAAAATAACATACATTGGAGTTAAGGACATAATGTTTTAATGACATATGCAAAAAAGCTGTATAATTAATAGTAAAGAAACAAACATAAAAAAGTATTAAGACAACCTCAAATAAGATTAGGTGAATTTCAAAATAAAATTATATCTTAATCAAAGTTGATATATTTTTTTGGGAACTAACACCAGTAAATAAGTTTTCGAAAAAGATAATTAGTTTAAATTGTAAACTCTCATTTATTCCTTAAAAGAAATGGTAAAAAACCCCTACTTCAAGGTATAAAAATCCTTGAAATTGAAAAACACCCCTACTTCAAGGAATAATAATCCTTGAAATGGAAAGAATCTTGCTTTTGGAACATTCCATTGGAACGGTCCATTCCATGCTGCCTTCCATTCCTGCATACCAAACCAACCTACAAGTGTACATAGTTCTGTAACACATCTAGGTGCTCTTAGTTTTGTTGTATGCACACATATTTTACGATCATTTTTCTCTGGTCTTGTCTTTTTAATCTCTTTGTTGACATTAGCCTTTTGTCTTTACATACTTTATTATGCGTTTGCTTATTAATATGGCAGAGGAGGAGTTGGTAAAGGCCTAGGACAACCAGGGGACAATGGAACTATAACCGGAATAATTTGTCCAAAAGGGCTCTATGGTATATTTTGTGAGGTATGCTTATTTCTCTTCAGTCATCTAGAAACCTACTATATTGATAATTAGGATGTTTATATCTTGGTTTTAAAAATAGCACCTAAGGCGTGAGGCTCTAGAGGCAATCAGGAAAACGCCTCAGGGCTTTGAGGCGGCGCCTCATGCACATCTAGGTCAAATTTGGTCAAGATTGGGGTCTGTAAAAGGATGATGTGTAGAAATAACCAAAGAGAAGGATGATGTGTAGAAATAACCAAAGAGATGATGAGATTATGAATGATTTACATAGTAAAAAAGCCAATATGTAAAAAAGTTAGACAAATGCAACTTTTGGTTGTACATATGGCTTATTTTGTTGCACATAGAACAACACTTCGCATACGTGAGGCTCTCGCCTCATGCCTCACACATAGCGCCTCGGCTTTTCAAACTTAAACACCTCGGAGTGCCTAACGCTTTTTAAAACTAAGGTTTATATTATTTATATGTTGATTTTGGCTTCTATCACTCTTAATAGTTTCACTAAATAATTTTAATATAGGAATGCCCACTTGGTACCTACAAGAATGTCAGCGGGTCTGAAAGATCTCTTTGTATTGATTGCCCAACTCTAGAGTTTCCATATCGTGCCATTTTTACTCCAGTTCGAGGTATTGCAACTTAAATATAGTCTCATTTATGCTAAATAAGTGGATTTCGTTTTCAAGAAGTTGGTGTTATATTTTTTAAAGAAAATGTAATATGATGTGTAGCTAAGTGCCCTACTCAATCCAACATGGTTTAATTTCTTTCCCTGTTTATGAGGTGGCAGTAATTTATTTTGTCTAGTTTCTTAATCTCGTACCTTCAAATAAAAGAATAGCTAAAACATCGACCGGTCAAATGGGTTGAATATTAAAATTCGTCCAAAGTGTATGTATATATGATTATATATCACAACCTTCTAAATCATTCTAATTTCTTGGATTTAGGTTATATTGTATTAATATTGTTTTTGCAGTCATCCAAGTGTTCAACTCTTTTTTCTCATCAAAGGCACCCAAATATTGAAAGTTCGAAACTAGTTTATAGACCATACATCTATTAGGTTTCTTATATACCAATTATATCGAAAAAAACTTGTTGGATGTTGAAATAGCAATCAAGATAAAGAACCAAACGAAATACCTTACCTGAGGTGTTAACATGTAATATAATAGGTTAAACTTGTATTTTCAAAATAATTTAAGTGCATTTTACCCATTTAGCATATTTTTTCCCCAAAATTGGTATAGACGAAACCCGATTCATATTTGGGTGGACATAACTAGTTTCAATAATTTGGTGGCCTCTACGTACATAATCTCATAATTCCTTTATATAAAATATCCTGTTGAACTTGACTTAATCTTATTAGGCTTGTGCAAAAAAGATTTGTTTCAGCCCAAACGTGTTTGACCAGCCTGTCTTGTCATCTCTACTTATAGGTTAAGGAAGTAGGTGTTTAGGGTTGGATTTATTGCTTCTAACAATGCACATTTCATGTCACAGGTGGTGTTGTTGATATTCCTTGCCCTTATAAATGTGTTTCAGAGAGATACCACATGCCACACTGTTATACGACATTTGAGGAGTTGGTTTACACGTTTGGAGGGCCATGGCTATTTGGTTTCATGCTCCTAAGTTTGCTCATACTTTTTGCTCTTGTACTTAGTGTTGCTCGTGTGAAACTTGTTGGCGGAGATGAAATCTCTAGCCTAGTGCCAGCTAGGCACGGCGGCTTGCAATTGGATCGCTCAGTTCCTTTCTTGGAGTCGTTAAATGAGGTCTATTCTCAAGTTAACTTCTTACCTATAGGTGGCAAAGTGAGTGGGTTGGGTAATGGGTCAAAGCAAGTAGTTTAGGTGTGGCTCAAAACGGTCTTCATATTTTTGATTTTCCAATAAAAAGTTAGTTTCAAATACGATTTCAAATAATATTTAGTATTATTCCCAAGAAGTATTAAATCTATGAATAAAATGATTTAGGAGGTTTTTTGGGGGAAATATTTGGTATAGTTCACAACTTTTTGGTTTGGTTGACCTGTAAAAGTTTTATCATTAATTTTTATATTTTTAATAGATAATTAGTACAAAATATGATTATAGAGACAAATAAAAAGCTAAACATTTGAGATTTAAGTAATTTAGGAGGTTTTATTCGGGTAATATTTGGTAATATGATGTTTGAATATAATGATGTTGGAGAGTTTATACAAGTCCAATTTGTGTGGTATGGGTCAAAGCGGTTCACATGTGTCGAACTGGCGTCTCAAAACACCTTTTGTCTAGAGTTTTTGGATTATTAATGAATTATTAGTGTGTCAAATATAAACACATAAATATATATTATATTAGCAATAATCTAATTTTTTTGGTATATTGATTTTGGAGGTTTTATCATAAAAAATACTCATGGATGACTGATGACTTATGAGCTGTTTGACCTTTCCTCTGAAGCTATTTTATTAGATTATCTGTTTGACCTCTGTCCTCTAAAGTTCTATGTTTTTAGAAGACATAATCCGAATTGAACCATTTAGTACGGTTGAAATTGCCAGCTCTAGTTTCAAATACTTGGTCCTTTTCATTTGTAATTGTAGAAATAATGTTACTTCTTCCTTTCAGGTTCTTGAAACAAATAGAAATGAGGAATCCCGAAATCATGTGCATCGCATGTACTTCTTGGGATCTAATACTTTCAGTGAACCTTGGCATCTCCCTCATTCTCCTTCAGAACAAGTAGCTGAGATTGTGTATGATTCTTCTGTCTTGTTATAGTCTAGGGATTTAATCAATGGCCGGCTTGGGTTGGGTTGACCTGCAAATACTTTTTGTTTCATTTTGAAGTTTTGTTTATGTGTTATGCATTAGTTATGATTACAAAATCAATGTTTTCACAATAATGATCTATATCTTTGAATAAGTTGACTCTTTGGGAGCTATTTAGCCCAATAACTCTTTTTAGCTAAATTTCTTGATTTTAGCTGTTTGAGATAAAAGGAAACCATATTGAACATTAATAATTAAATGGGTTGAAATTGCCACCTATAGTAAATCTGTAAATATCATTGTCAGGGTTACATACCCCAAGTTATCATGTGATTCTATAGGATATGACATCTACATATCTGTCTCTTTCTTCCTTTTCAAAAAGTAAAAACCATTTTTGCCCTATTAGTCTATGACTAATAGGGCAAACTGCATGAAGTAAAAACAAGCTAAACATATTTTATTTCAGCAACCAACTTTAAATTAGGAGCAAAATAGAAACCAACTTACATTTGATTACTGATTTTAGCTACTAAGTTACATGTCATTACCAAATAGCAGCGAATGACCTGTTTGACCATTAGGTCATTCTTTTGCTAATTTCTCTATAACTGCTGACGGGTGTCATCTTATATGTCTTTGTAGTGTATATGCATATGCTATGTGATATATGATGTGACATAAATAATTATCTTCATATACAGATTTTCAAAAATATGAATCTTTTCATAAAATAATCCACATACACAATTTTTAAATGTGTGGTGGCTGAATAGGTACATAACATCAACCACTGCCACATCAGCAATGTACTTGTAAAATCAGTAAAAGTGGGGCTGGTTACTAAAATCAGTTATAAAATGTATGTTGATTTCTATTTTCGATGTTGGCATAACATTAATCAGTGCCACTTCAGCAATTTATAGGTAATGTCAATTAAATGAGTTTGGTTACTAAAATCAGTAGTACGCATCTACATACAAATTTTAGAGATTAGGTTTTCGCAAGCTTGTAATTTGTAGATATTTTATTTTTCACATACACAATCTTTGCAAACATGGAATCTGATATGGTGGTTGTTGTAACTCCAACCAGGCCATGCCAGCAATTTGCAGGTAAAATTAGTAGAAATGAGGATGTTTACTAAAACTGGTAATAAATTGTACGCTGGTTTCCGTGTCATGCCTAAACCAAGCTGGTTGCTAAAATCAGGGGAAAAAACATGAAATTTCTTTCTGTTTCGTGTGCCTTACTTTGTATCTGATCCTTACTAATAGTTTGAAGAGTTAAAATGTTTTGCTATTTATCAATTTATTCATGTGTGGCAGGTATGAAGATGCATTTAATAGGTTTGCCGAGGAAATTAATATATTAGCAGCTTATCAATGGTGGGAAGGTTCATTGTATAATATTCTTTCTATAATTTCATATCCATTTTCTTGGACGTGGCTGCAATGGTGTCGTAAAAAGAAGATTCAGAGACTACGTGAGTTTGTTAGATCAGAGTATGATCATGCGTGCTTGCGTTCTTGTCGTTCGCGTGCTCTGTATGAGGGGCTTAAGGTTACTGTTTTATTCTTTCAACTGACCCCCCTATAGGGGTGCAAATGAACCAACCTACTCAGGCTTAGCTCTTTAAAAGCTTGACTTCAACAGTCAACACTAGTTAGAAAAAGAGCCATGAGCCGAGCTTGAACTCTAACGAGCCAGGAGCTGAGCTCAAACTTAAATTAGAGCTCATAGATGATTGAGTCCAAGCTTCAGACATTGTGTTCGTTAGGAACATGAGCCTAAACGAGCTTCTATATACAACTAAGTATATATGCACATATATCTAATATCATATATATGTGTAGAATTATATATTAGCTATACAAAAAAACATAAATAATAAATACATATATAATAGTTTTAGTTTGACAAATGATTCTGAGTCCAAGAATAACTTGCAGTGCAAAATTTTGAAATGAAATTAGATTATTAGTAAAAGGATACAAATTTTTGTAATCAATTTATTTATACAAATGTGAAGTTTTTGAAATGAAAGGTATTCCAGCTTGACTACGAAGTGATTTGGAGGGACTTAAAGTCATTTTCTTTTAACATATTGGGTTTAAATGATATATCAATTCACAGTAGCCAATCACTAATTTATACAACAAAGTTGTTTAAAGTGACTGAAAACACATATTTTTTTCCTTCTTGTAAAATGCAGGTCTCTGCAACTTCTGATATGATGCTTGCATATGTGGATTTCTTCCTTGGTGGAGATGAGAAGAGAGACGACCTTCCTCCATCGCTTCATCAAAGATTTCCCCTTTCTTTAGTTTTTGGTGGGGATGGAAGTTACATGGCTCCTTTTGTTCTTCATAGTGACAACATTTTAACCAGCCTCATGAGTCAGGTTTGGTAGTTCGACTTTAATCTTTGAGCCAGAAACAAAAACTGATAGTTATCTCAGTAGAGGTGGCAAAATGTGTTCGACGGGTTAGGTAACAGGTCAGGTCAAAACAAGTTCATGTCAAATTGGTTTTCTTTTTGTACTGGGTTGGTACGCATCTAGTTGATACACTTTTTGTCCGGTCTTATTTGTAAATAACAAGTGTGTTGAGTCTAGTTATGGAACTTATACTTTTTAATAATAATTTGATTTTTTAAATAAATGATTAGAAGGTTTTATGCATTAAAATACACCTTCAGCTTGGGGATTACCACAAACCAAATCTGGAGAAGACTGAACCGAAGCTGATAATTTGAAAATACTGGAAGCTAGAGCTGGACTGTATAGTACAGGTTTGGTGTTGGTCTGGTTCCCGTTTAGAACCAATTGGAATTTTTTTTTGCCAAACTGATCTAGGAACTGGGCTCAGATGTTTTTTTGGGTGATTCAAGCCAAATCTGACACCTAAACTACATTGTTTTATTTAAAACAAAGAAAAAGAAAAACCTGTTTTGGGCTGGAGCAGAACTGACCACAAAATGGACTGAGTTTATGGGTTTATTGTTTGGACTGAGTTTTGCACTCCCTTACTTGTTGACCTGTTTGACATTTTTTTTAGTTTATTTTTCTTCTATTTTACCAGTTTGACCTATTAGAGAAACATAAGCTAAACCCACCCTTTGTACGTACATGGCTTGCTGCGTATGGTTGTCACTTTTATAGGTAGATAATGTTCTCTTGTTTCTTTTGCAGTCTGTCCCATCCACCATTTGGTATCGTTTGGTTGCCGGTCTAAATGCCCAGCTACGACTTGTGCGGTGTGATCAACTAAAGTCAACATTCAGACCAATCATAAGCTGGCTCGACACATATGCAAATCCAACTTTAAGTCCTTATCATATACGTGTTGATTTAGCTCGCTTTCAGCCTACCGCGTCTGGTTATTATCAGTTTGGATTGGTAGTCTACGCTCTCGAGGATGAGCAGTCAACACTTTCAGTTGACCAGCTCCATGGTTTACCTGAGGTGCAGTCAAGGTATCATTGTGTTGTAGCCTTTACTTGTGAATGGGCTGACCTGGGTCATGTCTTATCCCCTGTGGGTGTGGGTAAACTAAAAACTAGTTCAAAAGAAATCGGGTCAAACACATTGATAGTAGCTAAAGTGTGTTTTCATGGCATAGTGCCTCGTAAGATAAGTTATTCAAATAATTGGAGCATATTTATATGGTATAACTTTTATGATCATATTTAAGGCAATAATTATTTATATAAAAATATAAACTTTTAGTGTCACGTGTCAACCCAAAACATTTCTTTTTGATCTATGACAATTAACCTAGAAACTTGTTTAAACAGAAGCTGGTCAGTTGGCGTCGCCTAAAGTCTATTTTTGATGTATAAAACCTCCTAAATCAATTTTCTTAAATATTTCAATTATTATTGAACGAGTTTGCCAAGGGCAAATGTTAAGAATAATTAATGCTTATTAATAATCTCTTAATTTTTTATTGTACCCATTTGACCTTTCTTAATAACTCTATTTTGCTGAGATAAAGGTAGTCTCCAATTTAAGCAAGGGAAAAGGTGGTAGAATAGAAAAGTTGGGAGATTATTAAAATCGAATAGCATTTATATATGGATTTAAGTTCATTAAATACTACTTAATACTAAGGGAACGTGTTAGACATTTTTTTGTGAAATTAATCAGTTGGTAATATTTGAGAAGAGGTGCTTCGGGGCAAACCCAACCTGATTCAACTAGTACATAAAACATTAGTCTTGATCCATTACCTAATCTGCCCATTTTGCCACCTCTATCTTAATGTGTACTTTATTCTACCACTGTTATCCATATAATGATTTCATATCTTTACGTGATGTACAGCTATTTTAATAATTATGGTAAAGTTGATGAGCATAGACGAGAGACAGAATCCTTAATGTCACATAGACGAGCATCTTGGTGGATATTAAATAATAACAGCTTACAAACTCTTAAAGAGAACATGTTGTGGTACCCTTTATCTTTTATTATTTGCAATGTCAAACCAATTGGTCATCAGGTACTTCAAATCCTTGAAACTTAACACTAGTTACTTGTATATTATGGGCAATTGTTGAAAAAAACTCTATTGACATCAACTGAATTTTGCACATAAAGTCTTGGATTTCTAATTTATTAAGGATTGAATCTTAACAATAAAGTCCTTCGACTTCTTTATTCAAAAGAAAAAAAATTCCTTTTTGAATTATTAAATCCTTCAACATGTTACTTTGTGGGCAGTTGTCAATAAACCCTATGGAGTATGGACTCTTGTTGAATTTGTATATGAATCCATTGACTTTATTTTTGCATGATTAAATCCCTGAACTTTAGAAGATTACTATATGCCAAAAGTCCCTTTTCATGATTAAATCCTCTACTTTAAAAAAAAAAGAAAATGCTAAAAAAACAAACTATTAGACTTTCTCTAAATTCATAAATAAGTCCCTGGACTTAAACTTTTATATGATCAAACCATTAACTTTTAGAAATTCAACAAAAAGTTCTATTGATTAGTTTAACAATAATATCCTTTTGCATGATTAAGTCCCAATAATTATAATATCACAAGGAAGTGGTCTATTTTTGCATTATTTTGGTCCCTAAACATTCTTATAACCATGTAAATATAAAGTGCAGGGACGCATTTGTGGATTCAGTGAAAGTTCATAGGTTTTTTTTGACTTAATAAAAAGGGATCTTCTCATTATGTTTTAAATTTCAACGAAATTTATTATTCAAAAATTAATCCAAATGACTCTGTGATTTGCGTGTTAATCAGGAAAAATGTAGGTTTTTCCAACAATTACTCTTACTTTGTTGATGGTTACTAAGGTTGTGATTTTGTTTTTCAATTTGGCAGGATCTTGTAGGGTTGGTTATCTCTATTCTTCTTTTAGGAGATTTTATCCTTGTTTTGCTTATGTTGCTTCAGCTTTACTCTAATTCCGTGCTGGATTTATATTTGGTTTTACTTATTCCCCCTCTTGGCATTCTCCTTCCTTTTCCTGCTGGAATTAGTGCTTTATTTAGTCATACACCAAAGCGTTCATCAGGCCTTGCACGTTTTTATGCTTTGTGGAATATCACATCCTTGGTGAATGTTGTAAGTTTTCTACTCCTACACTCTGAAGCAAAAACCTATCCAAACACCCTAATTGTAACAGACTTATAGATGAAATTTTCAATTACAAAAAATAACCATATACCTATTAATTTTAGTAAGAAAATAAAGAAACATAGAATTAACTGTATTGTTTCTAAAAAAATGTCACATGTTGCTTCTTTGTGAAACAGGTGGTAGTGTTCATATGTGGATATTTTCATTACAAAAATCAACTCGCACCCAGTGACAATAATCTAAATGTTACATCGTGGAGCTTAAGCATGTAAGCTTGTTATTCTATTATGTTATCTCTGAAAAAAACGCTACACACTTTCACGGAAAATGATGTTTAGTCCGCAAAACTATATTCATGATTGATCAAGTCTGCAAATTAAATTGTGCATTTTGGTTCCTGACTGTTTTCATAAGAGAGAAAATTTATGCTTTCAATGGGTAAATCAAACACAAAGTTTGAGGACCAAAACCACTACTTTTGGCTGAAAATTAGAGAAAGTCATCAAATGTGTTAACCTTTTTTGGCTATCTTAACACGTGAGTGTCCTTGTCAGGCAAAATCTTTTCCCTCTGGTTCATAAAACATGTAAACAAATTTCACGTATCTATTTTATTTCTGAGACTTAACTGACCCCCTTCAAAATCTCCGTACTGGACCTGGTTTTTATTTACTTTTTTTGTTGGGTGTATTTTTTCAACTATTTTTTACGTATCTACATTATATTTGTATGTATTATTCTACCATATCTACTTTATCCCTGTCACTATATATTTTCTAAAATTTGTTTTTTTTGTAAAACTACAAAGTGGGCCTGGTTTGTACACTCCAAGGCATTTTATAACCATACACGAATATAAAGTGGATAAGCCAAATTTGTTAATGTATTTCATGACCATAGAGGTAGAATTTTATCCGATATGGGACTAAACTGTGTTTTAGGCGAAAGAGTGTTTTTTTCCTGATCTTCTCTATCTCCGTGTTAAGAATGTGTGGCTGTGGGTGTGGTGGTGATTCATTGCAGGGACGATGGCGGATGGTGGATGCTTCCATCGGGGCTGCTTATGTGTAAAATAGCACAGGCACAATTAATCGATTATCATGTGGCCAATCAAGAAATTCAAGATCGAACATTGTACTGTAATGACCCCAACATTTTTTGGCAGTCCTGAAAGCATCCACAAATACTGTGTGTGTTGTTTTTTGGTTTTTTTAGTCAATTAAAAAATAGAAAGTAAAAAAAAAATAATATAAAACTTAGAATACACTCCAAAATCATATGTTATCAGATGGGTAGGCTTTTGTTACTTCTTTTCACCCATTTTTTTTTCTATTTGGGTTTTGTAAAGTTGGGTCTCTTCATGTAATCTGTGATGATGTTAGGTCTTGATCAAATCTTTTCTGATTATGTGCAAATTCTCTGACCATCGCTAGGTTTGATGTATTCTTGTTCTTTTTATTATTATTATTTGTTTAATTTTGTAAATCAAATCTTGTTCTGGTTATTCAAATGTGAAGATGTTATTTTGATATGCTGTGGTATTTGAAATCAGTGTTTGAAGTTTTATTGAAGTTATAGTTCAGGTTTAAGTTAGGCTCTAAAGAAAAACTCTAACCTGAGATTGAAAACAAAAAAAATCATCTGAACAATGATTAATTGAATTGGTTGACCTGAAACTAATGTTTTAGGAACCAAATCAAATTGGTTGATCTAAAACTAATGTTTTGAGAGCTAGATTGGTAACCGAGTCTGTCATTTTATAGTAATTATTAACTTTTAGTCTATTAAGAAAACGTTGTTAGCAATATATCATTTGTCTGTAAATGGGATATGATGAACACTAAGTAGCATTAGATTACAGAGATTGTCACCTATAGTAACAAACATAACTATTTACAAATCATTTTTTTGTTATTCTAAGACGATAAAGTCTACCAAAGTTTTTTCATAATTTCTCTCCCAAAAAACTTTCTGCTGTTATAGCAAGTGGGCACTTTACTCTAAATCAACAATATAAATTGTCTCTAGTCAAGATTGGAGTTGTTATTCTAAGTCTTATAACATAAATGTTTGGTAAGATATAACAACATACAACTTCTTTGTTTAATTATAGTTAAAGATTTAATGAGTTTGTATCTTAGGATTTATCATGTTCAAAATCTAAAAGTCAAAATTGAGATGAGTCTATGTGTGTGAATCAATAACATAAGAAATTGATGATGATAATAAGATTGATTTCATTAATGTTGGTTGATCAACTGCACTTTCTCATTCATGTATTATAGCATCATTTGACAACAGTATTTTATACAGTACATAAGTATATGTTATCTAACAATGGTTATGGTATTATGGTTTTCTCATTCTCATTGAATAACACCCTATATATATAGGGTGAATGTACAACTATATCCCCACATATTGTGAAGATAAACTAGAGTAGATGAAAACTACATGCATGAAGATAGATACAAACCATTACAAGCCATATCTAATAATATAAATTAAATCAAATAATATAATAGTCTAATAATGGAAGGGGAGTAGAGGATATCACGTAGTTGGTAGGACTGGTTGTGGGTTGGGTGTGTGGTGTGCCCGGACCCATAAATTGGTAAACTTGAACCATTGCCAACGAAAATAGAAGTGATAAGAGAATGAGATAAGGGACTAGTAAGTTTATCGGGATCTGGAGTGAGATGGGAAGACGCTCATGTGTCCATGTATCAAGGAGAATGAGTAAGTGTACTTGCTGCATTGTGCGGGCCAAGTCAGTTGGGTTGGTGACTGGCGGGTATGCTTTTGCGTGCAACTTGGTCCAGGCCGAGTATGTAACTTTGGTTCCATCGAGAGTGTGTATCTTGGTTTGAATGTTGGTGACGAAGTAGGCAGGGTGCAAAGCCGTAGCTTTGACTTCGGCTGATTTTGGTGGGATGTTAAGAGGGGTATCGAGTGGGACTCTAGGAACTTTAGGAATCAATCTCAGTCACTCATTTATTATCATATGCAAATCACATGTTATTTTTTTCTTTTTTTAAAACGTTCATAACTTTTTTTCACGACATCTTTTTTTCAAAAAAATTTTTTCACGACATCATTTTTTCAAAAAAAAATTCACCATAAAATTCAGTATTTTTTGTATCTTTCTAATGCCTACCATATTGATATATTTTATTTAAAAAAATTATTTATCCGTTGTTTACATATGTGTAAATCTAGTTATACACATGTATAGTACTGGGTTTACACATGTGTAAATTTGATATTACACATGTGTAAAACGAATTTCCTTAAAAAAACATGAATTTTTTTATTTTTTATAATTTTTTTGTATTTTTTAATGAAAGAGAGAAAGTAGGGGAATATTTTTGTGTTTTTATTTATTTTTTATTTTTATGTTATTTTTCAATTTATAATTTTTTTAATATCTTTTTGTTAATTACAATTTTATCATTGAAAACTAGTGGTTGAGATTTGTTCCTAGAGTTCTCACAAAAAAGTTAGTTCGCATTTAATCCCTCCTCTATATATATATATATATATATATATATAATATATATATATATATATATATATATTATATATATATATATATATATATATATATATTATTTATTTATTTATATATATTCACACACACACACACATAAATCATCAAACTTATTTTTATATGTTTTAATTTTACGATGTTTACTTACATATAATTAATTATATCATCTACACATTTATTGATTATACAACCTACATGTGTGAATTACACTGCCTACATATATGCATACGTCACATATACAAACAAACAACCCAACTAATTTTTCATATATTTATTTATTTTATTATAAAAGAAAGGAAAAGCAACAAAAACCATTACATTCATATTATTTTTTATATTAAAAATTTAAAATAAAAATTTATATTGAATATTTTAATTCTCATAATATTTGTAT
The DNA here is from genome assembly GCA_025506515.1 of Flaveria trinervia. Classification (NCBI taxonomy): domain Eukaryota; kingdom Viridiplantae; phylum Streptophyta; class Magnoliopsida; order Asterales; family Asteraceae; genus Flaveria; species Flaveria trinervia. The sequence continues at coordinate 1,269,543 of CM046453.1, forward strand.
CTTTTACTAGATCCCTCCTAATTCTATGCCTCAATTGTACTTTATGTCTTTATTCTAAAACTTATTGATCCGGTCCCATGACATCATCCATTTTTTAACAATTATGCTAAAAATATCTAAAACCCAAACATATATAGTTGTTCAATAAAACAAATACAATAATATACTAACTTTACTAACTCCGTGTATTACACGGCTTAAATAAATAAAATATAAATAAAATAAAAATTATTAATTGTTGAATAATAGACTAAGGCATTATATAATTGAGATTATGTATGAGTAACAACTATAAGTAATAAAACAATAATATAAAAATTTTATTTTATTTTTTGTTTTTTTCAAATATAAATTAAACATTTTTGTTTTAAAATAACGTTTTAAAAAATTTTCATTTTAAAAAAAATTTCTTACTATAACTCTTTATTTTAATTATTTTTGTTTGATAAAAGTTACTTTAAAAAACCAATTTTGAAATATTACATAAAGACAATTTTATTTTATTTTTTGGAAAAAAATTATTTTATAAAAAACTATCTCTATAGAATTAGCATTAATAAAAAAAATTCTCTTTCTTATTTTTATTAAAAAGCTAATTATAATTATAATGTAAAAATAAATAGATAATATTATTAGTAATTAATATGGTTATTTAATAGGAAAGAAAAACGAGAAAAGTTTGATGAGAATGAATGTGGTGGTGACCAATGTTTTCAGAACCGGATCAGATGCCGAACTGGACGCCTTACTAGTTTGATGGTCGGACCGGTTGGAGCGGATTTAACTATATTTAATTATATTTATATATGTAAATATGTAATTAAATATTGTTAGAAATAAGGGTGTGAAAAGGAGTCTCTCTAACACCCACATTTGTGTGACAAATGAAACATTATGTGATAACAATGTGAAATGTATTGAATGTCTTTATGATACCTTTTACATCATCACCTACCCGTGCGCGGGGGGGGGGGGGGGGGGGGGGGCAAAAACGGGTTTGTGGCTGAAAAATTTGGGTCGGCGGTTTTTTGCTTTTTTTGCTCTTAATTTATGGTTTAACACTCCGTTTTTACCCATTAAAACTTAAAAGAAAAAAAATTGGAAATCCGGTCCAAACCGGTCCGACGATTCGGAAAGAACCGACCGGTTCAACCTCTCAAAAACGACTCACCCCAGACCGGACCGGATCAGACACCGAATCCCGGCCGAACCGGTTGGACCGGCCGGTGCGATCCGGTCTTAACAACATTGATGGTGACAAGTGACACAACCATATATTTTTTTATTAGAATAAGAAGATAAGAAAATTTGTAACAAAAACATAGAGAAATACAAATTTATTGGAGCTTCAACTTCCAGTAATATTTTTAAAAAATTAGTTTGTCAATAAAAACAAAGCACTAATCACCACGCATAGTGTATGTGTGTCAGAAATGGTGATGAAACTTAACACGAAAACTCCATTTTTGTCAAAGGATGAAGATCACAATAAGCAGAACAAATGGAGATCAACTCTGTGGTTCATCACGTTAATCATCGGTATAATATCATTCCTCAAGTCATAATCCTTAAGTTTGACTTTAGTTTTGATGCACATCGATTTATGTGTTCAGTTATTTCTATCTAAATCGTCATATTGTTATGAATTTCATTGTAAATTCATACCAAATTTGCTTGATAATCTCAGATTAAGTTGATTTTGTTTTTAGATTCAAAATTAGTTGAGATTTTGATATGTTGACTGTCTTATACTTCAACCATTTCTGTCATTCTATCAAAATCGTTATGTTGTTATGAACTTCAATGTAAATTCATCCCAAATTTGATCGATAATATCATATTAACCACATAATCTGTCAGTTGATTGCTTTTTTAGATTAACAATTGGTTGAATTTGGTACGTTGAGTCCTTGACTATGTGAATGAACGATATCACAAATTTTATGAACTTCGAGCATTAAACAATCAATAGCTCAAGTTTTTCAATGAATCTGTGCTAATTATGATTTGTTTCAGTTATACTTCTTACATTGGGCGGCACTTCAAGCTCCGTACAGAGGTTTAGAACAAGGATACATGCCGGAGATGTACTGGAATCGCCGGAAACAACCGGGAGAGTACAAGCCAGTAACGCAGTTGAGTCTCTGGAGGCGGTGGTTGCTGCCGATGATGCTCGTTGCTCCGAAATCGGAGTATCGGTCCTTCGTGAAGGCGGTCATGCTGTTGATGCTTCAGTGGCTACTGCTCTGTGTTTGGGAGTTGTTAATGCTATGGCTAGTGGTGTTGGTGGTGGTGGTTTCATGGTGGTTCGATCAGCGGATACATTGCAAACGCAAGCGATTGATTTCAGGGAAACTGCACCCTTGGCTGCTACAGAGGTTGTTCACTTGTTCTTTCTATTATTCTTCTGCACCTAGAGAATGAATTGCTGGCAATATGGATAGTACATTGTGCATAAGAATTTGCATCAAGTAGAATGATCAGTGTGTTCATATGGGTTCATTGTGTTGATAGTTTGCTGATAAGTTATGACCATAATCGTTATTGGTTGCAAGTAATTTTAGGGCAAACTACAAGATATTGATCAAATACCTAGTCTAATAAAAATTATTGAAATATTAAAATTATTTATGCATAGCTAATTTAAAACAAAATATGAAAAGTACCATATGTTTTGATATGAATTTGAATTTCAATAAGATATGAATACTTAATGAATTATAATATGGATCTTGGAATATTAAATTAGTCAGAAATGAGATTTTGAAGGGAAAAATAAAAAAATAAATAAAAGAACATGAAATAGGTCCAACCACCTGGTCTTGTTCACCGGGTTAGCTTGTCTCACTGGTAACCTGCCTGTTTAAGTAAAAACAGTCCAAATATGCATAACCTGCATAACCGGACCATTTCTATGTGAACACTGTAAATATACAATCGAACGGTTCGATCTGGTTATGTAAACATTGTTTTTTATTGATTTTAGTAGTCACATGTAGAAGAATTTTATTGATGCATTCGTTGTTGGCATAGTATAACTATATCTATGTTTATGTGTATATATGTCACATGCCATCTTATCAGGCATTTAATAAACCACATTTAGCGTATATGGCATCTGATGCAGCAGTGCCATGGCATCAAGAGTGCCACACTAGCACCCTTAAATTAGTTAAAATGAGATTAGTTGCTAAAATCAGTAGTAAAATGTGATTTGGTTTTCATTTAGACAGTTTAAAGTTGGTTGCTAAAATGAGAAAAAGAAATGTAAAGTTTGTTCTTTATATTGTTTCAGTTGTACTGATGTCCTTGTAATCACACAGAACATGTATGAGAACAATCTTGAAGCCAAATATGACGGAGCACTGTCAATGGTGTTCCAGGAGAGATAGCCGGTCTTCATAAAGCATGGTCAATATATGGGCGATTGCCTTGGAAATCACTGTTTGATCCAGCCATTCGGCTCGCGAAAGATGGGTTCTTGGTGGCACCTTATCTCTCTGGTAAAATTTCAAGCTATGAAGATAAAATAAGAAAAGATCCTGGTTTACAACAAGTGTTTGCTCCAAATGGGGAGCTTCTGAAAGCTGGGGACATGTGCTATAACCAAAAGCTTGGTTTGACCTTAGAAGCTATAGCAAATGAAGGACCAAAAGCGTTTTATGATGGGGAGATAGGGGAGAAGTTGGTTAAGGACGTTCAGGATGCAGGTGGGATTTTGACAATGGAAGATTTGAGGAACTATGAAGTTGTTGTTACAGATGCACTTGCAGTGGATACCATGGGGTACACTATATTAGGAATGCCTGCTCCGTCAAGTGGTACGTTGGGGCTAGCTCTGGTACGTTTTCTTTTTCTTATTTTATTGACACACATTGTTAAGGTGTATTTATAAATTATTCATGTTAACGTTGTGTTTGGTTCGAGGAGATCTGAAAAGAAGCACCAAGTTACCACACAACTTGGTACTTTACTCACTTAATGGGTCTATTTTGAAACATATCAGTTTTAGTATGGTCAAAATGGATTGTGTCGCGTGGGTTGGGTTGACCCGCCAACCACTTTTATCCAACTTTCTTAAAACTTTATTTTTATAACAACAAAAATATAGTTACAAAAATAATTTAAATCATTAAATAAACTGATTTAGGTGGTTGTCTGAAATTAAAGATAGACTTTGCATGATTTTTCTTTTGATTTAACCCATTTGGCCTGTTTGAGACTACAACATAACTGAAATTGAATCATTCATAAGTAAGTGGGTTGACATTGCCACCTCTGATTAGATTTACGAAACACAGGTGTCAAACATCTTAGAAAGCTATGAGAATTCAAATGCTGCAAAAGGATCATTGGGATTACATCGTTTTATTGAAGCATTAAAGCACATGTTTGCCCTTCGAATGGATTTGGGAGACCCGGATTTTGTTGACATAAGTAAGACTGTAGCTGATATGCTTTCACCCGCATTCGCAAAGAGAATTCAAGAGAAAATTTTGGACAACACTACTTTCCCTTCCTCATACTACATGCCTAGGTAAATTAGCTCCTCATTGTTTGATTATAACATCAAAGTCAGAGGTGAAACTATATTTGGGTTCAGTACTTCAGTAACATGTCAAAAGGTTTGGTTCAAATTTCATAACCTTTGATTTGTGTACAAGTCAAAAAGGTGAGACCATTGGCATGATACACTTTGTTTCTTACATAAGGTATCAATGTACTTTCATTTTCAACCCTATTTAATCATTATACTCTTCTTTTTTGTTTTTTTTTTTGTTTTTATTTATGTTTGAGTCATTCTAAGATGTGTTTTTGCTCCATTTGGGTCATCATATAGACTTGCTGTAAAAGTTTTTCCTGTGTTTGGGTCATTATTAAAAGAACTTGGAAATTCATCTGTTAATGCCTTAATGTACAGAAATAGTATAATGACAAGAACAAGACAAATATTTGAACACCCTTGTCCCTTTTGGTCAGTGTACTAGTTCATACTACATGTCAAAGTAATCTATTACTGTTAAACTAGGTGGAGTCAACTCCAAGACCATGGTACGAGTCATTTTTGCATAGTAGATGATGATAGAAATGCGGTATCAATGACGACGACTGTGAATTACAACTTTGGAGGCGGGGTCTTGTCACGTTCCACAGGCATTGTGCTGAACAACGAGATGGGTGATTTCTCGGTTCCTACAGAGATATCCTCAGACAGCCTCCCTCCTTCGCCTTCAAATTTTATCAGACCAAACAAAAGACCTTTGTCATCCATGACACCAGTTATCATCCTTAAGGTAAAAGCCAATTCCTTTGTGCTTTGACTTTAAGAAAGTCAACTGAGCTACTTTTGAGTAGAGCTGGTAAAACGAAAGGGCTTCGAAAAGGGGCAAAACAGGTAATTTGGTATGGTTGAAACATGTAATACCAGGTTGGGTGACTTGAAACACTTTTTCTCGATTTCTTGGAAATAATCAATGTCTCAAACATTGGGCCATCTCATATATATTCGTCTAAAAATTCAAATTTTCATAATATCATAATTACCTTTTCAAACATAATAGTATCATACTTATTCAATAGTAAATAAAGAAAAAATCTTGTAGGTGACAACTTATTCCATTGATTAAGCAAAGAGATAATAATAGAATTAGTAAATTTGACATATTTAGTGTTTTGAAAGTGTAGATATGATTTTTTAAAATTCACAAGCATATAGTATATATGAAAGTTTGAACTTTTATAAGTATCTTATGAAATTTGTCCCTTTTTATCATTATATAAGTTGGGAGTTTTGTACCTTTTATGCATTGGGTAACATTTGGCCATTTTTTTGCTATATTTGATTCAGTTGTTGATTATGTTAGAGATAAAAATAACATAATCAACCCATCCTTAAGCAAATACCTTGAATTAGAAACCTCTAGCTTAAATTGCAGAAACTAAATGCCAAAATTTGACTTTAAAACGTCGAATGAATTCCGTGTGACCTTAAAGTGATGGGACAACTACCATGATCTGACTTTTGAAAAGTCACAAACATCAAAATTTGACTTTTAGAAGGACAAATAAATTATATCTGATTTTGATGATTCTTGCGTATATTACATCTAAACATCTAAATTCAACTTCTGAAAGCTAAAATATGCTAGTTTTGACCTTGAACATGTTAGTTTTACAGGATGAACAGTTAGCAGGGGTGATTGGAGGCAGTGGTGGAATGTACATTATTCCAGCAGTTGCACAAGTTTTCATCAATCATTTTATCTTGGGAATGGACCCTGCAATTGCAGTTCAGTCGCCACGTGTCTACCACAAGGTCCGACCCATTTCATTATTTGCTTTATTTTTTCCTCATTAAATTTTTTTTCCTGATGTTTATTCCTATCGGGTCAAATTAGCTAAAAGGGAAACAAGTAAAACAAATTGAAAGTCATTAGTGCTACAGTCTTCTAAATCATTTTATTTTAAAAGCTAGATTATCATTGCAGTAACCTAGTTTTTGTGATCATATATGTAAATTATGGATGGGAAATCTGGTATGGTCATTGTTATGGTTATGGTATATGCAAATTATGTTTGCGGATCAATGCAAGTCGACCCATTACAAAAAATACGAGAAACAAACTATTTCAACTTGAACATTTTATGACCTGTTGCCCAACCTATCCAAACCAACCCATTTTACAACCCCCTAATTTCATGTCACTGTGTTATGCAGTTGATACCAAATGTGGTGTATTATGAAAACTGGACAGTGATTGATGGTGATCACATTGAGCTTTCGGATGATCGGAAGAAATTTCTGGTAGAAAGGGGTCATACTCTGGAACCAAAAGCTGGTGGTGCGATATGTCAGTTTGTCGTTCAAACACTAAAGAAACCAAATGAGAATAGAAAACTGAGTCACGATCATCGGCAGGTTTTGAGAGGGATGCTTACCGCTGTTTGCGATCCAAGGAAAGATGGCCAGCCCGCAGCCTGCTGATGATTGCCATTTGGCCACAGTGATGGTGTTGGGTGTACATTTGCATATAACACCATATTAAGACTGCATTTGAATCTCAATGCAAGACTTGATTTGATAAGCTATTGAATGTAAATTTATAAATTAACAATGAAAATTATTTGTACTTTGGTATTGTTGCAAAATATATGTAAAAAAGTGAATATTTAAGCTTGGATATATGTAACTCATTAAGCTTAGAGCAAGCGTAATGGCTGCGTGAGCCCAACGTGGGAATGACATGGAGCCCCTAAGGGCGTGGAACACCACGACGGTGGAGCACGAGAGGGAGCCATGAGCATGGTCATGGTGGAAGGAGCTTGTAAACAAAAAAAAATTCTTTTCATTTTAAAATTTAATTCAATAAAAATCATCTCACAGATCACTAACCCATTATACTCTTTAGTGAATGTGAGTGTGACCACAAGAATTGCTTATATCACGACACTTTTTGTTACTTTTTGTTCATACCAACTATACAATTACACATGTCCTTATAACAAAGTTAAATGCATATCTTTAACATTTAGGTTTTTGTACCAATCAATATTATATGATTGCCCAAGAGGAGTTATATTTGTAGTAAGTACTTGTCGAACCAAACATTGATCGTTAACCTAACTGGTTAAGATGAGATATTCATGACATATAAATACGAAAAAGTTATGGGTTCAAGTTTTATTTTAAACAGAATGTTCAGAATTGAGCTAAAAATGAAAAAAAAAAAACACTTGTCGAACCATCACAATATGACCTAGTGAAAAACCGTCAATAATATCTCTAAAAACTCAACTCAAAACTTCATAGGTTAAAATGTTAAATAGTTATAGAATGACCACCAGCGGCAGCCGTTAAAAAAAACAATTTCTAATCGACATTATTGAAAAAGTTAATTGATATCATGATTTGTTGGCCCATTATGTTCCTTTTAAAAGCCCATATTGACAAAGAAGGCCGAGCCCATATCTCACTCATCACTCATCAGTGAATACAGAATCGATCAACACAAATTCTTCTTTCGGATTCGCATTAAGCATCAATCATTATGTATAGTGCGACATCTTCGAGAATCAAAACCCTAAAGGTGAGTTATGTTCATTAATCTTTTGATCAAATAGAGGCCAACCTCATTTAAATCAAAAATTGCATCGGTTGATTCGATATTTTGAGCATTTCATGCATTGTGCTGTCGAATCGTGTTATTAGCTTCATCTTAGGGTTTTTAGGTCTGATCGTGAATCGTGATGTATTTCATATTCTTGCAGTTTGATGATTTGTGTGTGTTCTTACTAAGCCAGCCGTAGGAACCGTAATCGTGTGATTGGTGACGCACACTTGTTCGTAGATGTGATAAATTTCATATGGTATGATCATATAGTTAATTCTATTGAAGGAGAATTACTGATTAGCTGCTTGCATTTGATTAATCAAGGATCATGTTCCAGTTTATTAAGTATAAGGGTTAGAAGTGTCATTATTATAAATTAGGTAGTTAAAGTTAGTTAATGGCGGTTATTTAACCACCGGGTCATAAACGGGTTGCGGTATTTACCCATCATAATTTGTACCCATAAATATGTTGGTTGTATCACTTTGAACAATGGTATTCAAGAACTTCAAGTTTGTATGTATCCATCTTGTTCATATCCTCTTCAGTTGTGATTTGCTCTTTGATTACCAACTTATACGTCTTAGAGAACTGTTTACTTGTGTATACATTTTGACGGGTATGGCAACAACTTAATGTGGATTGGTGTGGATGTTTGCGTTCCTCACCTGTAAGAGACAATATTGGTAAACTTCAAATAGAAAGATGAGACATTCTGATGTAATTATGTAAATCTGTGGTAAATGGACTATAAAAATGGTCAATAACCTATAATGAATATGTTAGCTTCTTTTTATTGTTATAACTTCCTTTCCTCAAATACAAGAACTAACCAGCACTTCTATATGGATGTAGTCATCAACATTATCATTTTTACTTTTCTTGTTTTATATTTCACACTATGTTCTAATTGCTAGATAAAAGGATAGTACAGATAATTTTTGTCTGCTGACATTGGGATATGCTGCAGGGCAGTGCAGATAAAAGGGGTGTAAACAAGCCAAGCTTGCATGACCCAACCTAGATAGACTCACTAAAAGCTTGAATTAAGCCTAAAAACTGTTGTTATATATAGTAATATTAATTGTAGATGATTTATAAGTACATAATAAATATTATTATACGTATAGTCATAACAAAAAGTTAATTGTTTTGTTATATATATAATCAAAATTATAGATTTATAAAACCTATATATAAATAATAAATAGTTAAAACAAAACTAAGTATTAACACGTCAAGCCCTGGTCAAGCTCGAGCTTGTAACATTACTTGCCATCTAAGCTTCAGCTTTATTAAGTTAAACGAGCCCAACTTGAGCTTAGTTTGGTTCAAATCCGGCTATTGATAGCTTGATACAATGTGTTCTGTTCCTTCGAAATATTGGAAGGCTCATTCGTCACTATGCATGTTGTGGTCAGATTTAGCATAATGGAAGCTGAATAGATACTTTGGTTCTCTGTGATCTTATAAAATAGCTTCAATACATGGGTGACTTTAATGAAAAACATTGAATACATGGGTGGCATTGATATACATTAATTAATCCTTTTTTTTATTATATTATAAATCTTTTTTGGCAGATTGAGAAAGTGAAGACTGAGATTGGTGAAAACAATCCTGAGGCCTTGTAGAGGCAATTCATTCAGCTGGATATACTGGTCCACTTGCAAATCCCCTTTTTGCATCTGAAAGTTTACTCAGCAGAATAGTCAGTACAGTTTTGGAGGATTTTGTACATGTAAGTAGTGTTAGTCTCGTCCTATTTAATATTTTGTGTGCACTATAAGCTTATCTAACAGTTTCTTTGCTCATTGCACTTTTTAGAAGGATATGAACTTTAGTCTAATGGTGATAAAAGCACAAGCTGTTTAGATAAGCAATCCCAAACACATCCTTATTCATCCCATCTGGATTTTGTTTCTAAAATCTCTTGCTTGAAATTTTCAAGCAGGCTACACAGCTCCTCGAATTCAGGAGTTGGACACAAGGAACTTTTGAAATATGCTGAACCTCTTCTATCTGATTTGCCAGGTGGTACAGGTTGAGGGACCAAAATCTGTGTATCTTGGAGGTGATCACCAATTCACCATGTTACAGCTGATACATCGGTGTGTCTTAAATTTAACTTCACATTAATCTTATTGTTTTTAAATTCAATATCTGTGTGTTCTATCCTCCTAATGCATTGATCAAGTTTCTTTTTGTATTAAAAAAACTAGTTTTGTTCTTGCATTTGAACTTCCTATTGGCTGGCTTTATGTGCAAGAAGCCATGATCTTAATGCTTTTTCAGTTACCCTTTCAAACTTCCAATGATCTTTTTTATTTATTTGAACTGCAACAAATGATCACGATTAGCTGAGGTCAATGAACCATGATTCTTCATCCTGTCTTTTTATGTAGAGGTGGCATTATTGGCAGGTTGGATGAAGTATTGCCCGTTGACATCATTTCCAAGGCAAAACAACTGCTTTTGCTCCCCTCTCACCATGGTTTCTCATGGAGATTGTAATTTCTCTCTAATAATCAAGTCAAAACTTTTCTCGCTTTAAAATTTTGACCATCCAATTTTTCCTAGCTTATCTGTAAAGTCCCTAGAGCTTCTTCCTCGAGTGGTTACTCCCTAAAGTTCATCTGTCTCTTGCTTGAAGTCGGCCTGTTTGTGAAAATAATGTTTGATTAAGACAAATGAACTTCAGCGAGTAAGGTGCACAGGTAAAGAACTCTAGGGACCTAACAAATGAATTGTGAAATGTTCTTTGGTTAACTTCATCTTAAACTGATAAACCTTTATTCGTTTTATCAAATTTCCGCTTCTGACTTTCTACTTAAATTTTACGTGTTTTCAGCTACAAAACTACCAAGTTATTTCTTGGTCAGCCGCTAATTTAGGTAGCGTTGGGATAGCTTCAAAGTGCCAAAGTTGGGGACTCTATGTCTTTTTCACACTGTGGATGATCTAGGTATCTTAATAGCTGATAACCATGGTAAATAAGGATATGTTTGTAGGCTTTTTCAAAAGAATAATACATGGCAATCCCCCAGTACCCATTAGTTTCTATGGCTTGATGTGCATTCCTAATTGTATTTCTTGGGAGTTTTTGTGTGGGGTCGGCTAGTGGTTTTTTATAATATTTATGGCATATATTCATTTGTTTACCGGATCACCCTATCATTTTGTTGAAATGTTTCAACCCAAAAGTTGGGGTGTAAACGAGTTGAGTTGTTTGTGAGGTGTTTGAGACCGATTCAAATTAAACTAGACTTAAACCAGCAAACCAGCATGAGCTCAAGCCTGGGATTTACTAGTTGAACCTCATGAGTCTAGAGGAGCATATAGTTTATATGTTTTTATGCATCAAGATACATATTTACATAATACATTATTTTATATAAAATTATAATAAATTTTTTAGATAATATATATTCTTATATATATAAATCATAAGTATGAATTTGTATATAAAAATAATTATAAAAATATCTTAATAAAATAGTTAAATAATTAATACATAACAAACAAGTCAAGCCTAAATCGAACTCGAGCTTGAAAAATGACCCGGTGATATGAAAAAGCGATTTGCTTGAGCTTTAGATATAAAGCACTAGACAAAGTTGAGCTCGAGCGTAGGCTTGGGTGTGCTCATATACTTGTGTTTTTGGGTCAGGACTCGCATTATAACTTGTTTTTGTAACAGTTTCTGGACTAGATTTGGATAGAATTAAACGAGAAGATGAGAAGATGAAAGATCAAGTCTAGTATTAGTTGAACCTAATGTTCTTGCTTGGTGGTTTTAAGTCAAACCCGACTTACTCACCCTTTAAAGTCATATCCAACTTCTAAATAACCCTAAAAGCTTTTTGCCTTTTCACGTGTTTGATCTATGCCTACATTAGCTTGGTTGTTGAGTTTTTGCTAGGAGGTTCATAACCATCTTCTAATGTAACTTTAGGCATACGATGCTCAATTAGTATTTAAGATTTTTTTTAAGTCGTCCATAAGATTTTCAACTAATATTTAAGGTAAAAGGGAAATAAGGCACAAACGTTTCATCAAATGTTGAATTTTAGATTCAAACTTGCATTCACGTGAAATCGGATTTAAAAGAGACATACAAGCAAAAAAGACGCGATAAGTTGATGCACTGTGTGAAAAGTGTGTTTCTTGGTCCATTTAAATGAGTCGTATGTTGAACTATAGGTCAAACTGTTTGATATATATAAATTTAATCAAAACATTAGAAAATACGATAACAAAGGGCTTCGAATGATGATTCAAAACAAATTCGAAGGAATTTAACTCGAATGAAGTGAACTCGAAGGAGTTGTTGACTTGATATTAGAATTGCATATCATTATCATTAGTGACAGGGAGACGGGTTGTTGGGTGATCGGCGACAGGGTAAGGCGGTAAAGGTTATGGGCATAACTAGTTTTTTTTTTTTAATTTGTTTAGTTTGGGTAATGGGTATTTGAGCTTGTAAACTTGTTAGGTTTTTAAGGTATTTAAATTTTGGGCTTATTATAATTTTGGTTATGTTATTTGGTATTTTTGGTTTGTTAGTTATTAACTTATTAATATTTTTATAAAATGTTCTTTGGTTATTTCGTGTTTGTTAATTTTTAGTTATTCAAATTTTGGTCTTAGTATAATTTTGGTCATGCAATTTGTTTCTTATTAACTTATTAAGTTATTTATGTTATTTGGTATTTTGGGTTTGTTAGTTGTTTAGTTAGTTATTAACCAAATAACATAGATCTCTAATTTCAATACAAATCTCTAATTGTCGATAAAACCTAAAAATTAAATCAAATAACCATAATCAATCTCCTACTCTTCAAATCTTGTAAATAATACTAAAATCTTATAAAAAAACTTAGAAAGTAAAAAAAATACATTCAAGCAGCAGTCTAGCAACATGTAGAAAGAATATCTTCAAACTTTAAAGATTCAAGGTTTCAAAGGCGTTAAAAGGGCAGCAACCCTAATTTTAAATCCCTAATCTTTAGTTCATATAATACAATTCAAATTCATAAATCCCTAATCTTTAATTCATATAACACAATTCAAATCCTTAATTTCAATACAAATTCGTAATTGTCAATAATACCTAAATAAAATCAAATAACAAATAATCAATTTTCTATTCTAAAAATCTTGCAAAAAACACTTAGACTTAGAGTGTAGAAAGAATACCTTCAAACTTCAAAGATTCAAGGCTTGAAATGACTAAATGGATAGCAGCCAACAGTGACCAACAGTGGCGGCAGGCGGTAGCGGCGGAGTCGCAGCATGTGGCGGCCGGGCACCCGAGCAACGGCAAACTCGCACGCGGATTGGAGCAGTAGTATCGTAGGATCGCAGGCGGTGCATAAGGAAGGGAGCAGGCGAGCAGCGAGTTTTTTCTTTTATTTGGGGGGGGGGGGGGGGGTGGGGGGTTAACGAGTTTGTTATTAAAAAGGGAAAATGAGTTTTATAATGATTGGGCTACTAATTGGGTTTTAAAATACATTGGGCTTTAAATTAAATGGGTTTTTAATAAATTAGGCTTTCAATGTTAATTGGATTTATAATGTTTTTATAAAAAGTAATATTTTTTTTATATAAAATTTAGACTACATTTTATAAAATTTAAATTTCAATAAAGTATTGCGTTTAAATTTTTGTTAGGGGTAACATAATATTTTTCCAAGGATAACGTAAAACCTTAAAACACTTTTTTTTTACATAAAAAACGTAAGTTTTTACACTATGCGTAAAAAGTTGAAGGGTAGCGGAGGCTACCCCTCGACCCTATGTAGGTCCGCCATTGATTCTACTCCTTAGACGACATCCAGGTAATTTAAACTTCTAAACTTTGATTGAGATTACGCCACTTTACCACCTGTATGTTTCTTTAAGAACATTTGGTTTTTCATATTAACCGTAAGATTAATCCTTTCTAATTATAGATGTTATAACGACCATCAAATGATTATAATGTATAAATTTGCGTCTGATAATCTATTACCTCTTAAAAATAGCATTAAAGCTATGAATATGAAATCTCATAATTAAAATATAGAGACAGTACTATATATAGCCATAGAATAGAATGCATTGCCCAATAGTTTAATGTTTGTTTGTTTGTGGCAAGACTTTTAGATGTTGCTTAATAATGAAGACAAGGCATGCCGCCTGCCTCCCTCTATTAATTTAAAGTAAATCACCCTTCAATTAAGAATCTCTAGTCACATGCATGAAATAAAGACATGCTATATAATAAATATATATATATATATATAGATATATAAATAAAGATAATAATAATATAATAATAATAATTATTATTATTACTAATTATTTGTTGTTGTTAATGCTAATGCTGCTACTATGCAAATCAGATTGATTTAAATCTAATCTTACTCGTACAATAATACAATACTAAAAGTTTAATTTAATATATTTTCATGTATGTATATGATGTCATATTATTAATTTGAATAAATTCTAAGTTGTTTCTACTTTTCAAAAATGATTAGTTTCATCTATATTATTAATTTGACTGTTTGGCAAATAAAGAAAGGGATTTGCAATAATATCAATTAATTAACAGATAATTGTACGAAAACGTAATTTTTGAAATAAGTTGTTAATGTGTGAAGTATATAATTTAGATTGTTTAATATAATGAACTGAGAATGCATTATTATTAAATTTATTTGTTAACTTGAAAAGAGACTGATAAGATGTTGAGGTGAAACCATTTTTGAACAATAAATCTTTTTTGCTTTTATTTTTGAATTGTTATCCATTGAGTTATCTTTCTACAAAAAGGAAAACATATTTTTATAAAATAATAATATAAGAAATTAACTGCAGGATCAGATAATTTATAAACTATTGTAGTTAGTTATAGTTTTTATAGTTAAATTATTAAACACAATAGTAGGATGTCATTCTCATATCTAACAAAATAATATTCGCTTATTATATGGTATAAAATGATACAAGTAGAAAAAAACATAAATTATAATATTGTGGGACCTAATGTTGGTTTATCATATTCTAGACAATTTTTATTCAATCCATTGTTTGGACAAAAGAAGACACCCAATCAAAGGGCTTGTTTCCTTGTTCTTGAATAATTGCTTGTCATTTTGGTATATCAAAGACGTCATTTTGTTATATCAAAGACGACACAAACAGGTCGAGTTGATACCGATTGAAAGTTCAAATTTAGTGAAATTTAAAATAACTTGAGTGTAATATAAGTTATAGTTGATTAATAGAAAAGTCCGACCTTGACTTGACATTCTTCGATCATCGCCGTGGGCTAGCTACCAACGTGTTGTTTACTGAAAAGAATCGAACTTAAGTCTCCATTGAAGAAGTAACCAAGCGTCCTACAAATAGGCAACCTTAAAGTCATTTATAGTTTATTTAAATAAATTACTAAATGACTTTTCGGTCTTATATCATCAAAGTTTTTTAGACGGACAAAACTAAACAAACTTATTAATCACTTATATAAATATAATAATTTAATATAATATGTAAGATTATAATAGATATGTCTTTATTTTCTAAACTCATAATATTACAAGTTCATGAACCAAACAAATTATATATAGTGTATATATATACACACACACATATATATACATATACAATATATATACATACATATATATACACACACGTATATATGTATATATATATATATGTATATGTATATGATGTTGAATAGATAAACCAGAATGAGAATATTATCTTTTTATAACAATATCAAAAATTACGTCGTTTCACAACAGAACAAATGAAGATAGAACATTTGAACATAACAATGAAGAAAAAATATCAATTAATGAACAAATTAATAAAATCTATAAAAGTATGTAACAATGTATGTACCAAGACAAAGAACAATTCAATTATAAACTAATTGTTATAAATATGTAACTACGTTTTTTATGTAATGATATTAAAGTTATAATGATGAGTAAAAGTCACAGCAATTAAATGTTTTTAAAAAATAAATATTATCGAAAATATGAATATGTAATGAACTTTAAAATTAATTAAGAGAAAAATATTATTTCAAAAGAACATATGAGAAACTTTTATTTTAATAAAATGAAAGTTGTTAACGGTAATATTAAAATTAATAACTTAATCATTATGTGTTAACATAAATAACAATTTCTTTTAAAAGATATGTAAAATAATTATTAGGTTGTTTTTAAAAATCATCATCATGTAAATCATATGATATGTAAACTTTTAAAAATGAGTCGTGATTATTAAAAACTCAAGTTTTCGACTATTAGGATATTATTATCTTATTAAGTAAAACTTTATTTATTTATAAAATATTTATAAATTTGTCAAGTTTGACATAATTGATTTCATTTATATTGTTTAAACAATAATTGAAAATTTAGATTTCGTCTAGAAATTTTGACATAATTGATTTTTGTTGAAAATAATAAGTTTATTGTGATAATAACACGTAGACAAATTTTAGGTGTACATCTTATGAAAAGACCATGTGACACCCAAGTTAGTTTTTTTATTAATATGTATAGATGTATACAAAACTTATTAGATGTAATATAAAAAATAATAAAAGTATGAAATAAAATAATTATAGAGCTAAATTTAATTTCATAAATATACACTTCTCATTTAACTTTAAAAAAAATAATCTTTTAGAATGAATCTCGCAAGTGCACGTAACATTTTGAGGTTTTGAAAAAAACCCTCACCTAGCTAGATATTCTTGTATATAAATAATAATAAAAATATTTAAATAATGTATATTATGTTATATATAACAAATCCAATATAGTAAAAAGTAGTAAATAAGCCATGTTTAGGCTTTGTATTGTTTATACTTTATACCTCTAAATTCAATTATTATTGATTATTTTTACAAAAGGAAATAGGACAAGAAGATGACGCACATGCTCCTATTTACAATCATGTTCTCTCGTTTACCCCAACCAATTTTGGGCCATTCATCATTTAGTCTTTGACCATCTATAAAATTATGTCAAGATTGCAACTTCTAAAAGATGGTCTTCAATTTTGTCTTTGACGTACATGTGCTATAACATATTTAATAGTTTTTAGTTGTGATGTATACATATGGTTAGACACTACTAGTTATATCGGTTAGTCTAACACATTAGATATAGTGTTCGAAATGATCAGACAAGCTCAAGTTTAACGTTTACACTCTTATACATTTGTATTACAGAAAGTTTAAAAGGTGGCGACTCGTTTGCAGGATATTGTTAGCAATCTCGTTTATTTATTTACATGATAATGCTAAACTAAACGTGTTTAATTACTAGTTTGTTAAAAATGCTACTTCATGTAATACGAAAAACAAAGTATTAAACTGATATTTTCCACTATAGTTATAACACACACCATAAATTAAATTATACATTTCTATCCCTAAAATACGAGAATAAATATTTTGTATCTAGTTTGTGTTTAATTACACAATTCTGACACCTTTTTGAAGCAGACTTAAACATATACACAGAAATATAATATAAAAGTTAATATGAGGCATTTGATAAAATGTTTACGTAAAATTGCAGGAAAATGTTGGTCAATTTTAGAGATTTTAATGGTTTATGTAATATAGATATATTAAATAATTTCAAATTATAGTTTATACACCCATAAAAGTAAAATAATCTAATATTAATACTAACATATAATATAAAACGATAATATTTTCATGATTATCGTATAAGTATTGGATAAGATACATCATTATTAACGATTTATATATTTATTTGGAGTGGGGAAATTAAGGTGGTCCTGTTCTTTCTCATGGGTATAGTGTATGTGATGGTCATAACATAGACACAAAAGTCAATACCTAAAGGTATGATACAATGCACTCGCCTCTATATATTGTAAGTAGATACGTTAATGGAATTTAATGCATTATTTGTTATTTAACTAAAAAGGCCAAAAAATATTACATAGTCATGAACGTTGGGTTGATTGCTCGTAATATTATTCATATTAAAGATATCAATCATACTCGGGGCACACTTAAACTCATGCTGTATATGTTCATTTTATGTATCGAAAAAACTCATTTAAAGTTTATTTGTGAAAACTATACCTTTTTTTCTTCATTATTATTCATTTTTGATAAAATAGTTTTTTTATGTATATATATATATTAAGTTCGCCACCCTCCTCCATACTTATAAGAACGTTCAAGTTTCGTCATTTATTCCCGAAACTTAGTAACAAGTTGAATAACCAATAATTTAAGCTTAATTGATTTTTAAACTTGTGTCTTTTTAATTGGTTTTATTTCTTATCTATCAATCTCAATTAATAAATAAACTTCACTTTATTCTATATATTGTTGAGATTAGAGGAATTAATTGGCAGGAAATATTTAAAACCAAGAAAGCAAGATTAGGGAGAGAAGAAGCTGGATGCGTGCATATATTTAGGTAACTAGGGTAAAAAAATAACGAAAATTATTTTAATAGTTAATAGTTAAAACTAATAATACTATTATACGATTGAATAAAAAAATATTTAATAGTTACTAATGAAATTAATAGTACTATAATAAATTAAAATAAGATATGATTAAAATTACATATTTGTTAATAGTTCATGTGATAAAACAATAATATCTTAAACTTTCACATTTAAAAAAATCATTTTTAAACATACATTTTTAAAATTGTTACTGAAAAATTTTATATAAAAATTAAAACATACCATTATAAAATTGTAATGTTTTAGAAAATTTTGTATATTATAAAGTTTGTTTTTTAATAACAAGATGTGTTTTTTTAAATTCATAAAAAAATTGCTATTAAAATAGCCTTAATTTTAGAAAAATCTAGATGTGTGTGTGATAGAATAGAGAAATATACTAATTAAATATATTGAATTTTAGTAAGAGATAAAAAATGATGTAAATGCTCAAAATGACTATATTACCTTTTTCAGGGAAGATTATTATTAGAAGCATTAGAAAGATGATGACATGTTTCATCCTAGACATCCTATTATTATATAATTTAAGCTTCAAATTAATCTAGTCAATGCGTAACTATATCAATCATATAATACGCATATATAGTTATCAAGAATTCAAGATTGAATACAACTTTCAGTAATTTCTGTCTTTTAATCATCTTCAAAGCTAGTTTGTTAGCGAAATGTATATAATTTCATCGGTGAACAAAGTGTTACTAGTTTCATATATTCGTAGTTAAGAGAAAAACTTATAATACAAATATTCACTATGAGCTTTCTATAACATGCATGTCAATTACTAGTTAACAACGACTTCAATAATTAATAAACTTGCATTTTATGTTAAACTAGATTTTATCTTTGTGTGTTTCGCCACGAACCCCATCACAATCCCCAATACCAAAATTCGATTGCAACAAAATATTTCACCCCTCAAGTTTCGATTCACACACAATAATTTTAACGAGCCGAGCCGGGCCAGGATGGGTTCGAGCTCGAGCTCGAAACTTATCGAGCCGAGCCAGCTCAAAAATTTTAACGAGCTCAAAACACCGGCTCGAGTTCAACTCGTGAAAAGTTCAATCCAGCTTGTGATTCGTTTTAGCCGGCTCGATTTAATTTTTTTATTTTTCACATTAATTTATATGACAACACAAAAAATATATATTAAGGATTTTACCTTTTGTTGCGTACTCCGTACTTAGGGGAACGAAGATCATTATTTTTTGAATACAAACAAATTACTATCAAGTTATATATTTTTTAAACAAAATGCATAATTTTTCTAAAAAGAATCCATTTTTATTAAAAAAACTTTTTAAAATCCCAATAATAATATCATAATTATTATATTATATTATATATATATATATATATAGACATATATTATATACACCGAGTCACGAGTCGAGCTCAAACCGAGCTAACCGTGGCTCGAGTTTGACTCGTTTAGAATTTGATCCGAGCCGAGCCGGCTCGTTTAGATACGAGCTTTTTTCAAGATATTCTCGAGCGAACTTCGAGTTACGAACTTTTTGTACAGCTCTACTATCATTCTAACGTAAAGACCCAAAGCCATCAAACAAACTAAAAAAAATAACATAAGCAAAACAAAAAAACACCAAAAATATATAATCTAACAAACGCGCCTAATTAATTCAAAAGAGAACCTAATACTAAAGTGGTTGAAATTAAGCTAAAAACCCCAAACTACAAAACAAACATAAAAACATTTATTTAGAAAAATTAAACAAAAAAGGTAGAAGCCACAATAATCAATCCCTTTTTAAGACACATAAAATACTGTATATTGGACACGCTAATGGGATGTTGAGAGACTGTCTTGTACCCAAAACACCAAAGGCAATACTTGCTTGTCAAAGACAAAACATGTCAAACTCGTGCTATACGGATTAAAGGGTGTACATTGTGAGATCCGAATTGCATATATCCCCTTCATTACACTCTCCGCTACACACCCAGAGGCTAATAAGACACATGAACTAACCATTCCACCACTACACGTCTTTGTTAGAAACTTAGAAATGCTATGGAAAATATATTGATTTACAAAATAGTGAATACATTTATAATAAATCTAAAAGTTGACTTTAATAAGTCAGCAGAAATTATGATTTAGTGCATCCCTACATATGACTGCTTTTAGATATTAATCGCTGCTTATCATTCAAGTATTCTTTAGTAATACGATATACTCATTATATATGTGTGTAAATAAATTGAAAAACAATACAATTGATTCATATAGGACCTACGTAAAGATTTTAATTTATCAATTAAGTTATGTTTTTAGGGGGAAAAGCATAGTGCTGGCTATTTAAATGTGGCTAACTATAATATATACGATGCTTATTGGCATACGTATCATGTTATATATTGTTACAGGTTAAACATGAAAACTTATTATCTTAATAGCCAAGCTTGGTAGATGAGAACGTATTTAGTCTAGAAATCTTTTATTTTTCTCGTACAATTGATGTAAGACAGTTTCATATCTTATAATAGTTTCAACTTTCAATTAGTAGCATCCAACTTGCCTTAAGGGCTAACGTCCTTTTTTGATTGCGGCCACGCTGGTCATGACTCGCTCCACTAGGCCACCACTCCGAGTTGACTTTGATACCAATGTTATAGCTTAATTTAGCAGCAGCGGCGAAGCTTAAACTTGTTTATAGGAGAGACGGGGGCGCGAAAGTAAATTTTTTTAAAGAAGACAAACTCAATATATTAAATAAATTAAGCTATCTAGCCAAAACATAACACTATTAGACCAAAAATTAATGCTGCTGATAAAAAATGAAAAGGGTGGTGAGCACCCCCTCCCCCCAAGCAGAAAAAATACATCCTAAAATACTAGTCTATTAGATGGTATAGTTCATTTGATCGATCTGTACATGATATGTTGCCCATACAACTGATGTGAAACTGTCTAATATCATGTGCAATGCTTTTAGTCTGTAATGTCGGTCCCTTCTTAAGGACCAACATCCCTATATGTCATGACCATGTTGTCACAACTCGCTCCGATAGGCCATCGCTCCGAGTTGACTACGATACTACTGTTATAAATCAAACAAGAGAACTTTTTATCAAATGACTAGTTGTTTAGTAAAATAACTCATTTGTTCTCTAAACCTCATCTATCGCCCTTAACATAAATAAAGTGCATACATAAAATTGACGTTTGAAGATATAACCCTCTTGTTTAAAAATAAGGAGACTATGAGTTTTCATCATTCCCTTGGTCTCCATGTTATGATAGTGTAACTAATTGTGTATACTATTTTACTCGTGAAGAAAGATGGGCTTTTAAAGTCGTTCGAAGGAAAACGTAAATAAATTTATTATTATAATTGATAAGGTTTTTTATTTCTTATGCATTTTTTTATGTTTAAGTTTAACTAATTTTTGTAAGACTTGATTCTAAATAATTAAAACCGGTATATGTAAACCAATGTATTGCTCGGGTGTGATGAGAAATTTTTAAAAACATATTATCTCTTGAACATTGAACTAATAGTATAATCTTAAGATCCATACATCATATCACATCGTTCTTTTTTGTGTGTTTCTTTAGCAAAGAAGCCAAGAAGGGTTTCCATTGCTTTACATAAACAGCATACATGTGAGTTTTGTTGGTAGATTGAAGAAAGAAATAGTGATGATCGATTTATTCTCTAAGAACCACGCAAGTTATATTTGGTTTGTGAAGTATTAAAAGCCAAAACAAGTGAACTTCCGAAGTTTAAGTTTCTTCCGAAGCTTAATGTAATCTTCCGAAGCTAAGGTGATATCTTTCGAAGATTATGTTTACTTTGGAAGGATGTTATTGTGTACTTTGGATTTCTTCCGAAGTATACATATGTTTAGTAAGGAATCTTTCGAATGGTTACTTTCGTTCGGAAGATATAGTGTAGGGTCATTTGTGTAAATTCTCAATATGTGTTGAGAGTTAGTTAGAGTTAGTTTCCTGCTATAAATAAAGCCGGATTGTAATCGGTGGAGTATCCAAAAATCATTCAATTAATAATAATCATTTGAGAGTTCTTGTTCACGTTTGTTCTTTCTTGTATAATCTTTGTATTGATTGTTATTCCGCATTCATATTCTCAATCAGTTTTACAACAATTGGTATCAGAGCCTGGTTTGTGGCTCAATTGAGAATCTAGATTCATTCAAAGATCGATCGACAGCAACAATGGTGTCTACGAAGTTCGAAGTCGAGAAATTCGACGGAAAGAACGATTTCGGATTATGGTGGTTGAAGATGAAGGCATTGCTCGTTCACCAACGAGTGGTGGATGCCTTGGCCGGAGAATCCAAGTTGCCGAACACAATGTCAGACAAGGAAAAGGAGGAGATGCTGGAACAGGCACACAGATCAATCATCTTGAACTTGGGGGATCGAGTACTCAGAGAAGTATCGAAAGAGACGTCTGCTGCAGGGGTCTGGGCGAAATTGGAAAGTTTGTACATGACGAAGTCTCTTGCGAACAGTTTGTATCTCAAGAAATGGTTGTACACATTCCAAATGGCTCCTGTGAAGTCAATTGAAGATCATACTGATGAATTCAACAAATTGGTGTTGGATCTTGAAAACATCAAAGTTGAATTAGATGATGAAGACCAAGCAATCATATTCTTGACATCTTTGCCATCATCTTATGAGAATTTTGTAGATACTTTGATGTATGGTAGGGACACTCTTACCATGGAAGAAGTATTGGCAGCTCTCAATTCAAAGGAATTAAAGAAGAGAACAGATTATAAAGAAGATGGTGGAGAGGGCTTGGTAGTCAGGGGAAGATCTTATCAAAGAAACTTCAAGCAGAGAAGTGTCTCGAAGTCCAGGACCAAGTACAAGAGGAGGTGTTATGTGTGTGGATCAGAAAAGCATTTCAAGAAGGAAGGGTGAATCAAGTGGATCAAAGACTCATTCTAGACACAATGCACATGATGATTCATCTGATGGATATGAAAGTGCGGATGTGTTGGCTGTCACAAGCAGTGGCAGAGAAGATGAGTGGATTATGGATTCAGGGTGCTCATATCATATGACACCTGTGAATGAGTTCTTTAAAGAACTGAATATTGAAGATCTTGGATCAGTTAAGCTAGGGGATGACAGACCTTGCAAGATTGTGGGTCATGAAACAGTGACTTTGAAAATGAAGAGTGGTATGGAAGTGGATCTTCATAATGTAAGGTATATTCCTAGTCTTAAAAGAAGTTTATTGTCTTTAGGGCTATTGGAGAGTTTTGGTTACCATGTTAGTCTTAGAGATGGTAAGGCTAAGGTGATAAAAGGATCAATGGTAGTATTGTCTGGGAGTAGAAGGAAGAATAATATCTACTTGTTAGATAGTGCTGGTATAGTAGAACCTTAGGTGGCATCTGCCTCAAGTGATAGTAGTTCTAAGGCTATGTTATGGCATAGGAGGCTTGGTCATATCAGTCATCAGGGACTAGTGGAATTGCATAAGCAACGGTTAATGACTGAGTTGAGCAGTTGTGATTTTAGTTTTTGTGAAACTTGTATTCTTGGTAAACACAAGAGAGTAAAGTTTTCAAAGGCTATGCATATCACAAGTGGGATATTAGACTACATTCATTCTGATTTATGAGGTCCTGCTAAGGTTGATTCTTTGGGTGGTGCTAGATACTTTATGACCTTGATTGATGATTTTTCTAGGAGAGTTTGGGTTGTTGTACTGAAGAATAAGAGAGATGCTTTCAGTAAATTCAAGGAATGGAAAGTCCTTGTGGAAACTCAAACTGAGAGGAAAGTCAAGAAGTTAAGAACTGATAATGGGTTGGAGTTCTGCAGTCATGAGTTTAATCAGTTTTGTAAAACTCATGGTATTGCTAGACATAGAACTATGCCAGGGACTCCTCAGCAGAATGGGCTGGCTGAAAGGATGAATAGAACTTTACTTGAAAAGGTAAGGTGTATGTTGGCTAGTTCTGGTTTACCCAAGATGTTCTGGGCTGAAGCTGTTTCAACTGCAACATATTTGGTCAATAGGTCTCCATCAACATCATTAGACATGAAGCCACCTATGGAGGCATGGTCAGGAAGAAAAGGTGACTATAGGGAACTTAAGGTGTTTGGATCTTTGGCTTATGCTCATGTTAGCCAAGGTAAGTTGGAACCTAGGGCCTGTAAATGTGTTTTTCTAGGATATCCTGAAGGTGTTAAAGGGTATAGGTTATGGAGACTAGAAAGGACAAACCTAAGGTGATAGTGAGCAGAGATGTTATTTTTCAAGAGAATGTTATGTATAAAGACATTCAAGAAAAAGGAAGTCAAAAGTTGAAGATCAGAGTGGGGTTCAGATTGAGGTGGAGCAACAAGGTGTGAGTGATCAAGGTACCTCTAGTAGCCAGGGAGATGGTACATATGATTATCAGTTGGCTAGGGACAGACAAAGGAGACAAGTGATACATCCTCTCAAGTTCAGAGAGGGGATGGATTTGTCTGCAATGGCCTTTGTTCCTGTTGAAGAAGAAAGTATTTATGAACCATTGTCATACTTTGAGGCAATTTCTGTGAAAGAAAGTGATAAATGGTGTAAGGCCATGGAGGAAGAGATGGAATCTCTGTATAAAAATGGCACCTGGGAGCTAGTTGATAAACCTGATGGTCATAAGCCTATGTCATGTAAATAGTTGTTTAAACTGAAAGATGGGATTTCTAAAGGTGAACCTCCTAGGTACAAGGCTAGGCTGGTAGCTAAGGGGTTTACACAGAAGCCAAGTGTGGATTATAATGAAATATTCTCACATGCGGTGAAGCATTCATCTATCAGGATTATACTGTCAGTGACTGCGTCTATGGATATGAAGCTACATCAGTTGGATGTAAAGACTGCTTTTTTACATGGGAAACTGGATGAGACTATCTATATGAAGCAGCCAGAGGGGTTTGAGGTGAAGGGGCAGGAAGAGAAGGTATGTCTCTTAAAGAAGTCTTTATATGGACTGAAGCAATCCCCTAGACAGTGGTATAAGAGGTTTGATGAACATATGGTGAATAATGGGTTTAACAAGAGCAACTATGATAGTTGTGTGTATTTTAAAGAATACAGTGAAAACAAGTTTGTGTACTTGTTATTGTATGTTAATGACATGTTGGTGGCTTGTTCAGACTTGAAGGAAGTTGAAGCTACTAAGAAAATGTTAATGTCAGAGTTTGAGATGAAAGATCTAGGTGAAGCAAAGAAGATATTAGACATGGAGATTACAAGGGACAGAGAGCATAGGATGTTGAAGCTGTCAAGATCTTACTTGGAGAAGGTACTAAGTAACTATAGGATGGATGGTGTGAAGCCAGTAACTGTTCCTATAGGTGCTCATATTAAACTGTCAAGTTCTGATTGTCCTAAGTCAGATGCTGAGGTTGGATATATGGAGAAAGTACCTTATGCTGTGAGTTTAGTCAGCAGGTTTTTGTCAAATCCGGGGAAAGCTCATTG
The DNA here is from genome assembly GCA_025506515.1 of Flaveria trinervia. NCBI lineage: Eukaryota > Viridiplantae > Streptophyta > Magnoliopsida > Asterales > Asteraceae > Flaveria > Flaveria trinervia. The sequence goes on from CM046453.1 coordinate 1,295,668, forward strand.
GGTTGCTGTAAAATGGATCTTGAGATATCTCGGGGGTACTAAGCACTATGGTTTAGTGTTTGGGCATCATGAACATGAAAAAGTTGACAGGATTGTTGGTGATGTGGATTCAGATTTTGCCAAGGACTTGTATAGAGGTAGATCTAATACTGGGTATGCATTTCAAGTGCTGGGTAACTTGGTAAGTTGGAAAGCTCAGTTGCAGCATGTGGTGGCATAATCTACAACAAAGGCTGAGTATATAGCATTGACTGAGGGAGTCAAGGAAGCTATGTGGCTGCATGGTTTTGTTTCTGAGTTGGGAATCAAAGTTGCAGGCTCGGTGGTATTCTGTGATAACCAGGGTGCAGTTCAGTTGTCAAAGAACAGCATGTTTCATGAGAGAACAAAGCATATTAATGTGAAGTTACACTTTATAAGGGATGTGGTGAATGCTAGTAAGGTGAAAGTGGAAGGTGTGTCTACTTTGGAGAATCCAGCAGATATGTTTACTAAGTCTCTACCTGGTGAAAAGTTCAAATTTTGCTTGGATGCATTGGGAGTTGATTAAAATCTTGTTTTGGATTTTATGGTGGAGATTGTGAAGTATTAAAAGCCAAAACAAGTGAACTTCCGAAGTTTAAGTTTCTTCCGAAGCTTAATGTAATCTTCCGAAGCTAAGGTGATATCTTCCGAAGGTTATGTTTACTTCGGAAGGATGTTATTGTGTACTTTGGATTTCTTCCGAAGTATACATATGTTTAGTAAGGAATCTTCCGAAGGGTTACTTTCGTTTGGAAGATATAGTGTAGAGTCATTTGTGTAAATTCTCAATATGTGTTGAGAATTAGTTAGAGTTAATTTCCTGCTATAAATAAAGTCGGATTGTAATCGGTGGAGTATCCAAAAATCATTCAATTAATAATAATCATTTGAGAGTTATTGTTCACGTTTGTTTTTTCTTGTATCATCTTTGTATTGATTGTTATTTCGCATTCATATTCTCAATCAGTTTTACAACATGATTAATTTTGAAAAAGAAATAAAGATAATGTCTAGCTAGTTGTGTAGTAAAAATCAAGTTATATGTATAGTTATCATATCATTGATAAAATAACATTTCATGATAGGATATTGTTTAAATTTTTATAATAGGCAAACACACACAATATTCATTAATTGTACACCTACAATGCTGTTAAGCTCACCAGAAATACATTTTGTAGAATTTAAAATTTCAAACTTTTAACTTTGGTCTAAGTTAAATTCAAATTGAATTAGGAGAACATAAAAAATCAACTAAAACATAAAATAAAATATAAAAGGTTTGATGATAACATCACAAGTACGTTTAGACTTTAGATAACATAATTGCTTGTTTGTGGTTTGCTCTTATAGAAATTAGAAAAAATATGTTAAACTAAGAACATAATTAATGATTTAATAATATTAATTAAAATTAATTAAGAATCTGCATAATCCCCAAGTAGGTCACCTTTTGAACGGATACAATGAACCTTGACATTGAATTTCCATCTCCGTCACCTTATTTTCAAACATTTACAACAAAAATTCAATAACTATTACAATATATCACTAATATTCATCATCTACAGATTAAAAATTATCCAAAACTCACATTGCTGGTCATACTTTGCCTTAATACTAAAAAGCCAAAAATTCTTTCTACACTTTTTTCCTATATAAGTATCTTCATGTCTTTTTCATATATTAATCTAAACATGTCTAAAACTTATGAATATGTAGATGAACAAGAATAACTTATTACACTTAAATGGCTTATAACTTGATAAAGTGACATTCTAAATATGTAAAAGTGCTGACATGGATAATTTTTCACGTCAACAATATTCTTTACATAACATCTAAATTAGCATAAACAAAAATCTAGTGAGGAAATTTTAACCATGCCTTAAGGGGGCTGGGGACGAACTTTATTTTATTTTAAAAAGTTTTTATTACCGGACAAAAAATTTTACATTAATGAGTCGAAAATTCACACGCAAAAATCATACTATATATCCTCTCACTTCACACGTTTCTTAGCAAATTCCACCTTGCATTATATATGTATATAATACAAGGGTTTTAAAGGATAAATTACAATAGTTTACAACTATTGATTTTTTTTTAAATTCTTTATATTTTAAATTTGTATAACTTTTGTATATTGTCTAGATTATTAACAAAAAGTTACGTACGCTTGTAAATCAAAAGTTTTATTCTCTTTAAATTTAGTATAGTTTTAATATACTTATTATATATAATCAAAATAATTTTAAAAAACATCATGTGCTATGTGTATAACTTACATGATATCATATTCTACGTTTATAACATAACTTGGTGATCTGATAGACATAAATTACACACTAAACTTGAGTAATTATTTTTTATAATTTGAGTGATTGTTATTGTGTGTAATAATAAACGTATGTTGCTTAATTACTAAAATAAATTGTATAATTATCATATAAGTTGAGTATTTATGTACCTTATATGCGTAATTATGACGAAGATAAAAATATAACTCTTCTAAAAAACATGTTTCATGTCCTAATGGCATATATAAATTTTGTATGTACGTTTTTACACTTTGTATTATAAAAAACATATACATATAGAGAGAGGTGGTGGTGGTCCATCAAGTATAGTGTTGAATTACTTGGAAATCAAGCAACCTAGCTTGTTCTCCATGGCAAAAGCATCATTATCTGTATCACTCCACATTTAAAAAACGCATGTGATCTCTCCATCTATCTCTCTCCCCTCTTTTTTCCTTTCTCAATTTTATTTAATACATTGTGAAATAATCAAGTTAATAAACTTAGTCATTACATAGTCGTACCATATTTATATATAGATCGAGCATATTTTCATATAAATAGAAGTAACCACTAACATGCTTACATTTTTTAATAGGAAACCACCAACAGGTAATATTGGTGTAATGTACTAATGTTTCCTTTTTATTTTTAATATTCTTTCATCAAACAAAAGATTGGTCTATACATATCATAACCGAAGGGAAGTGAAAAATAATACAATTTTATTAACACACTTCAATTCAGTTATTCTTTCTAATTTTATTATATAGCCCATTTTTTTATAATGTCATAATTGCCTTAAAAATATCTTTATAACTCTTATTTTTCCCACCTACAGCAACAAATTCAAACTCAAGATAAGAGACATCTAAATACCCCGAAAACAACAAGGTGGAAATAAAACTTATGGAACCGCCTAGTAAAACATGCATTATCATTAAATTAGGAATTAAAGGTGGTGTTACATGTGTTTGTACATACATACTGCATACATCATACATATAACATATATATACATACATGCATACTAATATACACTCATACACAGTGAGAAAGAGACAACTTTTCCTTTCTCTCTCTGGACTTCAGCTAAAGTTTGAAGGAATTCTGGTGTTTTTCATGGTTAAAGCCACAGGTTTTCAAACTCTCTCTATCTCTCTCTCTCTCTCCTCTTTCTCTCTCTATATCTATCTATCTATCTATCTCTATCTCTCCTTCAAAATATAGTATATTTGTTCTAAGGATATTTTCACTTTTCAAGAACACATATCTCTTTCAGGTGCTCATGAACATGTGTTTTCTTTCTTCTTCATCATAAAACCCTCAATATTTGCAGCAAAACCAGTTCTTGATCGAATTTTTTAGTGTTTTTCTTGTGTTTTCCGGTCCAATTTTTCGATGGTGATGAATATTGATTCGTGGGTATTTAGTATAAATTAATGAACTTGGTTGATGAACGAATACGAACAAGAATGAATATCACCAGCTCTGAACTCATTGATGCAAAGCTTGAAGAACATCAGTTATGTGGATCTAAACACTGTCCTGGTTGTGGTCATCAACTCGAAGGAAAACCGGTAAGTTTGATCGTTTATACAGATGTTTAATTCTTCAAAATATATTAATCTGAGATTTGTAAAAGAAACTAGAGTTAATTCATAAGAGTTCTTGAATTTTGCTTCTATATTTCATGAATTTCAGTTGATGCTTCATGCTTCTGGATGATTTTTTTAATTTTAATTCCTCTAAATTTAACATCAAATTCCCAGTTGTTTTCTTCTATATCCAAGAACTTCAACACAAAATTATTTTATGTTAGTTCTTGATTATTATGTAACAATATAATAAATTTCTAGTTTTTTTGTTGATTTTCAAGAACTTCATATCTTAACAATATAAAATTTTATTTGATTATTTTTCTTGATGATTATTACATAAAATTCCAATTTTTTTCTACTTTACAAAACATCAACACAAATATTCTTTGTAGTTCTTGATTATTATGGAACAACAAATTTCTATTTTTTTGTTGATTTACAAGAACTTCATGTCTTGATCTAAAGATAAAAATTTTCTTTGATATATGCTTCTTGATAATTTTTTAACTATAATTCATCTTGATTATTTTCTATTTACAAAAACGAACACAAAATTATCTTATGTTCATGATATTATGTATTGATTTAAAGGAACTTCATATCTAAAAAAGAGATTATATTTTTATTTGATTAATTAATTTTTAAATTAATTTACTAATTTTTTAGATCATATGCAGGATTGGGTGGGTTTACCAGCGGGAGTTAAATTTGATCCAACGGATCAGGAATTGATCGAACATCTTGAAGCCAAAGTTGAAGTGAAGAACTTGAAATCTCATCCGTTGATTGATGAATTCATCCCTACAATCGAAGGTGAAGATGGGATTTGTTATACTCATCCTGAAAAACTTCCAGGTGCGTCGTTGTTCGATATTTTTCTTTCTTGATCTCCGGTGACCGACCGACAAAATGTTATCCGGTGGTCGGGCTGATGATGTTGCACACTACTACTAGAAAATGGATGAAAAAAAATCGTGTTGGGAATATATTCTACGTATTTCTGATGAAGTTTTTGGCTTAGAAACTATCCAGTTTTCTAGCTAGTAGTGAAAACATTAAATGTGTATGTTGGTTGTGTGCATGAATGAGATTTGAGTGGTGTCATTTTCAACATATCTGATTGTTTTTCTTGTCATTTTTCCTTAAACAAACAAGAACACTAAAAAAGAAAACATAACTTGTTTGTCCCAAAATTCAAGAGTTAGGTTTTACATTAAATGCACTAGTTTCTTATCTTTTAAGTAAAGAAATGTTTGATGGGTTTTTCAAATCTAGGGTTTCTTGCTTTGTTACACCTAAAAACCAGCTACTTTTAATTTTTACACATGTAGATCGATGGTTAAATGTTTTTCATTAATTGTATAATTCAGTAGTTTTAGTTATTATTATGAAATATAATACGACTGAATTATATATACCTAACTCAATCATATCGTATTTGATGATCTTAATGTTTTAGGAGTTACTAGAGACGGATTGAGTAGACACTTCTTCCACCGGCCATCTAAAGCTTACACTACGGGGACTAGAAAACGAAGAAAGATCCAAACCGAATGTGATCTACAAGGTGGCGAAACCCGTTGGCACAAAACAGGCAAAACCCGACCTGTAATGGTTAATGGAAAGCAAAAAGGGTGTAAGAAAATCTTGGTACTCTACACAAACTTTGGTAAAAATAGAAAACCCGAGAAAACTAATTGGGTAATGCATCAATACCACCTCGGACAACACGAGGAAGAACGTGAGGGCGAGCTTGTGGTGTCGAAGATATTTTATCAGACTCAACCGAGGCAATGCAATTGGTCCGAGAGGGCTAGTAACAACAATATGTTATCGAATGTGATCCCCGTTGAGGGGGCGAATAATGAAATGAGTAGAAGTGGAAGTGGCAGTTGTTCTTCAAAAGAGATTAACATAACTGGCACTACTACTCGTGCTCATAATAACATTGATGAACTCTCTGCGGTTAGCGTGAGTGCCGTTATGTCAAGTTACAATCCCATGGACCATATGCAACATCTTAAAGGTGTGGATCATTTTAGCTTTGTCCCGTTTCGAAAAAGCTTCGATGAGGTTAGTGTTATGTGATTTATAAAATGATTATATATCATCTTGTTTGCTAAACGATATATCAATACTATAATGTTCATTGGAAAACACTTCTATTCACCTTTTAAACAAGCAAAAATGTGTTTGAACATAAAGATAAAATGACGTGATACGCATGTTATATTTGTTGTTTCCACTGATTTTCCTTTATATATATAAATAATTAGTATGATAAGCAAAAGTAATTAAATTTGTTACAAATGTGAATTTAGTTCATCTCGTTTAAACATGTTAATTTGCTTTTTTATACTGTACCAAAAGAGAGAACTACAAAATGTATTATGTGTATTCACATGTATTGTAATTATATTGTATGCAAATTTAAACTTATTTCTAAATTTAGTTTATCTCGGAATAGCTAGCATATATGATTTCTTGTCTGTTGTAATTGTGTGCTCTCATATTAAATAATTTAAGAACAAAAAGTTATAAAATTAAAAAAAAGTTGGTTTTATTAGTATTAGATGACGTACTACTTTCTAAAATAATTCTAAAGCAAAATAAATAATAATTCTAGTAATAACAAATAGCCAGCTAGTGTTACCTTTAATTCAAGTTGCCTAGCTAGTATGTAATATTAATGATAAAACTTACAGCTTTTATGCGTTTATATATAAATATTATATTTATAAGAACGATACATGTCAGCTTTAATATATTTTGATAGAACTACATATCATATTAACACATAACTTGGAATGGGTACACTTTCATTTGTAATTCTAATTTTCTTATGTTCTGATATTATGGCACATCATCTTTGTATTTGGTATGTTAATATGGCTCTGGCTCATTGTTAGAGTTTTTATAATAAATTTGTTTTTACAAAAGTAAACACAAAAAAGTTTGTGAAGATCTTAGAATAACTGTGTACTAGCTTTTCAACAAATGACTATGTTTAAAACTTATAAAGTACATGTATAATGATTTTAGAAGTAGAATAGACGTAGAATAAGTTGTTTTTCAAACCTGTACAAAAAAATTAACTTAATTACAAGCATGAAATGAGGTTCACAGTTTTTGCAATTAGATGTTGTACAATTAAGTGAGAATACAAAAAATCAAAATGGTTTAAAGGTTGCTTTAATCACATACTTCACTTGTCCTATCAACAAATTCTAATTCTTAATAATTCATATCTTACTTTATGTATTAGATGTTGTACATTGTTGTGTATTTGTTGCCTAGAGTCCAACGTACAAATTCAATTGTACAAGTGCTTGATGCAGGTGGGTACAACCGGAGGTGAGGCATCAACCGCAAGGGATATGGGTATGGTGGGAGGTATCATGTGCGATGAACATGAGCTACAAAGACAACAGCAACAACAACCACATCAAGTGAATCCACATCATCACCCGATGACACCGACTGTTTTTCACATTAGTAAGCCAACTCATCCGATATCCACCATGGTGTCCTCAGCTCATTCGGCACATCACTTGCATCACACATCTGGTATGCTTGATGAGGACTCATTCAATGTCTCAAGAATCATGGATAACTTTCAGGTGATTTACATTTCAATCTCGCCCATATCTACTTTCATTAAACAACTTCTTGTTAAAACAACCAGTGTTTCTTACTCAAGTTGATAGTAAACAAGCCGAGTAGCTTGTAATCTACTCAAACTCAGTTTGTTTAAACTAACTTTTGACCAAGTCTAAATGAGCTTAAGTTTAAATTGTAGCTTATGAAACAATTGAGTTTGAGCCTAAACTACTTATGTCGAGTTTTTAATACATTAAATTATAATTATATGATATATACCTATATAAAATTTACATAAATAACTCAATTACTTATTATGTTATATGTAAATTTATTGTTGTAAATCTGTATAAGAATAATTATATATGTTTGTAAAATAGTTAATTAAAAAATACTACACAAACTAAACTTTTAAATATAAAGTTTGAAATGATTCAGTTTGAATTCTCTTAAATTAAATGAGTCGAACTCTGGTTACTTTATATCGATGTGAAACATAAACTTAATTCTCTTTGGTACATGTCACATATTATTTCTTTATTTCTTCTCAAACACGTAACCGCACTTATCAATTATGGTTCTAAATATATATAAATAATTGTGATACGCATTAATGCATTATAAGAGTTTGTTAACATAAGTAGTTAAAATGGTTTTGTTATGCATAACATTATATACATACGTGTAAAAAATAATATTAAAATAATTAAAATAATAATAATAGTAATGTTTTTTTATGATTTGTAATAACAGCAGCAACATCAACATCATCATAAGATGGGAGGAGGGAGATCAACATCAGGATTGGAGGAACTGATAATGGGGTGCACACCATCATCATCAGCTGATGTTAAAGAAGTTAGTTTTTCACTACCTTTTTGACTCTGAATTTTATGTAAATTATTTTAATTTAATATTACTTTAAAATATTATAACTTAATAGTAATATATACATTTTAACTAAAGGAAGTGAGGGGGATAAAGCATTTAATTTGTTCCTTTTTCCTTTCCTCTTTTGATGCTTCTCATTGCCTTATTTTATTAATTTTTATATTTGGTACTAAGGTTATTTTATTTTAGTTAAAAAAATTTTGATAAGATTATTAATATAGTTTACAATAATATGTATATATCTGCCCTTCTTCCTCTTGTAGTTTTAATTGTTATTCCCTTTCCCCTTATAACCTTTGCTTCTTCTTCCTTTTGCTAATGTGTCTACTTAATTATCTGTGTCTTTATATATACTATCTGTTAAGTGATAAGTGATAAACGGGGTTTTAGATTGAGTTTTCTTATTATTAAGAGATAACACTTAAAAAAGATAAAACCAACAAACTTGCGGATTATTTGTTGAGAACTATGGCATTAATTTCTCTCTTATTTTTATTTATCTTAATTTTAATATATCACATAATAATAATTAAGTTTTAAAATTGTTTCAACTAGGTCATGTATACATATTTTGTTCAAATTAAATCAATAAACTATCAAATTGAGTCATCATCGGATTGTTTTTTTGTGTGTGTCAAAAAAGAACTGAAGGAGAAGATGTGAGGGCTAGGATTTCCAACATATGTAATTGTATCAAAAAAATAAAAAAACATGTTAATTATGTTTAAAGCATTAAAAACATGTTAATTATAATAAAAATACCTAAAATCCATGTCACTACTTCATAGCAACAAAAGAAAATAAAAGAAAATTCTAATTGAAAAAAAATAAGAACATGTTAAAAAAATATTAAAACCTATACTTTAAATATAACCTGAAAGCTGACAAACTTGAGTGAACTAATTAAAATATTTTCAAAACTTAATTATTATTCTACAAAATACCTCTATATTATAATATAACATTACATATATTGTACAGTAAAACTTTTATACATTCAGAAAATTTAAATTGAAAAGAAAGACAAGAGATTTGAGGTTGTCTATTGGCATTCAAAGTAAGACTAAATCATGGATGTTGGCATCCAACATTTTCTTTCCCTCCTTTTGAACAAAAAGAAGACAAAAGTACAAAGAAACTCAAACTTATACTCAATTATGTCCCAAAGTAAAAAAAAATCCTTGTGACACCTACTTTTTTTCATCTAATTATCATATTAAATTACGTACATATTTGCGTATCACGTATTTACTGCCAAAATGTATAATCATGAATATATGGTTACCATAACCGATTTGTAGATGTTCATCACTGATTTCATTTCAAAAGATGATGTAGACGTTGAACGATAAAGAGAGACCACTAAACTACCATTGTCTCATGTTTTATGATAACTTGCTAAAATAATGTCGTTTTCTTACAATGCTTAATTGACATTAAAGCATCTGCTGTTGATTATAAGGCATAACAATGTTGCATACCCGTCAAATAAAATCATTTACGTCTAGTTAACTCTTTTGGAAAAGATCATTATATGATAGAGATATAAGGTCTAATTAAAAGATTAAACTTAGGTTACAATCAACTTATAATTTTGAATTGAAAGGTATAAGTTCTAAAATGATGTAAGATCGATGACCCAAAAACTTTTGTGATAAATGGCATCCTAAGACAAAGAGAGACACAACACCCGATGTGTTTGAAGGCCAAAAAGCACCATGAAATTTAGGTGTAACCTCCATATGACCAACTTTTTACTTTCCTTCTTTTGAATAGAAAGAAAGCACATGTTGCCCTTCTTGATTTAAGATATTTTATAAGATGGAGTTTCTAGTGTTAGCACAAAGTGATTATAATTATAAACTTTTTAGTTATTTAATATCAAAGTAATAAGATCTTAATAAATATGTTTGGGGTAGTTGTAAGAAAAGTTGTTTATAAGGATAATTTACTAAGAGCACACATTCAAATTTTTTTCACCGGACTCGAGGCTACCTATTTCTTTATTCAACAGAAAAATTAAGAAAGTTAAAGTTAATCTCAAGTAATACAAAGAGTAGTTTTAAAAATTGGGTTTCATCTTTAAACCCTAAAATCATGACTCGCGATTACTTTTATTTTTGTTCTATTTCTTATCAAAGAAAATGAGTGAAGAAGTTAATCTTGGGTCGTCTAAGAGATAATTATAAAAAAATAGAGATATATTACTAAGAAAACATATTCAAACCAGTTTTCATTACTAAACCTTGATACCATAACTCATAGATTACCAAAATTTATATAATAAATAAATAAAAGTAAACTTAATTTTGTTTTCTAGTGATTGACTAAACAGAAACATGAACCCAAAAGATCAATACATATTATTCTTTCTTGTTGAAATCTAACTCTAGAATCTATCTTGAAATTACAGGAATCATCAATCACAAACCACCAAGAGGCAGATTGGTTGAAGTACTCCACCTTCTGGCATGATCCTGACAGTCAAGATCATCATTGAAATCATCAAAAAAAATAAAAAAAAATAGAAAAAAAAAGGAAACCAAGTAGAAAAGAGACACCATCACTATCATCATCATCATGACCACCCTACATAAAACCCTAGTTAATTGCAGGTTCTTTTTCACCAACACACAGACCCCATTTTTTTTTCTCTTTTATATTTTTCACTTTACCATCTTTCTCTCTCTAGAACACCTTGCATTTGCAGGCCTTAGACACATATACAAACCAGTTTAAACAGAAGCTAACCGTTCAACAAAACCCCATGTTGGTAAAGAGAAAAGAAGCATCCAAAAAGAGGAAAAAGAAGAAAAAAGAACCCTTCTTTTCTGCATGAAAATCATCACCACCATGATTACATTTTATCATCTTATGGGTGTTTTTTTATTTTTATTTTTGAATTATTTGTTTTTTTATGATTAATATTAGTTTGTATACTTCCTCTTCAATTGTTTTTTATATAGAGGACAGAATATGGATAGAATTTGTGAATAATATTAACTAATGGTTTTGTTTTGTAGTTCACTTGGTCCTTTTAGAATACTTTATACTTCTTTGGAGCTCCAATTATTTCCCTTCATTGAACTAGATTTATCATGAGATGTAACCACATACTCATTTCTAAAAAAAACTTGAATTCACATTATTTCGCTTAAGTTAACAATAATTTAACTCTAATTAAGTAAATATATACACATGAATATGTATAAATAAGGGTGATGGGGGCATAATACCCAATCCACTCAGTATTGATCGGGTTAATTGGGGAACACCGCTATAAGTGATGAAGGTGGATCCAGTTAGAACACCATATAAATCATTGGTTACATGTTGGATCTTGTTGTACTAGTGAACCGGATGATGGTTGAACCAAATTACAATATTGTTTATTGATATTTTATTTTTCCCTTCAAAATCTTATTTAATGATTTGTTTATTATTAGCTAGGGGTTCGTATTTATTATTTAAGGCTCCTCGTTTTATTAAAATTATAATTTCACATCTACCGCTATAAATGAACAGAACGAACACGAATTGTTCGTGTTTGTTCATTAAAAAAATAAATATGTTCATGAACAGTTTACGAATAGTTATGGAATGAAATTTGTTATTTTTTTATCATTAAGAAAATTAAGTTGTCATTAAGAAAATAAAATTGCTCATTAACTCTCCACGAACGTAAACAAAAGTAAAAGAACATAAGAAATGTTTATGAACATAAATAATAAAAACGATCATTTATGAACATAAACAAATACAAATGATCACATACTTATTATAAAATAAAATACAAAGTATTTTTCATCACGTACATTATTATGCGTAATACACCAAAGTAAACAACACTAGTTAACATAATTATCCAAAACATAATTATCCAAATACTTGACATAATTAGCAAAATCAAAAAGTTTGTCAAGCTTTAACCGAAACTAAAGTTAAAATGGTTAAATGGCAAATATTAGCGAAGGTGTATAATATAGCTAGTTTTATGTAATAAACTAAGATTATAAACTATATAAAACCTTTATTGTACGAACTCTAACTTAACATAAACGAATAAATTACTAAACGTACGAATATAAATGAACAAACACAACCCGTATATATATCCGTTCACTTAAGTTAACAAGAACAAATTTTTTTATTCATGTTCGTTTATTTATTAAACAAATAAATACAAACGAATTTTTAGTCAAACAGCTCATGAAGTGTTCTCTAAACGTTCAGTTTGTTTGTAAACATATTCACGCCACAAAAATAATTGCATATTGTGTTTGAAGTTATGTATATAGTTTTAATATTAAAATCACTAATAATGTCGTTCAATTCAACTTTTAAAACTCAGCCGGCCAATGAACATGTAACATTATCAGTTCAATATAACCGGTCTAATTATGAAAGTAATGCTTAAAAGTAGGGGTGTGCATAGTCGTTTTGAATCGGTTTTGGCCTAAAACCGAAACCAAAAACCGATATTTCGGTTTTTAGGTTTTTAAAACCGTTCGGTTTCAGTTTTTTTGATTTTTGGTTTTCGGCTTTAACTTCGGTTTCGGTTTGGTTTTTGGTTTTTTTCGATTTTACCATTTGTGCTTCAAATTTTAGATAAAAAATGTTTTAAAGTAATGAATTTAAGCAAAAAACTTTTGTCTTATATTATTTTGTTGATCTCTAAATATAATCTATATATTTTTATAACTAACTTAGTTGACTAAAATTAAATGTGATTTACAAAATATAAGAATAATATAGTTAATAAAATATTGTAATCTATCAATTCGAATAAAAAAAATAAATATTATTCTTGAAACTTAAATATTTAATTTATTTTAGATAACACAAGTTAAATAACTAAATAATAGACTAATAATTTTTATAAGTATATGATTACACCTCTAAATTTACAAGTTTGATTATATGGTTTCGGTTCGGTTTTTTCGGTTTCTGTTACAAGCAAAACCAAAACCGAACCGAAAAATTCGGTTTTTAAAAAATCATCAAACCAAACCGTCGGTTTTCTAACGGTTTTGGTTTTATCGGTTCGGTTACGTCGGTTATTTTGGTTTTTTTCTTACCCCTACTTAAAAGCATTTGAGCTATTGAGATATAAAAGTTTAAGGTCTAACAGAAGTCCACACATAAACACCTTAATAAAATTTTATCAAGTTAGCATATATTTTTAGATACGAATGTATAGATTTAAATTACAATCATTCATTTTACGAATGTTCTCAATTCAACATATTTTTAAGCGTGTGGATATTCCTAATAATGATTCAAAGAATTGAGCTATTGTGAATTTTGCTTCTAGACCTTAAGAAATGTGACGAAACTCGTATTATACGGGTAAATTTTGGAAATTTAAAATTTTAATGGTGTGAAAATATGTTAAATTATTAGTTAAAGTAACTACTATATATGTTTATAAGTGCATAACGTCTATAATTCTCCTATATACATATTTATAGTTGTGCACTTTTCTACTATATATTCCTGTATATATGACCATTAGAGTGAACGTACTTTTTATTATTCGCACAAAATTATTTGCTTTTATGAAAGTTTGTATGAATAGATGCTACAAAATGACTAAATGTCTAAATCCCATATTTTATTTATACTTGCCATAAGCCATATCATTTGAGTTTAATTGTATAATTAAGTCAAAAATTAAGCGCAAGAGGAGGAATTATAAGAAAAACACATTGTTTTGAGAATACCAATAAAACCAATCATATAACTTGTAAATTTTTATCGTCATCCTTTATATATGTGTGTACAGGTATATAGATAAGGGTATGAGTCAAATGAAAACTGTAACATAGTTCACATACACGTTACACATAGGTTACATATACGTAAACTTTTTTAATTCGGCGTAGTGTTACGTATACGTAAGAATCTTCATTCTCGTATTTATGTTTAACATATACTTTACAAGTACATAAATAACTTTTTTAAACAATTAAATGAACAAAAAAGCTGTGAATTATGTTATTGATTTCCTTGATTTTCTTTGGTTTTGCATAACTATTGATTTTCTCAAGAACATTGCCTTTAAGCTCAAACCTATATATATCAAGCCAAACACATAGTGAAAAACTTATAAGTGGAGTGGTTATTATAAGATTATCTTCTTTAGCTACTACAGCTACAGCTAGTAGGTTCGATCAAGTCATGTGCTTTTAAAATAAAATCAGACAAATTTTAGTGTTCAGAGTTGGTTCTGCCCTCGATTAAACGGGTTAAAAATCGACTTAGAATGAGATTTGACTCGGTACGGCTCGAAGTGTAGCCCCAAATATTTGAGTTTCAATTATGGTTAGATATAAAAAGCTGGAATTTGTCATATCGAATAAAGCGAGTGATAGAGAGATAGATGAACGTGCATTATAGCCTTTGCTTTTCAAGTGTAGTTATAAAGCTGAGTTTCATATTAGTTGCCTTTGTTCACTTTAGTTTCAAAGATATATACAGCTTATATACATTAAAAAATAATAATAATACTTATTTTACATTAAGTGTTTATACTATCAACAATTCAAGAGGTTTAATTACAAGAAAACAACAACGGCATTAATTAAGCATCGCACCATTCGAATTGTAACTTTTAAAACTATGTTTGAAAAACCGCTTTATATTTGAAATTTTGAATTAGAAAAATTTAATCCGGGGTGAGTCGAATGGAAATATTGAAATGTGTGTGTCTGTATAAGAAATTAGTTAAAATTATATAATTGTTAATCAAATATCAAGTCAAATCGATTCAAAAATCACAAGTATTCTTTCCAAAATAGAATTCAGAATTTGATCCGGATGTTTACTGAATTTAAAAATTCGAATTTTGTACGGTTTAAATATTGATTTTTTAAAAAGTTGGATTTAAAACACCTCAAGTGGCTTTATATCTTTTATTTAAAAAGATGGCACTCAATAATGGCCCTTTTATAGAAGATTTGGAAACCTTTATAAAAGAAGTGGAAGAAGGGACAATGTACAAGTAAACTAGCTCAAGGTACTACTCCTTCTAGCACACATACTAATTGTGTGTGTATGTGTGTTTTATTGGTTAGATTCGGTCCCATAAAGAAGTTGCAGAGAGAATGGCATCAAGGAATAACACAACATGCATGGCTACATTTTTATCCTTTTATGGTACCCTCTTATTTTTCACTAGGCCCCTTTGCTTTCTAAATGTAGTAACATTCAACCCTCACACTTTATTCCAATACCTCTTTTTGGAAAAGAAACAAGAGCACAATAATAAATTCATTGATAATAGGATGAGAAGTTTTTTGTGTTCATTTATCCAATAAATGGATGAATTATGTTCTATCTTTGCCTCTGTATATATACATGTGTGCGTTTGTTATAACTAACATAAACAAACACAAACAACTATTTTTACAAACATAAACAAAAATATATGTATATGTATAGGGTGAGAAGTTTTTTATGTTCATTTATCCAGTAAATGATGAATTATTTTCTATGTTTATCTATATAACGAACATAAACAAACACAAACAACTATTTTTACGAACATAAACAAAAATATATGTATATATATGGCTGCATGTTTTTGGTTGTTCATTTGTTTGTTGAAGTTAAATGAACAAACATAACATAACCTAATCATTTGTATATGTACAGTTTTGCTAACAACCCTAATTTTAAAACATAACTTTTAAAAAGAATAAAGAACAAGTACTATTTGTCAGTCTCTTTTTGTCGATCATGAATTAATTAGTTCTCAAAGAACTGTTTACACATTTAAAAGGTTTTATTTTCCTGTTTACATTACTTCAATTTAATCTAAAATTCTTTAAGGCATTATGGAAGTAACATCCTGTAAGAAATTACATTACATAATTGTCCATTATTTAATAAAAAGAAAAACAAATCTGATTTAATAGTTATAATTTATTAACCGATAATAATCACACTTTTAACTTTTATTTCGTTGACAATTTTACTCGAATAATCATTATGTGTACACGCTTAAGTTTTAATTGAAAGTGGGCTGTCAAACCAGTTTAAGCTTGGATAAAGATTAGTTTGGGCCTCCATCTAATAGAAAATTATAACATGGTGTCAAATATGAGTTTGGGCCTGGCCTGGTGGGGGTGTGGGCCGTTGGAGATGGGTGGGCCGCATGTGAGAATCTCGGGTATTTGTATAATCATTTTAAGATTAGCATGTATTTAATTGAAATTTTGTAAAAAGGGAATTGTACTATGTGAATTAATAACTTCTCTTCTTATTAAATTAAGAGTAAGTAATGTTTTAATTTACATAATTAATTTATATGAGCCTTATAATTCTTAAATTTATGTAAACTAATAGGTTTGTCGTAATAAATAAGTCTAGTTCAGAAAACAGGTGATATAAAGCTTGTTAAAGTCGAGTGTAACTTACAATTTTCTCTTGAGCATCTTAACGGTACTAGCCCACGAAAGCAACTAGTCGGACTGTCTAGGTTGCCCTTCCTTTTTCCTCCTCCCTTTCCTCATCTCACAAAACTTGTTCGAGGATGATTTTTCACACAAACGTCACCCCTTACTCTCTCCTACGTATCAACTGCATTTTATCCTTTTCTCCACCGCGTGAGCTCAAGAACACCCCAAAACCAAGCCATTGTGGTCACTCTTAGACCTCTTGCTTGTGAGACATTACTTAAATCTCTGTAATTATATACATAAGTACTTGAATAAAGTAATTATTTATGCGTTTTAAGCAACTTTCAACACATTTCCTGTTAAGCTATTTCTTCAGCTTTTTCTCAATCACCCCTCAAAGATATAACACAACCAGAATTTATCTATTAAAAAGTAAACAGGTCAAAATCACCACATCAGTCATTTATCACTTGTTTAAACAAGAAACACAACCAAATAACGTGGGTTTTTCAATAATCAATTTTGAAATTTTGAATGCTTTTGAAGAAATCATGCGATGTAATACAACGGATTTGGAAGTTTGAATGATCTGGTTGCTGTTGCAAAGCCCAACAAATCACTCCATTGGTCTCCTGAGCTTCCATGTACTCTGTAACCTTCATCTTTCAACTCTTGTCTCTTTTCGGATTTGTACAAAGTAGCCGATTTACCTAAATCTGAATCTCCCCTGTTTTATTGGTGAACAGATCAACGTCATGAAACGAGTTCATTGGACAGTGATAATTGGGGACGGGCCAGAAGTGTCGGCACCCACACCAATTGAAAAGGAATCTACGTTGCTAATTCGTGTGGTGTACCACAAGGTAGCCGTAGAACCCTTTTCGACCTGTTTTCCTGACCCAATCCTGGATTTGTAGGCTCGTTCTACAACAAGAAGGGTATCGCTTTGAACCAGTACAAATTAAGTAGGGGTTGATACAGGCTAGGCCACACCAGGTTGACGTGGAAACACTTTTTGTTCAGTTGAATAAAACATCACAATAGTGAGTCTAGTTCTTTAATTAAAAGGAATTAGAAGTTGTATGCCTTAAACAGACTTTAGAGCTTAAATGACTTCAACAGGTTCCCATTTTAGCTAATTTTTTTCGAATCGGTCCGTTTGAGATAAAACATAAGCCAAAGGATAGAAGGAACCCTTTTATAAGTAATTGGCTTTTATTAGAAATAGACTTTGGGCAACTTCAATTTGTTCACAATTCCTTTTTAGCTGAATTTTTTACAACCCAGATCAACTCGTTTGTCGGTATATGGGTCGAAACACCTCTATGAATAAAACTATATAGGATGTTTGACCCATTCCTTTTTTCAGCTATCTTTTTTACTTGACCCATTTGATATAAAGCGAGCCCAAATCAACCAAGGCACAATATACTAGGTCGAAATTGCCACCTCTATGAATAACAACCCGTGTCATTTGTCACTTTTTTCAAGCAAACTATAGAAAACACCCGCACAGATTATAACTATTTTAAAAATTGTTGGGTTTTAGAAATAGATTACCTTAAGATAAGCTTTTCATAGTTGGTGTATCCAGCATATTGGAGATTTTTATCAGTAGATTTTCTTTGAAATTCACTTCGGCCTGTTAATAAGAAGATCTTGAACCCTAGCTGTTGAAGCTCTGTGTATAACCTGAAACTTGCTGGTAAGGCAGGTGCCTCTGCTGAATCTACCCACTCATCAAAAGACTTCTCATTGAAGACCTCTGACCTATTCAGATGAAATCAATCTAGTTAGTGATAAAAAAATATATTATTATGTTAAAGCATTATGTTTACTTGAGGCATTCTGTGTTGTACATATGATTAATGTTAGAAAAGGCAAACTGCACAAAATGGAAAACAGAAGCCGGTTTAGATTTGGTTAACAACTATAGTAACTACATTTTTACCCAGTTTTAGCAACTAATAACCTGTGTACCAGGTAGCGGTTCATTTTTTGTTGATTCTTGATAATTGCTAACATGGCAATTGTTTGTCATTTTAGTGAGTATGTATACGCTACATGGCGTCTAATGTTACATTAATAGTTATTTGTAAAAATACATGTAAAAATCACTCTTTCAAATAGTAAATTAATATTTTTAATAATAATATCACAGAAGCATTTTTTTGGCATATGTGGCATCTAATTTAGCATTAACTAGTGCCAGATCAGCGATTTACTGGTAAAATCATTTCTATCTTGTGCAGTTACCGCTAAATAATAACCAACTTTGTAGCTGTTTACAACATCTTAATCAGGATTTTGCATGAATAACTACTGAAAACATTGTGCCAATAATTCACAGATGGGCTTGAAATTATAACAATGATTCAAAATAAAAAACAACCATTTAAAATTATAACAATAATTCAAATAATACATCATTGATGATCCATTATAACTTATATGTTTCTAGGGATTAATTTGAATTTAACTTATATGGCTTTACAGGCGAAATTCAGTTCATCACATATCTACAGAAAACATGTAAATCACATGTGTTTAAAGTGGCATTCAAATAGGAAGCTTTTTCAGATTTTCCATTTACATATAAGAAAGAACTTCATGACAGCATTCAAGCTCTCACATTAATAACCCTTTCAGAGACATGTCAAAAAAGGGTCAAATACCTTTTGTCCTAGCCATAGTAGTCAAAGGTGTCTTATGCAGGGCACAAAAAAATTGAAAAAATCAGGCTTGAATCTGCAAATAACATGTTTGAATCGGTCTAAACTAGTCTAAAGTCCATACAGCCTGGAAAAACAGTGCCTAAAACATGTCTAGATCAAATAAACTACACGTGGAACACATTTGTGCTTAGCCTGTCAAGAGCGTGCACCTTTAAAGCGCATAGCGACCTGAGTGCGCCTTGAGCCTTTGACTACTATGGTACTAGCTACAATTAAATTTGCATTTCATTTTCTTTTCTTTACTTTTTTCTGAACAGCGAACACACACCTCCTAAAATCCAGCTATTACTCACTTTATGCAATTTAGTGGAGCTAAACACAGGTACACTGGGCCAATATGCCATCAGCATTTCTATTTTCATGATTTCTGTGAAACTAACAAGGCTAATATCCATTTTCATAAATTTTGTGAATTCCAGATCTTGAAGTAACTTCATAGTTCATAAAACCTCAAAATACTACAACGCACAAACAGAAACTTCTTATGTTTATTAATCCGATGCACATCCATCTAATTTTGAGCTTCAAATGCATACATTTCACCCAAATATCAAACCTCAATCCTTCCTAGGGCATAGTACCTCTGCCTAATCCAAATGCCCAAATTTCAGTGCGTAATTCGTAAGTTATTACACTATTACAGAACTCATTATCTAGATCCACCAGTGACCAATCATTACACTAAGAAATCAATCATACATCTCAAAAACGCATTAACCTCACCCGTATTCATGATTCGCGTAGTACGGCAAATTCGATAGCAACGTCTCATCAATATCAAAGATCCAAGCGTCCTTTCCATCACCGGAGACATTCACCGTCTTCGCGTACTGCAATGCGTAATCAGCAATAACCTCCGAATCCGACCGATAGCGATCTCCGTTCATGTACTCCTCAACATACTTCACACACATATTCGGAACAACATACCAGATTCCAGCGTCGTTAGCTTCTATGGAGTACTTCCAGCTTTCACAGAACAAATCGTCGTTGTTACGGTAACGGAGGACGTTAGAGTACAATGATGATCGTTGTTGTTGATGATGATGATGATCTACCGTTGGTAATCGGATTAATCGTTTTGATACGGTGGTGGTGGTGGTAGTGAGTGTGAGGAGGAGGAATACGACGGCGAAATGGCCGGAGTTCATGCCGGAGTGAGGTAAAGTGTGGTGGAGCAATTTATCAGTGAGTGATGACTGATGAGATCTGTTAGCTGTAGGTTTTATGATATCCTTTAAATTACTAATTTTGCAATGTACTAATGATAAATGATGTCATGATAAATGATATTCTTTTGATTTCTAAAAAAAAATTCCAAATTTTTTTTTGAAAACTTTTCAAAAAAATTTTCTCCATTCTCACGTTTTCATCTCCATTTAAATATATTTTCATCTTTTTTTAGTTTATCTCCTTATTTTCGTCTCCTTCTCACAATCCTAAACACCCACGATATTCTCATCATATTTGTATAATTTGATTTTTTAAACAATTAATTGGATTATTAACGAATTACTGGGTCATCCTACCATCTTCAATACTCAAGCATGTAATATTGGAGCACTGTGTTGGCACGTCCACGAATAAGCTAATAGATCAGTTTGTCCCTATTAGTCCAGGACCTAACCTAACTTAACATTTTTTTAATCATAGGTGGGACTTGAAACCAAAACATCTTTTTATTTTATTTAAGTTAACATAATACCGCATCTTAACTAGTTTAGCTAATGATCATTCGTATTTGTATAATTTGATAGTGTTATTATTATTTTTTTGAATGCTGAATCTGGGACTCTGCTTCGAATGATAAGTGTTATTTTAATCGGTTCGCCTATCCGTTTTCCAGCCGGAACCGCATCCATAATCCCGTAAGGAGGAAACTTATTGCTATAAAAACTCATTGACTCAACTCTGAATATTTGTTTTTAGAGTAAGACTTGGACCCAATACCTTATCATATTTACATGTCATAAATATTTCATCTTAACCAGTTAAGCTAAAGTTATTAACTCCTTATTTGTTTAATTTGATCGAAGATATCGTAAGATATTGTAAATGAATTATTTTTAGGAGTATAAGAATAATAATTTTGAAAAGAATTTAATCAAATCATGTATCACAACTGTGGTATACGTTGTGGTAACATTATAATTATCTTTAAAGTTATATTTTTTTATATTACAACTACAAAACAAGATAATTATCCCTAAAAGATTCAGATAAATATAATTATTTGACTCAAATCAAATAAAACAAAGAGTTATCATACTTAAACTCTTCACGAAGTAACCTTACTTCATAGAACATAAGAACTATATAAACCATTTCACCATTATAGGATGACGATTATAACGGTTGGTTAAATATCCATCTTTCGAACATGGCAAAACATTCTTCAGTCTTGTACTCTGGGGTTGTGTGCCCTCAACTCTATAATGTAAATAACTGTTTCAGTTGACAACCTTTACCTAACTAAATATACAAACATTCAAACTCCTTACCTTAATGGTGGTGAACATCATCATATTTTAATAACTCTCTATGCACCTATCAATATAAACATATAACCAAACATAAGTATATTTGCTTGCACTCTGCTGAGAACAACATTAGTATGTACCTTATCCAATAATTTAACCATCAAGTTTTCATCATCGCCATTGATCGATGACTGAGTAGTTTAGGTCTTTAATCCATGTTGAGTGATGGGGAATCAACATATCATGATCAGCACCGAGTTAAATTACAAATTTTCATCAATGGCATTGATGATATATTCTTTGACAAAAAGATCATATCCTAATACATGCCACAAAATAAAGAGGACTTGTAGATTAGAGAGCGGTGGCCTTTGTTGCTGAGGTTTAAATGATATGGTCTGATATCATAAACTATTCTTGTGAAGTTCAAATCATCGTCACACCTTATCCACTCTCTTATGTTCCCCTGTGTTGTTTTAATCAGTATGAGCAATGCTATGTTTAGTTTTATAAACCAGAATTATATAAGAATACCTTTCAAAAATGCAATGCTTCTCAAACACTAGCTTTATCAAACCCGTAGTACATCGGCTTATATCCATATTCCTACATGATCCAAATATATCCTTAAACTCTACTACTATTTTCTTATCATTTGGTTCCATTTTGTTCTTGTAGAATAAAAATGGGTTTAAAAAAGAATTTATGAGGTAGACTTACGTGACAACGAGATGAAGAAAGAGGAAGCTGCTTGTATAACAACTTCTGAGTAGGTAGTTTGATTAGAAAAATAAGCCCACCACAATAAGGTTCCAGAACTTAGGGAGGTTCAATCCCATCTATGCAGTAAAACAAGTTCATCCAAGTTATTCCATTTTAGTTTTTGAAGTAAACTTTATTTTTCATCTTAGATTTATACCACTAAAAGGAATATTCTAACCTATCAATCTTAAAGATTACGTAATGCAACCACTTTTTTGATAGGTTAATATGTCATTTTTGGACAAAAAAGGGTTAAAATCGAACCTAGGCATAAAAAACGTAATTTATTCCAAACTTTTTGTATCATGGTGGAGGGATTGACAAAAAAACGAATATAAGGTAAGTAAAAAACCTCTTGGAACAACTCAAGATTTTGAAGACATCCTACGTTGTTCGGGCTTATATTCTCTAATCGATACTTACCACCATAGGCGTGAAGTAATGACTATAGACTTGATAATGAAGAACATTAGTTGCTAAAAAATAATGATGAATTATGAAATATTTAAAATCATATAAACATAACAATCCTTGTAAATTTCATTTGATAAAAGTCTCATACCATTAGCAAAACGAATTAGGTAATTGGATCCTTCTGGAAAAGTTAAAGGGTTGCCAAGGATATATCCCTAACGCGAAAATGAATCAATTTTGTAACGTTAGAGAAAAATATACTATTCAAGGCTATGGATAACTAAAAGACCTTTAGATTAATGTAAGGCTCATTGTCAGCTTCATTTCCTATACATATGTAGATAAGTTAAGTGTGCACTTGATCATGTCCACCGTGATAATTGTAACAAAACACTAACTAAAGCATGCTTGTTACACCAACATACCATGGAGAAAAATATTACCATCTGATATTAGTTGTGTGAGTATTAGGATTGAGTTTCCAGATAGGAATCTCTTCTTATATAGAGTGGATTCGAAGCAAACTTTCAGTGGCTTTCATACCACTGCAGAATTAATTTCAATTAAACACACAAACTTTTAAAACAAATGAATATGTATCTTTATCATAAAATGTTGCACTGTAACAAGAATAGTGGTCGAACCATGAGATAATTTTTAGAATCATCATAACTTATTTTTCATATCGTTCAAAAATAAAAATCAAACTCATGTTTCTGTTAAAGAAACCCTAGACCCTTTGGTTCCACCACTAATCAAGAACTAAATCTTCATATTCAAATAATTTGTGTTCCTTTCTAATAAATTGTCACAAAGTTGGATGTTGAATGTTGGTCACAAATCATTAAATACTAAATCATTCAATCATATAAATCAGAAACTGATCAAATATTATCAAACAAACCTTTAGTTAGATTATTAGATTTTAGAGTTTAAAATTTTAACAAAAACAGCCCCTAATCTAAAAAGTATAAATGATTATTATTACAATAGATAGAAATCGAAACACAAAACGTTTTGGGCATAGATTGATTGATGTATATTATTATGGTAAGAATGTGAGGGTAGTCCATAAACACAGGCGAGCGACAATGGAGGTGATTGAATGGAAAGCATCCACAATGGCGACATCATCGCTCGCTTTCAACGAAACACCATCATCGCTTCTCTTCAAATCAACCCTAAACTCAACAATAAATCTCGCATTTCTTCCCAATTCACACTTGCAATTTCGAATCAATCGTACCATTCTCGCACAAATTCTGTCTCAATATGTCGTGGCAAACTTACGTCGATGAGCATTTGATGTGCGACATCGATGGTACTGGTCAGCATCTCACCTCCGCTGCTATCTTCGGCACCGATGGCACCGTTTGGGCTAAGAGTTCTTCGTTTCCACAGGTCTGTGTTTGATCAATATGCTTGTCATTGCTTGTTTTAGGGTTTCATTTCGATTAATTGATGCATGTGAGTTAGCGTTGGATCTAGGGTTCAATTGATAACGTATTGTTGTTCATTGTGTACCTTTTGATGTTAATTGTACAGTTATTGCTTATTGATATCATTGTATGTTTTTGTTTTGTATTGTATATTGATTGATAGTATGTGCTGCTTGTTCGATTATTGTCAGCATTAGAGCCCAGGGTCTAGCTGTAAGCAGACTATCTGTCCCCTGGGAATAGAGATAATGTTTGTTTAATCTCACTTTCTTCGGAACCCCGTCAATAGTTTTGCTACAAACAAAGTTTAAAAAACAGAATCGAGTCTCGAGGTGTTTCGGGAAACAAGGCATAAGCCCGAGACTAGATAAAATAAATAAATATAAAAATTATATATCTTATAAAAAAAGAAATAATTTATCTAATCACATACTAGTCTTTAACCTATATAAACATCAACATATTAATTAGCTAACTTGTAAACATTTCAGGGGATGTCAAATTTAATCAATTATCTATTGCAATGTCAAATTAAAGGGGGAATGACTAAGGAATAAGATCTATTAGGGTTCAGTTGATAATGAAATTGTTTTAAGGTGTGAATTTTGATTGATTGTGTCTAAATTGATTCAATTTGTTATAGGAATCTGATCATTGATTATTTGTTATATTACCTTATGAATGCATTCTCGATAAACCTCACAAACCTATTACGTTGTTCATGCCATATCATAATTGTTCATAAGAATTCAAGCATGTTTACTGACGAGAGGAGTGGATTATAATACTTGCTTGCTTTTATTGATATTCTTTTTGTGCAGTTTAAACCTGATGAGATAAATTCTATCATCAAAGAATTCAATGAACCCGGTACTCTTGCACCAACAGGTTTATTTCTTGCTGGTGCAAAGTACATGGTGATCCAAGGCGAGCCTGGAGCTGTTGTTCGTGGAAAGAAGGTAATTTCAACCCGTTAACTTTAAAATAGGATGTTTTGGGTTGTGTTTTATCTTTAATTAGGTCAAATGGTCAAGTTTGAAGAACTTACCTATATATCAAACGGGCCAAACAGGTTGAAGTCATAGTAAAACTAGTTGGTGGATAATTGTTAGCAGATTGAAATGGCCCAATCCGGTTTGACCCAAACCCTTTTATGATGGCAAAATGGATAGGTCTTGTGGTTTGGTAATGTGACAAAGCGGGTTTGTGGCATAACAAGTTTTTTTTTATACAGGTCAAGTCATATTGGGTTAAGCATGAAGACATCTTTGGTCAATGTTAAACTTTCCATAAATGTAAATGTGATTACAAAATTAATATCTATTCATTGAAAAATGTGATTTTTGAATAAAATGAATTAGGCGTTTTTACACATTAAAGATTCACTTTTGACTATTATTAACATGTTTGACCACCCCATTTAATTACTACTGTCTTTTAAAATCAGTTTAAATCTTGTTTCTATTAATCTTTGAAGTGTAACGTCTTTTTTTTAAGACAAACTTACACTACTACTAAACTACACCACTATAAGTATTCTCTATCATGTTCGAACTTGGGTTTACTCCAAAGAGGCTTTGTCTGTTATCATTGAGCTGTAACCCAAATGGTGTTTAATATGTGCTTAAATATTTGCAAATAACTTAGATGGTGTTTGGTTTACCGGCTTTCATTCCCCATACAATTGTTTGGTTAATGGGTTTAGTTTGAGAAATGGGAATCAAACCCACCAAATTAGGCATAGTTTAATTCCCCTAGAGATACAGGTCTAGAAATCACTCTCATCAAAAACCGATCCTACCGTATTATTAAACCCATATCCATAGTCATTCCTAACTGCGAACGCCCGTGGTAAATAATATTTGAATTTACAGGGAGCTGGAGGGATCTGCATCAAGAAAACTGGTCAAGCCATGGTGTTTGGCATTTATGATGAACCCGTGGCTCCAGGACAATGCAACATGGTTGTGGAAAGGCTGGGTGATTATCTCGTGGACCAGGGCATGTGATTCCTGTTTTTTATTGTTATCCGCAGTAATTATGTGTCTATAGTCTTGATACGAGGATAAAAACGGTTTTATTTACTGTTTTATTTGGAGTCATTACATCTGTGTCCTTGTTACATGACCGGTTATGTGTATCGTTTTAACGAACCCCATAAGTTCAATAACTTGTTACTCAAATATGTTCAAAAGTTGGGTGTTGTGTAGTTTGTGACAATCAATGTCACACGAGGGCATATTATGTGAATAAGAGAAATCTCACTGTATTTTTTTTTAAGCTAAATGACCCAATTGTATTTCGTATCTCTGTGTGGATTGAAAACAATATTCTGTAGAAATGAAAGGTGAAGGTGCGTGTATCAGGTCGAACTTGCTTTAGTATCTTTGTGTTCATGTGTTTGTTTGGCTAGTGAAAACATAAATTGAGAGAAATGTTTCCATACAAAGAAACAACTCAAACCTCAAGTTATAACATGTACATTTATGCGTGAAGTTATTTTTTTAATATCTTTTTAACAACAATAATTTGAAAGCAAATTAGATTTTAATAATTCAAACTATTGTCTATTGCCCGATAATAATCCAACTATAAATTTAACCGCTAACACTCTTAACTTTCATTTTTATTACCAATAACAATCACGAAGACGTAATTTTCAAATTTTTACGTTCAATTTATATCTATTTTAATCTTTATTTAGCTTGTATGTTTCTTCATTTCATTTATAATTATTATTCAAAGAAGAGTTCCGAAAAAAAAATACGTTGCCAACAGTCTTCTTCATCGGATCCACAGAGCGGTAAATAGTCAATACTTTGAGCATCGTGGTGAGCCTTTGTAAAGCAATCATGAGAACAGCACCCAATTCATGATATGTGGTGCCTTATTGTTTTCGTGTATAACACCTAACTACGTATGGCAGAATAAGCCTTTTATTATAAAACTATTTTGTTAATATGATGAAAGTATATATTTGGTTTCTGGCATAATCATTTTTCAATGGGTATCATGTTCATCTTATTTTTATACTCAAATCTTATACAATATAATACATAAAAGATTTTCAAGACCAATATGATGTCATAAATATAAAAAGAACCCAATTTGTGTGTGGGGACTGGGGAATATTTTGGTGTTGATTATGCCATTTAAATTACTCAAATCCATCCTTTACAAAGTGATGGGACCTCTAAATTTGATATGTATACTTTCTTTACTTCTTATGTTCTGAATTTCTAATATTTGTGTTATATATTATTCTTCTATACAAGGAATTATAAATTATAAATGCATTAATTTTGAAGTTAGAAAGTAAGTCATTTAACCACTTTATTATGACATGCTAGTAGAATACTGAGATTCTTTAAAGGAGACTTAGGTTCGATCTTCATCCAAGTAAACACATTAGGTGGCCAGCTCACGACGATGATCGGAAACCATACCAAAGTTGTAACAAAACATTATGACAGATTTAGTAGTTCGAACTTTACGCTTTGACTTTGTGAAAACCTCTGAGCCGCATAGCCCTCTTGTAGATTTATGGGATGGAGGTGTCAAAGGCTAATTAATAAGCAGAATAATACTAATCTTAGAAGGTAACTCAGTTGGTCTTATAAGTAAAATGTGAATTCATTTTTTTTGTGTGTTGTTGTGCTGCTTTTTATTGGTCTGGTTTTGGTTTCAAACACCTAATAATATTGATAACTTATTAACTAATATAGGTTAGATAAGTTATGTAAATGGTATGCATTTCTATATTGTAAATATGTAATCAGATATAAAACTTAAGTTCACACGAACGGTACACCACCACCAGTGATTACCAACATTGAAAAAGTTTATATTAAAAAAATAAAATAAAATAAAAATTGAACAAAAAATATGCGTAAAACGTTAAACCAAATAGGCAGAACTTAAAATGTCTAGAACAACAAGTAAGTCAATCTAAAACCAGCACATAACAAAAGGATCATTAAACGAATAAAAAATAAGGTTAAAACATTGAATCACACATTCACGTTGCGTTGAATTAACTCGTAAAGTTTAAACCAAAATGTAAAACAAAAAAATTATATAATATAAAAATATAAAGGGCAAAGTTAAAAGTAAAAATTATTATGGAAAAATTGTGAAAAAGTAAAAGTATTGAATTATAACTAAAAAACTTAAGGAGTAAAGAAAAGACAAAAATTGATACAACCACTTTAGCATATTGTACAACCCATTAACCATTATAAAGTTTTTAATTAGTAACTAGTTATTTATTCTCGCGTGTTAGTAGCGGGATCGCGCTAATATTGCAACTATCAAAACACAGGCGAAAATACGTGACAACAGCTATCACTCTCATGTAAAACCGTAAAGCATGTCATGTCATGAAAGCTACTATCACGTAATGTTGTTGGCTCATATTGAGTTTGGTTTCGTCATAGTCGTCATGTTTTAACCGTATTTTCTTAATTATGTGAGTTAGAAAAGGAAAATAAATAAAACTCATGAGATTAAGACTCTAAAAGATACATAAAAAATATAAAAAAATAAAATATAAATCAAACTATAGTTCAATGTGAACGGTTGGCTTTTACCCTTTAGATAAACGATTAATTTTGATATATATTTCATTCATAAGTTGAAATGAAACACAAAAAATTTACTAAAAATTTATTTACAAATTTGAAATATAGAAAATAGATAGAGAATGAAATTTAATATTTCTTTTACCAAAATCATCCTTCACTTTTATAATTATCATCTTCTTTCTCCATCTCTTTTTCCATAGATCTGAAGGAAGCCAGTAGTTATAGAGCTTTCATCGGTCACCACCAAGACTAGTCTCAGGTATTTAGACCACCACTCTTCTTAGATATGAGCATATTTCATCTTCTCCAACTCCCCACTACCACAACTCTTGAGTGGTCCGGTTGGTTTACATACGAACCCTAAAACAATCAAAAGGTGAAATACGAGCCACAAGAATCACCAATAGAGAGGTGTATGGCTCATTACTGAAGATCGTGAGTTGATGTTATTGCTTAGGTTTAATATTTACCGGAAAAACCTGTAGCAATTGAGAAGATGAATACAGAGAGATGTACATGTGTAAAACCTGATCAAAGTTACCAAAATACCCCTGGCAGGTTACTGTAGCCACCAACCAAAAGTTTTAATATATATTATAACTAGGTTAGTATCCCGTGTATTACACGGGTTGAATTAATAAAATAATAAATAATTAGTAATAAAAATTTATGAATTATAAAACCATGTTTGAAGATAAAATATGACTATAATTGCATATGAATAGTTATTTCAAGTAAATAAACAATAGATAGGTTATATATATATATATATATATATATATATAGATAGATAGATAGATAGTCTTGAAACTCATTTATTAAACGAATTATAGTTAGTAATGAACACGAAAAGTTACAATACGATTTTCTTTAAATTTTTTGTTGTAAGATTTTCTTATACAACTTTATTGTTTATAAAAATCTTGTTTATTAAACTTAAGTTTCTAATTATTCTGGATGTTTTAACAAAACTACTTTTAGAAAGTTCTATATTTTTTATAATTATTTGAAAAAAATAATTGATTTATAATATTTTGTTTCAAAAGGTTCAATGTTTTAGATAATATATGGATTTTAGTTTTCTTAAAAATCTATTTTTAAAAACATAGTTTGATTTTAAAAAAATGTAGATGATAGAGAAAAATATATTAATTAACCAAATTAATTTTTATGAAGAGAGAAAAAAATATTTGAGTGTTTAAATTACTTTAATACCCTTTTGGAGGGAAAATAAAGTGATGATGTTTAAAAAAATGAAAAGTATTAAAAAGATGGTTTAGAAAGATGATAAGTGGCAAAAAAACTTTCTTTTATTGATATTTACAGATGATTATAATTGCATATGAATAACTATTTCAAGTAAATAAACAATAGATAAGTTATAGACATATAGATATATAGATAAATAGATAGTTTAGAAACTCATTTATTAACGGATTATAGTTAGTAATAATCATGAAAAAGTTACATATTACATTTTAATATAAGATATATATATAAAATTATATATACATACTTGTTCAAGAGATAAAACAAGTATACTATTTTTAAATCTCTTATCTAAATAGTTTTATTTTTAAATATTTGTTGTAAGTTTTTCTTATACAACTTTATTATTTATAAAAATCTTGTTTGTTAAACTTAAGTTTTTAATTATTCTGGATGTTTTAATAAAACTACTTTTAGAAATGTCCATATTTTTATAATTATTTTTAAAAGATGAATAGTTCAAAATAGTTTGTTTTAAAAAGTTCAATGTTTTAGATAATATATGAATTTTAATTTTCTTAAAAAAGTTATTTTTAAAAACATAGTTTGATTTTAAAAAAATGTAGATGAGAGAGAAAAATGTATTAATTAACCAAATTAATTTTTATGAAGAGAGATAAATTATTTGATTGTTTAAATTATTTTAATATTTTTTTGGAGGGAAAATAGAGTAAGGATATTTAAAAAAAATGACAAGTGTCCAAAAGTTAGTTTAAGAAGATGACAAGGGACAAAAGAAATATTCTTTTATTTATATCTATAAATTATAATTATAATATAATTAATTAAATAATTAAAATTTTAAAATAAAATAAATTGTTAGGTGGAAAAATAAATAAAAAAGTTTACTGTAATAATACACGTGTCAAAAAATATAAATAAAAATCGAAACACAAAACGTTTTGGGCATAGATTGATTGATGTATATTATTATGGTAAGAATGTGAGGGTAGTCCATAAACACAGGCGAGCGACAATGGAGGTGATTGAATGGAAAGCATCCACAATGGCGACATCATCGCTCGCTTTCAACGAAACACCATCATCGCTTCTCTTCAAATCAACCCTAAACTCAACAATAAATCTCGCATTTCTTCCCAATTCACACTTGCAATTTCGAATCAATCGTACCATTCTCGCACAAATTCTGTCTCAATATGTCGTGGCAAACTTACGTCGATGAGCATTTGATGTGCGACATCGATGGTACTGGTCAGCATCTCACCTCCGCTGCTATCTTCGGCACCGATGGTACCGTTTGGGCTAAGAGTTCTTCGTTTCCACAGGTCTGTGTTTGATCAATATGCTTGTCATTGCTTGTTTTAGGGTTTCATTTCGATTAATTTATGTGTTAGTGTTGGAATTAGGGTTCGGTTGATAGCTATATTGTTGTTCATCGGGTGTTTCTTGCTGTCAATTGTATAGTGATGGCTTATTAGTGGTTGCATATTGTTAGATCCTTTTATGTTTCTGTTTTCTATTGTATATTATTGCTGGGTGTGCTCCTTGTGGTTTAATGTATGTTGCTTTACGTGTAGAGCATTTTGTTCTCTTGATGTATTCCTATTGTGTGCATTGGAGTCGGGGTCTCGCGTAAACTATTTTTTGTCCTGTTGGATGGAGATAAAGTAGTGTGTTATGCATGAGATATACGGAATGGTTATTGACTTACGGTTATCGTAAGTGATCTGCTATAATATAGATATTTGCTTTTGAGTTGGTGTTAAAGTTAGTGTTCAATTGATAAAGAAATTATTCTAAGATGTGGATTTCATTAATTATGTCTATTATTGAGTATTGATTCGGTTTGTTAGAGGTATCTTGTCATCCGTACTTTGTTATATTACCATAAAATGCATTCTTGAATGATAAACATTATAAACATGATAAAATGGATCATGCCATATCATAATTGTTCAAAAGAATTCTAGCATGTTTCCAAATGAGAGGAGCGATTATAATGCTTGCTTGTTTTCATGGATATTCTTTTTGTGCAGTTTAAACCTGATGAGATAAATTCTATCATCAAAGAATTCAATGAACCCGGTACTCTTGCACCAACAGGTTTATTCCTTGCTGGTGCAAAGTATATGGTGATTCAAGGTGAGCCTGGAGCAGTTGTTCGCGGAAAGAAGGTAATTTTAACCCATTAACTTTGAAATAGGATGGTTTGGGTCGGTTACATCTTTAACTGGTCAAATGGGTCAAGTTTGAAGAATTTACCTAGATATTAAACGGGGCCATACAGGTTGAAGTAGTTCGACAAGGCCCAATCCGGATTGACCAAAACCCTTTTGTGATGGCAAAATGGACCGGTCTTGTGGTTTGGTACTGTGACAAACTAGGATTGTGCCATAACAATTTTTTTTACTGGTCAAATCATAGTGGGTTAAGCTGGAAGACATTTTTGGTCAATGTTCTTAAACTTTCCATACATGTAAATGCGATTACAAAATATATAATCATTGAAAATATATAAATTCTTGAATAAAATGAATCAGACGTTTTTACACATTAAAGATACAGTTTACTGTTATTAACATGTTTGACCACAGTCTATTACTACGGTCTTTCAAAACCAGTTTAAATCTTGTTTCTAATAATCTTTGAAGTGATGTACGCAAGACATGTAAATATGAAAAGGTTTTGGGTTCAAGCTACACACTGAGCAAAAATGCTTAGAGTTGAGTCAAAAGGTTTTTCCAGTTGTGGATTTCATCCTGAGGAGAGTTTGAGGTGTGGTCCCGGTTGGGAAACGGATAGGTGGGTCCGATTAAGATAAAACTTATCCACCAAAGCGGGTCGTACATTTAGCGTTAAAGAAAAATAATATTTATCTTTGAAGTGTAATGTTTTTTTAAGGGGTATGTTATTGATACACCCAATTTATTTTATCATCTCTATATTTTTCTATACATACATATAAATACATGGAAAAAGATAGAGACAATAGGGTGTCTTAATAACATAAATGAGTGTTTGTATAACTCAATCCTTTTTTAACACACCTACACTACTCCTAAACTACATCACTATATATTCTCAATTCTTTACTCTATAAAAGCTTTGTCTGTTACCACTTAGCTGTTACCCAAATGGTATTTAACATGTGCTTAAATATGGGCAAATAACTTAGATGGTGTTTGGTTTATGGTCAAGACTGGCTTTCATTCCCCATACAACTGTTTGGTTAATGGGTTTAGGTATGAAATAGGAATCAAACCCACCAAATTATGCATAGTTTAATTCCCCTACAGAAACAGGTCTAGAAATCACTCTCATCCCAAACCCATCCTACCGTATTATTAAACCCATATCCATAGTCATTCCTAACTGCGAACGCTCATAGTAAATAATATTTAAATTTATAGGGTGCTGGAGGAATCTGCATCAAAAAAACTGGTCAAGCTATGGTGTTTGGCATTTATGATGAACCCGTGGCTCCAGGACAATGCAACATGGTTGTTGAAAGGCTGGGTGATTATCTCGTGGACCAGGGCATGTGATTCCAGTTTTTATTGTTATTCGCAGTACTTATGTGTCTATAGTCTTGAATACAAGGATAAAAACGGTCTTATTTACTGTTATTCGCAGTAGTTATGATATCAGCGTCCTTGTTATATGACCGGTTATCTGTACGTTTTAACGAACCCATAAGTTCAATAACTTGTTACTCAAATATGTTTAAAAGTTGGGTGTTATGTAGTTTGTGACAATCAATGTCACAAGATGGCATATTATGTGAATAAGAGAAATCTCACTGTATTTATTTTTTTTTATGCTATTTGATCCAATTGTGTATCAGGTCGAATTTGCTTTAATATCTTTGTGTTCGTGTGTTTGTTTGGCTAGTGAAAACAGAAATAAGAAAAATGTTTCCATACAAATAAACAATCATACCTCAAGTTAATACAGACATTAACACACCATGTTATTTTTTTAAATTTGTTCTAACAATGTTTTGATTTACTAAAGAAGTTGGCATAATACATTTATGAAAAAATCACAAGAACAATTATTTTTTAGGTATGTTATATGATAGGGTATGTTTCTCATAAAATTTCACCTATATAATAATGCATTAAGTAAAAGTATTTCATATATCGATCTTATGTTATTGATTTCATTATAGATGTTTTGAAATATATAGACGACATAAGACTAGTTTTTATACCTTTTTATTTGTATATGACATTTCTTTGATTAGTGTTTCTTTTATTTATAAGTTTTCTAATAATTCATAAATATAAGATGAATAAGTGACAATTCTCATGTATTTTATGTAAATAAAGACAAATTTGTTCATGCATTTATGTTTTTTTTTACATCGACTTTTTACTCGTAATACAATCTAAACTTGTAATTACAAGGACATGAACTCGTACAGTTGGACGACAATCACGAATGTCATTATGCTACCAGACTATGAGTGTTTATGTATATGTGTAAATCTATAATTTAATGTCACATTTTATAAACTAGTATGTATACCCGCGCGTTGCAGCGGTGTTAAGTTCAGCTGATTAAAGTATTAAACATGAGGCAAAGTTGTATGAAACTAATACATTTACTCATATCTACTAAATATAACACCATCTATTGCGATCTAATTAGAATGATCCAAAAATACATTTGATAACTTTTATGTTCTCATATTTTTACATTTACAGACAAATATTTCTTTCAAAAGTGGAAAGTTAATATGCTTTTTTAATGGTTGATATCCTTTTCAAGTGCTTCACTTACGACTGAAACAACTAAAGCATACTAGTATTTGTCAAAAACATTAGAAAATAATTCATGAGAGTTAGAATTTATTGTCAGAGCTTTTGGTGTTTCACCCACTTGATACTCCTTCACCTCAAAATGGTAAATTAAAACCTACATGCTCCCAATGGAGACAGTAGAAAAGAGCAGAACATGTACCTATATCAGAAACACTTTAAACTTTTCCAATGAAATATAATAAAGGAATGAAACCTTTTAATGTGATGCCTATAATGAGGTACATACGCATGTAAAAGAAGTGTAAATATGAGCAAACACTTAGAAGCCGATTGATGTCACTATTAACATATTTATTTTCTTGTATAGCAGTTTGATTGCAGTGTCGGGGATGACGTTCATGAATGAGCATTCATTATCATGTGTGTAATTGCTAAAACGATAACATGAACTTAGCATAATAAAGCTTTCGAACTTAAGCTTTTAAAGTATGTTAGACTATTTAGGTTGATTCTACCTTGAATTGCATCATTCTATCATATTAGCAAATATAAGATATATAATAAAAGAGGTTAAAGCAAATCTCTGTTGATGAATACGTAAGTCTTAGAGGCGTGTTAGACCAAGGTAGAAGCCTAACGACGTGCTTGGAGCATTGTTTGCTTGGGCATTAACGTCTAATGCCTTAGCTTTTCACATTTGTGAGGTAGGCTCTTTTGAAAGGAAATGAAACGACACTACATGCATCATTAAATAATGAAGGCACACAACATTTGTTTGGACGCCGGTCAACTTAACCAAGGTAAAGTGTGGCAGTAAAGCATCAAAAGTACATAAAAATAACTTAGCAACATGACGACATGTTGTGTACATGTCTTCGGCACAAGATAGTTAATAACCTACTTTAAGCCACTTATTACTTGTTTAACTCATTTGATATGTTTTTTTTCAGTCGATTGTAAGTGGGTCATAAAAGTTTTCTCCATTGTTTAAAAGAATTAACAAATTAATGCTAAGGTAAATTAACTACAACTATTAGACAAAAAACTTTTAAAAAAATATAATTGTTTATAGATTACAAGTATAACGTTATACCAGTCAAATTGATTATTAACCTCATTTCCATATGTATTTGGTGGGATTTATAAAGTATATTATAGCGGTGTAGGAAAACACACAAGGTTTATGTGCATCATTTTTCTGCACCATGGTATGAGCCATACATTCATAAGTAGCTCAAGAACAAGCAACTAATATTGTTTATCTTGCAATATCATAACGTAAAATCAAATGTCATAATAGGGAAAATAATAATATGCATTCATTTGTGAAAATCTATATCTTTATTCGTCTTAACAAACCTCACCAAAATTATAATGACAAACACCCCATGCACCTTAACAAACCTCACCAAAACGATAATGGCAAACACCCCACCATGATATTATTGGGTTATGATATCTTATAAGTATAAGTGTATCTTCATGGAGCAGGTATGTCTTTTTCAGGTCATATCCTTTGATATGCAACTTGTACCCCCAAACAATGCTTCGATGGATCGGTATAAAAATGATACTTTGAACAAATAATAATAAAAAATAACACATTATAAATGCACATAAAAACATCAAGCCTTTATATAGTTTAAGAAAAAAGAAAAATATACATTTGAAGATACATTACCTTTAGTTGGGGTGGCTAGTAGCAAGTATATCAAGTTTCATCTGCAACAAAATGAAACTGGAGATACATTTGCATAAATGAAAGACACTTGAAATAATATCATAGTACATTACCATTAGCTTCCTTGTGATCTATCATGTAGGTAAATGACCTAAACACTATAATCATCTTCAATCTTCATTTTCTACTTTTTTTTGTAAAAATAAACTCATACAGCTGAAAAGCATATTCATAAATTTGAAAATTTTAATCAAAACCAATACCAAAAACCTATTTAAAACCATCTCCTAATTAGAAATCAAAATCCTATCATAATCTTGAAATGCAACCTTTTGTTTTAATTACCACTTGAGAGCCTTCTAATGTCAGAACATTGTCGCCAGATGAACCTTGGGGGGCATCTTAACCTGAAAAATAAGATAACTAAGATTAGATGTTCATGAAAATTTGAATATTATTCAACCAAATTGTTTTTAGTTTGACCCGTTTCAGATAAGACAACTCAAATCTATAGAACTGCTTAAATGCTAGGACTGGGGAGTGTATTGAAATTACCATATCTTTCTCCCAACAACATTAATCCATCTGTGTGATGTTACAATCAATGTTTATGAAATAAAAGTAGAAATTTATGACATCAACATGTTGTAATTGTTATGTACTTACAAACGGGTCAATGTGTGAAGTCTTATTTGCATGGGTCATATGGGTTGGAAAACGCACAAGGCATTTTCATTCATGCATTACCTACTAAATTATTGTATACAAATTTTAAATTTATGATTGTATTAATATATAATTTATTATCATACTCAACCCAAGGTAAAATATAAAAATAAACAATTTCAAACCGCT
The DNA here is from genome assembly GCA_025506515.1 of Flaveria trinervia. Taxonomy (NCBI): domain Eukaryota; kingdom Viridiplantae; phylum Streptophyta; class Magnoliopsida; order Asterales; family Asteraceae; genus Flaveria; species Flaveria trinervia. The sequence continues at coordinate 1,333,431 of CM046453.1, forward strand.
TATTTAATAAATACCTTATCATTTCTGGTTATCACACAAGAAAGGAAAAGCCTGCACCATGCTTTCCAACCAAGATGAATCTTCCCACGTTAGTTAATGGCATTAACATTTGGGCTTGAACATGAAACATATATTGATACCAAGTGCTCTCACGACATTTCGATTTATCTAAGCAGTTACCATAAATTACAAATAAGGTAAAGTTATAAAGCGTATAAGGTATATCGCATTAAATATTAATTAAGTATATAGATAAGAACAATGCATCGAGATAGTCAGATAGATTGGTCAACTAAAAAATTGATACTCACTTACAGAAGACCTCGCTATGGTAAATCTATCAATACAATGGTAAATCTTTCAAAACATATATTTCACAAACAACATGCTTCTCGTAAAAAAAACACACACAAATAACACCCTCTTTACAAAGAAATAGACCTTTCAACATACAGCTCCAACTGTTGCTTCAATGTTAAATCCATCTCTGACTATCAAATTGAAAACAAAATAAACATTAGAAACATTGGACCTAATTAAAAGAAAACAACTAAATACGTACAAGATCTTCGACTTTCTTACGATCTTTCAGTTATAGGGCTTGTAATTAATTCATAAAATATTTGATTCTTAAACAGATTCCAAACACTTTGATCATAAACAAACATTGCTCCACTTATGATTCAAAACAACAATAATAAAGACTAGAGATTCAAATCACCAGACCACCACAACTGAACCTCATAAATCAACAAACATACCCATTGACAAATTTAGTATAATCACAAGAGGATTACCAGGATCATGAGACAAAGTAGGGCGTGATTTCTTAGAAATCAAAAGATCAATTGCAGATTCCTAACAACAAATACCAATTAGTTAATATCAGCAAGTGAATAGTCTTTGACTCAAAGTATATTTAACTAATTAAAGGTATATTGAATCAATAAATTTTATTTATAAATCAAAATAATTGTAAATGACAATGAGTGGAAGTGTAAGTACCATGGAGAAATGTCTCAAGAGCTTCATCTTGGCAAGAACCTCAAAAATCAATACTCTAAATCAGACCAAACATCCGAATTTGAAATAATGTATGTTCTTTGATCATCTAAAAATCCAAAATCTTAATGGAGAGATAGAAAAAACAATCGAACATTGAGCAATCATATCTAATGGAACACAATATGAATATATCACTAAACCTAATAAAACTAACACTGAAAAAGCCGCTATTGTAACACTTCGTGTATAATATTGTATAATATATGATCACCACCACATGTTTTTCAGTCATACATCCCATAAGATGGTAAGTTCATTATAGTTGTAGATTACATAAGCCTTTAGATAGATTATCTAAACAAATTCAGTAGTACAAGTAAATAGCCTAACAAAAAAATGAGTAACATATGATTGAGAGTCACATCAAAAAGCTGAAGAACCCTAACAATTTATTACCTTAGCGATTCATTTACAGTTTTGATACTTCATCAACTAACGCCACCAACCGTAATCACAACTCCAAATATGGTCCCGATTCGATTTCCAGAAATCAACCTCCATTTGTATCAAATTCAACTCCCCTGAACATAAAACTACACTAAATTAAATATCAAATCAACTACAATTTTAATTTGACAAGAAAGTGGTATTAGAAAATTAAATGAAATTGGTGAAGAAATAGATGAGTGACTACCGTTTGTTATTGAAGTAAATCAAAACTCCAACCATCAAATAAGAAGAGGTATCAGGTGGTGTTGATATTGATTTTGTTCAATCCATGGTGTAGTGTTCTTCTTCACAACCGATGTTCTTCAATCGTTGGTTTATATGGATGGTGTAGTCATGCAATCGAAGGCGTTGATTATCTTTTTTCTGCTTATCCATTCAATCGAAACAAAATAAACAATTTTGAGGATTCAGTGATATATAAAGCAACTATGGAGGCCGCCGATGACGTGAGTCGAGAATACCGGAGGAGGGCTATTTGGACCCGTGAGGAGGTAAAGGCGACGTGAGTCGAAAATACGGAGCTAATAACTTTCGATGCGACATTGAAAAGTCGATTGAAGAGAGTGGGGATGGAATAAATTTATACATTTACTATTTTACCATTGAAACGTCTTACAAGACTATTTAATTTTACAATTACTTGTACATACCGCTTTAAAATTTGTAAGTGTAATAAAATTACATTTCTCTTTAAAGTTATGCATTATATAGTAGTATAGATAAATTAAAACTTTTTCCTAAACATTTTTTCTCTAACACCCCCTCCTCATGAAGCATAGTGGTGAGCATTTGTAAAGCAATGATGAGGACAGCATCCAATTCATCATATGTGGTGGCATTTTTTTTAATCATGTTGAGTACAACACCTATGTATGGGCAGAATAAGCCTTTTATTATAAAACTATTTTGTAATATAATATAAGTATATATTCTGGTTTCTGTCGTGATTAGATTTTATTGTGAATCAGGTTCATCTTAATTTTATACTAAAATCTTATTCATTTAAATTGATAAAAGATCAAAATTCAATACCAATATATTATGTCATAAATATAAAAGAACCCAATTTTGTGTGGGGAATATTTTAGTGTTGATTATGCCATTCAAATTACTCAAATCCATCCTTTACAAAGTGATGGGACCTCAAATCCCAATTCTTGTTTTATAGAAAGAGAAATGGTCAATTTCAACCAACAAAAAGATGTATTATCATCATTATTATTACTTTATAAAAAATACTGGTGCATGCAACACCATTCTACATTTTGCATACAATATTGTTTCTAACAAGTTGAAACTGTAATTTTTAGATCTCAAACTAACAATTTTACCAGTTGTTCTAAGATTGTTTCCTATCTTTCGAGAGCGATTTTTGGTGCTTTTAAAACTGACCAAGTTTTTGACATACATAATGTAAATTCCTGGTAGTTCTTGACTGATTGCTATTAATATTGAACTTTCTTTTATGAATGATCTTTCTTTATCTTCATAGTGGAATTATTTTTTATTTTTTATTTTTGTTTTTAAGTAACCCCGCATTTGTCTGACTTACCCGAATCAAGTCAAAGCGATCAAGCAAGCTCAAGGCCCATTTTCTTATAAGAGTTCTCTCTCTCTCTCTCTAGGAATCATAACCTAGTATCGTATCCCACAAAGGGAATCCACTTCTAACATGACCTTCTGATGAGAATCCTTCAAACTCTCTTTTTCAAGTAAAGAATGTGTAAATCGAGGCTGTTGAATCTGCTACAGATGTCATCATAGAAGAAGAATAGCGTCAAGTACGCATGTTACAATTTTTACTGCCCAATAACCAATTTGGTCCTAAGGTAAGGAATAACCAGTTACACCAAAAGATACAGTCAATACAGCCAGAACCACCTACTTCATAAAATGATTAAAATAGCATAAAAGTAACATAAACTACAATCACTTAATCTATTTGTACATAACCTTATGTTTATTTTGACCTTCTAGTAAAAAGGAATCTGGAGTGGAACAACTGGTTTTAAGAGCATTCATAATCCATTTGTTAAATTTATGTGAGTGTATTTTTTATATTATATGGTATGATCATAAGTGATTGTAAGTGAATAATATAATAAATTTACTGTTCGATATGTATTTTTGAGAAAATAATGTTCAAAACCCTATAATTGTTTTAATATATTTTAAATGATTGTGAGTAAAGGAGAGAGGGAAAAGTAACGATAAATTTGAAAAGAATACCAAAAGTAGTAATTTTTAGTTTAATTATATAAAAAAATAAAGAATGTATTGTAAATGCTCTAACTTCGTATGTTGCACCTCAAAGGATTTGTTTGGATTGAAGAAGCAATGTTATTGTTCATTGCTTTCCAAGAACAAATTTGATGTATACTTTCTTTACTTCTTTGTGTTCTGAATTTCTAATATTTTTATACTCTATTTAATATATTATATACAAGGAAATATAGAACTGTAAATTTAAAGTTAGAGGGTAACTCATTTTACCTAATGTGACAAGCTAGTAGGACATTGTGATTCTTTAAAGGAGATCTAAATTTGATCTTTATCCAAATAAAGACATTATGTTGCTAGCCTATGGCGAGGATCGGAAACCCAGACGGTGTAACATGATGTTGTGGCAAAGATAGTGGTTTGAACCCTACACCTTGACTTTGGGCTACTTGTGAGTCGCATTCCCTCGTGTGAATTTCTAAGATCGGGGTGCCAATGTCCTGTTAATAACCACAATAGTATTCATTTTCGAAGGTACGTAACCCATTATACTTATACTTAAAAACAAAAGTAAGTGTTGTTTTTTCTTCTTATTTTTAATTGTGTATATATAAAAAGGTTGAAGCAAAAAGAAACAACATTTGGGCTCACCGACTTTGCTCGGGTTCAAGCCTTGGCAATTGCTTTTTTTTGGACGTTTATCTCCTTATAACTATTAACATTTAACATTCATCTTAATTTTAATCTACATTTTACTACGTAGAACAAACATCTAATATAATTTTATGGAACCTATTATAATATATTTGGGAACAAGTTACGTCAAATATAATACGTTTTCATTCGACGGTATACATTCGAGTTATTCTACATTTCGACATAAACTTAGTCTGGAAACAAGTTAGAGGGATTGTAGTCTATTCTTTATCACGTTACATACGATGCCATCGCACGTGGTTATATCTACGTGCGTTTAGAGTTGGTGTACACCTCATGTGAGGGGCATTTATGTACTTTTGCACCTCAAACGCCCCTCACAAAAAAACATAAATATACATTTTTCAGTCGTCCTGAACATTCAAACATTATTCAACTGATTTCAATATTTAAAGTTAATGTTCACTTAACACGTAAAACAAACGGGGTAACGTAAATGAATGAAAATAATAAAATTTTAAAATGCCAGTAACACAAGAGAAATAAAAAGTTTTAGATGAAAATAATAAAATGAACCAAACCTATAAAAAGTTATAATTATATATATACTAATTATTAATTTTCTTATGCATATTAAGTTGTACACTATGCATAATTGGTTGTACGGGATTTTTTGGGGCGGTTTTTGGGCTTTTTTAGGGTGGTTTTGGGGGCATTTTTTGTGGCCGTTTTGGGAGCATTTTTTGGGGCGGTTTTGGGAGTGGGGCGGTTTTGTGGTATACTTTTTTGGGTGCGTTTTTATTATTATTTGATTGGGTTTGGGGTGTATTTGGTATTTTTTGCGGTTGAGTTTGGTATTTCATAGGGCGGTTTTGGTATTTTTATTGGTATGAACAAAAACGATAAAATTCCCACCGCGTAGCGTGTGGGAAAACCTAAGACTTTTTTGTTTGGGTTTTATTTTTTTCTTTTATTATTTTTTTTAATATGAGTTTTTTTAATACTGGTGGGCACTAACGATAATATGTTACTAGTGTTACTTGGTATGATTTTACGCCGCTAACATTAGTTAACTCTATGTTTAATTAAAAGATGTTTGTAGGGACATTTGTGACGATTTACAACGAGGACAATAGAACAATTCCTACAATCACACCTCACATTGTCGTTATTTCTACCCTATATTTATCCCCATTTCATCTTCCCCACGATTATCGATCTTCAAACCGTTTATTTCCACACAAAATCGCACAAATCGGACCAAATTCACCGATAATCGGAGCACGATGTCGTGGCAAGCGTACGTTGATGACCACTTGATGTGCGAAATCGAAGGAAACCACCTCACTGCCGCCGCGATCATCGGTCACGATGGCAGCATTTGGGCCCAATCAGCCACTTTTCCTCAGGTATAAATAACACTCTCTAAGTGGTGTTTCTTTGTTAAGTTTGTTTGATTGTGATTTTGATTCGGATCTGAGTTGAATCGATGCTGTTGATAAGTGGTTGAGATTTTAGGGTGAGTTCTTGATGATGTTTGTAGTTGATTTGATTTGTTGTGGATCGAGATGATGTGTTGTTGATGTTAGGGTTTAACGAGGATGAGTGTTTGTTTGATTTGAGCTAATCTGTAGAATTGGTGTCCTGACCTAAAAGTTTTTATGAAAGGATGTGAAGTTTCTGAAGGAGAAATTAGTGGATGGTTAGTTTTCACTTTAATTGGAGAAAAGCTTATTTGGATCAAAATTAGAATATTTAGATGTTTAGATCAGTTGATTTGAGAAGTTGGTTAGTTTGTGTATAGTTTGAGCTAAAATTTAAGTAGTGATTGATCCTTATTGGTTGTTGGGAAGCTCTTTTTAGTAAATTTGGTTCTATGGAGAAATATGTCATTTCACTTTTATGGTTCTATGGAGTGTGTAATTGTGAACATTCATGGAGAAATATGTCATTTCAAATCAAGTTTAAGTTATGGGAAAATCACTAAAATACACATGCTGACCAAGTTTTAGGCTATAATAAACATTGTCGTTAACCTCATTCAGAAATTAACATTCTCAAATGAAACCAATCAAAAAGGCCACATAAGTTAACCTGGCTAACATAGAGCTGACTCAAAAAGGAGGAAGCACATGGGCCACAAAACAATCAATCTGAAAACACATTTAATCTAGCTCTCTTAAATTAAGCTAGCTTCTTTCTACCCTGGCTAAAATTTAGCCGGCATTTTAACCGGTGTGTAGACGTGTTTGTTTTGATTGGTTTGTTTTGTGTGCCAGCTAAATTTTAGGCCTGGTTACGTGGCTTATTTTGATTGGTTGTTTTATGGACCCACGTGTTTCTTTTCTTTTTATTTTCCATGCCGCTTCAAGGTAGCCTTCTTATCTGACTTGGGGTATGTCCTAATACGTTCGGTTGATAGTGGATAAGAGAGGGCTAAACTTCATTGTTTATATTGGCTTAAAACTTGGTCAACATGTTTATTTCAATGATTCCATAATTACCCTAGAAGGTCAGTCGAATTTATTTAAAATATTATACATGAATACATGGATGAGTTGCTTAAATATGCAAACTTTTTTACACGCGTGCAAATTTGTTTGATCTCAAAGTCTCTAATCTTAACACTTTTAAGTGGATTTTTTTTCAGATATCCAAAATAATTCCTTAATTCATAGTGTGGACTTTTGCAGAATTCACATACAACAAGTCGCTTGATTTTAATTTTTTTGTTTGATTGAGTTACTAGACATTTAAAACCTGTATTTTTAAGAAAGTTTAGGCACTTAATCATGCAAAAAAGGGGTTTTATGTTATTAATCAAGTGCATGAACTTTATTGTTATAGTTTTAGAAGTTAAGCGATTTAATCATTCAAAAGTAGCTTCATGGACTTATGTGTGAATTCAGCAAAAGTTCGTAATTTTTTTTCCGACAATTGACATATATATTTTCGTACAACAAATATAATTATCCTTATGCACATTTCACATATTGTTGGCCTAATACTGCAGGTCAAGGCAGAGGAAATAACTGCTATCATGAATGATTTTGAAGAACCTGGTTCTCTTGCACCAACTGGTTTATACCTTGGTGGGACCAAGTACATGGTTATTCAAGGAGAGGCAGGGGCTGTGATTAGAGGGAAAAAGGTGACGATTCTATACTTTTCTTGGTTTGATAATATGTCCAATGGGTATATGCCGAATTGCAAGTGCATTAGTGGTTATATTCTTCTAAATGCTTAAAATTTGTATATATTCTTCTAAATATTGTAATATGAATGGTTAAGATGTAACATCTTAATGGTTAAGAGGTAACCGTAAGTCTGAATGGTTAAGATGTAAGATCTTAATGGTTACCTCTTAACTATTCTGATCTAAGGTTTAAGAGGCTATCAACCATTAAGATTAAGAGGCTACCAAACAGTCTCTAAACAAGAACAAAGTCAATGATGCTAGAGGCTACCAAACAGTCTCTAAACAAGAACAAAGTCAATGATGCTAGGCTTTTCACATTTTACCTCTCCATGCCAAAAGATACATTCATTTGTAGTCCACCTGACAACCCTCTTATCTTTACCATTGATTACCCATGATCAGTGGTTTATAATCTGTCTCACATAATTTTAGGATTTTTAGTTTTTTAGTTGCAAAACATTACAACAACAAACAGAGAGAGAGAGAGAGAGAGAGACATAGGCGGTAACCTAATCGTCTTACATATCACAGCGGTTCGCAATAGATGCATGTTTGAAATTGTTTCCAAGACGAACGCACACTGCCACATTTTTTCTTGCTCACATGTGAAGCATTTATAACAAACGTTTCGTACAGCCTTCATGTTTTCAGTAAGTATTTTAAGTTGTTTTATTTTTGTCGATTACAGGGACCAGGAGGTGTTACTATTAAAAAGACAGGAATGTCCTTGATTGTTGGTATTTATGATGAACCCATGGCTCCAGGCCAATGCAATATGATTGTTGAAAGGCTCGGTGACTATCTCCTCGAACAGGGTTTTTAATTTGCTTTTGTATGTCTCCAATCCATCAACTTTTCTTTATCGTTTGAGGTGACAAATTTGAAGTATTTATTTTAGAACGGGTAGATTTAAGCTAAATATAGTTTTAACTATTTATTTTAATAAACTGCATTACAATTGTTATAATGTTGTTTTGTCCCATATTCTAACACAGTAACTCTAGGCACTTAATAAAAAGTTTATCTTTTCAGAGTAGAATGCCAATATACTTTCACTTTTTCTATAGCTTTAATCATTGTATTTTTTCTGTTTCTTGTTGCATCTGAGTCGTTAAGGATTGTCTTGTGTCATGTTTGGGTCTTTGTGTATTTTTCACATTTTGTTTGGTTTGGGTCAGCGTTAAAGCTCCATTTAACAAACTTAACCAGACACAAAATGCACAATGAATAAACAAGACAAAAGTGAAAGTATGTTGGTTTTTTATACAAAAACCCAAAATATATAGTCTTGGACTTAAAGTGTGACGGTCTCGTCCAGTTCAAATAAAAATAACTAGTTTTGGCTCTTTACTCAACCAATGCTAAACTTGCACCACTCTTTATTGGTGATCCCTATCTTACTAAAGATTTGAATAACTTGCAGGAAATGATACAGTACTGGTAATCATATTTGCGGAAAAGCTTCTTTGGATTAGTCAAACTATTCCTTGTATTATCCTTCTCATGACTATGGAAGTGGGACACTTGTTTAGTTTATTATTTTCTTTTCTGGAGTGGTATGTTGATTAATATTTTCATTTGGTTTGCAATCTCTTATATTTAATATGATTACACATTTGCTTGTATAACATTTTTTGTTTGGTTACATTTTGTTGTTTACTAAGCCAATTGGTGTGTATATGAACTGGTTATCCGGCTGTATTTTTAGTGTTGTTCGGTCTTTAGTCTAGTCAGTTTTGTTTCAGAACTAGTGGTATGAATCGGTCTTTAGGGGTTGTTTGATTACATTGACTGGGTAAGTACTGATTGAGTCAGAAACTGATTCAGATAGAAGTTTTGACTGGGTATGCATCTGACTGAAACTTGACTGTTTGATTCAGTATCTGACTTGAACCAAAACGATTCATTATTTAAGTAACAAAACCCACCGGAGTCACACCACCGGTCGGAACCACCACCACAAGGGGGCGGCGACCTGCAGGTCGGAGGGGTGGCGGCCTACGGGTCGCGAGGGGGCTTTGGCCTGTGGTCAGCCGGTCAGCACATTATTTTTCAAGGTCTGGGTCAGCACTGGAGACCCGGTCAGCCGGGCTCGAAGCCGAAATCAAACGGGCTGACCCGCTGACCGAGTCAGCCGGGTCAGCCCAAAAACAAACAGTCCCTTAGTTTAGTCACACCACGAACAAACCGATGGAGGGGGCAACATTTTACACCACAAACTCACCAATTAAATCTTGTCATGTCACATTACACGACCTATACAATTAATTTTGATGGCAGTGGTGTGGCCCTGAATTAGCGGTTGATCGCGTCAAGTGTGGAAGAGAAGGCATGGCGCAGGGATATCGTACGGCGTTGGTGCCCCCACCCTAATGGATCGATCTGCTGTTAAGCACTGTAAGAATCTTCTTTAATTAAGTTTAATAAATGGAAGGGAGCCAAAGCTTGATTTGAAAGATGGATCTGGCTTTTGTTTTATTCAACCTTTAGTTGGCCACTACTCCAATGGTTATGACTTGTCTAAAAATCCTAATTAAAATCATTTGAATTACTTCTTTATCACTTGGGTTGGTAATACTATAAAAAAGTAGGTTTTTCTTAGAAAAGTATAGTTTTAAATCCTAACAATATAAGACACATTAAAAGTTGGTGTGGTTTAAAATTACGATCAAAAAGTTGCTATAAATTACTTCTCTTAAAAGAAGGTTCCTTCTAAATTTTTTGACTAAAACTACTTCTAAGAGCATCAGGATAAAAAGTTAAAAAAACAAGCTTAGATGACATCTGTTTCATTATTTCTTTTTCATACCCAACTCACAATCCACACAAATCACACACTCTCTCTTCTCTCTCATTCATTTATCTCAAATACTCAAAAGTCAATATTTTTTAAACAAAAAACCAAAAACACCAACCCTTTCTCTTTCATTCGCATTTTTAATGACATGTATGCGACCATGTTTCGAATGATATATGTTATCTTGATTCACGGTTAATTCATAATTTGACCGTGAAATCAAGCTGTAAATTATATTGTTAGATCCTTTAATTTAATGCCCATCTTTGGTAGGATTGGATGATTGATTCATGGTTATCCTTTGACGTCTTTGTTTGACGTTTCTTGAATGCCTTAATAACATTTAAGACTTTTTTATATGACACCACTGGATGATGTATGAAGATATGGTCATTTGTAAATAACAGTTTCATCAAGTATTCTTATTTTATCATCATAGGAAATGATGCATTAATAAGTATGATCATCTATACACTAACAATAGTTATTTGGTTTTCTATTATATGTATCATCATTTATTACTGAACGAGCCAACAAAAACTGAATAAGAAAAACCGGCTACGTCATTGGCCTATGTATATTTCAAAACTTGTTCCGACTCCGTTTCATTTAGTTACTGTTTGTGTACTTTATCTATTGACAACACTGGTAGCAAAATTTTGGATGGGGCCCCTTTTAAAGCAATTCTTTTTTTGCACCATTTCATTTCCTTAGCAGTATAAGTCGCAGGCCCCTGAGTTATAAAACATTTTACAACTTTCTTCCACATTAACGTGTGATGTCAATTTTTGTTTATATTCATTAAAGCATACATTTTTATCCTATTCATCGTTGTGGGATGATAATTTATAAATATATTAGAAGAAATTAATTACCTTCTTTTTGTTGAGAAAAAGTACTAAATTTGAATTTGTTTGAGCCTTTTAAGGTGTCCATTTTGATGAAGTTTAGTATATCTCTAGTTTGAGGATTGGGTTGATTAAAATATAATGGGAAAGTGGCCACATTTGTAACATTTGAAGACTTTAGTGGTCAATGACATTTGAATTGCTTAGTACTTTCCTTGATTGAGTTGGTGTGATTGGCAACTTTCTCTACTTCAAAATTCCTCCATTTTTAAACCAAACTTACATGTTAATAATGTTTAATTTTTGATAAATTGGTCCACTTTTGATCTTTTAAGTATATGTTTTGTTGATCTTTTAGGTATATATGCATACGGTCAAAAGCAATCAAGAAAATACCTAATGCAATTTAAATATTACAAGCGTTACATTCCAAAGATATTGATAAACGACAAATCATTAAATTGACATAAATTCAGCCAGATAACATTATGTGTCATTGACAGCTCATATTTGAAATCTTAATTACACTAAAGACATAATAGACATACAATCATAAATTCAAAGATGTCATAATGTGATAAACATTATCAAAATGTCATTGTGTATAACCAACCCGATGGTTTTAATGATATTGGCGTTGCAAAAATCGGAGCCTAGCCGGCGACTAATCACCAATCAGACTTTCACCTTGGCGATTTCACATAATCGGAGCCTTTAATCGGTAATCGGTCAAAATTGGTCAAAATCGGACCTAGGCGGTCTTAATCGGCCAAAAATCGGTGATTCCGGCGACTTTTCCGGCGCCTTTCAAAAATTCCGGCAAAAACTTAGAAAATCCGGCGAAATATGTATATTTATATATAAAACTGAACTTTTTTTTATTAAAATTACATTCTAAAATGTGTGTATTTATATATAAAACTAAAAATTATATATGAAAAAACCAATCTGATTAATCCCTAGTCCCTACCTTGCCGCCCGACTAGCGCCTAACGATTTTTACAACATTGGATATTGTACAACAATTTCTTAACTAATAACTTCATCGCACATAAAAAAAACACAAAGTTGAGATAAAATGACACCTTGATGTTATAATGGTTCTTCGTCTTCACAACACTCTTAACATTTGTAGAAACACATAGACTTGTGATTTTAGAACAAGATATATACATTATTTCTTGAGATTACATAATAGAACATGTAGCTTGAGTACGAGACACCTGTAAGGGGCTGTTTGACAACCTCTTAATCAGGCTCTTAATGGTTCAGATGTCTGAATGGTTCAGCACTTAATGGTTCAGACTGTTTGTTTTGCGAGCAAATGTCTGAATGGTTAAGAGATTTACCTCTGAATGGTTAAGCATTATATTGATGCTGAATGGTTAAGAAGTTTAATACTGAATGGTTAAGACATATTATCTAAATTGGTCAGACAATTATCTTTGAATAGTTAAATTATATACTAGCTCTTAATGGTTTAGATCTCTTAATGATTCAACACTTAATGATTTAGACCTCTTATTGGTTCAGCACTTAATCATTCAGAAATTACCAAACAGACCTTAAATCTTTAACTTTGCTAGGCACAACACGTTTTGATCCATAAAGTTCTAAGGAAACTCTTACACAATTATTAGCGGTTATCCTCTATTACTCTGTTATGTCTTATACAATGAACACAAAATTAACAAAGAGACTCAATGTAAGATCAAAGAAGAGGAAGTGTGACTGGTTCATCTCCTCAACTGCTACAACGATATTAGTATCCTCCATTGAATCCTTGTAGCAACAAATACTTTACAGAAAACATAAGTAGAAAAGTTAATATATATACTCTTTTAATTAAATGGATTCGATTATAACAATTATGAATCTTTCATCATAAAGTATGTTAACAAAACATGCGAAACACTTTACAACTAATTTTCTATATTACCTTCTTTCACAATCATTTAATTACAAAGCAAATACAACCAGCAAAACTTGTCAATATCTCATGTATCATTTAAATAAGTGTATAAATCAGAGTAATATACATTCAACTTTTAATACATTAATTAAATTATTATCTATTAAACTAACATATTTTTTACTACTTATATAAATCTTTTATTACTACTCAATAATTATAAAGTTTAGAGGTTCGCCAAGTCAAATTGAAATAAATTATGCACATAAATATAGCAGGAAAAAACAAATGTCAACTTTAAACTCATATAAAAATTGCATAACCCCACATTCAAGATAATATTATAATTATGTTTTCATGTTTTTAATCCAAAACAAAGTCTAACATAATGTTAATTTCATCTCAAATTGCAGACTTTTCTTCCTACCAAAATTAAATTAATAAAATTATAAATTCTTTTTTCCCCAATCACTCACGTTGACTTCTTGAGAACTCTCCAATCCATCACATAATTTTTGAAACTGTTTTTCAGCCCCAATGGTGACTTTGACTTTGACTTCTCCCCTCTTAGCCCATATTCCACGTCAGCAAGCCCATTACTCTTATTTACCCCGAGCCCAAACTCGGGCCTTTGCTTTGGCGCGCTACGCGACCTAACCTTGGCCCTAAAAGACTTGGTGTTAGCCATGTAACCCGGGTGGCTCGTGAAAGAATCATCCTTAGAAAGCCCATCATAAATAGACCCGTAATCGTCGGGCCCACATGAATATGCGAAACGAGGGGTGTTGTGGGTTGTGGAAAAGCGAGGCTCGAACTCGTGAAGGTGTGATGAATCGAGATGATATGGGTTAGGATTAGACGATAGAGGGGAAGGGGTTTGGTCTGTGGCCCAAGCCCATGTATTGGCTCTTGATAATCTTGATTTGGGCTCATCAAGGTCCAACTCAATTGTATTGGGCCTTCCATCATTGGGGATTTGAAAAGAAGAATAAATCCTTCTACTTCTTCCTCCCTCGCTAGCAACCCTCTGAAAATTTTATAAAAAGAAGCATCTAATTATTGGAATCCAACTTGAATATACTAAAATTCATATAGTAATTTATAAGTTACGAATTCAGCTTCGTTTTGTTATGTTATAGACTAGGTTAGCATTTGAACCGATCTTTGAATTTGGTTTCCGAAATAAATCGTATATGTGACAACAAATCCAGGTATTCGATCTCGAACGATACATAGCTTTTACTTTATTTTAATTGAAAACACTAGTCTTTATTAAAAAAAATGCATATAACTTGTAATGTTCTTATAACTAGATTTTTCCAAACCAAAAACCTCTTAATTGTAGGAAAGAAGAATTTTCAAGCTCTAGTTTGTTTTACAAATACTAATTTGAATTTAAATTTGGTTTGAATTCGAATTTATATACAAGAACTTTAAACTTGAATAACAAGAATTGAATTATCCAGATATAAAAATAAGCTACTCGATTAATCACTAAGTATACTGATTAAGTCTTGAAAATAACATTCTGGTTATTAAGTGATGGACTTTCCGACTAAAAATTGTGTTTTAAAATTCAACGAAATGCAAGTGTGATGATTTTGAAAGAAATAAGTGTACAATAGCGAGAGTGTGTTTGCATAAAAAATAGCACTAATTAAAAAATTAAATTTATAGAAAAAGATTAATTAAACCAAATTAGACGGTTATAAAAGTTTATACCAGCCCATTAATTAGGGGATTTCAAAACCGTCAAGGCTGCTTCAATTCAATCTAGCTAATCAACGAAGAACAATCAAAATTCGCCACACAAACTTCACAAAATCGACAAATCGAATGCTTACAATCGATCTTCTCGGGTGAAATTCATCATCTCGAAGGCGAATTTTGTGTGCAGAAACACTCGATCGTGCTCTAAACAGAGCCTCCATCCCCTGCAGAGTTGCAACTGCTTTTTTCCTCACTAAATAACCTCTCACAAGTGCTTGAATCTTCACCAATGATTTCAATGCCCTCAAAGCTTTCCTCGACTGTAAAACCCACAAAAAGTTTCACATCAATCGAATCGAATTTGGGTTTTTAACCTTCAATTGATACGTTAATCAATGAAACAGTAAAGTTGTGTTCTTGATTGTTATCACCCACAATCAATGAATCCAACACAATCAATGAATCAAACACCCGATTTCAATTGCAATTGACTGAACAAACATGAAGATTATGATTGTTTTCATCGTAAAATCAATTGAATTTGGGTTTTTGATTATGAATTTGAGTTGTTTGATGATAATTACCAAATACCCACGAAACAGAGACTGTATTTTGGTAGCTGCTGAATTCTCTCTAGCGGTGGCGGTGGTCAGTCTGACGTAAGCGACGGCGGCCTGGGCGGCAGCGACGGCGGCGTCAGCGGCGGCGGCGGTGGCGGCAGCGACTGCGATTGCACGTCGGCTCTGCGCCTCATAATTGTGGTGAATTGGAGTCTCCGGCGGCGATGTGGTGGGGTGGTGACGTGTACGGCGGATGCACGACGGAATGGTGGTTTTCCGATCACCCGAGTTAGAGTCTGTTTTGATAGCGAAGAAGGCCTTGAACCACCTTATCATCTTCCCCATTTTGCTCCTCAAAGTCAAAAAGAAAGAGAGAGGTTTTGTGATTCAAACAAAATGTAACAGCTCATGAATTTTAAACATTTCTATTTAGAGGGAAAACTACACTATAGATATATACATATATATATATACATATATATATACATATATATATATATATAACATATATATACACATATAATATATACATATACATATATATATAACATATATATATACATATATACATATACATATATAAATATATACATATACATATACATATATATATATATACACACCACACACTAGAAGGGTGCCCACGCAATACGGCGGACAACATTTTACATCCGACACGAGTTTCTAATTTTTGTTAATCTTATAGCAATTTTACAAAATTTTATTATCTTTTTTCTAAGCTAAAATTTAAAACATCAAATAAATGGATTTTATTGACGACTTATCCATTTATGCATTAACTTATTGTACCTTATAAAATACATATCGGTTCAGCAAAAATGTTACATCAAAACATTTAAAAAATACACATTTATAATTGTAGTATCAAAAAGTTTTTTAAACATGATATATTGATATAACAAAAATCTTAAAACAAATTAAGTCTTTTGGTTTATAGGTGGATAATATAAAATTTTATGTAATCTATATTAGTTATAAGGTTATTATGTAACTAATTGTTAGGGGTAATTTGTAAATATTGTTAAAAATACTATTTTACCCTTAAAAATAATTGTACCTTATGCATTGAGTAAGGTAAGTATTCTTAATTTAATGATATTTTAAAATGCTCTTCTCATATGCTTTATATATATATATGATATTGAAGAGATAACTTAGAATAAAAATTTATCTTTATATAATAATATCACAAATTTACGTCGTTTTACAATAGAAACAAATGAAAGAACAACTAAACATAAAAATAAAGAAAAAATATCAACTAAAGAACAAATTTGATAAAATCGACAAAAGTATGTAAAGATGATACGTAACTAAGATAAAAACAATTAAAATTAAAAACTATTTGTTTATAAAGATGTAAATACTTTTTTATATAATTATATTTAAAGTTATAAAGGATAGGTAAAAGTCATAGCAATAAAAATATTGTTAAAAATAAACATTATTGAAAATATGAATAATGTCATGAACTTTAAAATTTATTAAGAAAAAAATATTATTTCCAAATATAATATGTCAGAAACTTTCATTTTAATAAAACAAAAGTTGTTAACGGTAATATAAAATTAATAACTTTATCATTATTTGTTAACATAAATAACAATATCTTATAAAACAATATCAAACAAATTAATAGTAATAATTGATCATTTATATAATATTTATAGTAATTGGTATGAGTTAATAGTTTTTTCAAATTAATAGTAACTCAAGATTGAAGGATATAACGACATGTGGTGTTTAGGTGAACATGCTAGAAAAATGTCATGTGTATATCTAGTTAGTCTTTTATTATAATTATATAGATTAAAGATTATAGATATAGATATGTGTATGCCTTTGTGTGTGAGTGTGTATGTATATATGTTTTTTTACAATAATTCATCTATAATAATAAACCAATAAGCCATATAATATTTTTCTATACTATCCATCTAAACCTCATTTAAAATTTGAACACGTGTCAGTATTAAAATAAAAGTTAACAATTCGATAACACATTATATGTAATGATTATTATATACTTTTTAAATTATAAAACATGTATTTTGATAAAGTAAAAACATGTTTTATTAAAAAAATATCATGAAATATGAAGTTTTTTTAATAAAAAAACTTTTAAAAAATGACATTGTTCAAAAAAAAGTATTTATAAATTTTTGAGTGTTAATAACCATTTTTGAAGAAAATGTTTTTTAAAGACGAAAATTTGGAAAATGTTGTTATTTTATTTTATTACCAAAAATAGTTAACTATATGTAATTTAAAATTATCTAAAGAACTATTTTATAATTTATAAATATTAATAAATAGCTATTAACTAGTACTAAGCCCCCGCGTTGCAGCGAGAGACGTGAAATCGTATCATATGACACTAATGTCATACCAGCAGTAGCGACCATTAACACTAGAAAGCTCATATTAGAAAAAATGGGAAAAAATGAACTTAAAGTAGAGGTAAAATATGAAACCACACACGCGAAACATAAAACATTAAAAATAATAACTAAGTCTATTAATGACCCGCAAGTTGTGACATGACTGTTAAATATGATAAAATTAGGCGTAAAAACGTTGACCCACACACGTATAACGTGTTAACTCTAATTTTTAGAATGAAATGTAAAACAAAATATTGATAAGAGATGTAAAGTATAGGGGAAAAATGTTAAAAGTAAATATTTTAGGGGTTAAATACTAAAAGATGTTGAAATATTGGGTCAAACTAAATATAAAAGAAAGAAAAAAAACATGTACAACCATTATTGCTTATGGTATAATAGTTAATGCAACATAAGTTGATAATTAGTAATATATAATTTAATATTTTCAATTAATCCATATAATACACAAGTTTCTAAACTAGTACATCCAACAACTCACAACCACTCACAAATAAGAGATGGTCGATATTAAGTGTAATTTTGTAATAAATCTTCTTTTAACGGCATAACTTTTAATATAAACAGTTATAACTATTGTTGTGTATTAGTTTCAATATAATATTTTACGAGACAATCTGAATTAGAGTATGCTAACTATGTCTTAATAATGTTTACTTTTGTAAGATTTAAATATTTTTACGGCAATTGGTTATATTTAAATCTTAAACTTATTAAAAGTAAAACATTTTTTCAGCCTTAAAATTATTGTACATTAGCCTTTTAGTCCTCCCCGAAGAGAGAGAACGTACGCATAAGGTTGTTAACATAATATTTATTTTAAGTTAATTTTCTTGACAACTTCACATTTTAATAATTCTTAGGAAATTGCTTGATTCTTAAATTAAAATTTAGGTGTTTTACCATTTAATTATGTAGGATTTGGTTTGACAAATATAAGCTTTTTTGACTTTGTTTTGCAAATTTATATTTGGCCAAAAGCGACCAAGAAAAATACCTAATACAAAGTTGATCATATTATATAGATGTTGTGAGCGCTACAAAGATTTAATGCACGAAGAAATTACAAAATTGATATAACATTTTGAGTAGATGGCATTATAATGTGTTTAGATGACAACTTATGTTTGTAAATTTAGCATCGCTTAACAACGATTGACAGATCATCATAAATATGTAAAATTAGACATATTGGGAAATGCTATCAAGACGTCATCGAATATGACCAACACAATGGTAGTAATGAACAATAAATTCGTAAGATTTTATATAAAATACAAGAGCAATCCCTTTGCATTGTGGATTGTTTCATTACTAATAAATCACCAATAAATCACCGTGTATACATTAGTTGATATGACACAATATGTATAGTACAATTAAAAGGCACTTAATAGAGTTTTATATATTGTAAGTGAAAATTACCAAAGGTGTTCTCACAATGAAAATTGTTCGTATGAAATAGTTGACACTCGAAATTCGAGTCGGGTATTGGGCGCGAACCAAAATTTACGTTAAAACATGCTGTAAGTGATAAACTTATAAAATATAATATTGTAAGATGAAAGGAAACAACTATAGTAAAATGATAGTAAAATTGCATTTCTAGCTAGTTTAAGGAATATATAACTAGAACTAGAATGTCTAGAATCTTACATGATTCTGATTCTATAGGAAAATGTCTATCCCCCTCTCTAAACATTTTTTTCTACTTTGGGGAATATAACTGGAATCTTTATGCTCAAAGCCAATGTTGATTCCCAACTCCAAACATATTTTCGATGTTTATTGTTTAAGGAATATAACTAGAATCTTTATGAGTAAAGCAAATGTTGATATCCCCTCTCTAATATTATTTTCTAAATATTTTATCTATCACAATTAAAATCTTTAACTCCTCAAACCCTTAAGTTTGATACTAAAACACTTATGTTCATTTTAGTCCATAGCATATTAAGTTTTTCTAACAACGGAAAATATTATATAAGGTCACGGGCCAAGCAAGAAGCTAGAGTGTTACATTTATCTGGTTCAACATTCACATTTTGAGACATTTTGGTAAAAATACATACTCAACTTAAGTTGCTACCTTGATTTATTTTGTTTGTGTTGATTTCTGTTAGGGATGGAATAAAAGATGGGTCAATGTTAAGGTGCGGAAGTGCAAGGGTTGAAGAATTTCAAGGGCTAGATCGCATATTTGTCACAAGTGTCGATATGAGCTGCTCGATTACATCGATTTGGCTGGTTCATTCACTTTTTTTCTCCTTCTCCCTCGTTCCAAGTCCAACATCCATTATGGGTCTAGGGTTCCATTCAAAATCGTCTCTAAATCGTTAATTTTGTTCTTTTGGTCTGGATTTGAGAATGTTTGTTTGAGAGATTGTAATGTTTTGGATATGTATTTTTAACTCTTTGTAATATGGCCATATTGACAAAGATTAAGTTTAGGAATTAATCACAAAATTCACCACTGTATCTTTAAACCATTCAACATCCTTGTTTCTGTATATAATTTCACTTGATATCTATTTCTTGACATTTTTCTAGTGTCTAAGTTTCTAAGGTTACTAGACTAGCATGGTCTAACATGACTTCTTAACTTAACTATGTGACTTTGACCATAAATCTTCTAGTCCGTAAAATACAAAATATAATTTTCATAGTTATTACTAAAATAAAGTTACAAAATATACATTCTTATATATGTTTGACCATAAAGTTATATATGTAACTAATAATAAGTTTGATTAATGTCATTTGTGTGTGTTAAATTGATATAATCACACCTAAACTGGACCAAAATATTTAGTCGGTATGGTCTTAAAAAATATAATCATGTTATTGTTAAATTTATTTCTTGAGACACACAACTAAAACGATCCTAAGAACTTTAATAAATGTTTTATTTGTTTATTTTATTTCAAGGGAAAAAAGAGCAATATAAAGCATATTCTTAGCTTTTTTTAATTACACCTCTATAGAAAAGACTGACAAAAGTCAAAACCAATAGAGCATATTGAATTTCTATTAATATTTCCGGGTCTTAAATAAATATATCTTTAATACAGACATTTAATCTTTTATTTAACAAATGTAATATTTAATATTTAAAGCAGCAATATAAAGAATCTTTGGGTGGTACTTGGGTGCGGTAGTGATTTGGTCTACTAGACTACTACAACACCACCTTGTGAATGTTTTTCTATACACAAATTTAGGTATGTACTTGTATATATACCTATGCGGGTACATTTAAACATTGGCCTATGTATAATGTATATATGCACCATGCATGTCTTTTTCCTTATGGTACTATTTCACATAACAATGCTTATATATACCATATAAGATCAAACATAACATTTGGGTAATAACTTTTTCACATAAAATTATTTGATACACGGTCCAACTTTCATCCATGTTTTTTTTTGCTATCCGAATGATTGGGTGTAAAGCAGTGTAGGTAGAGATGGCCATAAAAACCGGTTCGGGAACCAGTTCGGCCAAAAAAACCGAAGCCGGTTTGAGGTCCAAACCGGTTTCAAAACGGCCCCGAACCGCCGGTTCTTAAGCGGTTTCCCCTTTCCAATTTTCAAACCGGTTTCAAACCGAACCGGTTTTCAAACCGGTTCCAAACCGTCCAAGCTTCTACGGTAGCTTCGGAATCTGCTTTTTCTGTTAGTGGCAGGGTTATATCAATAAGACGAACTCGACTCACTCCACAAGCAGTTGAAATGTCAATTTGCTTGAAAGATTATTTGGATGCCGCGGAAAGAGTACAAGACAAACGATCGCTTGAAGGAGAACTGGAATACGAAGCAGAATTATACGAGGATGAGGTAGAGAGCGGATTGACACAGGAATAACTGATGATGAAGCGGCATATGATGACTACCTTCGTAACAGTTCCGGGTTTGGTGGCGAGGAACAAACGTACAAGAATAATACGAACGAAGAAACGACTATGTTAAATGTTTAGTTTTAAATGTTTAAATTATTTAAATGTTTTAAATGTTATAAATTGTTAAAATGTTTAAATTGTTTATAAATGATATAAATTGTTAAATTGTTTATAAATGTTATAATTGTTAAAATACTTAAATTGTTTATAAATGTTAATAAATAGTATATATATATGTTTATAAATGTTATAATTGTTTAAATGTTTAAATCGTTTAAATGTTTAAATTGTTTAAATGTTTTATATGTTATAAATGTTATAAATTGTTTAAATAATATAAATTGTTTTATATATGTTATAAATGTTATAAATTGTTTAAATTATATAAATTGTTTTAAATTATATAAATTATATAAAATGTTTTGTTATAAATTGTTTAAATTATATAATGTTATAAATATTTATGTTTTAGTAAAAGTTTAAAATTTTGTTTGAATATAACAAACAACCAAATTAAAAAAAAAATCGGTTTGGGGCCAAAACGGTTCCAAACCGACCCAAACCGGTTTGATAGGTTTGGGTTTTTTATGGTTTGAAACCGGTTTGAACCCGAACCGGTTTGGGGCCAAACCGGTTTTGATCGAGTTTGACCAAACCGGTTTCGGTTTGGGACCCGAACCGGTTTGGGCCCCAAAACCGGTTTGTACACCTCTAATTGTAGGTGCCTAGGTGGCCTTTTGAGTCTGTCTTTTAACGCATACGTTTAAAAAGAAGCATCAATGTCTAGACGTTAATACCTTCTTTTGTTATTTTCTACTAGTAAATAATAATGAAGTATCGTATGCATGAAGATATAAGATTGTTATTAGGATGAATGTAAAGCCAAATAATTAGGTTATGCTTCAAGAATGAGAGTTTACTTTGTAGATTAATAGATACTCTCCATGAGGATATAACACATTTTGAGTAGTAAAGTATTGTTAACTTGTCATTTTGTATACTTTTATCATTCTCCAGGCGCTTTCAAGCTAGGTAAAGAATTTTCCACAAAGGTTTACTAATCGGTCTACATTTCAAAAAACCTCTTTTACACCCTTGCATTCTTTATATTACCGTGTCATTACTTCGTCTCTTGTAGCATTTTCTTGGTTTTGATATCTTTGATTACTTTGATGCATACTGTTATGAACCAATAAAAAATTAAAAAGAATTAAAGAAACATTATAATTAACACCAAAATTACACTATAACTTATATATGAGTATTCAAATGTATTTTTAAAATGATAAGAGGAAATACAAGTGACGAATGAACATGTATATAAACATGTTTAACTATATAACTATCGACATTAGTCTTTAATATAATATCATTCATCTTCAATTTGATCACTGTATCATAGTGTTTAATATATCCTTTTTATGTTTATAGGCAATGTTTATTAGCAACATGTATTATTTTATTAGATTACAAAATATTTGAGCTTTGAGGGATCCAAAATGTGCGAGTGTCAGTGTGTGACTACGCATTATTGACAAGAGAAAAAGATGAATAAATTTCCTACTATAGAAAGTAGACAAATAAGAGATGGGAAAATAAGTTAAAAAAGCCATATTTTAAGGAAAAAAATGGTACGGTTAAAGAGGGTAGATGAAAAGACTTGTCTTTAAATGAATGATGAGAATGTGGGAAGAGTACTTGTTTTTTCATATGCTAATCACGAACTGACTTTGGCCTATGAGGGGATGTTGGTTCGATCCTCGCCATAAGATATCGGGTGAGTATAGTATATGTAGTTTAGGGGCCGTTTGAAATAAACATTAAATGGTTATTTGATTACTGTTGACTCAGTAAGATCTGACTGAGTTAAAAGCTGATCCAGTTAAAAGTTCTGATTCAGTATCTAACTCACTCTGCTAATTGATAAAAATAACAATATTGCTCTGAATTCTAATTGAATCTGCATTTAATTAGTGATGTAATCAATAAAAGTAGTCACATAAGCATATTTGACCATGATCACATCACCAGGTGTCAAAACCTCTCTATACATCTACAACAACACCCAAATTCGTAGATGTAATCATCGATTCGTGAAAAATCATAAAAATCCAATCTTTGAAACCCTAATTTCATTCTTAAACTTTCTTCAAATCCCCAAACCTCCGTCATCATCACTACAACATCACCAAACTCACCACCACCACCATGGGAGGCCGCGGAAGGGGTCGCGCATTTGGGTCGCTGAGGGAGGCCGCCAAGGGGGTCGCTGAGGGGTGGGAAGCGCGTGGTGGGGAGACCGCCGGAGGGAGGGCAGTTCGCGGAGGGGTGGGAAAAGGGGGCTTGCACCGGCTGGGTCAGAATCCCATTTTCTAGTGTACGGGTTAGAACTGTCGGACCCGATCAGAGCACAAACTCACGCATATCAAACACACTGACGGCTGACCGAAATCAAATGCCCCCTAAGAAAAGTTTATCAAGATTAAATCCCAAATAAGTACAAGTGTTTGGTATTTAAATCGAAAACTAAATCGAACTTGAATTCGAGTTTTGAATATTTGAATCAAGTTTTTATCTGAGCTAAGTTTAAAACTCGATTTTTAATTTAAATTCAAACCTATGAGGTTCGAGCTGACCTGATTATTCAAATTATATAATTTTATTTTTTATAAATATTCATATATTTATCATTGATTTCTTATATAAGAAATAAATAATAAATAATGCATATTTATAAAAAAAATAAAACAAAAAGGTATATGTATTTCGTTCGAAAATTTTATACGTATCAAGTCTGACTCCCTCTCTTTAGTTTTATTCAAGCTTCGTCATCGTTCTGATGTCATAATTTTGGGGGAGTTGGTAACACATGGGTGGTGTAGCACTTAAAGGTGTTGTGAAACATGGGAGTGTGGATCAAGATTTTATTTCAAGAAACTAAACAACAAGAACAATAATAAAAGGCTTCAAAAACGTTTAAAACAAAAAGATTACACAAATGACACAATTTTTTCATGTTACCCTACTTGAAAACTCGAACATGATGCTACCAAAATTAAACTAGTCAATACATTTTGTCCTTAAAATGATTGGTTGCTAGAAATAAACAATATAGTAAAGAACATTACCCAAATATGTTGGAATTTACAAGTTGTAAATATGCAGGTTGGTATGTTTAATTCTTGTCCCACATTGGTGGGGGAAACATCTTTGAGTGACTTATAAGGTATTCTCCCTTATGGGTCACCAAAGTGATTGTTCGGTCAAGAGAAGGGCTAAGCCTACACGCGCATTGAGCCGAGACGGAGACAGAGACACGAGCTCGCGAATGGGCGCGTTTGAGGCGTGAATGGGCTCGTTTGAGGCGCATTTTGCACCTTTTTAGCTACAGGTCGGTGCAGATAGACTCAAGGTAACTGACTAAGAGATAAACGTGGTGGATAAGGTTGATCAGTAAGCAATTCGGGTTATCTACATAACCAAATTCACGAACTGGTGGGGGTCAACCCTCATCCCCGGTTTTTCTCATAAATAGTTGGATTTAGCTCTATAAATATAGAGCTCTTACTTGGAGCTTAAAACATTTAAAAAAAGCTACAGCTTTTCTCTGCTTTCGTTTTCACGCAACCTTCACGTTAATCCGCTTCCATTGCAATTGGAATACCGGATCGAATCTGCATTAAATCCTGGGAGTTTACGTTGTCGCTTACAACAAATAAAGCACGTAAAATCCTTTAACGACAAGAATACATTCCGTGCAGTTTATCATTCGAAGATCGTCGTTTAACAGGTTTGTTTTACTTTATTGCGAGTTCTTTAATTTGTCCGATAACGGGACACTCTCATTCTACCTTTCTTATAATCAGTTTCGGTCGCGAAGGATCAAACTGATTCGGCCAATAACTTGGTAACGATTAATAATAATTAATTGGTTTTTGTTTAGTCTAAAATATTTTTCAACAATCTTAAATGATTTTACTATTTTGTGTTAAATTTAACAGACTAAATGGACGCTGAACTTCCTACGACTAATCTGAGATTCATGAATCAAGAGTTTGTCAACTTGGACAGATTCGACGGTCAGAACTACACCCGCTGGGCTGATAAAGTGAAATTCATGCTGATTGTTATGAAACTCTATTATGTTCTTGATCCGTGCTTGGCCTCGATCCCAAACGACCCAGTTCTTGAAAAGGGAAAGGAACCGGATCAACAAATGATTACTGATCTGAACAAGCGAAGACTCGTCTGAAAGGAAGCTGAGGATCTTTGTCTTGGTCATATGAAGAACTCACCTTCCGATCATCTCTATGACTTCTACTCGTAGGTTACAAGTCCGAGGGATTTATGGAAAGCTTTGGAACTCAAATACAAGGCTCATGAAGAAGGTACTAACAAGTACCTTATCGCCAAGTATTTGGATTTCCAAATGGTGGATGGAAAGTCAATTTTGGAACAAGTACATGAACTTCAAGTGCTTGTTAACAAACTGACTGCTCTTTCCATCCCTTTACCTGAAATCTTTCAAGTGGGGGTTATCATTGCTAAATTACCTCCCATTTGGAAAGATTTCTCCAAAAGAATGATGCACAAATCTGAGGACTACTCTTTGGATGAACTATTGAAGCACCTCCGAATTGAGGAGGAAACGCGCAATAGGGACAAAAGAAGTAAAGTCGGATCGAGTGTTAATCATGTGGCGACCGGGGGGTCCAGGCAAAAGGGGAAGTACGGATCAAAACAAAAGAAACCGTTTGCACCTAAAAAGAAAGAATTCAAGAAGCCTATTCAAAACAACAGCCAACAGCCTAAAAGATTAGGAAAATGCCATGTTTGTGGAGAAACGGGTCATTATGCACGAGAGTGCCCTCACAGGAAATCTGGTCCTACGGCTGGTTACACAAATGTGGTTGATAATCTTACCAACCTGGTAGCACATGTGGGAATTAGTGATGTTAATATGCTCGCGTAGCCTACACGCGTGTTGACGTCTAGGGGATGGTTTTTGGATTCTGGAGCTACAGTTCACGTTTGCGGGAACCAATACTCGTTTCAAACCTATGGTCCCGTGCTTGAGGGAACAGTGGTTGTATGTGCTGACTGACATCGTGTAGGAGTTCGTGGTAAAGGCACAGTGCGGCTAAACTTCAAAAACGGTCAGACTGTGACCCTTCAGGATGTATTGCATGTTCCTGGCATATCAAAGGGTCTTGTTTCAGCGCATAAGTTTGATAGGAATGGCTACAAGTTGGTGCTTAAGGATCTGTGCGTGAAGTTTTCTATAATAACCTATATGTGGGTCAAGCTAAAAACACGAGTGGAATGTATCGTCTTGACCTAGGCGAAGGTGGGAATGAAGAGCAAATGATCAAGAACACGAGCTTCTCTGTGCTTGATGGTTTTGATAGTGAAAGTGATAGTAATAGCAGTATTAGTGATGATAGTGGTAGCGTTAGTACCTTTGGTAGTGATGTTTCTGATTGTAATGTCATTGGTTATGAATTGAATGAAATAATGTCTTTTGATTATATCGCTTGTTTAATTTCTTTATGGCATAAACCTTTGGCACACACAAATATTAAAAATATTAAAAAGATGCAAACTAAAGGTTTAATAAAATTAAACGATAAAGATTTTAAAAAATACGAAACTTTTGTAAAACCAAAATTTACAAAGAAACCTTTTCTGAGCGTTCAGCAATGCAATACATCACTACTGGAACTAATTCATTTAGATATTTGTGAACTGAATGGAATCCTTACCCGCGGTGGTAAAAGATACTTCATCACTTTCTCCGACGACTTGAGCCGTTATTTACATGTGTATTTATTGCGTACAAATGACGAAGTTTTTGACGCATTTAAAATATATAAGGCTGAGGTTGAAAACCAACAAGAGAAACACATAAAAATTCTCCGCTCGGATAGAGGTGGAGAATATTTTAACCGTGAATTTAATTCATTCTGCGAAGAAAATGGCATAATACACGAAAGAACCTCACCATTTACTCCCCAACAAAATGGTTTGGCTAAAAGAAAAAACCGAACCTTGGTAGAGATGGTTAACTGTATGTTAAACCAATCTGGTTTACCAAGTAATTTGTGGGGAGAAGCCTTGTTGACCGTTTGTTATGTTCACAATAGGATCACTAGTCGTGTGATTCCTACTAGTCCATATGAGTCTTGGAAGGGAAGGAAACCAAATTTAGATCATTTGAGAATTTGGGGATGTGTCGCATATTATCGGACGCCTGATCTTAAGAGATCCAAACTCGGAGAACGAGCTATGAAAAGCGTGTTCATTGGATACGCTCAAAATAGCAAGGCTTATCGACTGTTGGATGATGAATCAGGAACAGTCATAGAATCCAAAGATGTGGAATTCTTTAAAGAAAAGTTTTCTAAAGATGATGAAAACTTAAATCCCACCACAACTCTTTGTACTGAGAAAATTTTCAACCTTCTCAAATTGTTGAAGAACAAAGGAGAAGTACTAGAGTTAGAAAAAAGAAGAATTATGGAAGTGATTTTATCTCTTATCAAGTTGAATGTACACAAAGGAAAGGGACAAGAGAGGTCATTTTCGTCGTTAATTTGGATGATGATCCAAAAACGTACAGTGAAGCCATGTCATCGAGAGATGCTCCTCTGTGGAAGGAAGCAATCAATGATGAAATGGATTCAATTATGGGAAATGAAACTTGAGAGTTAGCTAATCTATCCAAGGAAAAGAAACCCATTGGATCCAAATGGATTTTCAAGAAAAAGTATCGTCCAGATGGATCAATCTCTGTCTATAAAGCAAAATTAGTTGCGAAAGGTTATTGTAACATCCATCATTTTAAGCTATTAATCTGAATCCAAACTAAAATTGAACTTCATACGATATGAATTTCTTTTTTTAACTAATTTTATTAATGAATTATATGGAATATTCATGTAGTTTAAATAATATTGTGAATTGATTTGTTAATTTATTATTTAAGCAACTTATAACAATTCATTGATTTATAAATAAGTCTTTCTCATAAAATTATAAAATTTGTTAATCACATTACAATAACCTTATTAAAAGTGGTATTAACTAGTTATGGTTTCAGTAGAATTTATAAATAAATAATTTGAATTATTTTAAAACTTGGGTTTTAATAAGTTTGAGGTCAAACTTGCAAACTTTGAAAATTATTTTAAAAGTTCTTCCATGAAATAAGAAAATTCAAAACCATATGAACCAAAGTTGTAAATTGAATTAAAACAACCCAAACCGCCCCCACCACCCCCGTTTTTCCGGCCATCGGCCGGCGAACCTCCGATGAGGCGCTGGCAAGGCCAATTACCTCACCAAAACATGGAATTCGGCTCTAAACATTTCGTTAAATCATATCAAACTTGATTACGTGCCTTAAATGGGTTTTTAAAACGGTTAAGATGATAATTGAGTGTGAAACCGAATTTAATCAAAACAAAAACCCGTTTTAGTCCTTTCACCTTGTTAAACGTTAAATTAATCAAAACTATACGTTCCTCTAATCAATTAGAAATCATTAGAATGTTTAATTTCGTTAGAAACCGTCGATTTCATTTCGAATTTCGATCGTACATGTCGAAGTCAAAATCGAACGTGTTTAAGCCTTTCGGTATTTCTTCGAGCTATTTAATAAGGGGAAAAGGTCCCTTTTGACACCTTTAACTTCTCAGTAACTCCAATTGCTCCAATCACACACTCTTCCATCGATTCCTGGCCTCTATTCTTCGCGAGTCGACTGAGTCAAGAAAACTGAGCTTAATCACTCCGATTTGTGGTAGTCGGGTAAGTTTAATACAACATTCCACTTGATTACATTTAGGGATTAAAAACCCTAAGATTAATTTTGTTAACATGCTCAAATTGGGGGTCAATTTATGGTTAACCGGTTCTAGGGTTCTTAAGGATTTGGGGATGCCTAATTAACCTTGTTTTTAAGAATTAAAACGAAATTCCTAACACGACCGAGAGCCTTGGTTCACTAGTTAAGTCTCTTGCATATCCACCTTGAGGTCCCGGGTTCGAACCCGAGCACCCTCAAACATTTTTTAAGACTTTTTTAGCCCTTAAATTAATTATAAAAAATTTATAATAAATAAAAAATGATTTTGTAAACTTTAAATATTTTTTAAAGACACCAAGTAATTTTCTGTAATTTTTCTAAATTTAAATAATTAAAATATTTTTAATAAAATATTTTAAAGATTATTCTCGGGTTATTTATATTAAAATGGATTTTAATAATTAATAAATTATTAGTGGTCCAAACAGTTCCTTTAAATATTCATCGTTTGAATCACGTTTTTAAATGTAGATTTCTTGAAACATTATAAATCAATATGTTAAATGAATAATTATTTAAATAGTTATTTAAATATTTATTTTAATAATTAGTTATTCACCTTTTTATTTAACCATGTTATATATAAATATTTAATAAATTTATTCCTTAAATTTTGTTTAGATTCTTGAAACTGATAAAACAATATAATTTCTATTATTTTTTATTTTGGTTTTGATATTATAGACCTTTATAAAGATTATTTAAAATGTTTAAAAACTTTATAAAATGACTTTAAATAATTCTATATTATTTTGAAAGTCATATAATTAAGTATTCAATAAATCATCTTTATCAATTTTAAATAATTAATTTCTAAATTAATTATTTCTTTCAACACATTATATTTATCCTTATTTATTTAAATAAATTAAATTATTATATCATTCATTATCGCTCTCAATCTTAATTAATTTATTTCGTCTTTATTTAACCAAAACATAATCGTTTGTTTTATTTTACTTGATTTAATTATTAAAATCTCCAAATTCCAAATGAAACCCTAATTCATATATACTCTTGAATCATATTTTATTCTAAACCTAAGACACAAAATCTTAGATTGAGTCGTGAAGAAATCTTTAAAACCACCTTTATCTCTTATAAATATCTAATGTGTCCTACATCTGGTGAGTTCTCCATGCCTCTTTTTTACTTTATTTCACACCTTTTGGGGTAAAATATGTTAACCTTATAAACTTACACTTGTAAATATCTTGATACTTGTAAATGCACATGCAATTCATCTTTACCTTTTGTCATGGTTATTTGTGTTATTGTAAGTCTTATATGAGATACATATTTTGTTTACAATTATTAACTATTGCTAGCCTGGCGACGTCTTAGATCTTTGGGCCTGACAAGCCTATTTGGTACTAAAGCCGATGTATTGCCGGCTCCTGATGACGTATACTTGTTCATCATGAGAACCAACTACACTTAGCCAATCTTATAAACTTGTAATCAAGTCGAGGTTTGATTGTAACTATATGTGTTCTATAAATTTGCTAACTCATAACCATTGACATGAATTGCTACTTGTAGCCCTTTTACATATATATATATATATATATATATATATATGTGTGTGTGTGTGTGGTGTGTGTGTGTGTGTGTGGTGTGTGTGTGTGTGTGTGTGTGTGTGTGTGTGATTAAACCATGGGAACTCACCAAATTTATGGTTGACCCTTTATTTCTAATATGTTTCAGGTTTGATACTTGAAGATCTTCTTATGCTCATATAGGACTTGGACCTAGTTTAATTGAAAATCTAATGTTATTGGTTGTATCTTGATTGTTTTGTAATGGTTTATTTGTCTTGTAAAGTTCAATGATTAATGATAGTTAATATTATTTTAATTTAATTAGTTCCATGTGCTATGAACAATCGTCTCCCATTCATCCGTCTCGATGATTCCGCCGTCGGTCGGGTGTGACAGTTATAGACAAAGAAAAGGAATTGATTACTTTGATACCTACGCTCCAGTTGCTAGAATTAGTTTTATTAGAACTCTTATAGCAATTTCTGCGGTGCAAGGACTGTACATCTATCAAATGGATGTGAAGACAACCTTTCTGAATGGTTTCTTGAAAGAAGAAATTTATTTGGAGCAGCCGGAAGGGTTTGTGATATCTGGACAAGAGACTAAAGTGTGTAGACTTATTAAATCTCTATACGGTTTGAAACAAGCTTCTAAACAGTGGCATGAGAGATTTGATGCCACTGTGACTGCGTTCGGGTTTCAACACAACGGTGCTGATAAATGTATATATACAAAATGCACACCCGAATACACAGTCGTGATCTGCCTTTATGTTGATGATATGTTGATCATTAGCATTCACCTGGAGGGTATTTCTGAAACTAAGAAATATCTATCTTCTAACTTTAAGATGAAAGATCTAGGAGAAGTTGATACAATTCTTGGGATCAAGGTGAAAAGAACAGATAGTCAGATTTCTTTTAGTCAATCTCACTACATAAAGAAAAATCTGACAAAGTTTCAACACTTGGACATCAAAGAGTTTAATACACCGTTTGACCCGAGTGTGAAGCTAAAAGTGAACTCTGGAAGAGTTATGGCTCAACTAGAGTATGCAAGTGCAATTGGTAGCATGATGTATGCTACTCATTGCACTCGTCCTGACATAGCCTTTGCGGTCAGCAAACTAAGCCAGTACACATTAAACCCAGGTACTGAGCACTGGAACACAGTGAGTAGAGTACTTAGATGTCTGAAAAGGACTAGTAATTTTGAATTGATATACACGTCATCATCAAGAATACTTGAAGGTTATTCTGATGCCAGCTAGATTGATCAAAATAATGATTCAAAATCCACAAGTGGGTGGATCTATACTCTAGCTGGAGGAGCTATTTCTTGGGCGAGCAAGAAACAGACGTGTATTGCACACTCAACTATGGAAGCAGAATTCATAGCATTAGCTGTTGCCGGTAAGGAAGCATAGTGGATTAGAGATCTACTTCCGGACATCCGTATTTGGGATGTACCAGTGCCATCAATTCCCATGTATTGTGATAGTGAGGCCACACTATCGAGAATATACAACGCAATGTATAATGGGAAATCAAGACATATTGGTCTTCGACACAATTTTGTGAGACAACTACTTGAAAGTGGTACCATCAAGGTTGTCTATGTCAAGACTTGTAAGAACTTGGCTGATCCCCTTATCAAACCTCTGACGAGAGACTTGGTAGTAACTACCACGAGATCCATGGGTCTAAAGCCACAATAGAATTGTTAGTGATGGAAACCCAACTTGAATTAAGTGCTCCTATTTCTCAAGTTTAATGTGTAACAACAAAGTCACTTAACGATAGAAGGTACTATTAATTAATTTGATAGATCCATGTGAGGTAAGATAGTACGTCGTTGCCAAGAACGAGGTTGAGCTAACGCTCTTAACAAAGTTTGGAGACATCTAAGCAACGAGGATGTTGGAACTTTGCCTATATGATCTAGAGGTGGTGCCGCATCAAATGAAGATTAGTGATTTATCTTCTACAGGGTCATGAAAAGGATTTATAGCGCACGACCATATTCGTGCTCAGTGAGAACGTGAAGTCAACTGGTGATGTGTGGGGGTAAACGAAAGGGGCCATAAGGTTCTTGGTTTAATTCCGTAGGTCACCAATGAATCTGTCTCTTCTTGTTTATCAACATTAACTAGGTTTAATCTCCATGACACCTGAGTGACATCATCCATCATAGTGAAAGGAAACATTCCAACTTGGTGGGGGATTGTTGGAATTTACAAGTTGTAAATATGCAAGTTGGTATGTTTACTTCTTGTCTCACATTGGTGGGGGGAAACATTTTTGAGTGACTTATAAGGAATTCTCCCTTATGGGTCACCAAAGTGATAGTTGGGTCAAGAGAAGGGCTAAGCCTACACGCGTGCCGAGCCGAGACGGAGACGCGAGCTCGCGAATGGGCGCGTTTGAGGCGCACTTTTCACTTCGCACGTACGCATCATCGCTAGGAGCTAAGGAGCTTGGTGGGGGTCAACCCTCATCCCCGGTTTTTCTCATAATTAGTTGGATTTAGCTCTATAAATATAGAGCTCTTACTTTGAGCTTAAATGTGACATCCGTCATCTTAAGGTCCGTCGAACGACATAAATAAGCATAGAAATATTTTAATTATTCTTCCTTTTCTTCATGAACTCCTGCTTTAAGGAATCATGTCTGCTTTATTTTCCCTTATGCCTGTACTTCCTCTGAGAACGTGTGTTAAGCATAAACCTTTTATAAACTTCATCACCATTACCACCAAATATATCATTTTCAATTTCAACCATTGTCATTAATAAAACCATTTTAGACTATCAAATGCCATTAAACACGCTTTTAACCTTAATATAACGAACATTTTAAGGTCGTAATCACCGAAACAAATTTTGGGGAACTCGAGGGTTAAGTGCAGGGACTAAACTTGTAATTTTGCAAACTTGGACTGGGTATATAAACCCCTTCCCAGCCACATTCCTCATTCACTTCATCTTCTTCACCTCTTCACCCCCTACACACACATTTTCTTCATTCTAGCACCAAATCCAACCGCTTGGTCTTGTTCTTGTTGTCTAGACTCCATCTACGGCCTAGTCTACTCTATTCTAGCAGGTAGACGACCTTGGTTGTCCCTTTTCCTTGCCTATTCACGGCTGTCCAAACTAGGGTTTCGGGTGTTCGGGTTCAACTCGAACACATGAGGTCGTGTGGGTGCGTGTGAGGTCTTTCTGCTTGTGTTTCATGTTTGTGTATGTTTGTAGAGTGTTTCTGGAAGTCCTTGTGGTGTAAAACTCGCGTTTAGAGCAGCTCAGGGCTGCTCAGCCCGACCACAGTCGCGATTCTGCAGTTCAGGCGACTGGGTCTGTCATGCGATTGAGCCGTGCGACTGAGTGAGTCGTGCGACTGAATCTTACGTCTAAGTCAATCGTGCGACTGAGTTGTGCGACTAGGCATGTCGTGCGACTGAGTCGTGCGACTGTGAGTTTATATGCGATTGAGTCATGCGTGCGAATGAGTGTATGTGATTGAGTCATGCGTGCGAATGAGTGTATGTGATTGAGTCATGCGTATGAATGATTGTGTGCGATTGAGTCAGGTGACCGACTGAATGTATGCGACTGTGCGTGTTTCGCACAACTGGAGTCCAATCGCACGAATGAAGATCCAATCGCACGAAAGTAGCTAATTCGCACGATTGAGGATTGATTCGTGCGCATGGAGGTTTGGCCGTGCGAATGTGTGTTGTGTGGTACGACTGAATGCCAACCATGCGAATGAAGACTCAATCGTACGAATGAAGCTGATTCGTACGATTGAAGGTTGATTCGTAAGGGTGGAGCATTGAGTCGAGCGTCTGGTCCTGTTGTGTGATTGATGATGTTGAGTGTGAATTTCCCCTTGAACGTCTGATGATGATAAGGCAACATCAGTAAAAGTGTCATTACTTGACCACAAAGATTAAAGTCAACACTATCAACATGCACATACTATTTCAATTGAAAACAACCTAACATTTTACCGTTATCGACAATCCAATTGGAACTCCAAATACTTAACAAGTGCTATCTTTCATAACCACGAGATCATTTCACGGATGTCATAAGCAATGACAACTACTCGTAGTACTTGGATCTACATAAGATCTGATACGTGTGTCCGCTTGTGTGTGTGCGCTACCCACGATCGAAACGATACAACCCGAACCGACCAAACATTACTATACGCTTTGTACAGGTCATTAATGCTTAACAATAACTGTCAATAGGTGTTGACTGTTCTCTGCATACAACTGTTGGGAATCTCGATCTTTCATACCTACCACTAAACTTGTGAGTTTCGTGGCCCCTTTTTGTGCTTATACTACTTTACAAACATTTACAAACATGGGGGAAAAGTATGCTCGCCCGTTTTCTATGCTGTACAACATACATACAACTTACATACTTGGAATCAACGTGCTACTGTTTTGTGAGTACTTATCTGATACATGCTTGAGTCTGCTTTGTGGTTCTTTCTTACAATCATTTAATTCCAGTGTGGAACCGACGGTTAGGTATTGGTAGTACTACTGGGTTGACACCCCCACCCTCGTGTTGGTATACTAGTTAGTACCAACAATAGCCAGGTGCGGGCCTTGGGTGAATATATTCTGACAAGATTCTTTGTGTACGTCATTAGGTTGGTTGTAAAGCTCTTGTCATGTGATTTTTCTTACTTATAACTGTATGCACGATATTCTGCAACAACTTTATACAGCATCAATTACTTATTTACTATAAACCTGCGAACTCATCAACAATTTTGTTGACCATTTTGAGCATATCTTTTCAGGTGATCATGCTAGCTGAGGTTCTAGGTGTGCTGCCTTAGTGGAGACCCTAGGATGCATTTTTGGGCCAAACTTGTCATTTTGAAAACAATTGTTGTAACTGTTTCAAACAACATTATACTTTGTAACTTGTTCCCGGGTTGTGGGAATTGCATACAATGTTATCATCTATGTATTATGATTTATGTATCATGTTTATGCTTATGGCTATGTTGTCGTGAATACTGACTAAACACGACACAAGTCCCCTTGTTGTCGGGTGTCGTCATGACACGCTTGTCATCATTATTATTATTGCATCTCTATCGCTTACCATGTGTTATGACGATTCCCGTCTCGTTACGCCCCCGTGTTTCCGCTCTTAGCGGGGGTGTGACATTAAAACACTTAAAAAAAGCTACAGCTTTTCTCTGCTTTCGTTTCCACGCAACCTTCACGTTAATTCGCTTCCATTGCTGTTGGAATACCGGATCGAATCTGCATTAAATCCTGGGAGTTTACGTTGTCGCTTACAGCAAATAAAGCGCGTAAAATCCTTTAGGGACAGGAATACATTCCGTGCAGTTCATCATTCGAAGATCGTCGTTTAACAGGTTGTTTTACTTTATTGCGAGTTCTTTAATTCGTCTGATAACGGGACACTCTCATTCTACTTTTCTTATAATCAGTTTTGGTCGCGAAGGATCAAACTGATTCGGCTAATAACTTGGTAACAATTAATAATAATTAATTGGTTTCTGTTTAGTCTAAAATATTTTTCAACAAAATATGCAATTATATGAATGTTCAATAGAAAACACGAATCAATACACCAAAAACGCATTATTGTCGTTTCTTGATTTCTTTTGTAGTCGTATTTTAATTTGGTATCATATTATACTATACATTCTTATAATATTTATTAATAGATTAGTCCCCGTGTAATACATGGATTAAACAAAAATTAAATAATTATTAATAAAAGTATGTATTATAAAATCATGCTTGAAGATAAAATATGATTATAAGTATATATAAATAACTACTTTAAGTAAATAAACAATAATTTATTTTTCTCAAACTTTTATTTTATAAAAAAATGTGATTTTTTGTTTTTAGAGAGTGTTTGTTTAATAAAAAAAGGTTTTTAATTTATTAAATTATATATTTTTAATTTGAAAATAGTATGAGTAATTTATTAGTATTCAATGTTATTATTAATAATATAAAGAAATAAGAAAGTAAGTATAATGAGATCTACAATAGTTTCATCCTTATTTTAGTTTTTTTAAAGATAAATAGATAGGTAACGCATGGGTGGTGTAGTAGCTAAATACTCATTAAATAAACAAATTAAAATTTTAATGTAAAATAAACATGAACAGTTACAGTATAATATTTTAATATAAAGTAATATTAAAATTATATATAGATAATAGTTTAAGAAATAAAACAGTTATACTCTTTTTAACTCTCTTATGTAAATAATTTAATTTTAAACATTTGTTTTAAAACTTCTTATAAAAATCTTGTTTTAAAAAAAATATGATTTATATATATATTTTATTTGTTTTAATAAGATTGTTTTAATATATTTCACCTGTTTATAATTTTTTTTAAAAACAAACGATTTTAAAATATTTTGTTTAGAAAATGTTTAATGTTTTAGAAAATTTTATATTCTATAAAACTTTAGTTTTTTGTTATTTAGATTTTAATAGAAATTTGTTATTTTTAATTTTCTTCATAAAATCTGTTTTAAAGAAACTAGTTTGATTTAAAAAAAAATAAATAAGAGAGAGAAATATAACAATTAATAAAATTATTTTTAATAAGAGAGAAAATTTATTTGAGTATTTAAATTTTTATAACACCCTTTTAAAAGGAAAATTAATATATGGATGTTTAGAAAACTAACAAATGGCAAGAACATAATTTAAAAAAATGACAAGTGTCAAAAAGACCTAGCTTTATTAGAGGTTATAGATTAACACACCTATAAAAATAACACTATGACAAAGCTAAAACTTATCGATCAGAATTGATTATAGTTATATTTTTTATCGACTACGGTCATTGGGTCTAATTTATATTTTTCTTTTAAATCAAAGACTTATCTTATATTTAAAACCAAATAAATCAGTTACTGATGGTTACGAACCTCTTGCTCCCTTGGTTCATTTCATATGTAACATTATAATTCAATTATTTAAAGGGTGTTTAGACGTATGTTTTTTTAAATTGCAATATATAATAACCAAAACAAATAATTAAACTTATAAACGTCTAACTGCTCTTACGTTTACTATAAGAATCCATTTGTAAATCTATTTGTTTACTTTTCAAATTTCATTTGTATCTTAAATATGGAGATTCTATTCATGAAGTACTACAAAACTAATCACTATAACTTGAAGTCCTAAATTTTAAAGTATTTGGTACCTATAAAAGCTAGATTGAGGAGTAACAAAGTCCAAAAACAAAGCAACTTAATTTGTTGGTGGTGTGGTTGATAGAGAAAGGGGTGGGAAATGAAGTGTGTGTTGTCCACTTTTTAACCATCTAAGTATCAACTATGCTAATATTGTGAAACCTTTTATCCTTCCAACATTTGTTATAAGTATTGCCATACCCCACCAATATTTCAAACTTCAAAAATAATTCATCTCTCATAACTAAATAAAATTTACTTGCTTTGATATAAACTTTGTAAATAATATATTAACTTAATGATTCTTTTTTATTTCAATTATGTAGTGAATGAGAGAAAAATGTTCGTGATTTAATGAAGAGAGATAATAATAGTAGTCTAAAATATTAGTCATTAGTTACATTACGAGTCAAATTCCAAAATATAGAAAGGTGTTCATATGCTTCATAATTATTTAAAATATTTGACATACACACATATATTATGTTTGTTCCGAGTTTCATCACTCCACTCATAACATTTTCATATGTCTCTTTCATTCCTTCCAATCTTTTGAATCTAAAACTTATGTAGTTTAAACTTTGTATACACACATTTGTGTTGCATTGTTAAAATATAATTTTTGGCATCAACTTAAATATCATACATTTGAATTTCAGATAACTTTACATAATCTTCACAACATTAATAAATATTTTTTGATTTGTGATGACTGAAGGGAACCGTACCATATTTGGGCCCTCTTTGCTTTATCCTTAGGACCTCCTTCTTACCAACACAATGTTCAAAGATGGCTAGCTACTTTTCACCTACTCAGTTTTGTTTTTATGTTATTTCAAACAATGAACAATAATTTGTATGATTCAAGAATATTGTTAAAAGTATGATTCAAGATATATCTAATCATAAATATCACAAACGCATATGTATTAATTGGTGGTATTTAAGGTCGACATTTTTTATTGATACATATTAATATGTAAGTGTGTATCTGTGGTGATATTAATTGGTATGATATGATTGATGTAACTTGTTTTTATAAAAAAGTTATAGTAATAAATGTGAGATCTGATAGTGATAACATTTGATGTAATAAAATCCGCAAGCGTTTCTAATCACTTTATATATCCACAACACCCAAAACTTTTCTTGTACAATGCATACATCCTATAAACATCTTTATCTTATCAGCATTATCACAAAGTTTATATTTACTTTCATTATCAAAGTATTAATTATACTATACTATTTAGTTTTAAAGTAACTTTTATATATTTGTTTTTAAAGATTTGTAATATACTATTTAGTTTTAAAGTAACTTTTATATACTTCGTCCTTTCTCTCTCATCTGATGCCTCAACAACTCTTATTATCTATATCAAACTATTATTCTCTACTAGTAGATTGTACAATAAATGAAATAAAAAAAAAACATATTCAATTGGCCCGCAATACAACACCCATGGGTTTTTGTAGGTCAATGTCAATGTGACCATTCGTAACGTCTGTATGAACCCAATTAAGAATGATGTCATACCCTCAATTTTAACTAGCAATGTACTTAAATTTGCTTGTTATACTTTTATTTCATTTATAAAAAAAAGACAAGTTATGCAAGTGTATATATAATTAAAAAAAATATGATTCAAAAGTTAATTAAAATTTTGAAATAAATAAAATCAAGATTAAAATTTAATAAGCAGATAATTAAATTTCGAAACCTGATCTCGCCCAAAATCGACATGTCCCCAAAAGGCCAAAAGATCAGAGTTAAAAGCCGAGCAAACATGTTTCCAGGCCCAAACTTGAGGCCCATGACATCTGATCATTTAGACATTTGTTTCCAACTTATAATTCACGTCCCATTCCATTTGTTAATTATATAATATTCATATAACTAGATGAAAATTTTATGTAATAACATATGTACAATACCTAGATGTAGTCTAAAAGGAATAGGGGTAGAAAAATGACATGTGACACATAAAAATTGTATTTTACTAGAGTAGATTTTGAAAAATTCTTTTTACTCTAATTGAAAATTAACTAAGGGCGACATCACCACCTTCATTTTCATTATTTTTTCTATTTTTTTCTTCTATTAAACAATTACATGAATTACTAATAATAATATTTAATTTTTTAAAATTACAAATAGTTTTTTAGTGAATTAAGAAATATATCTTTTCATTTCTATTATTTATAAAGAAATAAAATTTCATAAAATAAGAACTTTTTCTAAGACATCAAACTATTATAACAATAAGAAATATTTTAAAAAAGTAAAAATTTTACAAAGAAAAATAAGTAAAATTAAGAGTTATAATAAAAAAAATCATAAAATAAAACGGTTTGTTTTGAACAAATTTTTTTTAGAAAAAACTAAAATTTGTTTAAAAACAAGGTGATGGGTATAAAATAATCTTCTAAAAATTTGTTGACAATGTCAAAACTGATGGGGTAATTAATTCAAAGTTACTAATCCTTGGTATTGGCCTTTTTGTTTAAATAAGATTTTTTAAATACTTAATTTTTCTATATAGTTTAGTATTCAACTATGCTATAAACTTTAAAAATATATTCTTTTTTAATTTAAGTATAAGATTACTATATTAACAAGTTTTAAAAAAAACAATGTTTATAAAGATGTATAATGCATTTTGCAACAAAGAGTTTTGATGAGTGTTATATGTGTGACACCCTACACATATCCCACATCGGCCGTGGACAGGAGAGATTCCTGGTTCATAAGGAATGTCTTGCCTCTAACATCAACAATGCGTTTTGGGCGTATTGGCTGTGGATGAGATGAGAACTCCACAGTTAAGCGTGCTCAGGTGGAAGCAATCCAGGGATGGGTGACCTCCCTGGGAAGTTTTCACCCGGGCAACCAAAAGTAAATCCGTGAGCTCCTCATGGGCAAAGCGGACAATATTGTTGATGCGAGGGGCCAGGTGTTACAGATTGGTATCAGAGCCAATGGTTATAGCAAACTAAATTAAATATGCATTGCATTTAGACTATAGCATGCTGCCTTAGTTACACGCATATAGACACGTTTAGCTTTATTAGTTTATGTTGATATATTGCTATACTTGCTTGGGATTTTCCTGATTTGGCATGTTCCTGTGAGCGTTCGGCTACAGGAATGGCATAACCATCTCTTCATTCTATGTTTATGGAAAAAGACCAGTTCATCTTTATTTCCCACTGTTACATCATGCTTCATCGTACAAGTGACTCTGAGTTGCTATGAGTCACGAGGGACTATTTACGAATTACCTGTACCTTACCTTTTATATTATACCTCTCGGAATTGGATACAATGCCATTGGTACCTGACTTGGATGGTTCATTAGGGGCATGTTCTGCCTCCTGTCGAATGCGTTTCGCAGACGAGAGTTGTGCCTGCTAATCCTTCCTTACCTACCTTGCCACTTCTCTATCTTATGGAACAGGTAATAGCTGTACTGGTGGCTACCATACACATTACGAGACAACTTATCAAAGTTTACTTACGATAACGCTATTTACCCATTTGACCTGAGCGCATCAACGATTCCTTGCCCAAGTGAATATTACCCTTGGTTTAATAATTATACCTTTGATACCTCTTATTAATAACACTCTGTACTTGACAAAGTATGTTAGCTCGGATAAGAGGAACCAAGGGTGATCATGCAAAGCAAATTACCATCATGGGTGCACACGTAATTGTAATTTGTCGTGCATGAGAAGTCTTGCGAATCCTGTCGGATGATAACAGTCATGGTCAGTACAAACTTTCATTTCTATACTTAGGTGACACGATAGTCTCAATCCGTATAAAACTTCACTAATCTCCTTGACAATTCTTTTTATTTATTTATTATTATCCATTAGACTTTTGTTTTTCTTTTCACACCCAAAGGCGAAAGGTTGTTTCCCATCCGGATGATGTTCTGAATTTTAGTATTTGGTTTAATTCATTGTAGACGTACTTACAATTTATTTAATCAGAAATTATTATTTGAACTCATTAGTTGTGTGTGTGCTAAATCCTTTTAATTACTTGTACTTAAATGAAGTAGATATGTTGCATATTACTTATTTTTGTATGTTGTGATTGTTAAGAATGTCTGGAATTAGTCGTGGACGCGGACGTGGTCGTGGCACCATCAACATGACCCCAACTAAACTGGCAGCCCTGATCAATCAGCATGTGGCTGACGCTCTCGCCATCCTAACCTCAACCTGCAGGCACCCCCGATCGGACATGAGGGTGCACCTTCAAGTCCTTCATGGACTGTAAACTAATCCGTTCACTGGATCGAATGAGCTGTGGACTTCTACGCTGGTTTGAAAACTTGAGTCGGTGTTTGAAATGTGCAACTGCCCAGTGGCGAGTCGGGTTAAGTACGCCACTGGCACCCTGGATGGTGCTGCTCTGTCATGGTGGAACACCAAGTCCAAATGTTGGGCGTCGAAATCGCAAACCAAACAACCTGGATGACTTCAAGACCTTGATGAAGAGGAATACTGCCCCGGGATGAGGTACAGAAACTAGAGGCTAAGTTCTGGAATCTAAAGATGACAGGCTCCGAAATCGAGGCGTATACCACTCGATCCCACGAGCTTACTACCCTGTGCCCTAACATGGTCAATCCTCCTTCTTTTGGATTGAAAGGTATCTGTATAGCTTGTCACCCGAGATTCAAGGTATGGTCACTGCTTCCAACCAGACACCATACAAGAGGCAATCATTGGCTCATAGGCTAACTGACCAAGCGGTCGTACAGGGTAAACTACCCCAACGAGGTTCAATATCGACTACTTCAAACAGTAACAACAAGCGAAATGGGAATTTGGT
This sequence comes from Flaveria trinervia, assembly GCA_025506515.1. Lineage (NCBI taxonomy): Eukaryota > Viridiplantae > Streptophyta > Magnoliopsida > Asterales > Asteraceae > Flaveria > Flaveria trinervia. The sequence goes on from CM046453.1 coordinate 1,376,667, forward strand.
TCCACTAACAAGCAGAACAAATCTCAACCACCACCCCAACATCACGGAAGTTTGAAAACTATCGCTCATCTCATCAATCATCATCTTTATCGTAACATGGTGGTGGCTACTCTGGGACGTTACCTAAGTGTAACAAATGCAAATACCATCACAATGGGCCTTGCAAAAGAACACATGTGAGCGATGCGGTACGTTTGGCCATGCTGCTAAGGATTGCCGAATGAACATTGCAGCTAAACAGTCAACCCAGCGGAATGAACAAAGAGGCTGTTATGAGTGTGATCAGACCGGCATATCAAGAGGTACTGCCCACAACTGAGGAAAAACAATGGTGGTGGAAATGGTGTTGATGACCGCAATGGCAACAACAATGGAATCGACAATGGAAATGGTAATGGTGGAGCTAAGGGAAGAGCCTTTGTCATTGGTTCAGGTGAGGCTCGTAACGATCCCTCTATTGTAACTGGTAAATTTTATGTCAATGGTTGTTTTGCCTCTGTGCTATTTGATTCTGGTGCTGATAGGAGTTTCATTTCGCATAAGTTCAGTCGATTGCTAGATGTTAATTCTGTAGCTTAGACACGAATTATACAGTAGAATAGCAGACGGTAAGATCATCGAGTCTTCTCAGATATACAAGGGTTAAAATAAGTCTATCAGGGCATGATTTCGATATTGATCTCCTATCTATTACACTTGGTAGCTTTGATGTCGTTGTTGGCATGGATTGGTTGTCTAAGACCAAGCCGAAATCATTTGTCGTGAGAAACTCATCCGGCTACCTTGCCTGATGGAAATATACTCATCGTGGAAGGCGACAAGAGTGGTGCAGTAGTTGACATCATCTCATACATGAAGGCTCAGAAGTGTTTGAGGAAAGGGCATTCAGCTATTTTAGCCCTAGTTATTGTAAAGACTACTAAGAAGAAACGACCAGAATACATTCCTGTGTTAGAGATTTTCCTGAGATATTCCCTGAGGACTTACCTGGCCTTCCTCCACACAGGCAGGTAGAATTTTAGATTGAGTTAGCACCTGGAGCAGTTCCAATCGCTCGGGCGCCTTACTGTTTAGCTCCGAACGAACTACAAGAGTTGTCTAAGCAATTGCAGGAGTTGTTGGACAAGGGATTTATACGTCCCAGCTCTTCACCCGGGGAGCTCTGGTACTCTTCGTGAAAAAGAAAGATGGAACCTTCAGAATGTGTATTGACTACCGAGAACTGAACAAGGTGACGATCAAGAATAGATAGCCACTACCGCGTATTGATGACCTGTTTGACCAGTTACAAGAGTCAAGCTACTATTCCAAGATTGATTTGAGATCAGGTTATCATCAGTTACGAGTTCGGGAGGAAGACATCCCGAAGACAGCATTTCGGACTCGGTATGGGCACTATGAGTTTGCAGTAATGCCTTTTGGGATGACTAATGCCCCAGCTGTTTTCATGGATCTCATGAACCGTGTTTGTAAACCTTATTTGGATAAGTTTGTCATTGTCTTTATTGATGACATACTAATCTACTCTCAGAATAAGGAAGATCATGAGGAACATCTGAGAATCATTCTGGAATTGTTAAAGAATGAACAATTGTATGCAGAGTTCTCAAAATATGACTTCTGGATGTGAGAAGTGCAGTTTCTTGGTCATGTGGTGAACGAAAAGGGTATACATGTAGATCCTTCAAAGATTGAAGCAATAAAGGATTGGCCGGCACCGAAAACACCCACTGAGGTGCGATAATTCCTTGGTTTGGCAGGTTATTACCGGCGATTTATCGAGGGATTCTCAAAATTAGCACAACCTCTAACTGCCCTGACCCACAATGTAACATCTCGTATTTTCATTTAACTAAAAGTTAACTTCGTTACTCTTACAAGGTTATTATTGTTAATTTTGAAACTCATGTGTTGTTTGTGCTTATTCATTATTGTCTTAGGTTAAAATAATATTAAATAAAAATAATAATTTTAATATTAAAAAAAAGTAATAATAATAATAATTATAATCATAATAATAATATTTGTAATAATAATTGAATAATAATAACTATAATAATGTTACTAATGATAATAAAAAAATAAATGGTATAGTTATAAATTTAACAATGTTTAATACTTTAAGTAGTTAAAGATTAGAGGGTCTTAATGTCAATTTATAAACTTTATATTGAAGTTTCTGCTTAAAATAAAAGAAACTTAATGTTGAGGGACCAAATGTGTAATTAATCAAAACTCTTTCTCTCTCCCCGATTTTCCGGCCGCCGGCCGGCGAAGCTCCGGCGTGGCGCCGGCAACAACCAAAGCCATTAAAACGCATAAAATGAACCCCAAAACGCTCCTAACCGGTTCGTGGAGTCGATTCGAACTTAATCACGAACTAAATTGTGTTAAAACATCGGTTACAAACCTTAAACGATCGTATAACCGATACCTTTAATTCCATAGCCGTTCGGGCATTAAATCTCTAATAATAATCCGATTAAATGAACCTACACAATCATCTACCTTTTCCTAATAGATTACAACAGTCAATTTCACCTGAAACACACACAATCATTGAGTTCGATCACCACAAATACCGAGACCTGCAACCAACGGTTCATCACCTTCCGAGCTTCAATTGTTGAAATTGACATAGGCCTTTGAGTCAAGACCAACTCTCGTAGCTTCCCACAAGTTTAATTTGATTATCGTTGAGGTTTGCCTATCCATCAAGACTCCCACGTCCGCAACGTCTCTTCGGGTGTTCAAACACCAATTCAATAACAATTCGGGTAATTAACACCATATGTATACTCGATTTCACATGGGCAAGCAAAGCCCTATGATTGATTTCATTATCAATATCAATTCGATGTTCGATTGGAATCAAATCGATTCTAGGGTTCTTATGAAATTGGGGGTTTTGCTTATATGGGTTTTTAATGTTTTAAAACCAAGATCTATCGCGGCTGGATGCCTTGGTTCACTGGTTAACACTCTCATCACCACTTAGAGGTCCCGGGTTCGAACCGGGCACCCTCAAACATTTTTTTAAGGCTTTTCAGCCCTTAAATAATTATAGAAATTTTTAATAAATATAAAAGGGTTTTTGTAAACTCTAATATTTTTCAAAGACATCAAATTATTTTCTATAATTTTTCTAAAGTTAATTAATTAATTTTTTTATATATAAAGAATTTTAACAAAGGATGTTCTTGGTTAATTTCTATTAAAATGGACTTTGAATGATAAATTAATAAATTATTATTGGTCCAAATATTACTATTAAGTTATTATCGTTAAAATCTTGATTATTTCAAATATTTATTCAAGTTTTATTTAAACTTCACTAGCTATTAACGATGAGCTAATGTTATTTTTTTTAATAATTTCACAAATGGTATATTTCTTTGTACATTTTTTTTGACGACATAAAGATCCCCAAACTCCACTCGAAATTTTAACTCTCGTTAAATCAATAATTCAATTATTAAACTTAACTTGTAATTACATATGTTTAGGTGCCTTGTGACGTTATCTTGGAACGACGTTTGCTATTCTTAAATAATCTCCATTATATACTATTATCACGTGAGTTTTCCTTGCCCCATTTTATTTTATTTCACACTACTTTGGGGAGAAACATGATTATCTATACATTGTACACTTATTAACGTTTGAGACTTAAGCACATGCAATTCATCTTATTATTATGTCATGGTTATTTGTGTATTGTAAGTGTTTATATGAGATACATAGTTTTGTTTACAATCATTAACTATTGCTAGCCTGGCGACGTCTTAGATCTTTGGGCCTGACAAGCCTATTTGGTGCTAAAGTCGATGTATTGCCGACTCCTAGGAGCCGTATGCTTGTGCACTAGGGAACCAAATACACTTAGCCAATCTTTTATACTTGTAACCAAGTCGAGGTTGATTGTAACGTATGTGTTCTATAACCTTACTAGCTTATAACCTATGACATGAATTGCTACTCGTAACCTTTTTCTTATTATGTATGAAAACCTTGGAAACTCACCAACTATTTTTAGTTGACTCTTATTTTATCATGTTTCAGGAAATCCCCAAGTTTAAAGTGGACTTTTGAAGCTTAGAAATAAAACTAGGACTTGGACCTAGTTAAATAATAAATGTTATGCTACGTTTTGTTTTGTTTGGGATTATTTCATGTTTTGAGACTTATGTTTGTAATGACTTTTGAAACTTATAATTTAATAATTACACTTAAATATAGCGTTATGTGGCTGTGAACAATCTTAACCCTCACATCTCGACGATTCCGCCGTCAAGGTTGGGGTGTGACACACAAGGGAACCATCTACAAATGGGGCAGCCAAGAGGAATCAGCATTTCAGACACTAAACTTTGCAGTGCGCCGATCCTAGCTTTACCAGAAGGAACTGATGATTTTGTTGTTTATTGTGATGCATCCATCCAGGGTTTGGGATGTGTACTGATGCAACGCAACAATGTCATAGCTTATGCATCTAGGCAACTCAAGGTGCATGAGAAGAACTATACAACGCATGATCTGGAACTAGGAGCTGTAGTGTTTGCCTTGAAAATCTGGAGGCACTACTTATATGGAACCAAGTGCACAATCTACACAGACCACAAGAGCCTCCAGCACATATATGATCAAAAGGAACTGAATATGCGACAACGGCGATGGATAGAACTGCTCAACGACTACGATTGTGCCATCAAGTATCACCCGGGTAAGGCTAATGTGGTAACCGATGCCCTCAGCCAAAAAGAAACCCCAAAACCTCATCGAGTACACGCATTTCAAATGACCATTCACTCCGATCTTCCAGTTCAAGTCAAGGCTGCCCAGTTTGAGGCCTTGAAAGTTGAGAATCTAAAAGCAGAATCCATGTGAGGTATGGATAAACAATTAGAGACCAAGACTTATGGAATTCGTTATTTCATGGAACGGATCTGGATACCACAATACGGAAATTTACGAGAGCTGATAATGGATGAAGCTCATAAGTCACGTTACTCAATTCATCCGGGTTCAGATAAGATGTACCATGATCTGAAAGAGTGTTATTGGTGGCCGAACATGAAAGCTGAGATTGCCACCTATGTAAGCAGATGTTTAACTTGCTCCAAAGTTAAGGTGAAATCAGAGACCATCCGGTTTACTTCAGCAACCCGAACTTCCAGTGTGGAAATAGGAGCAGATCTCGATGTACTTTGTCACAAAGTTGCCCAGGACTCCCAGTGGATGCGATACCATTTGGGTTATAGTAGATCGCTTAACAAAATCCGCTCACTTTCTAGCAATCCGAGAGATTGATCGGATGGATAAGTTGACACGAATTTATTTAAGAGAAATAGTCTCCCGGCATGGTGTACCAGTATCTATCATATCCGATCGTGAGCTCAGTTCACTTCCCATTTCTGGCAATCTTTACAACGATCATTAGGAACGCGGTTGGACATGAGCACTGCGTATCATCCGCAAACCGATGGTCAGAGTGAGCGTACGATCCAGACACTAGAAGATATGTTACGTGCTTGTGTGATTGATTTTGGTAGCAACTGGGAAACTCATTTATCGTTGGTTGAGTTCTCCTACAATAACAGTTCACACATCAATAAACCGCACCCTTTGAGGCACTATATGGGCGTAAGTGTCGATCACCTATCTGTTGGGCAGTAGTTGGAGAAAGCCAACTTACGGGCCCTGAACTTATGCACGAGACGACTGAGAAAATTGTGCAAATACGTAACCGTATGGCAGCAGCACGTAACCGACAGAAGAGTTATGCTGATAAACGTCGAAGCCGTTGGAGTTTCAGATTGGTGATAAGTACTCTTAAAAGTCTCACCCTGGAAAGGAGTGATACGCTTTGGAAAGCGTGGTAAACTAAACCCTAGGTACGTTGGACCGTTTGAGATTGTCAAACGGGTTGGTCCAGTAGCCTATCAACTGAATTTACCAGAAGAGCTCAGTGGAATACATAACGTGTTCCACGTGTCTAATCTAAGGAAATGTTTATCTGATGACTCACTTGTCGTGCCATTAGAGGAACTGGAGATTGATGAACAACTTTGTTTCATTGAAGAACCAGTTGAGATTATGGATTGAGAAGTCAAAACCCTAAAGCGTAGCAAGATTCCCATTGTGCGTGTTAGGTGGAATTCAAAGCGTGGACCAGAATTTACCTGGGAACGTGAGGATCAAATGAAGTAGAAATACCCACAACTGTTCAAAGATCAGACATCTACTTTTTAAGGTATCATTCACACGATACCCTTTCTTTCAATTTCGAGACGAAATTCCCTTCAACAAGGGGATGATGTCACAACTCTCACGAAACCTTACGTTCTTTATTTTGGGCTTGTATTAGAAATTTCAGAAAGAGTTTATGCCCTCTTATTATTGCTGGTTAATACTAGCGTTCTGAGCTGAACCTGATGTTCTAATTTTCGGGACGAAAATTTCTTCAACAAGGGGATGATGTGACACTCCGCACTTTCAGGTTAACACCGTTCCATTATCCAATCGTTATCTGATGATTATTCGATTTCATTTACTAAATGAAGATAGTTATAATAATTATTACTAATTAACTTTAAGTTAACCCAAAAACTAACTACTAAAACTAATTAAAAACCTTAAAATTAAATGATATAAACCTTGAAGGACCAAATATGTAAATTACAAATCAAAGCCTTATTAATATACCAACCCCCCGTAACCGACTCCCCTCATCATCTTCCCCTCGGTTTCTTATTCACAACCCTAAAACCTTAGCTAAACTTCTCCTAGTCTCGACGGCAGCCCCCACCGATCAATTGTAAGCAAGCGACTCCCCGGCATTGTCGTCAATCGTCCTCCTCTCACGGCTCCAAGCGGCGGTACGTGCGCGAGGTACAATTCGTAGGTTCGTTTACTATACGGTTTATTATTAACGTCGATGACTCGCATGTATAAGTACGGTTCGCGCGGTTTCATATTTGGTTGTCATGTTCAAATCCATATGTGTTCTTCATAGGTGTATGCTGTTTTGTATATCTGTTGTGTTCTTGGAGTTTTGGCAGTGTATGTACGTATGTATATGCGTGGTAATTAACTGTTTGAGTGTTAGTTCGAACCGAGTCTCCGGCGTATTTGCCATACACGTATGTATGCATGAACCATATGTATTCTCATAATTATGTGTGAGTCTGTATGCATTGATACGTGGGGTTCTTGACCGTGGGTTCGGTGTACTCTTGTGTGTATGCGCGTATGTTTCTTCATTGGGTACTTGGGTGGTCGGGAGGTCCTTAATGGGCTGGTATCTTGGTTGTATATATTTGTGTATGTATGCGTGCATGGGTGATGTGTGTGTGTGATGATGCGTCTGTGTGTATGACAATGTGTGTGTGCATGTGATAAGGTGTATGTGCGTTATGATTTCATTAGTTGGGCGCATGAAGTATGTTTCTGCATGTAAATTTGTTTGTGTGATGATGCGAATGGTGATGATACGGATTGAGATGATGCGAATGTGTGTGATGATGCGAATGTGTGTATGTGGTACGCATGGGAAGTGTTTATGATATGTGCATGTTTGGGTTGTATATTTTTGGTGTAGATTGTATGCATGTGTATGTAATTTTATGTTGTGGGCATGTTAGATGCAAAGTAATAAACTATATGATAGTAGGTGGGTTATATATATATATATATATCATTTTGGGAACCGTCATCAACCGAACCAAGTCATGAAACGCGAAACCGTACCTTTCTTATATTTATATTTAACAATTAATATTAATAGTGTAAATTAATATTAATTCAGATTAATCGGAGACCCAATCTTTTGTGTTGCATTACTTTGTTGCTGTGCATTTAAGGTGAGTTCTCAGCTCCACTTTACTTACTTTCTTTGGGGTGAAAGAAACGTGTGTTCTAAACGTATTTTCACCTGATCAGTATTACTTTAATATCACTTGTTTACTAGTGTGACACATACTTAAGTCCTCACTTTCGAACCGTTAATATATGTACTTAGCGAGGTAATTATGAGTAGATCTACTGGGTTTGACAAACTCCACCCGGCTAGTCGCGCTAGCACAACGTTCGTCAAACGGGTGTTTAATTGACCGAATTTCTGTTGCTGTGACCGGTGTTCATAGCCAAGGCATTTTTTTACGTTGTCAGCGTCGGTTGCAAACTTCATACACTTAGTAACTTGTTGAGTAGACTAGCTATCTACTGATATAATTTTTGTTTACTGCATCAGTTATTGTTATGTTCTATTCATCAAAACTTGTGAACTCACCAACCTTGTGTTGACACTTTAGCATGTTTCTTTCAGGTTCTTAAGCTGCGCACGAATAGGAGCATCTTGCATTGCATTCGTCATCGTAGATTCAAATGAACAATCTACATTTTTCTATAAATTATATTTATTTGGTTGGCACGTGTTTGCGCCGTTTAAATTATGGTTTATACGCTTCCGCACTTATTTTCATATTTCGTATTTAATTCTAATTTTACGAAACTTTATTTAATTTATAAATTTTGTTTTGTAATTGTTGCGTCGTTTGGTGTAACTAATGGCTAAGATCCTGGTATGTCACGCGCCTAACGGTATTACCCCGTTTGTGGAAATTAAGGGTGTGACAGATTGGTATCAGAGCCACTCCTGTGTCGTTTGGGGTGTGGGACATACTTCACCAAGGATGGTGACTTCTCGGGCTCATCGAGGACGATGAGTCCAAACAGGAGGTGCTTGTGACACCCTACACATATCCCACATTGGTCGTGGACAGGAGAGATTCTTGGTTCATAAGGAATGTCTTGCCTCTAACATCAATAACGCGTTTTGGGTGTATTGGCTGTGGATGAGAGGAGAACTCCACAGTTAAGCGTGCTCAGGTGGGAGCAATCCAAGGATGGGTGACATACCTGGGAAGTTTTCACCCGGGCAACCAAAGACAAATCCGTAAGCTCCTCGTGGGCAAAGCGGACAATATTGTTGATGCGAGGGGCCAGGTGTTACTATATGTTTGATGTTAAACATAGTTAATTTTGTGTTTTTATATGATTATAAATATGAAACATTGTTACTTTAAGATGCGTTTGCGTTGCATGTGTTTAAAGCTTAAAAAGGATTATTGCAATGTCTTAAAGTGTGTTTGGAAGATCAACGAAAGCATGGAAGTTAATAAGCAAATAGTGCTCCATTACTAGTGCATAGTGTTTTGATACCAACGCATTTTAGAAAAACTGAAGTTCCATCGGACTATCCCCCCGCGCTTTTAGCATTATTTATTGATAAAACCTAGGATTTCGACCCACTCTTCCCATCTATGATTTTTGGACGATTCTTAGGCGATTTTGAGTGCGTTTTTAACCACGTGTTCAGCCGGATCAAGCTCCAACAACATAACGACGCTTGAAGAGCATTGTACTTTTGTCTTGATAACTTGTGTTTTGAAGAAATATACAAGTTTTCAGACGAAGATATATACAATTCTCTTTTAAGAAAGCAACGTTCTTAATGATATATAATGAATTATACAACAAACATAACGTACAACACACATTTACATGGTGTGAGTGTGTTTCTAAAGCATTTTACACCATGGTGATGTGTGTTAAAATCTATAATGGATTCTTGTCACCAATTACATAGTGTGTTTACCCCTATTTACATCATGATTACGGGTTTTTCTTAAACATCACGTATAAATGAACATAAATACCACTTACTTATAAAATCCAAGTGTGTATATGTTTTGCTTTCTCATGTCTTCCCATAGATTCATTATAGAAAGTTTTGTGGAGGAAGCACCATACGCATACACACACAAAGACTAACATGTTCGATAATTATAGTTTTGCAAAGAATTACAAGAGCGATATAATACATTCGCATAGTGCGTCAAGTTTTATTCTTTAATTATTTAATTTACATAAAATGGTAAACTATGTTAATTATCTTATACTTATCTCTAATTATCTATCCTCTATGATATTTTACATAGACAATATTACAATAATATGTTTTGGTAATTTTGGCCCAATAGAGAAGCCCAATAATAACCCCTTTTTTATTTCATGTTCCATTACTCTGTTTTTTTAGCATAAACTAGTATTAAAGTTCGTCACGTTGCGATAGAGGCGTAAAATCATACAAATGAGCACCAATATCACATTACCCTCAGCGATCATCAACACCAGAAAAGCTCATATAATAAAATAAATAAATAAAATCCGAACGGAAAGTAGACGTAAAAAGACAATATTAAACACAATAGTTAGTGGATCTAGTATTCGCACGTCACTACAAGGTCGTTAAAGAAAAAAATAGGCATAACAACGATGAACCATACATGATGAAACGTGTTAACTTTCAAAATTCATACTGAAATGTAAAACAAAAACATTATAAAATATGAAATGTATAAGAGAAGAAAGTTGAAAGTGACAAAATTTAGGGGTTGGATTGTAAAAGATGTAAAGTATTGGGTTTAAAATAGAAAATTAAAAGAAAGAAAAAAATATTAAAAAATATATACAATCATTCAAACTAATAGTACAACAATTAATACATTGTGAAGTTGATAATTAATATATATTAAATTAAAAGAAAAAGGACAGAAGATCAGGTGCGGTACCTTCTACCACCAGATGTAAACTCACCGAAGAGGGAATCGAAAAGTAGCAATTTGTGTTACTTTCAACCTAGCTGCCATGTTCCTTCATTTTTTGTAGTTTCACCGGTCGAATCGTCATGATTTGTAGACAGTGTTTTCACAACATCTGAACAACCTTATCCAATTGTTGGTTTGTGTTAATCAAGTCCATAAGTACTTGTTTTGAAGTATGTGATTTTTAATATGTCTATACTATACCTAGAGAATTTTGTATTGCTCTGATTTGGTGGTAGTGGATTTAAAACGACTCTAATAGTTTCCAGGTATTAGCTCTCGTTTTGAGATGGTTTTCATGCTAAAAATTGATGCCTTTTTATTATTTTGGAATACCTTGTTTGTTTGCATACTTAAAGGTTCATTCGGGTTGGGAAAGTTTTGATCAAACGAATATCAATTCCATGTTGTGTTGTTTACCATTTATGATCATCAACGTAAAATTGATATCAAAGCCATTAAATATTGTTACGAAGTTAATACTTGTTTGAATGATAAAACCAACAAGTATGATTGTGAATTTGATTGTTTCTAATCATAATATTCAGAAATAAAAGATGAAAAACCTTCTTTATGTAAGGGATTCTTATTTGCATGTGTTTTGTATTAATAAATAAACTTAATGATAAAACATTGAAGAGTGATTATGTTACCCAAAAACATTTATGTGTATAGAGGACATTGGGTTGATGGTAATGTTTTGAATCATAATAATAGGGATGTGTACTCATCCTCGTACTTTATGGACTAAACATGAGGAATTTATGCTTACAAAACCAAAAACAATATATTATTATAGATTAAACAACTGATAAATTTAGAATACCATAATAAAACTTTTGTTACTGATCATTTGAATGCTTTTCAAATCATTATACACACATATACAAAATATTATAAAGTTCATGTATACCATGGTTAAATACTTAAACATTTGTGATTCGTGAGTGAATTTATTTCACATAAATACTTAAACATGTATAAAAATTCTTAGATATTCATCACAACATATTTGTATTTTATACTTATTTATTTCTAGAATATAATGTAGCCAAAAAGTAATTACCTACTTAAACCATGTGTTACCGTCGCGTCCTTGGGCGATGTGTGGTGTTAGATCAGTTCAACCACGCCCCAAACACTATTACCCTGAATCTAAATGGGACACGGGGGTTACCCCCTTGGGGCTGGTCATGGTGCTGCGAACGGTATTATTACCGTTTTTCTCATCAACCACTATAAATTCTACATTCAAACGTCACCAATCAATCCTTTAATGAAGCCCCTCCCATTATAACGCTTTTATGGATTTTTTGATGAGAAAAAAATATGTCTATGATTCAGTCATTTGACAACATTTTTTTTCAGCTGATCCTTTAGTCAAGCCACGTAACGCATATGCATACCACTTATATCTTATTGTTCTTAATTTTCTTTTTTTAGTTCCAAAAAGAAAAAAAAGATTATGTTACTAAAGAGCAATAATTTGACGTATCAACCTTTAACGTATCAACCTAAAATACAGGGTAAGCTATTTTTACATAATATATTTTTCAAAGGACAAATTTGATATCCCTATATTTAAATATTCATTATCTATGTTCTCATTCAGGTTTTAAAGATATAAATTTTAGAATTTTTTTTTATCTTGCACAGATAAAATTTATAATATAATTTTTTGGGGATAAGCGATAGTATTTTAGCAAAACAAAGATATTTTTATCTTTCCCTTTCGTCCAGTAGAAGAACTTGCCGTTTTAAGACAAAATAGACAATAAGTATTGAAAATAAAATACATTCTTTTTCACATAGAACTTAAAAGTTTGACTTCTAATTTTAAAATTTTGTTGTTATACGGAAATATATAAATATAAAATGAAAACGTCAAACCTCTTAGAGTGTTTAGGTCAGTTTACTTTTAAAGTTGTATAATTTCTTAAAATCTAAAAAAGTTAATATTTTACAAATGAGAACTTCTAAAGTCAAAATGATGATATTATAAGATGTTAGAAGTGAGTTTATTATCTATTTAAAATTTCAACAACCATTAGGAATGGCGCAGTAGCAACAACATGTATATCTATTAACAAGAGGTGTTTCGGGTTCTACTTTTACTTGTGTAGTAGATTAAAATTATGTTAGAATATAATTAGATTACAATTCTTTAAGAGGTGGTATTTATATGATAAAATAAAATTAGATTAGAATTCTTTAAAAGGTGGTATTTAAAATTTCAGAAAACGCATATATATAAAGTATTCTAATACCCTAGGGCATAAGTTTTTCTTTTTAAAAAAAATGAAACACTTAGTATGATCAAAACAAACCACAAAAACTAAAACGCATCCTTAAACACAGTTAGCTCATCAACTATAAATTGGTAACCCTTCTAATAAGTAGTATCAAACATTATTTTATATTCACAGGAATTCATAAGTAGTTTAAATATACTTAAAACTTAAGCATATCTATACACTATGTTAGTAATGAAAATGTAATAATTATAAAACGATATGATTAAAATTGCATTTGAGTAATAATATAAGTAATAAAATAATGATATTATTATTTTAAACTTTTGTTTTTAAACCTAATTGTATTTTTAATAAACATTCTTGTTATCCCTAGAATAACTTTTATCCGTTAAGCGACAACCCTTCCACTCGGCACCGTCGGTTATTGCAAAACAAACCGTTTTAAAAAAATATATCAATATTAAAATTTTCTTATTATAACTCCTAATTTTAGTTTTTTTTATTTTATAAAAAATTCATTTAAAAAATCATTTATAAAAGTATCTCTTTCTTAATTTATTGAAAAACAATTTTAATCTCAAAATAAAAATATATAATATTATAAATATTTAAGTTAATTATTTAATAAAAAAACAGAAAAATTAAAATTAAATATTTTAAAGTTATGTCAAGTGACATCTTAAATTTTTTATTTTATTATAATAGATAGATTTAATAATTGATCACTAAGATCATGATAATATCTCGAAAATAAACAAAAATTGTTTGTCAAGAGGATTTATCATTTCACAACATAAAAACAAAATGCCATAAAAATCGATTCTTGAAAATAAAAGAATCTTGAATTTCGGAAAAAGATAAGAAAGAATATTTTCATGGCGTATATAAACACATCTTGTCTTTTTCCTTCTTCATCGATATTATGATCTTTTTTTCCCAAATTACTTGAATTCATATCCCCATATTCCATGAGTTTTTGAGAAATCAATTTCAATTTCAATTAACACCCACAATTCCATCCCAAATTCCCAATCAAGCTTAAATCTTTGCTTCGAAATCATAAATCAAACCAAAAGGGTCTCGATTTCTCCACAAATCAAACCCCAATTTCGCGATTTGATAACATGGGTAAGGTAGCGGTCGCGACGGCGGTGGTGTGTGCTGCCGCCGTCACTGCGGTGGCGGTGGTGGTGGTCCGCCACCGGATGCGAAGCTCCGGCAAGTGGGCGAAAGCTATGGAGATGCTGAGGGACTTTGAAGATAAGTGTGGCACTCCGATTGCGAAGCTCCGGCAGGTGGCTGACGCTATGACCGTTGAGATGCACGCTGGACTTGCATCCGACGGTGGTAGTAAACTCAAGATGTTAATCAGCTATGTTGATAATCTCCCCACTGGGTATATATGCACACTTTTTAGAATCTTTATATCCTATTGTTGATTGTTGATTGAGAATATTCATCATATAGTAGATTTTCGAGATTTGATTTGAACGGTTAGTGGGTGGAGTTGACTTTTTTTAGTTTGAGCTACTAGTTAGAAAAATTGATCTTTTTTGCATCGTTTTAAGGAATCGGGTTGATTTGGGTGCATTTGTCTTCATATGATTTAGATCTGTTTAGATAAAAGTTCATATTTTTAGAGTTGATTTGCTGTTAGAATTTAGGTTAAGGTTGACTAAATTTTTTTGACGTTTACGTTTTTTGATGTATTAGTATTTAGGGGAAGTTGATTTGGTTGTCTTTGAGTGTACATTCAATCGCTTAGAGTACTTGTTAGTTCGCCTGATTGTTGTTACAAGTTGAGGTCACAATTATTAGATTTGAGTGTTTAGGTAATTGATTGTAGTTAGGCAGACAGATTTGAACATATGGATGATGATTGGCTGAAAAAAACTGATGATTTCTGATAAATGTGAATTCGCCTAACTGTTCCTACCTTTAAGCATTTGATCTTATGATCATGATCCTTCAAGCTCCAATAATTAATTAAAGAATGCACAATCAAGCATCCCCTAAAGTCCCAAGCCATATTTCTCTTATGAAAGTTGTATTGAACAATTTCTTTTGTTTGAAAAAGATGTTTCTGAATCTTGAAGGAATATAGTATTATCTTGTAACTTGTTAATCAAGAGTATATTGGTTTTGAGTTTTACAATGGCTAATGTTTTTCGTTTGCTCATCTATTCCAAAAGTTATGAACTTTTTGCTTTCCTTTAGCTCTAGACACTTTAACTTTATTCGATTATGATGGTTGGTTAGAAATAGTTATATGAGCTTTGACATTCGTTGAACCGTTCTTCTTAGCTTTGCTTTTTTGATGCAATGTTGTAACAATTGAAGAATAGCGCTAGCCACTAACTTTGTTCCTGATATTCCCTTCATGGTGTTAAAATAGTGAAACTGAAAAGAAAAGGAGAATATTACTTTAGTGTGTGTTTTCATATTGATTATTGCGATTTAAATGGTGATAACCAGATAACCAATAAATAGTTAAATGCTTCCTTCAAGTTAATGACAAGTAGGTAATTCAACTTTTATCTCAAAAGTGACTTTTACTACTTCTAAATGCTTCTCCATTTCTGATTATTTTGACCATAAATATTCAAAAAGTTATAATCATAATCGTTTATCTAAGAAATGTAATGACTCCATTTGTTCTTCCTCCCTAGGGACGAAACAGGAATTTTCTATGCTCTTGACCTTGGTGGTACAAACTTTCGTGTTCTTCGTGTTAAATTAGGTGGAGTAAATAATGTGAAAAAAGAATTTCAAGAAGTTTCAATCCCTCCAAATCTCATGGTTGGGAAATCTGAAGTGAGTTTTCTTTATCTTTTCTTTTTGTTTTTGCATTCAACAAGCAAATCTTTTGACATTAATATGAAATGTTCAGTGTAATTTAGTTGACATTTTTCGGTTCTTAGGATTTATTTGATTTTATTGCTGGAGAACTTGCAAAATTTGTGGCTACTGAGGATGAAGATATGCAAATTCCACCTGGAACACAACGAGAATTAGGGTTCACCTTTTCATTTCCTGTTAAACAATCATCAATTGCAGGAGGGACTCTTGTTAGATGGACAAAAGGCTTCAATATTGAAGATACAGTGAGTGTTGCATACCTATGTTCTTTTATTATTTTGCCCTTTTATACTTTGATAGTGTAAACCTCAGAAAAACAAAACAAAAAAAAGTTATTTTTCTGAAACATTGAAAGTGAGACAATTTTGTTAGTCAATGATATATTTTTTGTGTGACTTAGAAGCACTAATTTACTACCATCAACGTTAGAGAATGCCAATGATATTGTTTCTGTTTACAAGATCTGTAGGGTGTAATAGACATTTATGCAATTTTATTGGTTTGCTTTATAACAGGTTGGGCAGGATGTTGTAGAAGAGTTGACAAAAGCAATGGAAAGGACTGGCCTTGACATGCGTGTTTCCGCTTTGGTATTTTTTACTTTTTGTTTTATTAACTTTATGTTGAGATGTAAGGATATAATTAGTTTTTATTTTAATCAGATAATTAGTAGGATTAAAATGTGTTGTATTAAGATGTTGCTTAAATTTGCTTTGTGGTGTATAAAATTATAATAATCCAATGGTCAATCGTTTGTGTGATTAGCAAATTATGTATATTTGAAGAAATTAAAACATAAAATGGGACCCATTCCATGAATAATGTTAAAAGGATCAATAGAGTAGAACCTTAGAATTTATAATTTTATGCTGAAATTTCAGGTCAATGATACAGTTGGAACGCTAGCAGGAGGGCGATATAGTAATCCTGATGTCGTTGCTGCTGTAATATTAGGCACAGGAACTAATGCAGCATATGTAGAGCGAGCGAACGCAATCCCTAAATGGCAAGGTCTACATCCCAAATCAGGAGAGATGGTTAGTAATTTTTTATTTTTATTTTTTGAGTGGGTGGGTTTGGGTCATAATTGATCTTCATCTGGTCAAACTGGTAAATGAGAACGATAGCAGAAAAAGCAGGTTAAACGGTGTGAAATTCGTCTGAAGTGTCTTTTTGATGCATAATGCCTCTTAGATCATTGTATTCAAATAGTTGCATTACCAATGGGATGATATTGTTTTTGTAAACGTGTTTGACGCACCAATTACGGGCAATTGTTGAAAAACACTATGGACTTTTTCTGAGTTTGATCATTAGTCCCTTTATTTTCTGCATGATTAAATCCATTCCTTAACTTTTTAAAATATAATGATAAATGGTTGGACTTTTAAAATTTTAATACAAAGGTCATTTCTTGGCATGATTAAGTATCCGAACTACTTTTCAGTTGAGTTTTAAAGTTTAATCATGCAAAACTGATATCTAGGGACTTGTGTAGGAATCCAGCGAAAGTCTATAGGTTACTTTTGATAATCGCACAGACAATTATTTATAAAAGAATAAAAGATGTCTAGAGAAGTGTTTTGGTCCATTTGTACAGACGATACCTGTTTTGACCTGTTACCCAACCCATCTTACCTGCTTATTTTGCCACATATAGTTGGTAGTTATATTTATATAGATGCATAAAAGTCATTTGTATGTCAAGGTAATAAACATGGAATGGGGCAACTTCCGGTCATCACATCTTCCTCTGACCGAGTATGATGAAAGTCTTGATAGCGATAGCTTGAATCCTGGAGAGCAGGTATATATTTCGGATATACTTTTTTCTAGTTATTTAATTTTCTTACAATGTATGGGTCCACTCATGATCACTTGGAAATCCAAGCATGATAATTACCTATGCTGTAGAATAACTAGTGCCACATCACCATTTTCTAACTATTATTGGTAATTACCTATACACAATGGTAAAAACGTAAAAGTATGTTGCTTACAGTAAAACAAATCAAAAGCAAGTTGCGTTTTGGGGTAATTAACTTTTTGATTAATACCATTATAATGCTGTTTTCTCATGTTTAATGCTATCTTTTCAAAAAGATATATGAGAAGATGATCTCCGGAATGTATTTGGGAGAAGTCGTGAGGCGAGTATTGTTAAAGATGGCAGAAGAAGCCGAATTTTTTGGAGATACCGTGCCATCCAAACTTCAAAAACCCTTCATATTAAGGTACAATGTTGTTTCACATTGTCATTCAATTTTCCGCATGGCAATACCTAATAAATATGCTCCATTTGGTTGCATATATTATTCATTTGCACTTTCAAATTTCATGTATTGTTTGTATGGATTCAGGACACCGGATATGTCTGCGATGCATCATGATTCGACCCCTGATCTCAAAGTGGTTGCGACCAAGTTGAAAGATATACTCGAGGTACATATTGTGATGGTTTTGGTCTTTGTTTCTTAAATATACTCGATTTATATATCATGAAATCACTCTCTCCTATTGATATTTAATGTAGCTTTATGCATTATTAGTCCTGCTTCTATGTGTAGATTTATTTATCTAAAAATATATCACTCTATTTTAAGAAAAATAAGCATAGCTAGCATTTCATGGATGAGAAGCCCAAAACTGAACTGACAGTTACGAATTAATGAATTATGAAGGAAATTTAACTGAAATTGACTAAGGTCAACGAGGTCCAACGTCCATGATGTTACAAGTGGTTGGGTTTTGGGTAGAGGTGGTAATATCAACCTGTGCACTAACAAACTGGTTAATATGGGTTTCAATTCAATTTTGACGGGTCAAATGGGTTAAGTCGAAGGATTTAACTAAAGCGGGACAAATGATTGGACGAGTTATAAGTCTTTTGAAATCCTTTTGAAATAATAATATTGTTTTTGTAATAGCATATAGGATATTTATTTAGAGGTAACTTTGTAAAATAGTAATCAAGTTTCAGGATCAAAGTTGTAAGAAAGTAGAGCCTAGTGAGTTTTCTGGTAAACGTACCCTTTCTTATTCATATTTGATCATGTGCGTGGTTTAATTGCAGATAACCAACACTTCTCTAAAGATGAGAAAAGTAATTGTAGAGCTCTGTGAAATCGTGGCAACTCGTGGTGCTCGTCTGTCGGCAGCCGGAATCCTAGGAATCCTCAAAAAAATAGGAAGAGATGTTTCCAAAGGTGAAGAAAACCAAAAATCAGTAATAGCAATGGACGGCGGGTTGTTCGAACACTACACCAAGTTCAGGAACGCAATGCAGGACACCATGAACGAGTTATTAGGCGAAGAAACTTCTAAAAACATCATAGTCGAGCTATCTAACGACGGGTCGGGCCTTGGTGCTGCTCTTCTCGCCGCATCTCACTCTCAGTATCTTGAATACACCGAGTCCACATGAAGTTGTATCCGTATTTATACGCTTATTTAAGCATTTTTGGATCATGGTTTTGTTTTGTGGTATCTGTTCAAAAGAGTCCCCATTAAATTATGGGGTGTGCATTGTGCAATGCAACATGAAGGGGCTTTGATGAGCTCTTTGTTGTGTCATATGGAATTGTATGTTGTTCACCTGTTTTAAGATGTGTTAGAAATAAAGCAAGTTGTTAGAACTTTATTGGCTTTGGAAACTAGTACATTCCAATTATAGAAACATTTCTATGCCTTTTGCCCTTTTTGGATACTTATGGGCAAGTTATTTTACTTAATAATCATATAAATTTGTCATCTGAAGACTTAATGGCGTCCTGTAAAATGTGAAAACCCTCTTGAGTGTTAATGGGTTTATGAATGTAACTTTCGTTAGACATGTGATCTTTAAGAGAGTCAAAAAATTGAGGCATCGACTAGATGGACTCAAAACACTTTTCCATGAGTTTTTTTTTTACTAAACGCTTTCACTAATTCTTACGCGAGAAAGTCATCTAGCTATTCAACTTTTATATAAAGGTATACTGAATGTAAATTTCTTAAAATTTAAAATTGAAAGGTTTATAAATTCTAGCATCTCAATAGTATATTTGAAATTTGGACACACATTACGTTTTAAGATAACATTACAAATATATTTTATATTATTTTAATGCATGGATTCAATATTTTTCATTATAATAAATAAGATTACTAAACAGTTGAAGTATGATAATTTCCTAGAGGTATTTCAATACAAAGACACGAAGAAGATATGAAAAACGAATGAACACGAAACGAAGATAATTAGTTTTTGGATTGTATAATTAACTCGTTTTATAAACTTGTTATGTTTTGACTTACATGTTTGCTTAAATAGGTTGACCCATCAATCTGTTTAATTAAACAAATTAACCCGCAAACCTAGAGATGGGCAAACCGGGTTTTGGGCCATACCTAAAACCGGGTTCAAACCGGGTTGGGCCCAAATGGGGTTTTTTGTACCCGGGTATCGGTGAACTCGGGTACGTACCCGGGTCGGGTTCACTTACTTGAAAACCTTACCCCTCATACCCGGGTAGGGTAGAGTCGGGTCCGGAACTGGGTCCAATACCGGGTTTAGTTTTTTTATCTTCTTTTCTTTTCTTTTCTTGTTTTTATGTCCAATACCGGGTCAATATCGGGTCCAATACGGGTTTAAACCGGATCGGGTGAGGTTCACTAAAAAACTCAAAAACTAAACCCAGTTAACAACCCTACGGGTCTAAACGGGTTCAACCCGGGTATGCCTTCTATCGGGTACTACCCGTACCCAGGATGGGTCCGAACCCTTTTTATATACACAAATTAATCCATTTATTACAACCCACCAACATGCTTACACTTGTTTAACATGTTTATAGAACCTATCGACCTGTTTACAATCAATAAAATCGTTTCACTTGTTTAGATAAACTTATCAAACATGTATGCACCACAAGATTCAAACCTTTAGTAATTAACAAAAGGAATACATCATTTACCACTAGTATGTTCCTATAGTTTACAACATCATTCGTAATTGTGTGATCTGTCCACTACATTTCTTTTGTTGGAGAGCATTTCGTCATAATGATATGTATAATGATACAACACATATGAATTAACCTTTATGTATATGTCAATGAATTATTGTGTGATGTCAACAACCCATCAATAGATAAATGCATATTTTCTATGGATGTCTCATCATTTGCTTAGATAATATATTTTGTTTTCCACGTTTAAGAGCGAAATTCTGATGGGGATCCCATATATACACGTATTTTTTTTATTTTTATACATATTTTTTTACCAACATACAATGATAAACTATTAAATCGTGGTTTTGATCATTCTTATAGGAAAACCACGTGTATGACAATATTTTTATTAAACATTTGGAAATTATAAACATTATATAAATATAAAAATGACATTGCTTACTTAAGTAATCTTATTCAAATTCCATGTGTGACATCTGTCTTTAACAATTAAATTTAGTGGCCAGTATTTTATCGGATGTAACACGAAATGTGATATTAATCGACAATATACACATCAAATAAAACGTGTCACTTTCTCAATAATTGCTCGACATTTTCACAATCATTTACTCTCATTATTTGATTAATGATATATTCCACGTCACATTCTATTCACGTCTTTCTACAATGCATTTCAAGTTTACGTGTCTTTGAGCCTTGCAATGATTTCATTTATTAATCATTTTAACATTTAATTATTACTGTTAAATGTTAGAACATGTATAATTAGTGATTCTTAAGAAATGAAGAATCGGGAGAAATGTGATATAAATGCATTTGATTTAAGTTTTGTTATTCTACATATACCATCGAAAGACTTTTTTTTTCTTTTTCCACAAACTCCTTTCCTTCAAAATCTAATGATAATTAGTAATGCTTTAAATACAATATCAAATTGATTAATCATTGATAATTAATCAATGATAGATAACAACTATTTGTGTTATTAGTTTCAAAATCATGTGATTATTGACTAGGTTGGCATATCACACTTGCACAAGATTCATAAAAGATTAATGGAAGCAGTAAATACCGTCTTACAATAGTTAACTACCCTTAATACGTATGACTAAGTGTCATTCAATAATATCATCATCTTCAAGTACCATACTCGAAATGTTTTAAGTGAATCAATTAACTATCGTTTTGTCACAGATGTTATGTTAAATCCCAGAGACACAGAGTGATCATTCTCCATTGATTTAATTTTATCAGGCCTTAGACATATTACTCTCAACGAATAAGAGGGACAAATCCCATTTTGACTACATACGTCTCTCACATTGCCTTATATCATACCTGAACTTAGAATTATGTACTGTCATGTTTCAGAACAGTGAAGAACTAAGTAAAAGTAAAATATTTGGTAAATATCAAGACCCAATATGTATCCCAATATGTAAAATAAACCTTAGTTACAAAAAGACATGTAACTAAATCGGACACCTAGATTGTCGTTTAAAATAGTAATCATTATATTATAAAAAAATGAGAAGTCTAGTCGGGAAGAATATTAATTTAAATATGTACGTGCAACATTATTCGTTAATCATATTATGAACTTGTAGATGATACCATTCAGTTCACAAAAATCATTACACAAATAAGTTATTACTACTTGCTAGTGATATGTTACTGGATACATTTGTTAACATAAATCAAGTTTATTTTAATAAAACTTGTAAAAGAATTCAATGAAATTATCCCGCTAAAAATATAATTTGTATAATTTAAGTGGGGTTTTCAAATTTATCCAAAGAATAATCTCTTCTACCAAACCCAGATGAAGTAGGTTGTATGAGTCTAAATAGTAATCAAATAATTTAAGTAATGTGAAACTAGATTGGGCACTAGTTATAATAAAAAATCAAATTCTTAAGAAGTGATAAAATCAATTGAGAATTGTCACAAGTACAAGCGGTGTGCGGAAAAAATGGCTGATGCACCATTAGATGGGGTATATTCACTATGTGTTGGTGGACCTTGAGATTAGACGCACAAGTTAAAAAAACCTCAAGTATTGTTGTTAAACGATTGGTTAAAATCATTTTTGAAAAACGTTAATTAAAATTGGGTTATTGAATTTTAATAATCATAATTTTTAATTTTATGGCCAGGATTAATCCGAACTTATGAAATTTTTAATTCCAACTTATGGAATATTTAAAGTCACTCATAACTTTAAACTTATTTTCTTACAAAGATTTCTTACTAACTGAGAGTTAAATTTGTTAGTTTTTTTATGAAATGAGATCAAATTTTAGGTATTTTTCAACTCTAACACCGCCTAGTCTTAGTTAGGTTCGTTTTACATTGTTTAACCTCATCATCACATTAAATCTACCTTCAACGAGTTCGGTGGGAAAATCAGAAGTTGAAGATTGATGGGTTTTTTGGTGCGAAAGTTTTAAATTGACAGACCTGATGATAGATTTCAAATTTCTGTTTAGTGTTTTGGCCACAAAAACAGTTCATGTCATAAAAAACTAACAGGGTTAACTCTTAGTTAATAAATGATCGTTGGAAGAAAATAAACTCAAAGTTTTGAGTATCTGTAAATATCTACTGAGTTGGAATTAATCACGGTCAATAAATGAAACTTGAGATTATTAAAATCAAATAACCCATTAAAATACTATACTTAAAATTAAAAAAATAAATATTTTAAACCGAATTCTCTGATAAAAGTGAAAGAAATATAATTCTCTTCTTTTTATCTTTCCAACCATATTACCAAAATTCTAATTAACTAATTACGAGCTATAATGGTTTGGATTTATTGTCATTGTTATTAGTGTTTTTATTCTTTTTACTTGAAACATTCACAAGGAAGGACACAAAATTTCTAAATCAAATTTTGCATTTCAAAAGATTTTAAAGAGCAAAATATATTGTGGGTCATGATTACTGGAATTGTTTATTGATTTCTAAATATCCACTTAAAACATATATTCCATAGTTAAAACATACCACAACCCCACGAAAATAACCCGTTAAATTGTTTATCGTGTAAAGAGTTGACCCTAAAGAGTTGATCATTTTCGTAATCGATTGAAGTTATCAAATATCATACACAATTTTATTCATTTTAAATATATCAGTTGTTTACTTTTATTATCAGTATTACTACTACAATTAGCATATATGTAGTAATGTGAACAGTGACGAAGCTTGAATATCGGCGGGGACGAAATTAAATTTTTCAGAGGGGGCCAAACTCAATATTTATATTAAAAATTTACGCTAACGTGCCAAAAATTTACACTAACGGGATAAAAAACAATATTACCGACGAAAAAAAGAGGGGAAGCGCCCCCTTCCCCTCACTATCCTCCGCCACAAAATGTGAGTAACTGTTATTGACATTACGCTTATGTTTGCTTTCATAAATGATTCTTTCACTTACGAGAGTTAAATTCGATGTTTAACTTTCTTTACAGGAACAACAAATGATGGTATTTTAACAAAAAATAATCCTTTATATTTATTCACTAACAATATGTAATTTATAGAATCACTTAATACTTACATCTTACTATGTGAAGATAAAAGTCAATCTAAATTTAAATCTGCAATCTTGTAATATATTTTTTCAACGGCCGTGTAGTATACGGTCCTAACCTAATTTTCCTACTCTAAAAAAAATGTAAATGGGGGTGACACATATCATCACCACATTCATTCTTATTAAGTTTTTTCCGCTTCTCTCTTGTTAAATTAGTAAATTAATTATTAATAATAATATTTATTTATTTTTATATTATAATTAGTTTTTTAATAAATTAAGAAAGAGATCTTTTTATTAATGTCATTTTTATAGAAAGTCTTTTATAAAAAGATTTTTTTTAAATCAAACTATTTTTACGTAATATTTTAAAATTGTTTTTTAAGTAATTTTCTTATAAAATAGTTAAAATAGGAATATAGTAAGAAAAAATTTAAAAATGAAAATTTTTAAAAACGTAATTTGAAACAAGATATTACTTTTATCTTTGAAAAAATAAAAAACTTAAAAAGGTCATACTATTGTTTTCTTACTTATAGTTATTACTCATACGTAATTCAATCATATCATGTTTTAGTATATTGTTTTATAATTAATAATTTTTATTCTATTTAATATTTTATTTATTTAAGCCGTGTAATACATGTGTTTACTAAAATTAATTATTATTGATTTTTACATAGAAATTCTATAAAGCTTATGTGAGATATACCTTTAGATTAGTGTTTTCTTGTATAGAATATACACACAAAGTGGGATTTAACAACATAACAAAATTCCTAAAGTAATGCAAGTGGTAAAGAAAAGCTTCCCAACAACTTTTTGACAACTATAACTACATGGAAAACAACCATCATAATTCCTAAAGACCACACGCCAAACAGAGGTAGTGAACATCAAATGTAGAACAAGATTTTCACAAACAAAAGTGTATACACATGAATTATATATACTAGATTAAAATGTTGTGTATAACACTGATAAAAAATTTAGACCACTACGAGACGACGGTTACACACTTATGAGTTACCATCAAGAGAATAGTACGTCAAATATTGTGATGTTATAGGTAAACAAAATAAAGAATATGTTGTCATATATTAAACAAATTTGGCAATGCCTATAACTAATGGTTAAAGTCCACCAATCATTTCTTTCTGATTACTCACTAGTTTAATCAAACTTCAAACAAAAGTTTAAATAAAAAGACAACAAACACTAGGGTGATGGGTCAAGGACAAGTAGACCAAACCAGTCCGAGACCAAAAACTAAAGATCAAAACTTTGTGTTTCAATAATCTCAAGCTCATCGGATTCGGTTCACGAGATTCCTCGATTCCGCCCACGATATGCTCACCCGTAAAGTGATCTTAGGTCAGAAAAAAAGACAGAACCACCAAACCTACCCAGGACCAAAACAAAATTACCCACGAGGATCAACGTCCGATAACCAAACAACCTTTTTGGGTTTCGGATTAGATCGCGCGATTTCATCAGGTTTTTTAGGTCAACCCACAAGATACTTGCTCCTAAATCAAACAACTAATAATCAAACCACACAACAAACCAATGTTTCTTAACTCAACTAGTTAAAATAATCTACTCATAATATATAAATATGTTAAGGTCATGTTTTAAGTATTACTTTAAGCCTAGGAGGTTTTCTCAACAACGAGTTTTTTTCTCAAATATCGGAGTGTGATCCCGACTAAGAAACTACTAAATGGATCTGATTAAAATAACATATATGCTTCAAAACAAAGTCGCACCTAAACCATACGAACTAAACCCAAAACTTTCACTAATAACACAAACCGTTACAAAACAAAAAGTAAAAACATAACAAAGAAATCAAACTACAATCAAACCACCACCACCACCACCACCAACTCATCGGACTTTTCCCCATCTCCGACCAACCACCGACGACGGTGATTCCACGGCGGCGCTTCTCTTCTGCTGTTTCAACTCCCTATAAAACTTCCTAATAAACTCCTCCGCCGCTGCATCCACCTGAACCCCCTCCTCCGCCGTATCCTCCTCCGCGAACGGCGAGTCCGTCACCCGCAGCTGCCGCACATTCCCACACTCTCCGACGCCCAACGCCGTCAACGGCGACTTCTCCGCCTCCACCGCTACCGTCGCCGCCGCATCATAACTGTTCAAAACATCAAACACCCTCTTCACGTTACTAACTGTAAGCTCATAATCGCTACGTGATTTGCGGTACAACCCACCGGTTCCACCGGAGTAACGGTGGCGACGGTGGTGGGGTTTGCGTGTATGGTGGAAAAGTGGGGTGTCGCTGCAGCTGAACTCGTACTCCACCGGAGCTATGACGGTGGTGTGGGTGGCGGTGGGGCGGCAAGTGAGGGTTTGGTGGTGGTGGTGGAGGTTTCCGACGAGTTTTCCGGCGAGTTTGGTGGATCTTTTTAGCAGTGTGTGAAGTTCGAACCATGGTATGTTGTTGTTTATTGTGTAGAGAAGTGATCTTATTATTCTCCAGAGGTTTTTGGTTATTAATGGCGTATGGTGTTGTATCGACATTTTTGCACACAGATCGAAATGGTGTTTGGTGGGAGATTGATATAGATGGGGTCATGTATATATAGGCGATATAATTGGAGAAGAAACGGGTATAATGATTTATTAATTTTGGTTGATATGAATTTTAAATGCAAACGTTGTTTTTTATGACATTGAAATGTAGTCTGATCTTTTCTTAAAATAAGTCACTTAATAACACATTACCAATTAGCAATGATCCATGAGAACATAATATGTAAATATTAAGAGGATACGGATTCAAGTATTACTCTGATCAGGGTTGAGTCGGAGAGTATTTTTAACAATAGTTTTTCTCTTGAGGGGTTTGAGGGTGCGGTCCCGGCTAGAAATCATAAGTGGATCCGATTAAGATAACACTTATTTTTCGAAGACAGGTTGTAGATTTGACGTTAAAAAAAACTTAATAAGACATTCATTTTGGGCGTTGGAATGTGTTTCGAAATGACTTACTTTACATGTTTAAGTTTATATTAGTCTTAGAATAGTTATTGAAAGTTGCTTCGTATTTATGTGATTGATGAAAAATCACATGATATATATTGTTGATAGAAACTGATTATTAGCATTAAGTTTTTTGTCATTCTAGTTGTAGGATTATCAATAACTTGGACCATGAGTGGCAAGTAGGCATCGGCGAAGGTTAACATGGGCCGGGAGGCCACCGTCGCCTCCCCCTCCTCTTGTTTGCGTCGGTAGTGTAAAGTAGGATCACCCGATCAATAGTAATTGTGAGCTCTAGCAACTCGTAATCATTTAAAACTGACCGTCAGTTACATCTTGAATGATCGTTAATGATTATTGAGTTACTACTAACAACAAACATGAATAGTAGACGAGTTGTTGTTGAAAGAGTTTATGGTGATGATTAACCGCTGATAGAAATTCTTTCTTGAGTATATTATCAGTTGCCAAAAGTTATAACTTAAACATTGTGATGTTTTTTATAAATTGTCTTTGGTTGTGTCTATACATTTTTCACTAGTACATAACTGGTTTAATAAAGCGGTGATTTTTATTTGTTAGGGCGGTTTTACACCGCCTTGGGGTGTTTTTTTGGAGCGGTTTGGTTTTATAGGGTGGTGCGGTCACCCATTTAATAAAATCAACAAATATATTATAAAGTTATAAAATTTTATTTTGTGTCCCTCTTAATTTACATACGGTGTTATGTCTTCCTATTTCAAATACGTTGATATCCATAGAAACTTAATACATTAATGTTTTGTCAAGTGAAATTTCATTAATACATATACTAGTTCATAACCCCGTGTATACACAGGTTAAATAGAAAATATTAAAAATTAATGAGAAGTTAAAAATATAAAACACTATTTTAATGTACATCTATATATATATCTATATACCTATAATAAAAGAAAATTTTCTTAAAACACGTGTTATCATTCTAGCATATCAAAAAGTCATTTTTCTACATCTCTCTCATAATAAATACGAAAATTTAAAAAAAACAATTAATTTGACTTTATTTTTTAACTAAAATATGTTAAAACAAATATATCTATATTTGTGTCTTTTGTCTCTCTCATATTCAATAATAATTATTGTAAATAAGTAAACTAAACTATTATACATGTAAAATATAAATATATTTATTTTAATATTAATTAATACATATTAAATATTAAATATAGTAATAATTTCTAATTCATTATGTGTTATACACTTTTTATATTCATTATATTTTTATTTCACAAATGGATAATAACATCTAAAAAATAAAATATTCATAAAACTAATAATTTTGATATATTTTATTTATTCCATCAATGTAATACATGGACTCTAACCTAGTAAAATATAACTAAAATTATGTACGAATAAGTACTTTATTTAATTAAATTTTTTTATTTTTTAAAACACTCATCTTAAAAAAGTGTTCACAAGTGCTATCATTTTATGATAATTAGATTAGATGTTTACACGCCCTATCGCATAAACGAAATAAATAAAAACCTTTTTTATGAAAACATGTAAAAAAAATACTAAAAACAATCTTTCAGGGTTGGTCGTTTGGCGTTTGATTGATTTCAAAGCATTTGGTAAATTTATGATGATGCATATGAAACAATTTGTCTAATGACGTTGGTTACACTTGATATAAATAATCGCAACATTATTATAACTTAACTAAGAGAATAATATACACACGATTACCATTTTGTAAGACTTGGTTCGCAGTTTGCACCATGATACATGTATTTCAAATACAAAAATCACTCCGACATAGATAGACAACATGAGTAGTGTGTGAAGACAAAGAACATGATTTTTCAAGATTTTACTATTCATAAAGTATATTTAGTTTTAATTTATATGATTCTTATAAATCATGTAACTATTATACCTTATTTCACGTGTAATTATTAAATTAGGGATCGTTATATTATATGTCAAGTGTCATTATTAATAATGGGCACCTATCGTATCTATATAACATGTTTTTAGGTTAGTTTATTAAAATCTTAACCTGAAGATCGATTATATTTTGATTTTTTTAATAGAATACATATATTTAACTCTACTTTTAAAATCCATCTATTGTTTACCTTGCGGTGTTTGAACTCACGTCATTTTGGTGGGGATAATCATGCGTCATTAGATAAAGAGGTTATTAATTAGTCACTTTTATTTATTAATATGAAAGATATCAACTCTAACCAAAACTTGATTACTTTTTTGTGATATTCGAATCATGTCATGAATGATCATTGTTATTTTTAAAGTTATATAGAGGTGTAATTATTTATTAAAAACTACTAAAAATGTATAACTTTTTGTAAAAAAAGGTTACTAAATGCACTAAATTTCTATTATTATCTAGTTTATGATGATTTCCCCAAAGATACTCCAGCTATTGCGATGATTTGTGAAGATTGGAGGACGGTCTATTCACATAACTTAGAATAATAGAAACATGGGCCCCGTGTTCTCACTTGAAACACAAAATAAAATCAAAGTGCACATACAAGTTCAGAATATAATTGATAACATACTAAATATGTAAAACCATTTCAAAGATAAATAATATTCTTTAACTTAATAACTATGCATGTATAGGTACAAAATTCAGAAAAAGTATGAAAAGTAGTCCGGAAATGCAACATATTAAATAGGGTGTTATTTCTTAAACCACTTCTAATATATTTTATTTCACAATCTGTTATTTACAGTATTTTGAATTTTTAACCTCTAGTATAAAGATTACATAACTTATCACTCCAACTATCTCAAAAAAGGTGAGTGGTATTTTCATTTGTCTATTTCATAGCTTCTATGCACTAAATACATGTAAACCTAACATTGTGTTTAATATGTTTGAACATTGTGTAAATGGACGAAGGGCACTTGTGAAGATATCTGGACAACTTAAACACTGCAAATGACACCGCAAAATGTGCCTTTGCCTATAACATAACGTTGTTTTTTTATGAATGGGATGTGCACTATCAAAAACATCATTTACTTCAACAAAGTAGTAAGAGGAGATGATATGTGGGCATGCGGCCCCTTTTCACGTGTGACTATGATCTTTTAATCAAATCGTCAACGTCATGTCACACTTTCTGAATCATTGTTTGAACTCTTCGTCTCACGTTACAAACAAGTGAGTAAAGATTAATTAAAGAAAGATAATCATAAAATCAAAGTACAAACAACGTTATCTCATCAGATTGACATAATTAGAAATCTAATTGCAAGTCGAACATGTGCTAGTGAAGGTTCAAAGTGACGAATTTAATTTTACTAAAACTTTAGACAAAAGTAAGGACCTTTTTGGTGAGATTAAGGTTTAATTTGTATGTTATTGTTATTTTGTAATATTTTCCGACATATAAGTAGTGGTTGAAGAGGTTGTGCACATTTATATGTTTTGGTTGTTAAATTCATTTATATAACAACTGTTCTAGCTTTAATTATTAGTGTTCTTGATTTTCATACGTAGGGTACCATGTATGGCCCACATAATATTGTTACAATTTTTTTAGGGTGAAGATTCTTTTTTTCGAACCTCCTGAATCCTCAACTCCATAATTACAAGTTACCACATCATGTGAACTTTTTATATGTCACTTAATTATATATATGAGGAGATTATGATGAGTTAAGTGGTGTATGTATGTGTGTATGTACATGTGCATGTATGTGATCGTCTTAATATGTACATGTATGTGCGTATGTACTATATATGTAACAACTGTTTACAATAATACAACAAATGAATATAAACGATAGATAGGTTCTCTTAAATATCATATGTTTAATGTGCACTTGTAAAGATATAAACTCCATTATTAATATTATTAGGCCCATAAGAAACAATAGATAAGTCACGATGGATGTGTCAAAATTTTAAGATAAAATGCAAGTTGTCGATGTCGTATATAAATTGATGCAATTGTCAAGTTTAATAGGCACAAAGAATAATTGAGACTTGAGAGGTACACGATGATGTATAATGTTTGATGTTTTTATTATGTTTTTTTCTTTCAGAACCGTTAATATTTTTCAATGTACTACAATTTTAATTTGTTTTATTTCTTATTTGCAAATAATTAAGAGTAAATTATGAAAAGTCATTGATAACAACTTTGTTGTATAGTCAATGAGAAGTCGTAAACTTATACGAGGCCATCAATACCCTAGTAAAAATGAAACTAAATAAATCACCACAATAAACTCTTTAAGAATAATTCAATTTGAAGACAATGATGTTTGTTTCTAGAAAAAAACACCCGTGAAAATCAATCAAGATTACACAACAATTTTGATCACATATACTCATCTAGTAGTAATAAGTGTTCATTGTTCCGTGTTAAGCTATAACAACAATAAGTATCTCTCAAAAATACTTATAAGATATATTAATTAAGATTAAGCGTATAATAATATAAATATGGAATTGAAATGCAAAGATTCTAACATTTTTCCTTCGGCTCATGTGCTTGTTTTCTTTGGAACAAAAATGAAGGTGAACAATAAACGCTACATAATTCTAAAATAGCTGTAAGAAAGGTATATGAGAACGACATATAAAAGTTCCATTAAAAATACAATTCTTTAACCTCAAAAAAGTATTAAATGGTTCAACTTGGTTTATACTATATAAAAATCAACCATAAACATACTTACTAATTCCAAAAAGACATGAAGATATTTCATACTTTCTGGAAGAAAATCTTCAATCTTTTTGACATGAAGATATTTCATCTTTTTACACAAGTCAATCATGTTTTTCTTGGTGTAAAAGTGAATATAGGCTTATAGTCTTACATAAGGGTGAATACGGGCATATACAAGGGCGAACACACGTATACATTGTGAGGTTGAATATGGGTGTATAAACATTTATTTAAAAAGAAATTAAAACAGTAGAAAGATACATTAATGTTGAGTACATTTAACCAACCTCTATTTTTGTTACCTGACTACAAAAATATGAAGTGGTTCACTTTAAACATCTTTAAGCTCTTATATCAAAGGCATTTATAAAGACTATTTATACTTATTTCTACTAAGATATTTTTACATACTTTCATTTCTAAGACCATCAACTACTAATTTTGAGTATGCTATGTAAATAAAAACAACAAAATTACATCTCCAAATTCAAAATTTTAAGACTTCATTTCAAAACAATAATTACCAATAATAAATGTTACATCTACAATTACAAAAAAATAATTGTCAAAATTTTTAAACAATTACAATACTAATCAACAATATGTGAAAATTTAATAGTACAAATAATGGTAAAATAGTTATCTAATAAAATACTTATAATGCAATGGAAATATATTTTATATACATGTTTTAACAAAAGGAAATATATAAATGATTTGGTGGCTTTTAGAATTATATGTAATTAGAAGTCTTAGAAATGAAAAATATGTAAAGAATCACTTTATATTGCAGGTACACGTTAGTATATAAAAGTAATAGGTTAATATCCCGTGTAATACACGTGTTGCATAAATAAATATTGAATATTACGTTATTAATGAAAATTTTGAAAATTATAGAACAATATCTTGAAATATGAAATTATTGAAATTACATCAGAGTAAACACTTAAAATAATAAACATCGATATCATTTACTTTTATTTTTTATTTTTAAAAGTACATTTTAAAATTTTAGTGCTTTTATTTTTTATTTTTTATTTTTAAAAGTACATTTTAAAATTATTGAAACAAAAAACTAAAATTTACAAGCTCTATCATTATATCATGTGTCACCAAAAACCTTATTTTATTAGTATACATAGATTAGTTCTACATTAGAAAGAGCTTGTTTGAAATCTGATTTTATATTTTTATCTTTGTTTCACTTATATTACAAGATTATGTTGTATAATGTAGTATGTAGCATTATGTTATACACTACAACTATACAATATGCGTGTGACAATATATAATATACAAAGTAGGACAAATGATAAAGTTCTATGATAAGATTGTTATTCGTTTGAGGGGCGAAGTATAATGGAGAACACCTCGTAGTGTAAATTTTTATATAAATATCGAGTCATCCCCTTCATCACGAGAATGTTCAAGCTCTGCTATTGATTCATTTTCTTACTTACGCGAATAACCGGATAACGTTTGAATTTATAATTGTAACTCAAATATGTTAGTTTGTATAAGACTATCCCATTATTAAGCGGTTAATGTAATATTTTGAAAATAAGATCCCATTCAAATGGGAGTGGGTGTCATTAGTGTTACTTTTCGATCCGGTAATGAAGTTTTTATATAGATCGAATTCGCCTCCATAAAAAATAATTTCTCCTGTACCTCTTGTATAAGAGTGTTCAAGCTCCGTCACTGCTAATAATCTAGTTTAATAGACTCAACAAAAGGAGGAAGCAAGCATTAAGAGTTCTCCAAGGTTTTTATTTAACCTTATTGTTCGTTGAGAATGAGGATTCATTTATTCTCAGTTTATTAACTTATAACTTACAATTGTATCGATGGATTTTTATTTAACTTGTTGAACATGTCAATCCAATCCAATATGGTTTTTAAAACAATGATTGATATTAATAATCTTTCGTTTTTTTTCATCTCGCTAGTTATCATCTTCAACACTTTTCAACCATACATTAACATAAACAACCACAACTAAAAATTACACAAATTCTACTAAAAATTAAGTTCAACCTACTAAATCTAAACACAAATGTAAACATGTTTCAACTATACGTTAACTTAAACAAACATAAATTTGTGTTTAAACCCAAAAAATAGCTTCTAATTTGTGTTGAAAACTAAAGGTATTAGCGGCGACAGTGGTCGAGATCCATGGCAACAACGGCAACGGTGGTGACCAGACTTTGAGGATGACATTGAGAAGGTGGTGGTGGTTGGATTTTGAGGGTTGTAACCGAAGGTTGAGTAAGATGATGATCGGAGGTTGAGGAAGATGATGACCGGATGTTGAGGAAGATGATGACCGGAGGTTGAGGAGTGGTGGTCGCGGACCGGTGGTCATGAAATGACGGTCATCAGAGTTCGAGCAGCACTGAAAACGTGAATGGAGGTGTGGTGTGGAGGGAAAGAGTGGGAAAAGGAGGGGAATCACGATTTATTGGGTCTGCACCCGCTAACACTAAAAGTGTTGCCGCTAATGCTCTGTGTTGTACGATTAAACACCAACTGTCAGATCTGCCACACGTTCAACGGCCAGATGTAAGTTAGAAACCCCGGACGGATTATGACTAATAGCGGCGACAGTCGCCGCTATTGGTCCTAGTCACTGCTAAAGGTGTCGCCGCTAATGGAGACATTTATTGTAGTGTAAGCGATTTTTTGTTAGTTTTCTGCTAGCTGTATTTAAATAAATATATTTTTAATTTTTTTTCAGAAAAACCTCATACTTAAATACAAAAGTAACATTATTTAAGTAAAGTGCATTATTTGTTTTGTATAATGTCTTCTCATTTGCTAAATTTCTTCTTTTTTTCGCATGATAATGATTTATCACATATTGAGTGCGAATATTAAAATTCTCAGTATTTAAAGAAAAACAGAGAGAGACCGACATGAAAAGTAAATCAATTGATCACATCATTAGGGGGAGTCAATATGCTATTAACCATTGTAGACGAATGAAGGCTTTTTCTCCCTTTTCAAGTATTTAACTAATCATTAAAGTTATATTTTGGTTTATTTAATTGCCCACTTTTAATAACTATCATTTAGGAACTCATTGTTTTCATTTTTTTAAATGATGAAGGTGGATTTAATTTGTAAACAATGTGGGAAATATGTACAAGTTTGAAGGAAAATAGCAAGTTCTTTTACAACCTTACTTACAAACTTTGAAACCCTTTCGTTTTGCATGGTGTGTGTAGGGAATACCTATCATTCATTTTAGCATGTTAAGTAATTTGGTTAGTGATAGCTTTGGTTTTCATTATGTTGCATATATATAATAATATTTATTGTGAAAAAAGGTTTTCATGTCTAATCGATCTTCATGTATGAAACTTGGGCTTGAGTAGTTTGTATTGCTCACAAGCTACACAACTCAGTTTACACATTGATTATATAGTTACAAATTGTTCAATAAACTAGTTAATCAATGCTATAGCTTTAAATCAACTTCCTCTTTATTTCCTGAAAGTTATAGTTGGTGTTATAAAATTTGAAACGAGAAAATGAGTACTGAAGATATACGTACAATAAATAGTAGAATACTTTAAAAATAAAGAATAAAGTTTAAATGACAGGTTCAAAACTCCAAATCATCATTCACTTCATCAAAACTCAACTATGAACCAAACAATATAATTACTAAAATAGCTATCTTGCTTCGATTTGAATGATTTAGTTGGTATTAATAGTTTACCAAAACCTCTAATGTAAACATAAAGGATAGAATGCAAAATAATGATAACTGATCAATATGTAGTTCATTTAAATCATAATTATGCAATCCTATTGCTTTGTACTTATTATAAAATAGCCAACTTGCTTCGATTTGAAGGTTTAGGATGTATTGTAAACTCAT
The DNA here is from genome assembly GCA_025506515.1 of Flaveria trinervia. Classification (NCBI taxonomy): domain Eukaryota; kingdom Viridiplantae; phylum Streptophyta; class Magnoliopsida; order Asterales; family Asteraceae; genus Flaveria; species Flaveria trinervia. The sequence continues at coordinate 1,412,551 of CM046453.1, forward strand.
AATAGAAATTCGAAAACTCTTTTTAGTTAGAAAGTTTTTATATTTTATAAAATTAATTAATATAAATATAATGTTAATTCATCTTTTATGGAGTCCAGAAAGAAAAACAATAAACGAAATTTATTTATATATTACTTACACATGTGTAGTCAAAACAATAAAAAAACTAAACACATATAAAAATTATTTTGATGTTTTTTTAACATACACAACTTCAATAAAATGATAAAAGACTTTTAAAAGTTTAAACTATCAACGTAAAATTCGTGCAATTATAAATAGATTTAGAGCATTTACAGTGAAATCTTTAAAAATATGTGAGTGTGTTTGGTGTATTATATGGAATGGTTTTAAGTGATTATGAGTGAAGAAAAAAAACTTATTATTGCTTAATATATATTTGAAGAATCATTGTTCAATCTCTATAACTTTTTTAATATTTTTAAAAATGGTTGTGAGTGTAAGAAAAAAATAATGATAAGACTATAAAAATATTATTTAATTAAAAAGATGAGAGAAAATTTAATGATTTTTAATGTAGTTACATAAATAAAAATAAAAAATCTACTCTAATGCTCTTATGAATTATGAAATAAATATTCATATCATGTACTTAACAAATAATTACATTTTTTAGCAGCAACAAACAATTACATATCTTTTCAAGATTGCATTCAATGATAGCTTATTTGATTTGCTTTGAAACTTAACACACGAAAGTTTAGAACACAAATGAAATTAATATTACGAATTATAAACGAAAATAATAATAATAAAAGATATTGGACCGTTGGGTCCTCCGGCAAAACACCATTAAAACCCCTCTTACGCTCAACACAACACCATTAAACCCCCCTCATCTCCGGTACTCCGGCACCGGCTACCACCACCACCACCACCACCACCCACCGCCAGCCACCGCTACCCACTGCCACAATGACTTGATATGCAACATTTGCGTCTCGATTCCGATCAGGGGCGGATTCACTTGGTGTTGATTAGGTATGATTCTAAAACCCTAATTGGCTTCTGCAATTCGCTGATCTTCGAACATGTTTCATTGTTTTCTGGTGTTTATCGATGATATGTCGACTTTCTCATTGGATTATGGCTTCGATTTCTTACTATAGTAGATGTTGATGTTAGTGCATGTTCTTGTGCAGTAAACAGTTTTGTTTAGCTGTTTTCTTGTTTTTCTTTTGGTTCATTATCTTAATTTTCCTTCAAATAACCAAGAATTCAGACTCCTCAATCTTGGTTGTCATCGTTTATTGCTACATTTATCAATTTTTGAAACAAAGATTTCATAAAACTGAATTTGCATAATTATCTGTTTGCATCTCTGTTATACAAACAAGGCCAAAGTTCATCTGTCTTGTAAATATGTATTTTATGATCTTGAAAAGTTATCTTCTACACACCCAAGGAGATCGGCGTGTTTTGGCGGAATATGCTCTTAAGAGACATGAATCTTGGTCTCAAAACATGTGTTTAACATTTGTAGATTTTGGAAGTAAGTTTCAATATGTCACATATTGAAGTATGTTAAATATCTTTGTTGTGGTAAACACGGTCTTAATTGATCTTTTCAAGAGTATGACACACACTAGCTTATGAGAAAGTGTAACGGGGATGCATTTATAGGAGTTGTCATGTATGGTGTGTATTTATAGCCAATTATTTTATCAGTATGATAAGTACATACTACATACTGTCAAATGCTTACCAGATTTTATTATAAACTATTATTGTTAAAAATAAGCATATCTATGTTTAAATAAGAGCATTCACAATAAGTTCTCCATTTTTTATGTGAGTGTGTGATCTATATTATGGGGGATTATTATTAGTGGTTGTAAGTGAATGAGAGAGAATATTTATGAGTGTTTTATCATTATTCCTCGTATTTGGGCAAATATGGTACACCCCCCATACATTTTTTAATATATTAAAAATGGTTGTGAGTGTAAGAGAGAAAATATAATGATAAAGATATTAAAAAATATTATTTAATTGAAAGAGATAATAAAAAAAATAGTGTTCTTATAGGCGACCTCATGAAAGATAAGGTTTTAATTTACAAAAAGATTAAAGGAGGAATTGGGTAATGGAGCTTAGATGATACATAAAACTGATCACCAAAAATCCCCACAGACGGTGAAACTGACAACTTTTATTATATATGTTATTTACAGGCAATTGCACCAACACACTACCAGAGCATATCTCACCTTTTGCAGCTCTAGTGGTTAGTACATTCATGTTTTTGTGTGTGAAATTTTATAGTTATCATCATATTTATCTATGTTTTTGCTTGGGATAATGCTACCTATAACTAAGCAAACAGTTTCTTGAGCAGGTTGGATGACTTCATCTTCGGTTTGCAGGTAAGATCAAGACAGTAGTTTTGATTATATGGTATATATTAGATGGTTATTAGATGATTGGTTGGAGCTTTTACACATGTTGGAACTATATTTGATTTAATTGTATGTTAATGTCTTATACTTTATTATTGATTTCAACCGTAGTTACACATTACCTTTTTGATGTGAAACATAGCATTGCTCAAAGATAATCTGTAAGAAAATAGGCAGCTAACATTCCACCTGAGTACCTAAACTGTCATACTTTCCATTTCGATATGAAGATTCAACGATGTCAAAACATTTATTAAAACGACAATGACTCTTGTGTCTACATAAAATAAAACAAACAGAGTTACTTTGATATTAAACATGCAATAATACCACTTAGTTACAATTTGTCCAACTCATATGAGATATATATAATTGTAATTTTCTGAACTCTTTTCCAACTCCTATGATTTGAATTTAAAATTTTGATTAGTTCTTACTTAAATTTGAGTTATTATCACTATTCTTGTATGTATCTAGTTCTTATATTTCTATCACGATAAACAAGCCTTGCTTTATGGAGGTTACGATAGGCTGTCTATATTCTTAGGTTGTTCAGCAATTCTTGGAATTGTAGTTGATCCTTCTGCAGCTATATTGGTATTCATTATTACTGCACTACAATGCACCGGAATCAAAGAGCTACTCATTTGACATGTTATATGTCTTTTAAAATGAACTTTATCTTACTCTCTTTCATATTGGTTTTTACATTGATTAAATAATTGTTTTCTAGAGCTCATTGGCACAATTAGTACACCATTTTAGTAAGTTGATTACTTTATCTTACACTATTTTGGTTATTCAGTTGTTTCAACTCAATTATTATTACTAGTGCACCTTTACCTTAAGACTTTTCATTATTTATATGTCAAATTCCAATTCAAAAACAAAATATGCAGATGCATAAACTGAAGACATGGAAGCAATTAGAAAAGTCAAGAGAGTGAAGCCTGAAGGACCTTGCTATAGTTGGTGCTTCATCACCGTTTGGTATACTTTATATCACTGAGCTACTTTATCAGTGTTTAAATGGATATGGTTGAATTTGTTTCAAGATTTTATTTGGTGTTAGTTCTCATTGTACAGGTGAACTAGAGCTACATGTATTAACTTTTTTTGGAGCGTTCACTTTCACATAGTGTTTTCACTTGTGAATCAAGATACAAGGTAAATACAACAACAAAACCATTGTTAAAGAGAGTTAACTTTTATGGTATACATGAAACAGATTGTTGATGCTTTGTACTTGGTATCTTGTGTTCTAATTTCTAAATAAACAAAAAGTTGAACTTCATAGAGTATGATGGTCTGAGTTCCTTCAAAACAAACAGAATTAATCTGGTTGATCTTGCTGGATCAGAAAGACAAAAGTTGGCCAGAGTAGCCGGGGAACAGATAAAAGCAGAAATTATTAACTTTTATGGTATACATGAAACAGATTGGGTATGGTATCTGACAATTATTTCATTTGTTTTTAAGTTTGCTTCTACATTTGTAATTAAATGTAGTTATGTGTTTCATTTGCAGGAATTTGATCAATATTCAAGCCAAGGTTTCTCAAAGTGGAAAACAAAGACATATTCCTTATCGAGACCAAAAGGTGACTTTCTTACTAAAAGAATTCCTTGGTAATTCGAAGCTTCATGGTCTGTGTCATCCGTCCATAAAGTTTTCCTTTTTACTTCATTATACCTTTTTAATTTTTTAAACATATTTGTGATTGACATGACGTATATTTTTTAATTTAATGATCCAGCTATAAGAGTGAGACTAATATTTGAGATTTTCCCAATGTGCCATAGCCATTAAAAACAAAGCAGTTGTCAATGAACAGATGCAAGATGATGCAAAATCACCACAAGAAGTTACAATGCAACTTAAGGTACATTTTCTGTTCATTCTCTATCTTAGCGTCCTGGTTATAGCAAAAGTAGAGGTGGCACTGCAGGTTGGTTTTAACAAATCAAAATGTGTTTGGTTGAGGATGGGTAGTTTTTGGTTATGGGTCAAAGCGTTAAAACCCCTTTTGTCCAAAATTTTGACCCATTTCATTTAAGAAAGTTTTGGTTGAGTTTTGACCCCTAATAATATAACTTTTAGTAAGTTTGGTTAAACTTTGACCTGTTTAACCTATTTCATTTTAGCAGGATTTTTCTTTTAAATTTTAACTATTGACACTTGAGGATAGAACATTGATGGTAGTCTACTGGCTGGTTTTTTCAAATATTATGATTGAAAGACTTATTTCCTCAGGGTTCTCTGGAGAAACACGTGAGAAACGTTACCATTTGCTGACTGTTTGTTTTTTCGAATACGTTTCATTAAAAAACGTCTACACTAGCTCTTCTTGGTGCAGATTTGGCCTACTACTTTTAAGATCTTCTAAGGTCTGTAGAGGGTTAAACATCACCACCCACCCCCACCCACCCCCACCCATTGTCCCCACCACCACTGCCGTCCACGACCACTATCACCTCCATCCACCATCACCACCATTGTCCATCATCCACCACTACCATCACCCACCATCCACCACTACCATCACCCACCATCCACCACCACCCACCACCGTCCACCACCACCGTCCACCACCACCCACCGTCCACTATCACCACCACCACCATCCAGTCGTCCACCTCCACCACCACCACCGTCCACCACTACCCACCGTCTACCATCACCACCACCACCAATATATTGTAACAGTTTACAGACGTTAAAAATCAAGCAGTCTTCTTCTTGCAAACTGTAGAGGTTTGGTCCACATCTTTTTGTATAAATGTTTGTAGATGTGGTTCGCATACTGTAAACATTTTACCTCTGAAAAAACAAACTGCACCTAAGTCAAAAATGCATCAGGGTGGTATGGTGATCACAAGGGGTAGTGATAGAAACATAAAAGTCGGTTATAGATTACTAGATAAACGAAAGTAACGCAGATAGGGTACCCAGTTCGGGAAGGGTATGCTCTCCTAAAACAGGGTGATAACCTTAGTTGAGAGTACTCAAACACAAGACAGAAACATACAGAGACTACTACTAATTTATATCCCTAAAAGAGAGGTACAACACTTCTTTAGTTAACTGCTCCACTTCCCCACTAACACACTATCACCTTACTATTGTTTGACCAAGAACAACCTTGAACCACTCTCCCATCGATCACCCTGGGTCGACTACTTGATCTGGATTTGGGTCGACTACCTGATCTGGATTTGGGTCGACTACCTGATCTGGATTTGGGTATGCTAGGTATGGCTATGGCTAAACCCAACCCAATAACCCTAGATATGTATAAATTCTTCGGCCCTAGAGAACCGACTTGTCCTCAAAGCACCGCTGTACACCACCGCCAATATATTTTAGCAGTTTACAAACGTTAAAAACCAAACAATCTTTTTTTTGCAGACTGTAGAGGTTTGGTCCACCTCTTTTTTTACAGATGTTTATAGATGTGGTACTCATACTCTACACATTTTACCTCTGAAAAAACAAACTTCACCTAAGTCAAAAATGCATCAGGGTGGTACGATGATCACAAGGGGCAGTGATTGAAACACAAAAGTCGGCTATAGATTACTAGATAAACGAAAGTAATACAGATAGTGTACCAAATTCAGGAAGGGTATGCTCTCCTAAAACAGTGACAACCAATGTTTTCAGAACCGGATCGGACGTCGAACCGGACGCCTTACTGGTTTTGTGGTCGGACCGGTTGGACCAGATTTAACTATATTGTAATTATATTTATATATGTAATTAAATATAAGTAATTTATATATGATTTATATATATATTTTATAGTTATATATAAAACTTAACTATATTTGTAGATCCGACGTATTAATGTTTAACACCCCGTTTTTACCCATTAAAATTAAAAAAAACGAAAACCGGTCCGAACCGGTTCGGTTTCCCGGTCCGACCAGCGTTCGGGACGAATCGGCCGGTTCTACCACTTCAAAACGATTCATACCAGACCGGACCGGAGCAGCCATCGATTCGCGGTCGAACCGGTCAGACGGGCTAGTCCGATCCGGTCTCAACAACATTGGTGATAACCTTAGTTTAGAGTACTCAAACACAAGACAGAAACATAAAGAGACTACTACTAAATTTATATCCCTAAAAGAGAGGTACAACACTTGTTTAATTAACTGCTCCACTTCCCCACTAACATACTATCACCTTACTACTATTTGACCACGAATAGCCTTGAACCACTCTCCCATCACCTTGGGTTGACTACCTGATCTGGATTTGGGTCGGCCAGTAGGGTCAAACTTGGGTATGGCTGAACCCAACTCGATAACCCTAGATACGTAGGCCCTAGAGAACCGACTTGTCCTCAAGTGGGAAAACAAGTCTGGCATCTCAACTCTTGTTCCTCGGACAGTTCGATGGTTAGATGTTGACACGTGGCAGAGTTTAAGACCCATTTCCTAGTCTGCAATAGTAAACATTGAAAATGTTTTCTTCCAATTAGCCTGGATGGTGCTAAGTGTGGCTAACCATTATATGCCAGGTACCTCATGCGCTCTTCCTAAAGAGATCGGGTAAAAGTCTTTGGATGATTTGTAGATCCTTGATTTTTCAATACCACATCCTTGCAAAATTTGGTGACAAGTTATTATATCCCCTTTGCCAAGCCGGACACCAAACAAGGACACCGATTCAATTGGGATATGCATTTTCTTAACCGGAGAGTTAGTAATAAAATTGTGTGTAGGACCACTATCAACCATAATGAGGACCTCATGTGCATTAATGGTTCTATGAAGGGTAAAGGTACGTGTTGGTGACTTCCCCAAAATAGCATGAAGGTTGATTTCACCCATATTCTCCTACTTGATCACAGTTTTCTTTGGCTTTGTTTTCAGGACAATCGATTTTATCATTGGCCATCAAAAGCTGAAAACTAACCGTCTTACAACGATGACCTGGTCCATATTTCTCCCTGCAGCGAAAACATTCCCCTTTACTAAACCTTGACTTTTTTTTCAACAATGATGTAGATTGGGTAGCCTTGTTTTATCTTCTGGATCAGATTTGCTACTTGTTTAAGTGGTAGAACCTTTGCTATTCGCACCTGCCCCAGCTTTGTTTCATACTCTATCGCTAGACCCATGGCATTGTAAACCATCCGAGGTTTATGAATGCGAACATCCGACTTCAATTCCTCTTCCAGCCCACTTAAAAACACCCTAAGCAAGCAATGATTGGGCCAATTCGACACTCACGCTAACCGCTTGGCAAATTCCTGAAGATACTCCTGTACTTCAATTCGACACTCACGCTAACCGCTTGGGAAATGGGCCTGGCCCATGCGTTATGAGTTGCATGCAGGCTTGTAGCCCATGCATGCATGCGCATGTTTCTTTTTGATTTAGTCTAGAAGTCCGAATGAGTCTTGTTTGTTAGCGTATTCCAGGTTAGTTACCTGAGTTTGTGGTGAACGTTAGTGGAGTCTGTATGCCTATTTATATGGATATTCCATGAGTTAATAATATCATCAGAAATTTTGAGTCTCTTTGATACTTCTTGGTCATGTTGTTTGCCTGGTTTCGAGATACATGTGCGCCCCTAAAGATGTTCATATGCAGCTTGCAAAACGTGTATTGAGGTACGTGAAAGGTACCTATGATTATGTATTAAAATATGAACGAGCCTCAACAGGTAAACTTAAAGTGTACATTGATAGTGATTATGCTCGGGATCTGGAAGATAGAAAGTGTACATCAGGTTATGTATGTTTGTTGAGTAATGCATCAATATATTGGAGTTCTCGGAAACATGAGATAGTCACTCCATCTTCTACAGAAGCGGAGTATGTTGTAGCTACAAATTGTGCTTGTCATTGTGTTTGGCTACAAGGGTTGTTAAGTGAAGTTACAGGAAAAAAAGTGAGAACCGTGGAGATCAAGTGTGACAATAGCTCAACCATCAACTTGTCAAAGAATACTGTTATGCACAAGAGAACAAAGCCCATTGATGTCCGTTATCATTACTTGAGGGAGCCGGTGCATCAAGAGAAAGTGAAGGTGGTGTTTTGTCCTACCAAAGATCAGTTAGCAGATATTATGACAACACCATTGAAACTGGAAGCATTTAAGGGAATGTTTTGTTATGTTCTGTCGATGTCATTGAATAAATGAGCCTGGTCCATACGTTATGAGTTGCATGCAGGCTTGTAGCCCATGCATGCATGCACACGTTTCTTTTTTATTTAGTCTAAAAGTCCAAGTAGAATGAGTCTTGTTTGTTAGCGTATTTCTAGGTTAGTTACCTGAGTTTGTGGTGAACGTTAGTGGAGTTTGTATGCCTATTTATATGGATGTTCCATGAGTTAATAATATCATCAGAAATTTTGAGTCTCTTTGATACTTCTTGATCATTTCACATCGAATTTCTTGCGCCGGGACTTTAAGGCTGCGACATCTTCTTTGAGTGACTCAAATGATTTCAATCGGGCAGCAATCTCTGCCAACTGAGTAGATATGGGGTCCGGATGGGAATAGTTGTCTTCAGTGTTGCTGCAATGGAACCAATTGATAGAAACCCAAAAGTCGGTTTTATATTACTATTTTGGTCTCTATGGTTTCATCATTTTCATCATTTTAACCATTTGAGTCTAAAAAAGAATTTTCTAACAAATCAAGCCATGACTTATATTTTATAATTTTTCAATCTAATATACTAACATAATTAGATTTTTCATTTAGTTTATAATAAAATGATCAAAATACCATTGTACTGAAATGATTATTTTTAAAGCATAGTAGAAAAGATAGACCGCAATGAATTAATTATTCATTTCATATAAGGTGTCACCAAAAGCTTGCATGTCTAGAGCAGTTGTGCGCCTTCTTTTAGATCGGCATGTTTTGTCCATCACCGAACTTAAAACCCTTAACTATTTGAAAATAGAAAAAAATGATGCACCTTAATATCATTGAAGAACATAAACCAATGATACACCTTGACATCATTGAAGAACATAAACCCTTTTACACGCATCGCTTGTTCTATATCAGGCTTATAAGTTGTAACACAAGTTTTGCTTTTTGACAGTCTCCCTTTTGTTTATATTTTTCATATGGTTTATCATTTCTACCAGCTCCATCATTTCGACTCAGTCGAGGCGATTGTTCGACGGCAAACGGATTGAAAAGGTTGAGTTCTTGTATTTCTACTTTTTAGACAAACCACGTTTATGCGTCAATTTAGAATCTAAAAATAACAAAATGAGAACAAGTATAACAAAACAAACTACCATCAAGAGCTTTGAGTAATAAAAGGAACAATTAAGTTGATACAAAGTCAAAATACTTGACATTTAGTGCAAGGAACCCATGGAAATAAATCTCCAGCAACACTTCAGGTCAAATCATCTCCCCTTTTCAAACCCAATACGAGTCCGACCAGACCCTTCGTATCCATCTCGCGACCCACCACCGCTCGCTCTCATGGTTCCACCACTCCCAATCTTATCAAGCGGTTTCTTCCCACCCTTAACCTCGGTCAAAAACTGGTCCAGACCAAACGGATCAGCATCTTCAACCACATCCCTCTCAAACTCAACCGGTCCACCTCTCGGACCACTCTTCTCACCCACACCCGTGAACCCCTTATCTGGTTTGAACCGGTCTGTCTTCTTAATCTTCTCAAGCTGCTCATCAGCCCCACCGTACATCTCATCATCACCATCCTTCTTTGGCCTGTATAATGTAGACAAAGTAGGTTGTGCAGTAAACAAGCCTTTGTCGTATACGTTGTATTGATCATCAGTTGCAAAACCCGAGTCCATTCCCTTTTCTTGATTGAATAACCGTTGGTCATACATGACCTCACCCCCACGGGCTGACCCGGCAGATGCCATACCCAAAGCCACCTTTTCACTAATGTCACGGTCCCTGTCTCGTGTGATCTTACTCTTCTTTCCCATGGCTGCGTCTTTAGCTTCCAACCGTCTTTCTCTCTCTCGTTCTCTACGCCTTTCTTCCCGGATTTTCTCTCTCTGAATCCGTTCTTCTCTCTCCTCTCTTGTCTCTCTCTGCTGGTCTCGGTCCCGATCAAGCCCACGTTTATTTTATGTTCATGTTCAAGTCTTGTTGGCTCATTGGCATCCATCATGTTTATATCAGGAGCAAAAGAACCCGAACCAGCACCAACAGTTGGCCCAGTGCCGGTTCTTTCTGATCGAGCTTTTTGGGCCAACGCCCGTAGTTCTTGCTCTTTTCTTTCTTTTTCTTTCATCATCATTTCCTTTTGAACTTTGGACCTCATGGAAACTGCTTCTCTGGCTTGTTGTTCTGCTACATATAAAGCTTCTGAAAGCTTTGCAAAGTTATCATTGATTTGAACCTCCTGAAGTCCTCTACCATCTGCTGCTAAACGTTTATCAAGGGGGATTGTGTACCCTTTAGGGTTTTTCCAGTTAGAAATACACGGTGGGATTTTCCAATCTTGTTGGTCTTTAACCGTCACAGGTCGTGGCGGGGAGTGCATGACAGGAACAGGGGGTGACCCATTAGCTTTTGGGACACGCTTGTGTTTAAACTTCGGTGGCTCTAACGGGTCCACCGGCATTTCCACCATCCTAATGATCCTTTCCTTTGCACCTGAATTAAAAGCAGCAGATTGCTGTGACGGTTTGTACTTAATAAACTTTGAATCCTGCGATTGGGTTTGAACATTTTTCGGCTGAGCTGCACTTAATCTCACGTTTACAATCTTTTCAAGAGCTTCTTTTGTTTGTTGTGTGGTTTTTTCAATCTCTTGTTGTTTCTCATCATCTTCATGTTCTTCTTCATCATCTTTCAGAATCTTGGGGATGATATCTCTGTGTTGTGAATAAACAATCTTTTTAGCATTTTCATTTTGCTTCACAATGGCATCAAATGTTAAGTTTCCCCTGTCATCAACAGTAACAGGTAACGTCTTAGGGCCAGAATGTGTATCTTTCTTCCTACCCATATCAAGTGGATATTGTGCATAGTGAATCTCAGGAAATGCTCCACCGTCACCAAAATCTTGCGGTTTTGATGGCCGATATTTCAATCTCTCTGGTGTGTTATATAATGGGATAGGGTTGGTTTTGATAACTTTGGCTGTTTCTTCTTCTGCTGAGGCAGTGTATCTTTGCTTGAACCATGGGTCACTTGAATGATCATAGTATGTAGCAGTAGATGATTTGGCAGGAGGCAAGATCTCCTTCAGAGCTGCCATTGTTACAAAACCTACAAAGATAAACACTGAAATTAAATGACATATTAGTGTGTAATACTATAATATCAATAACTCATAATCATGATGACTATTATGAAGTATAAACAACCTACATTAAGTTCGTTGCATCAAGAAAAGAACTCCACCTAATTCGAATTGTAACAACCCCAACAGCACCTCAAACAAATAGATAAGAATAGTATCGCATACCACAACTCATGCTGTATCATCTAAACGTTACAGCAATACATAAGTACAGAACAAATGACTCAAGCAAATAAAGTTAACAAAGTAGTAACTAACTAAACCAGCTAAACACAAAGTGGGTAGGACCACAGGCAGACCAAATAAACTTTACTGATTTTGTTCTTATAGCACATTTACGCAGTATACTACTGTATCACACACAAACGATAAACCATCACTACAGTTAGGTGCTTAGGTCAGAAATCTTAGAAATAGTTACAGTGTGTACACTTCAATCATGCATGTTCATTGTCTTACAGTGTGAGCGAAGTGTGCGTAGTGCGCCAAGGCGCCAAGGTGCAGTCGACACACAAAGGCACCTTGCATCCGGCATGGCTAAGAGGCACATTCCGGCCAAAACGGTATGAACATCTAAAACGGGTCAGAAACATTCAAAAATGGTGTGAAACGGCTAAATCTACCTGGAAGTCCGGAACATGTCTAAACAGTCTAAAACATGTCTAAAACCTTGAAAATGGCATGTTTATATTGTGTCTTGCTTAAAAAAGCCTTCCTTGAGAGCACCAATGTCTTTGGTTACCTAGACCTAAAATTAGGTCATAATTCTTGAAATTGGTTATGGTGTGTCCATTTTAATCATGTATTTTCATTGAAATACATGGGAATCTCCTTACAAGAGTGGGATTTGGGATTACAGTAGAGACCAAAGACCTGAGTTGATTACTCACTAAATCAAAATTGAATTTTCATGGTTATAGTCACTAATTGCAAGTAATAACTGAAACACACAACAATTAAAGCATTCTTTACACACCTGTGATCTTCAGACGTCACAAATCAAAACAAGCATAACCTACTCTCTCATACCAAAATCAAAATAGAAAATCATGAACACCATACATCAACTACAAGCATGATCTACTTTTAAAAGGATTTTCTAACAGTTAGCAACATACGTGAAGATAAAAATGGAAAATTCAACAGATCGGATGCAGCAAAAAGTAGTGATTAGAAGGAGAAAGATTCGGCAAACCTGAGATTTATGTAGTTTGGATAGAGGAAACTGACGGAAGATTAACAATCAATCAAGATGAAAATCGCAAACTAAATCGGTATAGAATTACGTCTTTCACTTGTATGAATGAAATTGGGGATCGTGATTCCCGTTTGCAATTCTAGGGTTCGATGCAATTTATCTGATTTTGGGGATAAAAATATGCAAAAGCGGTGTCTATTTATGTTTGATGTTTGAGGATCAGCATTCATCATTTCACATCTTAATTTTCATCCATAAATTAAAAAAATAATCATTAAAACATTCTCTCATTTCTTGTTTTTGTATAGTTGTATCTCAATCGATATTCGTATTTTTAACAAAAAATAATTATATATCTGGGCTCTGGCTCACTATTAATCACCATATTCATTTATATTGTTTTTAGAGGTGGATGTGAGTGAAATGAAAAATAATATTAGAAAATAAATATATATATATATATATATATTATTAATCACCTAGTTTAAGTAATATGGTGGTAAGAATAAAAACAAATAGTTTGGTAGATGGATTGGTTATAGTCTTTATAGATAAATTAATTGCTTTGTGTTCGAAATCCACTAACAATCATTTTCACGACATTGGTTTTTACTTAATAACATTTATTGTTGTTAACATAGCATTAATCGTTGTTATTGTTGTTAACATTGTGAATACAAAAACATGTTTCAAATTTTCTATATTTATTTCTTTTAATTTTACGAGATTAATGGATGTCTCTGATAGTTTGATTATTAGGTTGCGTTCTTCTAAAATGAATAAACATTGTTTAATAGTTTGAGTAGCATTTTTTATTTTAGGGTTACTTTTTTATATCTAAGTTCTTTTGTATTAGTTAGTTTGGAACATTTTTTTTTCACTTTTCTTATGACTTCTAAATTATAATATTTTTTTAATTTCAAATAAATTGTTGCATTGTTCTTATTTTGTTTACATTTAAATATAAGTTTTATTTGAAAACGAGTCGGTAAAATATAATATAATTTTATTGTATCATTTTAAAACTTTTAAAATACAATGGTTTCCTATCGGAATAAATGTTTCAACATAAGTAATTTTAAAGCTCGCAAACTTAAGTTTGTGTTTGCATAAGTGCATAACTTTTAAATTCATTTTGGTGTTTTAACGTTGCAACGTGCATGGAAAATTTCTAGTTAGTATTATATAAGTAATATAGAGAATGATATGGGGATAGGCGAAATATTTTAGAAACAAATGAGTATATTTAGAAAATAATATTAGTTTAGTTATAAGGATTAGGATGGTGGATGCATTGTGAATGTTTTGAGAGAGCTTTCGTTTAAAAAGACTTTGTTTGAATAAAATGTATAAAAAGATTAAAAATAAGCACGCTACAATTGATATTTTGGACGAGTATTACAGATATGATAACGAAACTAAAAATACAAAACGTAAGAACATATTTTATTTAATACGGTTTGTTTTGCATAAAATTTATGTGGAATGTAGATCGAAATATGTGTAAATGTAAGCACACTATAACAATATATTTGAAATTAGAAAAAAACAATAAATTATTATAATAAAAAATTATATTATATTGATCAATGAATTTTGGTCACATGATGTAACGGACTGGTAATCTGTATGATTGCATAAATAATTTTTTTCTTTTGCCACTACACTTTCTTCTTCTTAAATTTAGATATCTTGTTTTGAGCTTTATTTGTTTTTTACCGAGGTGCTACTAGTATTTTCGGACCTAGACAATTGACTAGCTGGATGTGTAACCGGTTGTTTGTTTGTAGTTGAACATTTTTAGTTTGAATAGCTTGGGTTATTGGTCAGAACGGATGATTGAACCGAATTTCAGAGTTTCTTTTATTTGTTTTTCCCCAAATATCATTTAATGATCTATTTACTAATTTAAACTTCATAATTTACTTATTTCATACTTCATAATTATAAGTATTGTATATACTCACTAAAATTTATGTTTGTTTTATATAATCTTTTAAATTGTTTATACGTTTATGCATTAAAGTTATTAAGTTCTTAAGACATTTTTTGATTTTATATTCGACCCAACATATGAACCAGTATATATCCATTTGGATGTTTGTTTCGGTTTTGAAAATGTTAAGTATCTTTATTATTTGTTTATTACCCAATGTCTCATATAAATAATATAAAAGAAATATGATTTAACATTCATCACTCTTTGTTTTCCGACTTTAAACCATGTCATTATTTAAAAATCGCTTGAAAGAACATATTTATCAATTCATTTTATGAAAATTGTCACTTAATCAAATGAGTGTACCGATTCTTTTGTAAGATAAACGACAAACCAAAAAGAAATTTAACGTATATCTACGAATATCTTGAAAAGTTAGATCAAGTAAAAGATAAAAATAAGATAATATCGTAATACCAATACATGACAACTATTTTTATACTTTTTTAATATACCTCTTATGTCAGGACATTTTTAAATTACTCTTGGTTTATATTTATATCTAAGTAGTTTTAAAAGTGTTTAACCCAAATAATGATATCACCTTTTTATTTTATTTGACAAACAAAAACATAAAATGACTGTAATAAATACCACGAACGTTGCTCAAGATTCATAATAATTCTCACAACGGTAATATCTTTTATTCGGTGAAAATTCACCTAGCCCAACCAATAAAGCTCCTACACGTGTACATCCTCCTCCAATCAAACACATCAATCGTACACATCACCATATGGTCCATATCAAGGGTATAAACCACCGGATGCATTCACCATTCTCTCCAACAGTAACTCTCACAAATGGCAACAAAACCACCGGCGTCGGAGGCTTACGACGGCCGTCACCGGCGGTCATCGTAGCAGACGAATCGCTCATCCACCGACGTCATCGCGTTCTTCATGATCGATCGGAGCACTTGCATTCTCAATCCCTCTTTTCTCTGTGAATTCATATTCTAAACATTGATTGATACCTTCTGTTTTGAATGATTCGATGTTGTTGCACTTGCAGGTTAGTTATAAGGTTGATTCTCTCTGATCACTCTCTCAGAACCACCGGCGTCGGAGGCTTTCGACGGCAAGCGTCGCCAACACTACGGTTCAATTGATTATAGGTTCTGTATAGTTGTGATTTTAAGTATATATGAACAGTTCTGTGTTTTATTTTGTTACGTGTTTGTTGCAGGTTATTAGGTTGATTGACTTGAAGTCTCTCGCATTTTCGCACAATCACCCGTGTCGGAGGTTCATCTCCTGACCTTCTAATTGATTATATCCTCCACCACAGTATCTGTTTTGGTGTTTATTCCCTTTTGCAACTGGTTGTTCTTTTAAGTACTTCTGGCGTATATATGTTGTTCTGCAAATCACAAATCGTTTTCTGGCTTCTGCAATCACAGGTTTTCTCCAAATCTATATAATCCTCGTTTACCTTTCATTATTTTGTGGTGTTTGTTGTTGGGGGTTTTGCGAGTATCTATTTTGGTGTTTGTTGTTGATTTCCTGACATTCTAATTGATTTTAGCATGGATTCCTTACTGCAATAGATGTTATTGGAGGCTGCTGTGAGTTAATTATTTATTGATGATTAGTTGGTATTTTGAAATTGTGTCTTGTTTATTTCGGTGTAGGGTAAAGTTCATCATCCTAGATTATTATTGTGTTTATTATGCTTCACAAACTGCTGTGCATCTGGTTTACTATTATTATTCTCACTTTGATGCACGTCTTAGTAGTTTTCAAAGATGCAGATGCAGGCATGCAGCACGTGGGAAAAACTGGAGACATTTGCCAACAGTTGGTGGTCTTGGCGCTTAGATTGTTGGTACCTTTTTCCTTGTTAATAAACCGTATTTTCAGCCACCTCATATTAATTACTTTTATGCCTGGTATTTTCTCTTGATTACTCTCCTAATCTCATTGGACTATAAGATTATATAATGTCAGGAACGATTGAAAGAATCGATCATTAGCTAACCCACTTAATTACTACATTCTATAACAATTCCCACTTTCCATAATTGATTACAACTGAGGTAATTAATGTTGATCTGATGTGACACTGCAAGTTATATTCTGTAATATGTTCTTGGAGTTAACCGCAAAGCTGTCTAAATATCCCAACTGATCATTTGAATAATGTACTTGCTAATTTCTTTGATCATTTTCTGGTTGATTTTTAGCTTCAAATGGACAGGTGGTTACAATATAAGAGAGGGAGTTAAGGCAAAGGTGGATTTAGTCAGGTATGTGTAGGTCCTCATATTGTTTCTTTGTGGAACTGAACGCATTTCAGGTTCTTGGGCCATGGAGGTAAAAGAGTCTTTTACCAATTAATCTAGTTTGGATGCTACCATAGTTGTGTTTTCTCTTAAAATATATTTTAGACAACTTATTTTTCTTGATTCTCTTTGTATCAGGTAGCTCTTTAATTTGAGCACAGAAATAGCAAAAGGCTGCAGTTAAGCTACAATATGAGTGGCAGGTTTACTAGTATTTGTTTATTTTCTAATCTATCACAGTCATGTTAATTGTTAAATGTAGTTTTCATTGAAGTTAGAAGTGACATTGATGCTCCTATTGGTCAAACCACACTCTAGGTGGCAGTCATGGTGTGCTTAAAGTACACTATAAAGGTATACAAGGAGAGTATTATGTAATGGTATGATTGTCAATTTTCTTTTGCATCTATATGAAAAGCGATCCAACATTATAACAATCTATTGTTTTCATGTATTTTTTACTCTTCCAGGTTTATGGAGTGTATGGAATTGTTCACAATAATCATGAGTCCTTAAGCTTGTGGCATGAAAAGTCTCCCTCTCTCTCTCTCTTGTAAGTTGGTTTTAGTCATTGTTCCTCTTATCTGGTTTTTATTGTTGATTCCTTGACCTTCTAGTTGATTTCTGGCTTGTAGATGTTATTGTGGGCTGCTGTGAGTTGATTTATTGAAGATTAGTCGGTATTTTGAAAGCGTGTCAAGTTTTTTTGGTTTATCAAATACTTGGGTAAAGTTCATCATCCTAATTTGGTTTCAGGGACACCATATAACAACACAACCAAAGTTATAATTATTACCTTGTGAAATTAAACTCCTCAAATCGTGATTGTGCTTTACATCCTATAAACTTGACCTTTATGGATTACACAACATTGAATTTGCTATCTGATTTTTGTGTTTATTGCATAAGTTTTCTTAATACATCCACTTTACTATAATTACTTTCACTTTGATGCAGATGCAGCAGCTGACCAATTTGTCTCTGATTTTGCATGTCCCAATCAGAAAACTGGAGGCATTCAACAACAGCGCATGCTTAGATCATTGGTACTTCTGTCCTTGTTTAGTGCACTGTATTTTCAGCGATTGATACCCAGATAAGTGCTTGAGTCTAGCATGTTTCTGTATATATATTCTTCACCACATCATAATTACTTTAATAATTGGTAAATTGTCTTGAATGCCCTCCTAAATATTATCAGACTATAAGATTCATGTCAGAAAATGATTGAAGATATCGACCATTAGCTAACCCACTTAATTACTACATTCTATAACAACTTCCACTTTTTATAATTTATCGCAGCTGTATATATATTCTTCACCACATCATAATTACTTTAAGGTGTTCTTGGAGTTTTAACTGCCAAGTTTTCTGAATATTCCAACTGATAATTTGAATACAGTACTAGCTCAGTTATTTGATCATTTTGTTGGTTGATCAGTTTAAGTGGGTGGGTCACCACAACATAAGGTTGAGAGGGATCTAGGCAAAGGTGGATTTAGTCAGGCATGTGTAGGTCGTCATGTTTCTTGTGGAACTGAATGGATTTCAGGTCCTTGGGCCATGGTGGTATATGATTCTGTTACCAATCAATCGAGTTTGGATGGTACAATAGCATTTTTTTTGTATTAAATCATATTTTAACCAACTTATATTCCCTGATTCTCTTTGTATCAGGTAGCTCTTTAGTTTGAGTACAGAAATATTAAAGGTTGCAGTTATTAATTCAACATTATAATGGCAACTGTCAAGCTTACAGGTATGTGTTTATTTTTGATCCATCACAGTCATGCTTACAGTAGTTTTCACTTGAAGTTATAAGTAACATCGATGTCCTTTTGGTAAAAAACACTCTAGTGGGAGTCATGGTGTGGTAGTTATTTTCTAATGGTAGTTATTAATTCAACATTATAGTGGCAACTGTCAAGCTTACAGGTATGTGTTAATTTTTTGATCCATCACAGTCATGCTTACAGTAGTTTTCACTTGAAGTTATAAGTATCATCGATGTCCTTTTGGTCAAAAACACTCTAGTGGGAGTCATAGTGTGCTTTAAGTACACTACAGAGGAAAACAAGAAGAGTATCATCACAGTCATGCTTACAGTAGTTTTCACTTGAAGTTATAAGTATCATCGATGTCCTTTTGGTCAAAAACACTCTAGTGGGAGTCATAGTGTGCTTTAAGTACACTACAGAGGAAAACAAGAAGAGTATCATCACAATCATGCTTACAGTAGTTTTCACTTGAAGTTATAAGTATCATCGATGTCCTTTTGGTCAAAAACACTCTAGTGGGAGTCATGGTGTGCTTTAAGTACACTACAGAGGAAAACAAGAAGAGTATCATCACAGTCATGCTTACAGTAGTTTTCACTTGAAGTTATAAGTATCATCGATGTCCTTTTGGTCAAAAACACTCTAGTGGGAGTCATGGTGTGCTTTAAGTACACTACAGAGGAAAACAAGAAGAGTACTATTATTTTCTTTTGCATATGTATGAAAAGCAATATAACATTAAAACAACTGTTTTCTTCATGTCTTTCTCACTCTTCTAGGATTATGAGGTGTATGGAATTCTTCACCAGAATCAGGAGTGCCCCTGTGACATTAAAGGATTCTCTTCCATTCTTGTTAGTTGGTTTTTGTCCCTAATACTTCTCATATATATGATTTGATGCATATATTTTGTTTATTTGAGTTGTCAAATTTTCAGGACGTCTTCTCAAATGGCATCTTGCATAGCTGTGGAGCTATCTGTTTTTTCTGTTTATTGTATAACTTAATACATCCACTTTTCTATTATTACTTTCACTTTGATGCAGATGCAGCAGCTGACCAATTTGTCTCTGATTTTGCATGAGTGTCCTGATCAGAAAACTGGAGACATTCAACAACAGCGCGTCCTTGTTTAGTGCACGGTATTTTCAGCCATTGATTCCCAAATAAGTGCTTGAGTCTAGCATGTTTCTGTATATATATTCTTCACCACATCATGTTTTTGTGCTTAATCGAATGCGGTTTTATTATCATATGGTTTTCCATCTTTTCTTGGCTTTCTATCTTCACTCATAACTTTCATCAATAGTTAAATTGGCATCACATAGACCACCTAATGTAATTACATATGTAGTTATATAACGAGGTTGATAATTGAAATTGAAATTCCTTTCACAATTTTATAGATAAAAAGGTTAAAATTGGCGTAAACGTTATGTCGTTTGAAGTTTAAACAGTTGTCGTGCACATAAGACAGATTCTAAAATGCAATTGTTTAAATATTATAGTGTCATTATTCTTTTTTTTAATCCTTCCACTTATATTATTGATGTATTTGGCCAGTCAAGTCACTTTTACAGTGGTTGATTGCAATTGTAAGTAGGGAGATTTATTGTTCAATTATGTATCTTTTGTTAATGGTTTTTTGTTTTTTTTTTTGACTTGAGGGTTACTGTTATACTTTAGCTAGTAATATATGTTGTAATTATGTTAGTTTATTGCTAATTTAACAAGATAGAGAAAGGGAAGAATGAATCAATGTGAATGATATCCTCATTGAAGGAATTACATGTTGTACAAGCAATTGACAAGAGGCTTGGTGCAGGTGGATTTAGGAGCTAAGGTATGAATCTAAAACAACACTAATTTTCTATTTCAATGTTTTTTCTATTACTTAATGACTTCCACTTTGATCAAGTAAGATAGACATCGGCTTTTGAAGTAATGTAGATTTGAAAATGGAGTTAAGTGACCTAACAATTCTAATTGATTTGCGATTCGCCCTTCTTCGTGATTCATGTAACAATCAAATCGGTTATTCTTTATGCATTAGATATCACACATACAATTATTATGCTTTTCTGTTAGGTTTGATATTGTGATCATGATCGCAATTTTTTGGTTTATTAGTTCACCATTCTTAAATATCATTATTGGTTTTCTTCCCATTCTTAAGAAATTATTAGGTTTTTGGAATCCTGAAACATATGATTTCAAATATCTTTTTGCCGTATATATTCCAAATAATGTCATGCTAAATGTGACTCTTTTGTAGCTAGCCTGACAATTTTGCTACCGGTTGTGTTGGAGACAAATAATATTATGCAACTTCTACCTACGATTCAATTTCCTGGTACGTATCTTTATATAATTTGTCCTTAGTTTTTCATAATAAGTGTGCTATTTTTGGTGTATCGCCTAACTATATTCCATTATGCCTTGTGAACCGAGGAGAGACATTTTTCATAATAAGTGTATCGCCTAACTACAAATCATATATTTGTAATCTTTATATAATTTTGCCCTTAGTTTTTCATAATAAGTGTGCTATTTTTTGTGTATCGCCTAACTATATTCCCATTAAGACATTTCCTGTTTGATCATAGCATGCCAGGTCAATTCTCATAAGTGGCCTCTCATGAAGGGAGCCCATTCTTTATAGGTAAGATTACTTTATTTGCTTTTTCTAAATTGTTTAGAGGGCGGGGGTTGATTTGTTTAATTTGTTTACTTTTAAACATTATTACTTTAATCGTTTATGTTAGCATTGTTGGTTTTCCATCTTATATCATTATATGTTTTTTGTATTGTCTCACATGCCAAAAAGGATATATTATTGTCGTACCACGTGTTAGACATAATCAAACATGGTTGTATCACTATGCATAATCGAATGTGGTTTATCATACTAGGTTAATCCAATTCTCGTGTAATACACGGATTGAATAAATAAAATATTAAATAATTATCAATAAAAACTTATGTATTATAGAATCATGCTTGAAGATAAAATATGATGTTAATTACGTATAAATAGCTATTTTAATATAAAATATAAATAAAATTATATATACTTTTGATTTAGAAATAAAACAATTATACTATTTTTAACTTTCTTATGTAAAAAGTTTCATTTTAAACATTCATTTTTAGATTTTTTATAAAAAATATCTTTAGCGTTTCAGATTTTCTTAAAATTTTTCAGCTGTTTATAATTTTTTCAAAACAAAATGATTTAAAATATTGTTTCAAAATATTTAATGTTTTAGAAAATTTCATATTATATAAAAGTTTAGTTTCTTGTTATTTAGATACTGATTAAAAGAAGTGATTTCTAATTTCCTTTATAAAATCTATTTTAAAAAAAATAGTTTGATTTTTAAAAAAATTAGATAAGAGAGAGAAACATAGCAATTAATAAAATTTATTTTTAATAAGAGAGATAAATTTGTATGAGAATTTAAATTATTATAATACCAGGAGTGAAAATTGATTTGTGAATATCTAGAAAATTAACAAATGACAAAAACATAAGTTAAAAGAATAACAAGTGACAAAAAAATTATTTATTTTATTAGAAGTTATAGGTATGATTAACATCACATACGGGTGATAAAATAACGATGTCATATTTTATTCTTTTTTAATGTATTTGCTTTTTAATTGGTTTTTAAACAAATTGTTTCAAAACAAACCATTTTAAAAAAATGTCACTTTAATAATTTATTTATTATAAATTTTGAAATTTAATTACTTTTGTTTCATAAGAATTATTTTTCAAAAGTCATAGGTTTTAAAATATATTGTGTTTTTTTTAAGTTTTAATTTTTTTAAAACATTATTATTTATAAAAAATTATTTACTTACAAATTGTATTTATAGAAAGATCACTTTAAAAAAGTATATATGTAAAAAGAATTAAATAATATTATTTGTATTTAATGTGTTTTTATTATGAGTGAGAAGCGGGAAAATAAAATTTAGTAGCTTTAAAATTGTGACATATATAGTAATATAACAAGGTTGATAATTAAAAATTGAAAATTTTTTCATAGTTCACACCCATCATCAATCCAATATATATAAACCACCGGTTCAATTGATTATAGGTTCTGTATAGTTGTGATTTTAAGTATACATGAACTGTTCTTTTTTTTTTATTTTGTTGCGTGTTTGTTGCAGGTTATTAGGTTGATTGACTTGAAGTCTCTCGCATTTTCGCATAATCACCGGTTTTCGACGGTCATCCTGTTGATCGGAGTACTTGCGTTCTCAATCTGATTGATAGCCTATATGTGTTTTATATGAACTGCTTTGTTTTTAATTTTGATCGTGTTTGTTGCAGGTTATTAGATTGATTGACTTGAAGTCTCTCGCAATTTCGCACAATCACCGGTGTCAGAGGTTCATGATAGTCTATTTGTGATTTGTATGAACTGATATGTTTAGAATTTTGATTTTGATACGTGTTTCTTGCAGGTTATTAGGTTGATTGACTCAAGTCTCGCATTCTCAAGAAAGTTCGACCGGGCGTCATCGCGTTCTTCATTCTCAATCCCTCCTGTCATCTACATAGCGATTGATAAGTTTCTGATAGCATATTTGTCATTGTAGTATAAACTGCTCTGTTTTGACTTTTGTTGATCGAATCATCTAATCATCGTCTCAAACTCTACGGTTCAATTGTAGGTTCATGATGATAAAATATGAGTCAAAAATTATACATGCATAGAGCTCAAGTTAGTGGATGATACACGTGCTAGGGAGCAGGTTGGATTAAGTCATTGCACATGTTTAATGTTTCCTTTATTTTAGTACTAGTAAGGAACCCACGCGATGCGGCGGTGACATCGACAATACTTCACAATGCGATATTTGTTTTATGAATACTTGCGTGGCTTCTATTGTATAGTCTATTTATGTCATGAGCATCACAAAACTCAATTAAATGTTTTAAAAATAAATATCTAAGCACACGAATAAGAAAATACAAGTCATAAACATAGTACGTTAAAAACAAATATCCGCATGTTAACTACTTGGATTTGATGAGATCATTTTTTGTCATAAGCCTTACAAATCTCAATGACCTCATCACCATGCTTCGACCATCACTCTTCGTCAGTGTCCAACCCGGAAGATTCTTGTGTCACTTCTGTTTTTACTGCCACTAATTTCTGATTAGGACTTTCTTGCATTTTCTCCTCTTTGACTGAAGCAGGCACTAAAAAAACAATGCTAGTAGTGTTTTATTAAAACCAGAAAGGTACATAGTTTAAACTATAATTATATATGTTAATTGATACCAGGCATGTCTTGATGTTCCTTCTTTTGTTCATCCATAATAGATTTCTACTTTATATAAGAGAAAATAAACAAGTCAGTATGTTATAAAGTATATATTTGATAAGCGAAATTATGTCTTAACTTATATTTTTAATTTTTGTTAGCAATTAATATAGATTAATATGTAATTAACATCCATTCAGAATATAAAAACTTAAGGCACACAAATCTATTAACTTACTTTCATTTATATACACATGTAACTCATTCATTACGTAACACTTCCCGATAGACAACATTTGAGGTGTATACTCTGTCTTGTCTAAAAAGTTTTGAAGGATGCACTAACACCTTTGTATTTTCGCGTGATATCCCTCTTGACAATGCCACATAAAGTTGTCCATGTGAAAACACAGATTCCGGTAGATAAACGCCAATGTGCGGAATTGTTTGACCTTGAGCTTTATTAATTGTCATTGAAAAGCTAAGTCGAATGGGAAATTGTTTTCTTTTTAGTTTAAACGGGAACATGTCGTCTTCAGAAAGAGATAGATGGATTCTTGGCAAAAATACATTTTTCCCAATATGTTGGCCCACAGCTATATCTGCATCAATAACATTGTGTTGGAATCATTTACATATCAATCTTGTGCCATTACATAGACCATGTGATGGATCGATATTCCGCAACAATATTATGGGACTTCAAATTTTTAGGCGAAGCTTATGAGGCGGCAAACCACTCACAGTTAGTGAGTTTAAGAACTCGATTGGATAGAAGTTGTTATGATCGTCTTCTGCTTCATCAAAACTATAGTAAATTTTTTCTCCCCTTGAAAAATATCGATCATTTGATCATTAATCTCATCACACTCTCATTTCGAGTTGATAATATTGCTCGGGAGATTATATAATCCGAAGAATACAAATTGTTTGAAATAGATGGAAAGATGGCATTAATCAATTCTTTTATAGAGTTTTCTCGAATGGTGCATGGAATTATCATGTCACCAGGTATGCGAATAAATGTTCCTTCAATTGATTCTTCGGTTCCATCACCGACTCTTAAAAGAAAATCAGAAAACCACGGGTCATTAAGCGCTCTCATATTTATAGTCAACCGCATCCTTTTAGTCAAAGACCAAAGAGGCGACATTCGTAGGCTAGAGTCTACAATCTGTGCTCGAGTGCCACGTTTAATAACCGGCAACACCTGTCTGAAATCACCTCCCATAACCATTATCTTTTCACCAAATGGGAGACTAACACCTATGTTGTCTTGCAATGTCCGATCAACAGCCTCAATCGCCTGTCGTCTTGCCATTGATGCTTCGTCCCAAATGATTAATTTAGATGACCTAAGTAGTTCGGTAGCCCCACTTTGTTTTTTGATGTTGCACATTGATTATTATTAAGATTTATGGGAATCTTGAATCTCGAGTGAGCCGTTCTCCCTCCTGGCATATTATTGGCTGCAACACCCGATGAAGCTGTTGCGAGAGCAATAAGATCATGTGATCGAACTTCAGCAAGCAAAGCTTTGTACAAAAAAGTTTTTCCTGTTCCACCTGGACCATCTATAAAGAACACACCTGGTAAATCATTATCCACGTGCGTCATTATCTCATCAAACATGACTTTTTGGTCCGAATTAAGTGAATGTTTGGCACATAAGTGTTTAGCTTCAACAACTATCGCATACTCCTCTTGCACATCACGATGGCGTACATATTGTAAGTGAGCATCTTCTGTTATGTCCGGAAGATCGAAATCATGGAGATTTTTACCCATAGATTGTAGAAACCACCCTAATTTCAGTAAGAACTATATTTTGCACTCGTTCACGACTATGAAAATGTAATCTATGGTCTTCAGATAATGAGTCAAAATGGTCATTCCATAACTTTCGGACATCTCCAGGTTCGCAAAAAAATATTATAGTCGCGAATAACCTTCTGCAGGATCGTTTAAGGGTTTGAACACAATTACAACACAACAACACATAAGGAGATTATCTAAACTCTAATCAAACAGTAAACTGGGTTTACCAAAAGTGATACAAAGAACACAAGTAAAGCAAGAGACAGAACAGGAGAATATGGTTTTCAAGGATGCAGTATATTACTTTCTCAAGTTCTTTTACAAGTGTTACAAAGTATATTAAAGATACAAGAAACTTGAAATACTTATACTACAACCTACAGCCGGCTATACTATGAAAGCCAGCTGGATACAATTGACTAGACACTAACAAAATCAATTGTAGATCAAAAGGCATATCTGCCTTTTGACCTTGTGACTATGACATGCCATAGCTCACATCCTTATACATTACAAAAAGGATAAAGTACATAAAGTGGAAAGTTTCAAACTCAAGACCTCAATGTACAGTTACCAAAAGCATGGACCTTTTCACCAACTCTTGTAAGTGGTGACTTATCAGAGATGCAGCGGAAAAAGGTGCTTTATGGAACATACATTAGATAAAGCATGTGTACTAAAAGTCTTCGGAAGAAATCTGTCTTCATAGGGTGAAGCTTCGGAAGACTTTGTCTCTTGAAGCTTCGGAAGACTTCATGTTTGGCTTCGGAAGATATTGGTCTTGGCTTCGGAAGATTTTACACTTAGAATGTTTTCTAATGTATTGTGAAACTTCCGAAGCATTCTTCACTTCAGTACTTAGTGCATGTTGCTGAGACACTTTGGATGTTTTGGGTTGCATCAGACTTAAGGAATCCTTACAAACTCCCCCTAGGCTGATGCTACCAAAACACTTAGAAGATCTTCAGATGTTGGTAGTCTTCAGTACAATCAAGACCATTCCTTTCTTCATTTGGTGGTCAGGATCATCAAGACTCTCATAGTATCTTCCCATTTCAAAGAGATCATGCAGAGGTAAGTTGATTATGTCTTGCCAGGAGTAGACATTCTCAACACCTTGATCTCTGACAACATGCCATCTTTCTGGATTGGTAGAATAAGTCCAGGACAAGATAGGTGTCTCAGTTACTAGAGGAGCCACTTGCATAGGAGTTGATTTGGTTTGCCTCATCATGCACTTCCTCAGGTTGATCTGATTCAGCCTGGGGTGTAGAGGTAGATGACTTTGGCTTCTTCTTTTTTAGTTTTTTGGTTTAGAAGCCATTTTCTTCTTCCTCTTTAATGTCTTTAACTGAGAAGACTGGTCTGCAGCACCATGTTGATCATCAGTGTCTTTCTCAGTTGGGTGTTCCTCCCATAGGTTCAGAAGGAGAGGGAGTTTGACCCTGTCTTGGATCAGAAGATGAAGTTTGCTGAGGCTCAGCTGGAGGTTCTGGTTCAGGTGTCTCTGGTTGTTCAAACTTGACCTCCACTTCAGTGGGACTTGACTTGGAAGAGAGTGCAAGTTAATCAATTCACCACTTTTAATCTTCTGCTTGATCACCCTTATATGCTCATCCATTGTAGATAGAGACATGGGACCAAGTCTCCTTCCGGAGAATCCATATGACTTCAAGAAGCTCATCATTCTTTGTCTGTCAGCAGACTTCTTTGCATTCTTTTGAATGATGGCTCTTGACTTTGCAGCTTCTTCCCTTAGCTTCCTTTTGGTTGTTTTTCTTTCTTTGACTAGCTCAAGCTCAAGTTGCTTTAAGTACTCGAACTCAATGAAGTCATAGGACAGGGGAAGAAGTGCATTTGCCTGATAGAAGCCTGTGGCACTTAGGTAGTTTATCATTTTGATTCTATCCTCTTCTTTATCTACCTGAGGTTTCTTGTGGAGCCACATCTTCCTGTGCAGACTTTCTTGAACTGGAGAGAGAGTGGGAGTATGCTTGTAAGTCTTTTCTGTCTCTTCTCCTCTTTGAATTGGAGAAGTAACCTTGCATCTTCTTTCTCCTTTATCTCTCTTGACACTTCCATGTCAGCCAGCTCATTCAACTCTTCTAAGGGAGGGAGATGATTCATCAACATCATAGTTCCTAGTCTGTTAAATAGGTAATCCTGACTGCCCTTAACTCATCATCTTTAGTATTTGGTCTGGGGGCAGTCCTGATTGCAGCTTGCATGAATTTAGATGACCCAGAAGAACTTTCTCCCCTTAGCCTCCTTTCCTCTCTCTCTCTCTTCCTCCTCAATTTCCTCAGGAGTCATTATCCTTTTCCCTTTGTCACCAACAGACCTTTGTGACTCAGGTGGATTGAGGCTTGGCCTTCATTGCTTGGTGTAGCTTCCATGCTCTGGCCAGAGAGAGACTGAGAAACACCTTCACCAGCAGGTGTCTCAGATGGAGTTTGGACCTCTGCAGCAGTTGTTGATGGTGAGACAAGGGTCTCAGGTTCTGCCACTGGGCCTTCAGCCAAAGGTTTCCCCTATGAAACTAATCTTAGGGTCCACCTCAACATCCAGTTGACCGATGAAATGCCTGATTGCCTAAGTCTCCTTCTTAGAGAGAACTCTGCAAGGATCCTGTCTTGGATTCTTTGAGCCAGCCTGTCAGCTTGTCTAGATTTGCTTGGATTGACAAGTGGCATGTTGACTAAATCCAGTCTTTCATAGAAGCTCAGGCTTTGGAACTGAAAGACTTCTTGTTGGCCTTGAACTCTGTGAAGTATAAGGCTCTTCTGTCCTCATCATACCTCCACCTTATGATGTAGTTGCCAGTTCCTTGTGGTGGAGATGAGACAGCCCTTGTATACCTTCCTCAAAGAGACTCCTGATGATTGAGTCTATAGAGTCCACATTAATGTGAACTTGAGGAAGTTGCTGAGAATGCACAACAGCAAGTGAGGATGGTGAGTCCTCTATGTCCATCTCTTTGAAGAACTCCCAGGTTCTGTGATTGTAATAACTTTCTCCCCTTTTTGGTAGCATCACCTACTTGCATAGGTGAGCTGGAGGATAAGTCAATCACTTCCACAGGTTCTTGTGTTCCTGGTTGAGCTCTCCTTAAGGTCTCCCAGCTAGTTTTTCCTTTAGATATGAAATCTGAAGTTGCTGATCATTGACCCTGTTTTGTAAGGTAGTCACCTGAGATTCCAAGTGACTAACCTTAGAGACTAAATAGGTGCATGTTTTTGACAATTTCTGCACCTTTAGTCTCAAGTTCCCCTCATCTTCATCAGAAGAATCACTGGGGATGAGATGATTGGACCAAAGTCCTCTCGCTCACCACCAGCTTGAGTTTCTTGGCTGCTGGTTTTCCTCTGCTCACTGGCAGCCTCAGTTGAGATGCCAGGGCTGAGTTGCCATGGTTGAGGTCTTAATGATGTAATCACTTTCAAAAGTGAGAGCCTCTTCCATATGGACATCCTGAACAGGTTCAGAAGTATCCACCTCAGTAATAGGTGACTGATGTGGGATAGACTAAGAGAGTCAGAGGTACTCATCTCTCTTTGAGTAGGGATGGGAAGAGAGACTCATGGTACTCACCGAATCCTAAGTCTTCATCAATATAGAAGGATAGGTGGGAATGGTTGGTTGAGATCCAAAGGCTGGGGATGGTAGCTGTCCCCTGAAGGTTGTTCACTTGAGTGTTGAGACTCAGAGTGAGAGCTTAAGGCTGTTGGGCTAGTGAGCTCATCAGTGTGAACATGAGGAACCTCATCACTGATTCTTGAAACAATGGGAGTGGTCTGCTCCTCAGGAGAAGTGGAGCTCCAGTATCCACTTCTTCCTGTATTGGTAAGTATATGGGCCTCCACAGACTGAATAGTCTGAGCAGGGGTTCGTTTGGATTTTCTTTGGTAGGTGATGGATATTTGAGGTTGTGTAGAGGGTTGGAGAGCAGTAGGTGTGGGTTCAACACTAGCTTGGACTGCTAGGTTGTCACCTTGAGCAATGAGCTCTAACATTTTTGGGACTAGGCTGTTTCTACCCTGAGAAGCCTACAGTTGGCTTCTTCATAATTTTAAAGATGTCGGGCTTCATCTGTCTCAATTTAAGAATATTACCTGTTTCCCTCAACTGTGAGCCCAGTTCACAGTTGAGAATGTGTTGAACATATCTAGGAAACATGTAGTATTCTAAGGAGTCTAAGTTTGCAAGTAAATTAGTATAAACAAATTGTGAATACCTGAACTTGACCCCCTGAATCATTCCATGAACTATAAAGGAGAGATCCTCAGGAATCTGGTCCCATCCACCATGCTTGTTTGATAAGCTGTGGATAACCACATGGAGCAGGTATTTCCACTGGGATGAGACATTCCCTTTCCTGAAGGTCTTTACAGAGAAATCTCCTTCATAGCCCATCTGCTCGAAGGAATGATTAACCGCTTCCTTTGGGAAGAACACTTCACCTTCTTCATCATCCAGCTGAAGATGTCGGTTGATGATGGCCGGAGTGATGAAGATTGTTCTCCCCTACTGTGGTAGACAGTGCCTTCTCCCCATCCATAATGACCTCTTGCGGTCTTCCAGAATTCAAGCAGTGATCCCATATAGAGTAGGATCAATGGTTAGGGAGGTGAAGTAGTGAGACAAAGACAAGAACGGCAAACCTCTGAGAAATGAGGATCTTTGTCAGAGCATAACAGAGCAACCTGATTGTGTTGTCTGTGTAGCTGCATGGAAAGTTAGGATCATTTCTGTGAGCAAGGTTAGCCATTGTGAGGTAGCTCAGAGATGAAGAGAAAATGGGAAAGAAATTTCAGAGAGAAAGCTTTGGGTTTTAGGTTTGGAAGAAAAGCAGATGATAGAAGAGGGGGAAACCGTTGGGTTTATATGAGAGAGAAGGATTTCAGATAAGTTTAATGAAAGAGGATAAACTTTGAAATCCGTATGTCGGTCCCACCTCTGAAAAAGTAGTTACCTTTTGCTCAAAAAGTAGTTTTCTTGGAATTCGAAAAGCTTCCGAAAGTAATTTGTCTTCGGAGTTTTGATTGAAAAAGCTTCCGAAGCTAAAATGGCTTCGGAAGAATTTTCCTGAGAGTCTTGAAGATTTATGCTTCGGAAGAGAAATAAACTCTTGGATGCTTTGTATAGAATGAACAAAGCTTCCGAAGGTTAATTTTGCTTCGGAAGGAAAAGTCCTTAAAAATGAATAAGTGCCTAAGTTAAGAATTTAAGCTTCGGAAGATAAATTTTGACTTCTTCCGAAGGTAAAATCTCTTAGACAGTCATTTATTTTGAAGACATATTTTTCTTCCGAGGTAAAACGTTATCTTCCGAAGTATCAGAAAATTTTCAAGAATCTAATGAAAGTCTTCAAAAGAGTTTTACATTCAAAGAAAACATGAGCTTATGAAGTGATGAACTAGACAACTTAGGACACACAATTTTTTAAGAAGAAATAATTAGAATTAGTTTTAAGAAAAGTCTACTCAAAGTTAATCATCCAATAGCTGATATCAGATACTTAAATCTCTGTTCATCAAAAGCTTTGTGAACAATCAGCATATTGTTCATCTGTGTGAACTTTGACTAGTTTAATTAATCCCTTTTCATAGTTATCTCTTATTAAATGATACCTGATGTTGATGTTTTTGGTCCTTGAGTGCTGCACAGGGTTCTCAGTGATAGATAGCACTATTGTTGTCTATGTGGATAGGAGTCTCTTTGAAGTTAAATCCATAGTCTAGCATCTGATTTTGACCAAAGCACTTGAGCACAGCAGCTTGCAGCAGCAATGTATTCGCCTCAGCAGTTGATGCAGACACACAGGATGTTTTTCTTGCATTGCCATGAGACAACCTTCCACCAGGAATTGACATCCCCCAGATGTAGACTTTGCAGTCATGTTGCAACCACCATAATCACTGTCTGTATAGGCATACAGATTGAAATAGGATTCTTTGGATACCATAGACCAAGTGTTGAAGCACCTTTGAGGTATCTTAAATCCTTTTTCACAGTAATTAAGTGAGACATCTTAGGGTTTGCTTGATATCTTGCACAAATACATGTAGCAAACATGATATCAGGCCTGCTAGCTGTAAGATACATAAGAGACCCAATCATAGCCCTGTATAAGTGCTCATCTACACACTCCCCCTCAAGATCTGGACCAAGGAGTGGTTCTTGCTATGGGTGTCTTAGCAATCTTACAATCAGTCATGTTGAATCTCTTGAGTATATCTTGAACATACTTTGACTGACGACTTATGAAGATGCCATCTTCAACCTGCTTCACTTGAATTCCCAGAAAGAAGTTGAGTTCTCCCATTGAACTCATTTCAAATCTGTCTTTCATCAGCTTTTCAAAGTCTTTGCAGAGCTTTGAATTGGTTGAACCAAAGATGATGTCATCCACATATACTTGAACTAGCAGAATGTCTTTTCTTTGTCCTTGATGAAGAGAGTTCCATCTATAGTACCTCTCCTGTATCCATGTTTACAGAGATACTCAGACAGTGTCTCATACCACTTCCTGGGTGCCTGATGCAGCCCATAAGAGCTTTGTCAAGCTTGCAGACATAATCAGGATGATCAGGATCTACAAAACCAGGTGGTTGTTTGACATACACCTCCTCATCAATCACTCCATATAAGAAAGCACACTTTACATCAAGTTGATAGACTTTGAATTTTGATGCAGCAAATGCCAGAAATATCCTAACAGCTTCTAGTCTTGCTACAGGAGCAAAGACATCAGTGTAATCAATCCTTCTTCTTGTGTGTATCCTTGAACAACTAGTCTTGCCTTGTTCTTGATGATGATTCCTCTATCATCCTTCTTATTCCTAAAACCATTTGGTTCCACTTGAGGAAGAGGACAAAGGTTCCAAACTTTCTGCCTTTTGAATTGAAGCAGCTCTTGTTGCATAGCTTCAACCCAACTTCCATCCTTTAGAGCCTCCTCAACTTTCTTTGGCTCTAACTGGGATAGAAAACAAGAGTGAAGACAAACATTTGCTTCATGGTTTTGCCCTCTTGTCTTTACCCGGAGATAACATCTCCAATGATGTTTGTGGTAGGATGAGACTTGTGGATCCTTAGCTGAGGGATCACAGCAAGTTGCTGAGATAGATCCAAATTTGAGAAATTTAGATCTGGTCTTGAAGATTGATCCTCTACATTATCACACTTATCAAGATTAACTTGATCCAATGAGTGTGTGACATCATTGATGTTGTCATCTATGGTATGGTTATTAGCATCAAGAAATTCTTGATCACTATCACCATCACCATTGTTGTCTTCTGCAATTGAGATGTCTTTATCTGGTTGAGAAGCCTCTGAGCTGGAATTTGAAGGCATGCCAGATGTATCAGCTGGATTTGTCATTGTTGTGCTGATAGAAACCTCATTTGCTGAAGTAGTTTCAATTGGAGCTGAAGGTGTGTGAGTTGAAGGTCTTCCCAGCTCAAATCTTGGATCAGGATCACCTGTATTTAAAATTTCTGCAGATCCTGAAACTTGCTCACAAGATTTATTAAAACAGTTGGTAACTAAATCAAGATCAAATAGCCAATCCGGACCAGAACCAGCCACACTGGGTGTGTGCTCATTGAAAGTCACATTGGCTGACTCCTTAATAATTCTAGTTCTGAGATTGTATACTCTATAAGCTTTAGCTTGGGAAGAGTATCCAATGAAGTGTCCATCGTCTGATTTCTCAGCAAACTTGGCAACTTGATCTTTGGTATTCAAGATGGTGCAGGGACATCCAAATGACCTGAGAAAACCAATGAAAGGTTTCCTCTTGTGCAAAGTTCATAAGGAGTCTTACCATGTGTCTTAACTACTAAAACTCTGTTTTGCACATAGCAAGCAGTATTAACTGCCTCTGCCCAGAAGGTGATAGGCAGTTTAGAGTCAGACAACATAGTTCTTGCAGCTTCAATAAGTGTCCTGTTTCTCCTCTCAGCAACTCCGTTTTGCTGAGGAGTCCTGGGAGCACTGTATTGTCTTGTAATACCCTTTTCATCACAAAATGTATCAAGGATTTGGTTCTTGAATTCAGTTCCTTGATCACATCTTATGGTTTTGACCTTGTGATCACATTGATTCTCAATCTTTAAGATGAAATTCTTTAGAATCTCAGGAGTTCTCTTTAGTTCTAAGGAAGAAGACCCAAGTGAATCTTGTAAAATCATCTGTGATCACTAGACAGTATAAGGTCCTTCCTAAACTCATTACACTGGTGGGGCCAAAGAGATCCATATGTAACAAGTGTAGGGGTGTAGTGATGGAGTTCATTTCCTTAGGCTTATGGGATGTCTTATGTTGCTTCCCTTTCAGGCATGCAACACAATGATCATCACTTGTAAACTCTTTCTTTGGCATTCCAGTTACCAGATCATGCTTAATCAATTATTCATGTTTTTAAAGTTTACATGGCACATTCTTTTATGCCATAGGAAAGACTCATCACTATTGGCTTTAGATAGAAAGCATGAAACTTCTCCAGAGGAGATGTTTCTTGCAAATCCATCTTGTACATGTTCCCTTTCCTAGGGGCTCTGAGCAGGATGTGCTCATGAGGAATGACCACACCAGGCTTGAGAACAATGCACTCATGCTGAGTAAAGAGCATGTTATGTCTTTGATCACAAAATTGGGATACACTCAGAAGATTGTACCCAAGCTCCTTAACAAAGTTTACCTTTTCAATGCTGAGCTTACCATTTGTGACCTTGCCCCTTCCAGAAATGTAACCACCTTCATCTCCTCCAAAAGCAACTGGTCCTCCATCAATTCTCTCAAAATTATGGAGTAGAGACCTATTGCCTGTCATGTGCCTGGAACAGCCACTGTCAATTATCCAGACGTTTCATTTGTCTTGAGTTTTTCTGCAAAGAAAATGATTAGTTACATTTGGAAACCCAAGTCATACTTGTCTTGGGCTCAGTAAGTGTAATAGAAGGTAATGCAACAGTAATAGATCCTATGGTTGTACTGTGAGGATCTTCAGCTATTGTTGATGGAGAAATTTCAGTCATTTGGTCTTTCTTAGACTTCCACACCACCTTTGGACTCTTGGACTTGACCTTCAAACCTTTGAAGCTTTTGGAACTTCACAGGTTTTAATGACTGAACCTTCGGAAGATTTTGCAGTCACTGCAGCAGACTTCAGTGCTTCGGAAGAACTCCTTTCTTCCGAGACCAATTTTACTTCCGAAGGTAATTTTCCATTTACCTTCTTCTTTGATTTGGAGCTTCCGAAGGAAACAGACTTTCCTTCCAAGCTTGATACTTCTTGAGATTCTTTGAAGTCTTTGTATTGGTGATGTGGATGGTACTCCTAGGATTGTATGGGCAATCCTTAGCAATGTGAGAAGTATTTTCACACATGACACATAACATTTTCTTCTTCAAAAGAGTCTCCTTTTGAGAGCAAGACTGGCTTTGGTCACATCCCTTCTCCACCTTCATCTTGGTAGATGCTGAGACAGTTCTTTTGGGCTGTGAATTGTTCTTGGAGTTTGATGGTCCAGGCTGTGCAGCAGTGGTACACAGCAGCTCAGTCTTCTTCTTTGCTCTGAGATGATTTGAACATGAACCAGGACTCTTATATGAGGAGTCTTGGTTGATGTCTTCAGTCTTTACTACTTTGAAACCTGCAGAGATAAAAACTTGTTTCTGCTTAGCATCAAAAGTAGCCTTGATTTCTTGAGCCTTCTTTGCTTTCCTTTTGCTCTTCCTGATCAAGTTCTTTCTTTTGGACTTGGTCATCACAGATGATTTCTTCTCCTCAGAAGGATAGTGGCCCTTGGAAGAATCCTCTTCTTCACTCTTCTCAGAGGAATTCTTCACTATCACTTCTTCATCATCCTCACTTATAGGATCTATGAGAGGAAGCTCATCTTCACAAGTTCCACACCTAGGATATCTTACAGACAAGATTGTGTGTGGAGGAGCTATCTCATTTGATCCTAGTCCCTGTCTATTTTGATAGCACACTTTGTTGTGCAGGGATGAGGATATCATGTTTTTGAAGGTCTCTTCTTCAAAATACTTTTCTCTGCCTTGGCTTTGCTGATCACAAGCTCAGCCTGGCACTCAGTCAATTTAGTTATGAGATCTTGGATGAGTTCTAAAATCTGTATGTTCATGTTTTAGTACTTAAATGGTTTTCTCCAATCTTCTATTTTTAACTTGTAATCATTTTCAGACTTTCTAAAATCATATTTTAATATGTTTAATGACTCAAGATCGGATCTCATATCTAAGTTGTAGGACCTGTATCTATTCACTTTAGCAATGCATTCAGGAGTACAGAGATGTTCCAATACCTTGGCTTCATCATGATCAGCCATCAGTGCTTGGTTTGGAGAAGCATCTTCCGCCTGAAAAATCCAGTCAAAGCCTCCTTCTTCAACAGCAACAGCAGCATGTTGCTTAGGCTTCTCAGACTGAGGAGCTTTGTTAGTGTAGTTTGGTCTGGGTGGTGTTTGGCCCCCATTTTCTTTAGGTGCCTTACACTCCCTAGCAAGTGACCCATAAGGTTACAGTTGTAACACTTAACTTTGCTTTTATCCAGCCCAAACTTTCCACCAGTAGCATTGCTTGGAAATCTTCTTCTTGTTCTCTTGTAGAACTTCTTGGCTCTGTGAGTGAGGAGAGCCATCTGCTGAACTATCTCCATGTATTCCAGGTCATCTGGATGAATGCAGTCCAGGTGTTCAAGAGTGAAGAGATAATTCCCACAGCTTTCATCAGTAGACCAAAGGCCTGAGAAGAACTTGTCCCTTGGAATGGACTTCCTTGAGTAAAGTTTTCCCTTGGTGTCTCCGGAAAGGTGATGAAAGGACCCTTTTGTGAGTTGTCAGGGTAGCATAAGAGATGATGTTGGGGTTCTATGCTGTCCCTTTCAACCACATGAAGGGCTGAACCCATTTGATTGTTGGAGTTGCCAGATGAACCTTGTATGTTCATCTCCATCTGGTATCCACTGAGAATCCCATATAACTCTGTCAGAGTAAGAGTTTTAAGGTTCTCAGTCCTCTTGATCACCACACAATAGTGTGTCCATTGCCTAGGAAGTGAGGGCATGAACTTCCTTACAATGTCTCTGTTCTCAAGAGAAACTCCTCCATCCACTAGGGTATCCACAATCTCAACATACCTGAAGTATTGTTGGGTCATGGTTTCACCTGCTTTAAAGGTGAAATTTTCAAACTGCTGCTTCAGAAGATCTTTCTTGTTCTCCTTGGCTTCAGAGGAGCCTTCATACATCAGCTTCAGTGCATCCCACAGTTGTTAAGCTGTTTTGCACTTCTTAAAACTTCTGTATACAGAGTTTGGGAGAGCAGTCTGAAGAGCAGTCATGGCCTTCCTGTCAATCTCTACTCATTTTCTATCTTCATCTGAGTAGTTGGCCATATCTTTAGGAATCATACCAGCACCAGTAGCAGAGGGGGTGCTGGGTATGAAAGGTCCATTTTCAACAGATTCCCACATTCTTGAGTCAAGAGACCTGATGAAGCCTTCCATCCTCATGCACCAGGTGTCAAAATCATCAAGAGTGATCAGTGAGGATTTGTTCATGGTTCCAGTCTCCATATCAGTCTTTGAGATGGAAGCCATTTGAAGAGTTTAGTTTTTGTGTGTGTGAGGGATCTTAAGATGGTTATATCTTATATCAAGAGCCTGAAAGCTCTGATACCAATTGAAGGATCGTTTAAGGGTTTGAACACAATTACAACACAACACACAATGAGGAGATTATCTAAACTCTAATCAACAGTAAACTGGGTTTACCAAAAGTGATACAAAGAACACAAGTAAAGCAAGAGACAGAACAGGAGAATATGGTTTTCAAGGATGCAGTATATTGCTTTCTCAAGTTCTTTTACAAGTGTTACAAAGTATATTAAGATACAAGAAACTTGAAATACTTATACTACAACCTACAGCCGGCTATACTATGAAAGCCAGCTGGATACAATTGACTAGACACTAACAAAATCAATTGTAGAATCAAAAGGCATATCTGCCTTTTGACCTTGTGACTATGACATGCCATAGCTCACATCCTTATACATTACAAAAAGGATAAAGTATATAAAGTGGAAAGTTTCAGACTCAAGACCTCAATGTAAGTTACCAAAAGCATGGACCTTTTCACTAACTCTTGTAAGTTGTGACTTATCAGAGATGCAGCGGAAAAGGTGCTTTATGGAACAATACATCAGATAAAGCATGTGTACTAAAAGTCTTCGGAAGAAATCTGTCTTCATAGGGTGAAGCTTCGGAAGACTTTGTCTCTTGAAGCTTTGGAAGACTTCATGTTTGGCTTCGGAAGATATTGGTCTGGCTTCGGAGATTTTACACTTAGAATGTTTTCTAATGTATTGTGTAAAACTTCCGAAGCATTCTTCACTTCAGTACTTAGCATGTTGCTGAGACACTTTGGATGTTTTGGTTGCATCAGACTTAAGGAATCCTTACACCTTCTAAGAGCATTGGGAAACTGAAATAGAGACGCTTCTGCGAGAGATTGCGATAAACTTTCATCATTCTCAATTAAGCCTATCTCAAGAGATGCTTTTCGAAACGTCATGTGCTTTACGCCATTAAATGTGCAAAGATCTTCAAAAGAAGTAGGCCCTTTAACATTTGATAAAAGTAGGCATAAATAGTACCTTTCTCCTTCAGCTGGATTAGCATAAACAATACGACCTCTTTGTGGTTTTTGCAAACGACGATTCCAACGACGCGAGCCTACATCCCACGTGAAATGTTTTGGGAAATCTTTATACAAATATTGTCTTGCTGTTTTATCTACTCTATTTGTATCAAAAAATGCACTCAACATGGTTCTTTTATCTCTTTCTCTGTCAACAATTTCAGACATTATATCATTATCTCTAAATCTAACCATTTGATGATTAGGAAGATGTAGTTGTAAGGCCACACTGCAGGATGAATTTGAGAAAGAGAGAAGGAAAAAATGCGCCACATAGCCTCTGGGGTGATACATAGCGTGCATCTTGAAATCTTTTTATCTCATTAATGACAACCTCTTGCTCATCTTGATTGATTTGAATAACTTGTTTATCATGTCCTTTGTGAACATATTTGAATAAATATTTCACAGATTTTATACTTGAGCAAACCTCTACATTCATGTGACAGTTGAACATCATTAAAAGCCTTGGGTTATATGGACAACCCATCTATTATCAAGAGTTTTTCCTCGTACATACACTTTTATTCCATTATTTCTCCTTCGATATAATGGATATGCATCGTCTCCTTGTGTTGTCTGTTCATTAAACTGCCCGAGATAGCGAAAATGACAAATGGAGGATCACCCTGCATGCAAGGATTGTTTGTTCGTAAATGTCCGCAAGGACCATGAATCATGTGCTTGACAACAAGCTCGTGCAATTTGGGATATCTTGATATGTCGGGAATTTCAGCACACACAATCTTATTATAATGGTCGGGACTATTGATTTTATGTTGCGAGTACATGATAAGAAGAAAATGTGCATGTGGCAAACCACGCTTTTGAAACTCGATGACATAAACGTATGCTTTGACTTCTTCTAGAATATGTTTCTTGAAAAGTTGTTCCTTAAGATCCTCTAATTTAGCACGAAACGCTCTTGAAACAAGCTCTGGACGATCTGTGCAGTTTGACCAACTTTCAAATTATCACATATCTCAGGCCACCGAGGATTACACGTCACTGTAAGGAACAAATCATGCTTTCCGTCATCTTGAACTAAAGTCATCGCATCTAGAAACCGAAGACGCATGTCGCGAGGCCCTCCGATGAAAGATGCAGGCAAGACAATTCGCTGTCCTACTCTGTTTGGATTAACCTCACCAGCATTAACGCAATTCACAATACCTTGATACAGATCTGCTCTTATCTTAGCCTGGTTTCATTCACAAAATTGTAAACGTTGCGTCTCAATCTTTATGTAAACATCCACAGCAAACTGTTGTAGCAATCTACCACCGAATAGAAGCACGTTCTCAACGGATCGAATTTGGAATTTGTAACAATAGTACTCTCGCATAGCTACGGTTGTTCTACCACGTCATGTGTTTACCTCTGAATAATTATGATGTTTAAAAACAAATCATTAATTAAAAATAATACATGTTAGGGTATTATTTTTATCATCACTTAAAAAGATACATAAATTATTGGTACCTTCCATTTCTTCGTCGATGTTGTCATTATTATTGTGAACTTCATTGAGTAGTACTCCTTGATGTGGTATGTTAGGATGACAACCCGACTCACCATTAGGAAAAACAGAGGATACGATAATGGATCGTAACAACCAAAGTAAGGTTGGATAGTTTGACTATATTCTGACCTACCGTATACAACAATACTTCTTTTGTATGAAGTGATATTGTCGTTACCTTCAACCCAAATACCAGCAACCTAAAAAATATTGCATTTAAATAAGTAAATCAATATGTAGTGTACGGTAGAAGATCCGCAAGTTGAAATAAAAATAATATTATTTAAACCTCGGATGTCGTTGGTCGGTTGTACACCCTTTGGTCAAGATCCACGGAAGCATTAAAGTGACTCTATAGTTGTCTAGAGGTCCTAGTTTTGCAAGACTTTGAAATGTGTTCACATATGGGTTTGTAGAAAGAGCACGTGTCACCATCTCAGTGATGCTTCGATCAAGATTGGGCCATTGGAGTCTATGATCTAACTCGGTATCAAGATCAACAAAATACAACTGTAAATACCTAGGTTTTCCATCCCTCGAAACTAATTGGTCGATTTTGTGATATATTCCTTTATGTGCACGAAACGTATAGACACCGTCTCTCATATTGTTCATTGTATCATCCAATGTCACATCCATTAAGGCGAAAGAAAAATTGGTGTTATAAGCACGTATGTTTTGCCTAAACATTTTTCCAACTTCATCTTGCGATGTGAAAAGTTGGTACAATTCATCTGGAATTTCTGAATTTGCTAATATTGTTTTTCCACTCATACAACAAAAGGTTGCAAATTCAAATGTGAATCGTTTTGCTCCACAATGAGGACATGGACTACGTTCCTTTAAGACACGATGATCTCTAGGTATACCATCATAAACAAAATCATACGGATCCTCTTCTACGCCCGAAATGTTTCGAATGGATGGTTGAATTGGAACACCTAAGGAATTTGTTGTTATAAGTAATAGGAGTTGTAAAAGATGTCAAGTTTAATGAAAAAACTTTGTTAAATAAATAGAAACATTGTGATGTTTCAGGTAAGACTTCATTGGAGACACGATGGTCTCTAGGTCTACCATTGTAAACCAAATTATATGGGTCCTCTTTCTATAATCTCATCTCGGATGGATGGTTGATCAATAACGTCAGAAAATTGAGGTAAAAGTGTCCGCGGTTGAATTCGAATACCTAAGGAATTCCAAGTATTAAGTGACGAAAGATGAAAAGATGTTAACTTTAATACTGAAAGCATTGTTCAATAAAATATAAACCTCATGATATTTCAGACATAACTTCATCATTTGTAGAGGGGAGTTTTGTTGTCGGAGTACTATCATCCGTTGGAGCACATCTAATTTGAATACCATTTGAATTACGTTTTCCATCGGCTTGCGTGTATCATAGCATGCTTCATCTCGAGCCTTTCGTTTTTCAGTCGAACTACATGACACATTCTGTTTTCGCATTTGTGTTATTTGACTACTATTAGTTTTCAAGATTCTTAATGGCGTCCTTTCCATTATTGGATCACTTTGGGGGACATGGCTTATACCAATCTTTGATAGCTTGTTATTTTCTTTGCAAGAAGCATAATATCGTCTGTTATACTCTTTTCTTTTTTCAGCTGACATAGATGCACTTGAGGTAGAAACATCATTACAATCTTTTGATTGCCCATTCTCTTTATGTGAAGCATAATATCGCGCCTTGTACTCTTTTTGTTTTTCAACTGAAGTAGATGCATGCGAGGTAGAAACATCAATATGATCTTTTGGTTGCCCATTAGTCATTGTAAATTGATAAATACCTTGTAAATTAAATAAAAGAGACTTATCATAGACAATCAATTTATGAAAACATCATTACAATAATAGTAGACTACATGTGTTCTGAGCATCATAACTGAAAAAACATTAAGTGAAAAGTCAAACTAAAGAGTTGGTGAAACGAAGGTCTCCATAAAAACTACACCCGTGGAACCACGAAACGAAGTAACAGGATAAAAACATTCCAAGGGCGCTACATCCATTTTAATTTCATAAAGCTTTCCCAAATTGGTCATCACAAACCAATTACCATTTGTCATAAAATATGTTATGTCACACCATAATGACAGCGGGATAGGAGGGATCGGAGAACATGACAAGACCTTAATCCAGTGCTCCCCTTGTAGCAACCATAACTCAACTGACATCTCGCATATGCCAGTACTAACAAACATGTGAAGTTCATTTTTTACATTCACTAAATCTCCAAAATAAATTCCTGCAGAAGAAACCGGTGGAAAGCTTATCTCCTTAAGTTGTTCTGAATTAACATCAAAAAAATCACCACATTTTTACCTCCAACCAAGCACTCGCAAACAGAGAAATATAAAGTATTAGCACATAACGTAGTAGTTGACCAAGAGAGGCGGGATAACGTACTCCGGTCTTGTTACGAAAGGTATATTTCTCCAAGAGGCTGATTTCCTAGAATAAATAGATGCACAAAGTACACCACACCTACGCTTTACATGCAAGACCTTGTAATCAGCGTAAGCATCAATGTACAAACCAATAGCGTCAGCATTATGTTGAAAGAAGCCATGGCAACGACAATGAGGTGTTGACAAATACTTGTAAGCACCGGTGACTAGATTCCAAAGAAGCAACTCAGATGTATGATTCAAGCAAACACACAACAATCCATCCAAATGTGAACGAATCCAGAAATCATGAAATGGAAATGGGACGATGGTGCTTGGCCCATAATCACCGGTTTGAAAGTCAATTGGACGAACAGATCACATTTGGTCACCGATTAAGAGGATTCTTGATTAGATGAATTTAATAAGCGGGAGCAATGTACCCTTGCAAAGTCTTCTCTTGATAGGAATGCATACCATTCCTTACAAATAGATTTAAAACGACATAACCTTTGTTGGCAGCCTCGTTAATATCTCAAATATGATTATTTCAACCGGTAGGGCAACCATGATGACACCTTCGTTCACAAATATTGACTAATTATCTGTATAATATAATACTCCTATGAATTAGTATTTAGGTGAAGAAAAGTGTGGTTACACGATACACTAATATGAATGAATATTATGCAAAGTAAAATATAGTTCTACTAATTAATGCTTATAATAATATTGTCTACACACATTGTGAGAATGATATTTTGTGTGGTGATTAGTTCACACTTTATCTTCTTTTTATTAGGGTTGTTGGTTTCAAGCACGCTCGTTGTAATAATCAGTGTTTAAGTATAATGTCTGTGTTTATGATTTGATTACATTTGTCTTTCTTCTGTTCTTTTACAAAATACAAAATTTATAAGACGAATATGAGATTATGTTTTTTTATAGTAATGCATGAGATAGGAATATAAGTTCTTTGTAACTTCGTTACATCAAATTAAAATTAGAACGCAAGAAAGGCCAAAACATTAAAAATAAACGTCTAACCATAGAAGTTAATTAAAGAGTTCATTGTAATCATGTTAAAATGAACATGGACTCTAAGGACGACCAATCTTTTCAATATCACGTGCCTCGGGCATGTTTGGTTCATAGGCAATCGTTGTTAAATCTATAGAAATCAAAATATTTTCTGAAAATAAAAGAGAATGTATAAGTTTAGGTAAGGTATAGAGGTTTTGAAATAGTATTCTTTTTAAAAATATATATTTATAAGGTAATACATACCCTCTGGTAAATGAACCAACTTCACTCGAGATGCATACACTATAGAATTTCTTGCGATTGCTAGATAAGTTCTAAACATATTTGTCTGCTTCGAGTCATATAAAAGCAACTGTATTATGTGACCGCTGACACATGTATTTAATTTTAAAATAACAAACAAATTTATTATATTTTTATATACAACGAAATTATAAAAAAATTAAATATTTTATGCAATCATTGACTTACGTCGCATCTTGAAGAACCAAAACAAAATGGTATCGTCCTTTTTTTCGTTTACCCATGACAATCCGTCCAACAACATCTACAATGATCATAAGTGTTCTTATGAGGAAATTTAGGTATATACGATATATATCTAACAAAAATAGATAAATCGAGAAACTTACAATGTACCAATTATTAACTTTTGGTGTCTTCTATCATGCTTAAGAATTGAATAGAAGGAACCAATGGATACAGACAAAAACCTCTCGAAATTAGACTTTCAAACGTAATAAGTTTAATGTATTCGCTGATGACAATTTTCACCTCACCACATAGCAAGATGTACTTTTCATATGTTGGATACTCTTAATATTTCAAATTCTTATTTGAAAACGACTAAGTACAAATACATTGGCCACCAAATCCATATTATTATAAAAGTCCATTAAATGTTCCGGGACAAATGCGGCTATTTTTTGTCTCTAAAAAATAAAAAGAGTGTTCA
The DNA here is from genome assembly GCA_025506515.1 of Flaveria trinervia. Taxonomy (NCBI): domain Eukaryota; kingdom Viridiplantae; phylum Streptophyta; class Magnoliopsida; order Asterales; family Asteraceae; genus Flaveria; species Flaveria trinervia. The sequence continues at coordinate 1,457,275 of CM046453.1, forward strand.
TAATGTAAATATAAAAAAATAATTTTATATTTTGAAAAGGAGAAAAGAAAATCACTTACGTTTTGATCAAGAAATATAACCAATAATTTGCTCTCAACAGTGACTTCTGATATGAACTCAACCCAAACAAAAGAATAGTATACCAACTTCCATAATTTGTGAGTGAAGAAAAAGAGTCAACAAAGGAATGAACATCCATGCTTAAATTAAACCTCCACTTTCTTATTTAGTCTGTAAAAACATTGAATGATTTGATCTTAACACAAAGGAAAGGTATATGTTATTTTTTGCTGAAAGAGTTATGTAACTTTTTTACCCATTTGTAATTTCAAAACATATTTCACATTTATTATTTTTGTATATATTATTTTACTTTTTCATGAACTTATAAATATAAACACTTATTGAAGTATTAATTTATTAATGAATATTTATGGGTCATGTGTTATGTTAATTAAGATTAACAATTATGATAATCAAGTCTAACTATGATATTTAGAAATTTGACGATTAAAATTTTATACTTGGAACATGTATAGATTCGGTTGAACTTGAGCAATTACTTATCTTTATGTTTGTAAGTAAATTTTGACCAAGTAGTTTTAAGTAAACCTTATGATAAATAATAAAACTTATTGAAACATTAATTATTATTATTAATTAATTAATATTTTTCGAAGATAGTGTGATGTTAACGGAGATTAAGAACTCTGATAATTAAGTCTAGTTATGACAATTAGAAATTAAATGGATAAAAATTATGTACTTAGGACATGTACATATTTAGTTGAGCTTGATCAATTAGTTATCTTTAAGTTTGTATATAGATTATAACCAAGTACACTAATCAGAAACTAATTCATAAATTGATTTCTTTTTGTAAGTCAATTGACATTGATACTATATTTAGTAGATATTAAAGTGTAACTTTGAGTATTAGCTTTTAGATGGTTTAATTATTATATATCGCTTATATTTTGGGGATATCTATCGATCAAAAATCATGATTTGTAAAGCTTACACCTAAAATGCCAACACTGAATGGATGTAGGCAATATGTTTAATCAACAAAAAAGGAGTCCTATACTAGTTTCTATAATTATTAAAAGAACACAGTACACATGCAAGTAGTAGGTGCTCTTTCAATTAAAATTATTAACGAAGTACCAGCAATAAAATGTAATGTACTAATTATTTACCTGCACAAGCTCTTCCTAAATACAATAGCAATGACCTTGCACTGTCAAAACAAATAAAAAAATAGAATTATAAATCCAATCTCATCTAATAAACACAAATAACCGAAACACATATTGCTAGCTCTAATTAACGATACAATTAGAGTTGTTAAAACGAACTCAATAATTAAAAATCGATGAAACTCACACCACGTCGACTCGTACATAAGTAAAATGCTATTATTTAACCCCCGATTTCAACCCACCTATTTCAAAAGTGTATTCAGGTCAAACCACGTAACAAGTTGTATGGAACACTTGTTTTCTATTTTAAGTAGTGATTGTGTAACAAATTACTAATAGACTCATCAAAACTTAAACCATGTTGCAAATAGAAACCACACATTAAATACATCATACCAATATCAGTTGTCTTTTTATTAAAGTTTGCCCACTTGACCCATTCAATAAAATTTACTCATTCGGCCTTTTAGAAAAGATTACCTATTTGACTCGTTTACCCATTTGGCACGTTTAATTTTTTTTAAATATATTATATTTAAATTTTGGTTTGGCTTTAAATAATAGCATGATGGTTTGGCTAAAACAAAAGTTACTGATAATGAATGAAAAGTATATTAGGCTCATGATAATATTACTAAAAAAATTTGAACACTTTATTGAATCTTAAAAGAGTACATAGGTGTAAATAAAAGTATAAAATATAGAACATTGATGTTTTATTTTTAAATCAACTTTGTATCATTCATTTAACAACTATCTTTCAAAAACTTCCGTAAAAAAATAAATTTTCATGGATTCATGGGCATCAGTAGTCTATGCAATGATATTCCATGTAAATTAATCGAATAATAAGGTTATATTAGTTGCTACTTGCACCTGCATAGAAATATTTAACCCCTTCTTTCAACCTATCTCATTAAAAAATGGATATAATCATGCCCAAATAATGGCTATTATATACACCCCCCCGCCCCGGTCAACATTTGGTATGTGTCAAGTCTGCTCAGGTCAAACCGGGCAACAGGTTGTATAAAATACTTGTTTTCCCAATACAATAACAATAACCTTAAAAATAATAAAACTTTTGAAATATTAATTATTATTATTAATTAATTAATATTCTCGGAGATGTGTGATGTTAATGGAGATTAAGAACTGTGATAATTAAGTCTAATTATGACAATTAGAAATTAGTTGAGCTTGATCAGTTAGTTATCTTTAAGTTTGTATATAGATTATAACCAAGTACACTAATCAGAAACTAATTCATGAATTGATTTCTTTTTGTAAAGTCAATTGACATTGATACTACATTTAGTAGATATTAAAGTGTAACTTTGAGTATTAGCTTTTAGATGGTTAAGTTAGAATATATCGATTATATTTTTAGAACGCTAGGATTGTTCTTGATCGTTCTTGGATCTAATATAAATTTTTTTAACCCTAGAGGAGGTTTGGGGCAAACCCATGATTTATGACTTTTATCAAAGAGGACAAAATACATAATAACAGTTAGACATTCATGAATTGAAGTTCAATTACCTTTCCTCTCCTTCCAAATAAAATGGTATGCAGCAGTTTCAAAGTGTCATCATTCACCTTCCTTTTTGATAACTTGTATGCAACTGAAAAGTTATATAAGGTTTAGACTTCTGATGGAAAACAGAAAATGCACATCAAGTAGGGATTGGCACATTGAAATTTATAATAAAAAAAGCTTCACAGATTACACTTGAATACAGGGGTGTTTTCTAGTGGGATACCCCCGTGTTGCTACGCTGAACTCAATTTTAAAGTATTGAGTTATTGAACTATCTCAATCAAAAAGATATATATAACAGGGTGAACAATTGACTGGTATACACGTAAGTTAATATATGGTAATGGGGCTTAAGAGTCATGTGTATGACCAAATGCTCCCACTTTAGTGTGCTCATTATGATGTATGGTTCATTAGAAGATAATTAACCTGAGATACATAATCAGTTGATCACATGGGAGAACGAAAATGTAGTTCAGTTCCTAAATCATCTAAATGCAGTGAAACTAATATGAAGTCGAAGAAAAATGCAGAACTTACTAAACGGTATATTGACTAAACAAAAGTAACCTCACACCATTCAGAAGTAACTATATTAAAAGATATATCAAATGGACAAATTTCTACTTAAAGCTTAAACTCTTACAGAATTGAAAGTATGTATGTGTGTATACCTCAAAATCGTCCTACATTTTCTTTGAATCGACAAAGTTGTGAATCAAGAGTTATGAATCAAGAGTTGTTAGGATGTGGAACTGATGACGTACCAGAGTCATGGACCGGTTGTGAATCAAGAGTTGTCGTCATGTGTTTATGTCGCCTGGCATATGTGAACTGCAGTGGTTGATTCTCTGTCGATAGGCCAGATGAAGCAGGAACGGAATCTGAGACCGGGGGCTCCGATGGACTAGCGGAGACAGGGACAGGAATAATAGGAACAGTAACGGACTCTGGTGTAATAGGGTCAGGATTAGAATCAGGAAACAAATAATCAAGAGAATCAGAAGACTCAAGGAAGTAAGGACATGACTCGTGAAAAGTGACATCAGCACCAGTGAAGTAACGACGAAGGGAGGGGCAGTAACAACAATACCCTTTCTGAACGCGAGAGTATCCAAGAAAAACACAACGAATGGCCCGGGGGTCAAGTTTGGTTGTCCCCGGGCGATGATCATGAACATACGCTACACACCCAAAAATTTTAGGTGCGAGAGGAAAGGGAGTGCCTGTGGGGAAGAGGATAGAAAACGGGGTCTTACCATGAAGAACCGATGAAGGCATGCGGTTAATCAAGTAAGCTGCAGTGAGAACTGCATCTCCCCAAAAACGATTAGGAACATGAGAGTCAATCATGATTGTGCGAGTAAGTTCCAACAAATGGCGGTTCTTGCGTTCAGCAACGCCATTTTGCTGGGATGTATACGCGCACGAGGTCTCGTGGATTATACCATGAGTTTTAAGATATGTGGATAACTCATAAAACATGTATTCTTTTGCATTATCAGTGCGGATGGTTTTGATTGATTTGTTAAACTGATTTTGAACATAACAATGAAATTCTTGAAATATGAATTTAATACACTACGAGATTTTAATAAATAAACCCAAGTGGTACGTGAATAATCATCAATAAATGTAACAAAATACTCAAAACCCAGTGGAGTCTTAACGGGGAAGGTCCCCAAATATCAGAATGCAAAAGTTCAAACGGGTTATAGACTCAACTAGACACTTTTGGGGGATAAGAATGCCTGGTGTGCTTACCAAGTTGACATGACTCACAATGAAATTCAAAAGAAACAGATAAATCCGGTCTCATTTGCCTCAGAACCGCTGTAGAGGGATGGCCTAGCCGGCAGTGAGCCTCCCTGATGCTGGAATCACATATGTAGCGGTAGGTTGTGACATAAAGACAGACGGTAGAGGCCTCCTGATTCAATACCGGTGCCAATTAGTCGGTTCGTCCCTAGTTCCTGAAAAACACAGTGAGTGGGATAAAATTTTGCACAACAGTTAATTTGTTTGGTGAGTTGGCTTACAGAACAAAGGTTATCAGGAATTTGGGTACTAACAATACAGATGAAAGTGTAAGGTCTTTCGAGTTGCTAATAGACCCGATACCACGAACTGGGCATGAGGATCCATCAGCAATTCGAACAGGAGGGTGAGAGGTATTTTGTAGGTTAGACAATATACCTTGATTCCCATTCATGTGATGAGTAGCCCCAGTATCAACAATCCAAGATGAGTTAAGACTAGCGAATGTACCTGAACAAGCCGAATTGGCATGTGGACTGGTAGTGTGTGACTGAAGGCTCAGCAACTGTCGAAACTGGTTATACTCCTCCTGGCTTAGTGAGTATGTTGGTGTCACAGAACCAACCGGATCAGAAGAATCATCAGCAGTAGCTAGTCATGCCTTGGGTCGGGGAGGTGGTAGAGATCCAGGAGGGCGATTTGGGCAATTATACTTCGTGTGACCTTCGTGGTGACAATAGTGACAATAGTGACATGTGATTCCATTGCCGCGACCATTGCCTTTTCGTTGGGCTGAATTAGAACCACGACCAATACCTTTACTAACAGATGCATTGGTATGCAAAGCAGAAGTGTCAGTGTCTCGAGTAGTGGCATCCTGACCATACATTTCCTGTAGTAAGTGATATGTGGATGCCACAGATGAGGTAGCATTAGAGTTACTCACAGTAATGGTCGAGCACTAGAGTACTTGGGTGATAGACCTGCAATGAACACCATAATATTCATTTTCTTGTTGCGCTCCTCCTGAGCTTTCAGATCAGTGATCGGTGGGTACAAAGTACGTAATTCATCCCTAAGTTTTGAGAACCGGGTAAAGTAATCAGTGAAGGTGGAGTCACCTTGATCAATTCTGCTGTATGCTTGGACCACCGAAAAAGCATGCGACAGGGATTCTTTGGCAGAAAAGGACAATGACAGATGTTCCCACATTTCTTTCACAGTACTGAAGTTTTGAGCAATAGCAAGAGTCAGTGGCTCCATGGCATTCCACAACGCCATTTGAATACCACTATCATCAAGGCGCAATTCCTTTGTTATCGGATCTGGAGGCGGTTTGGTCAAATGATCTTCTTTACCAACACTTATAAGTCCTTTTTCAACAAAGAGACTCCACGAACTCCAACATTTAGAGTCAAGTTTAACAGGAATACGTAACACAGCAGAGTAATTAATGATACCAAGTGTTAACTATCACTATAACTACTGAAAAGAAACTACTGAAACAACGACTGAAGAACATGCTCTTCAGTCGTTTTACAAGTACTGAAATAGAAAATAAAACTACTGAAATGAAACCATCACAACAACTGAAGAATGCTTCTTCAGCTGTTGTAACAAACTCTGAAGGCTTCAGTACTTGGACTTCTTGAACTTCAGTTGTTGTCATCAGCTGATGTCTTCAGTCTTTGTACTTCAGCTGATGAAGTCTTCAGTACTTTAGTCTTCAGTTGTTGATCTTCAGACTTTGTCTTCAGCTGTTGAAGTCTTCAGTACTTTAGTCTTCAGCTGTTGATCTTCAGACTTTGGTCTTCAGCTATTGAAGTCTTCAGTACTTTAGTCTTCAGCTGTTGATCTTCAGACTTTGGTCTTCAGTTGTTGAAGTCTTCAGTACTTTAGTCTTCAGCTGTTGATCTTCAGACTTTGGTCTTTAGCTGTTGAAGTCTTCAGTACTTTAGTCTTCAGCTGTTGATCTTCAGACTTTGTCAAACAGCTGATCAAGTATGTAGCAGTTGTTGTGATGTCTTGTGGGACTTAAAGGTTTTTCTGATCTGGCTCATTGGTTCTTTTGGTCCAACAAACTCCCCCTTAACCAATGCAGCCAAAACCTTTAAGCTTATTGAAGATGTCCTACTTATTATGGCAGAAAGATTGGTCTTTTTGTCTTCTAGATCAGCTCAGAAGTGACCCTTGTAAGCACAGGCCTGGGAAGAAGTCTCAATGATCTGTTTGACAAAGGATGGATGGGAACTCTGTCTTGGGGAACTGGACACAGAGCTGTTACCCCATCCATGAGATCTACTTTCCAATATGAGTCTGTAAGACTCCCTTGTATAGGCCTCAAGGAAGGTTACTTGTTCCTCCATGGTAAGCTCTTCTGCTTCTCCCTTCAAATAGTGACTCTGGCCCATAATACTCAGAGAGGTATTTGACCCGCTTCCCATTTTTTAGTTCCACAGTTGTTATGACTCTATATGCAAATTCATCTGGGTGAATACCCTCTAAAAACAACTGGAGCTCATTCTTTCTAACTTCCTCAAGCCTCTATACACAACCCCTTTTTCACCACTATTCTCCAGCATCTTTTGGGGGTCTGTTTAGCTTTATAGGCTTTCTTGAAGTCATCTAGGATCTCCCAGGTGATACTACAAATGCCAATGAGATCACTTCATCTACAAATTCTTTACTTGGCCATGTATCTCTGTGGAATATTTTTCTTTTGAATCCTATGAGATACCCTGGGATCAGGCCAATCCTCACTCTCTCTTTTTGATATGAAAGGTATGTCTGAGAGTGTATAATCTCTGAGCATGTTTCTTCATATTGTTGATTGAAGATGTGGCAGCGTATGCTTTGTCGACTCTTCTCAACAGTTCCTCATCATGTTGTTTGTGAAGCTTCTTCTTCTAACTTCACTTTCACAATTTGCCTTTGAGATTCAGGAGTAATTGTTGGAGGGTGACTTATGGCCTTAGGAAACTGTTAACAGCTAAGATTGGCAGCCTATCTTCATCTTCGTCATTATCTTCTTCTTCCTCTTCTAGCCTCTGTACCCTTCTCTTCCTCTTATGGGGTACATCATGCTATTGGTTTTGTGGGTAAGGGAATTGGTTTAGTGGGTTGTGGTTGTGGTGGTTTTGGTGTGGGAATTTTGACAGGCTGTTCTAGCATTTTGGATGTAAGTGAGGCTTTAGAGTGTTTGACCAGTTCAGTCTGCTCCCAGCACCAGCTTCATTCAAGGCTTCAATGACCAGCCCTTTGGTATATACTTCAGACGAACAGATCTTGGGGTTATTGCCAAGATGCTGTCCCTGGACCATGACTTGATTTCATTCAATGATCTTCTAAGATACTTAGCTATGAACCTGATCATGATTTCTAATCTTTCCCTTTCCAACACACTATACTTAGCTATGAACCTGATCATGTTGGAAAGGGAAAGATTGGAAATCATGATTAGGTTCATAGCTAAGTATTTTGGAAGATCATGATTGAAATTAAGTCATGGTCCAGGGACAGCATCTTGGCAATAACCACCAAGATCTGTTCTTCTGAAGTATATACCAAAGGGCTGGTCATTGAAGCCTTGAATGAAGCTGGTGCTGGGAGCAGGACTGAACTGGTCAAACACTCTAAAGCCTCACTTACATCCAAAATGCTAGAACAGCCTGTCAAAATTCCCACACCAAAACCACCACAACCACAACCCACTAAACCAATTCCCTTACCCACAAAACCAATAGCCGATGATGTACCCCAGAAGAGGAAGAGAAGGGTACTAAGGCTAGAAGAGGAAGAAGAAGATAATGATGAAGATGAAGATAGGCTGCCAATCTCAGCTGTTATACAGTTGCCTAAGGCCATAAGTCACCCTCCAACAATTACTCCTGAATCTCAAAGGCAAATTGTGAAAGTGAAGTTAGAAGAAGAAGAGCTTCACAAACAACATGATGAGGAACTGTTGAGAAGAGTCGACAAAGCATACGCTGCCACATCTTTAATCATCAATATGAAGAAACATGCTCAGAGATATACACTCTCAGACATACCTTTCAATATCAAAAAGAGAGAGTGAGGATTTGGCCTGATCCCAGGGTGTCTCATAGGATTCAAAAGAAAAATATCCACAGAGATACATTGGCCAAGTAAAGAAGATTGTAGATGAAGTGATCTCACTGGCATTTGTAGTATCACCTTGGAGATCCTAGATGACTTCAAGAAAGCCTATAAAGCTAAACTGACCCCACAAAAGATGCTCAAGAATAAAGTGGTGAAAAAGGGGTTAGTGTATAGGAGGCTTGAGGAAGTTAGAAAGAATGAGCTCCAGTTGTTTTTAGAGGGTATTCACCCAGATGAATTTGCATATAGATTCATAACAACCTTGGAACTAAAAAATGGGAAGCGGTCAAATACCTCTCTGAGTATTATGGCCAGAGTCACTCTTTGAAGGAGAAGCAGAAGAGCTTACCATGGAGGAACAAATAACCTTCCTTGAGGCCTATACAAGGGAGTCTTACAGACTCATATTTGGAAAGTAGATCTCATGGATGGGGTAACAGCTCTGTGTCCAGTTCCCCAAGACAGAGTTCCCATCCATCCTTTGTCAAACAGATCATTGAGACTTCTTCCCAGGCCTGTGCTTACAAGGGTCACTTCTGAGCTGATCTAGAAGACAAAAAGACCAATCTTTCTGCCATAATAAGTAGGACATCTTCAATAAGCTTAAAGGTTTTGGCTGCATTGGTTCAGGGGGAGTTTGTTGGACCAAAAGAACCAATGAGCCAGATCAGAAAAACCTTTAAGTCCCACAAGACATCACAACAACTGCTAAAGACTTGATCAGCTGTTTGACAAAGTCTGAAGATCAACAGCTGAAGACTAAAGTACTGAAGACTTCAACAGCTGAAGACCAAAGTCTGAAGATCAACAGCTGAAGACTAAAGTACTGAAGACTTCAACAGCTAAGACCAAAGTCTGAAGATCAACAGCTGAAGTACAAAGACTGAAGACATCAGCTGATGACAACAACTGAAGTTCAAGAAGTCCAAGTACTGAAGCCTTCAGAGTTGTTACAACAGCTGAAGAAGCATTCTTCAGTGTTGTGATGGTTTCATTTCAGTAGTTTTATTTTCTATTTCAGTACTTGTTAAAACGACTGAAGAGCATGTTCTTCAGTCGTTGTTGTTTTAGTAGTTCTTTTCAGTAGTTGTAGTGATAGTTAACACTTGGTATTTTTGTAAGAAGAGGTCAGCTGTTTGACATCTTCAGTAGTTGTGTTAACTCTCAGTAGTTAAATAACAGTTAGATGTCACTGTCAAGTGACATTAGCAGACGTCAGCTTCCCTTATAAAAGGAAAGATGACCTAATTGTAACAGCGCGAAAAGCCGAGCCGAAGCGTGTATTGAATGAATATATTCCTTTTGGCAGAAATTCTCTCTCTGTAACAAACACTGTTTCATTGATAAATTTCGTGTGTTCTTGCTTAAATTTGTTAATTCGTGAGCTCATTCCGCTGCAAATCCAATCTAATTGATCAAACTAGATGCCGAGATCCTAACAAATTATATTGTGTATGTTTTGCTGAAGGTTAAATTGAATTGAGATAAGAACATATCTGGTGGTAAGTTGTTATATTGTGCATTTGTGTGTTATATGTGTACATCCACATTTTTCTGATATGATTGAAATCTGCCTTATATATGTGAAGTAATTAATTGAAATATTTTTTCAAATGCAATAATTATAACATCTGTTAAGTTTATTCACTCTCTCCTGCTCTTCCCTAACAATGCTTTTGCCTTGTGCTTGCTAACATGCACCACTAGGAACAGCTTTAAGGTACGCAACAGATAACAACATTCCTACATCAACCACACATAAGTTCAAGTAAGCCATGTAGCTCAATTCCATATTATTGATTTGTAATGATACTTGTTAATAGTTTCTAATACAGATGTATAATATGTTTTAAACTGGGCTTAAAAGCCATAGAATAGTGTTTAGAACCTCTCAGCAGGTTTGTTGGAGATCCAAACAAACATATGACTTTTGCTATCTTTGCTTTAAGCTCCAATGATGATTTTGTACACGCATCTTTAAGGGATCCCACTGAAGACAAACAAAAAGTTACCAGGTAACTAATATTACTTCATTTAATCCATTGTTGGAGATATAGTTCTGTTATATATATGATGAAGTTTGCAGTCAAAAAATGGGCAAGTTTAAAAGGTCAAAGATGTCAAATATGGAAGGGTCAAAGAGGACAAATAATAGTTTACATTAACCAAATTTGTCAGGTATGCAATTTTGTAGTCAAGTTGTTACATAAGTGTGGGTATCCACTCAAAGATAAAGTGAGTACAAGTTTTATGTTTGGATACACTTTACATGGTCTATTTAGTTATTGATAATTCTGACTTCCAGGTGCCGTCCTACATATCTTGATCAGTGTTAGGCAGCTATGGGAATGAAGCTGTAGCTATCTTTGCTTTAATCTTCACTTCGATCACTACATCAAGGTTTGTTATTAAACTGTTTCCTGACGATGAACGTATTTTCAGCTTTGAACACTCCTCTTCTATGCCATAATAAATTCTATTTCATACTTTGACATGGTAAGCTAAGAATTTCAGATTTTTTGTTACAAGTGCTATTCACTAGTCTTTTGTTCTTTTCCTTTTCTCTTTGTAAACTCTTATATCTGATCACACATTCAGGTCTACTCTTGGGAGGGTACACTTATCATCAATCTTGTACCGATGATGTGCTTCTTTGCATTGTCACTGGTTGTCAGGTGTCTTGTTTATACACTGCATATGCCTTCTTACAGTTTGTCAAATCTGATCATGAATCCATAAAGAAATGAGGAGCAGGAGGTTTTTTTACTGGATTGAAAGATTGTGCTATTCTTGCACAAAATATCTATGCGTAACTTTATATCTCTCCTTTCCCTTTATTGTCAGAGTTGTTTTTATTCTATGAACTTCTTTACTGTGTTATGTAGGTTATCTGGAAACATTATTGGCAGTCTTGGTGCCTGTTGTATGTTGGTTTTAATGCAGTCACGGCATCAAACATCTTACATCGTTCTTGGTAAGGTTTGTCTTGATTAAATAGTTCAAGTTTATTTGGCTAGCTTCACTATGAAGTATGAAGATATAATTTTAAGTTGATTCTACACATAAATTAAATTTAGGGGGAAAGAACAATGTAATAACAAACTGGTGTTCTATCTTTATTAATGCATAAAATGTCAAAATCTCTTAGTCCAACAAGTAATCTTGTAGTTTATTTGAATTTACATAGGGCTTAGTGTACCCCCCCCCCCCCCCCCCCCCCTATGAGTAGTCTTCTTATTATCATATTCTGTTTTTATATATGTGAATGCTTAAGGCCTGTTGATTCTTTGTAGCTAGCTACAACTTATTCTTGATGATTGTGGTATTGCATCTCTATGAAGGTTGGGTTAGTTTCCTACTCATTTTATGACATTACATTTTACACAAGTTGCATACATATTATATAATTCCAGATGAATCAATACTTCTCTTTAGATCAGTTGATTGCAGTTCCATACAAAGAATGGAGTATATGACTTCTTGGTTTGATGATCGTACCAGGTATGTGGATGAGTTTTTTTTCTTTATGTTATCAAGTCTATCACTCAATAAAGTAAACATGCACAATATATTTTACCAATACCTTTGGTGGACTGATTATTATAATTTCATTACTCAATATAACAGACCATGTTGGTATGTTTTATTTTTTTCATCTTGATGTATGTTTACTTAAATATCTTGAAGATTTAGTGAACTTTTGTAGGAAAAACATATATTTCTAGTCTGTTTTAGTATTTTCTTCTAGTAGACAAATATGAATCTCCTGTCACTACAAATTCATTTTTTTAAATTTGTGGATATCCAATTCTATAGTCAAGTTGTTACATTAATGTGAGTATCCACTCCATGTACAGTGAGAACAACGTTCATGTTTGGATACAACTTTCTATGCTCTATTTAGTTGTTGCTAAAATTTATATCTTCCATATGCCATCTTACGTATCTTGATCAGTGGCGGGGAGTTATGACAATGAAGTTGTTGCTATCTTTGCTTAAACTTCACCCTTATCTATACGTCAAGGTTTGTTATCGATACAAATTTCTGCATATTCTAATTTTCTGTCACACAAAAGTGAGTGTTAATGCTGATATATATATCCAAGTATTGTGCCTGTTGTTGCTGGAATACAAATATGAAAACACTGATTTGTATATTATACTATTAACTGACAACTAGCTTTACTTTCAGACTTGGACTATAATATCCAAGTATTGTGCCTCTTCTATGCCATATTAAATTCTATTCCATACTTTACATCGTAAGACTATAATTTCCAAATTTCATGTTAAAACTTCTATGCTTTTCACTTGTATTCTATTCCTGTTTTGTAGGCAAATCTTATATTAGACTTATCATCCATTCAGGTTTGGGGAGAGTAGACCTTTATCATAAGTCTCATACCAGCCAATGCATGTGCTTCTTGGCATTGTGACCGGCCGCTATTCGTCTCATTACACGTAAGGTGACACAGAGTGGTAGTCATCTTGTTTGGACTCAACATCTATGCATAACTGGTCATCTCTTGTTTCCATTTTGTTGTCCAAGTTTTTGTCATTCCATGAACATCTTTACACTTTACTGTTGTTATGCAGGTTGCCTTGTGAACATTATTGCCAGCCTTGGTGCCTGTTGCTGATGACATCAAAACATTTTGCATCATTCTTGGTGAGTTTCAATAGCGAATGGTGCCAATTTGGGCTTCTTTTAGGTAAGTACTCGCTTTTTTCTTGATCAAATATATTAAATTAAGTATGGCTTTAATATGAAGTATAAAGATATGTTTATTATTTGATTCTACGCATATATCAATTTAAGCCATACTTCTATAGTTTTATGGTGCTCGTCTTTTCTTGATTGAATAATTAAAAGTATGGCTTTAAAAAAGTTTTGATTGATTAATTTAAAGATCGAAAGAACAATAAAATAACAAAACAGTATTTTTATAAATGCATAAAAAAGTTTTGTTGTTTTAAGGAGAAGATCCAAATCATATAGTCCAAACCGGTAAAGGTTCTTGTTTGATTTGGAATTTATATGAGGCTTAGTCTCCCCATCACATATGAGTAATCATTGTTGAGGCCCTGGATCGATGATCGAATTGGATGAACAATTGATGGGTACTGCAAAGATTTGTGCAGGGAATCCTGTGGAAGAACTGGGTCAAACAAGAACAAAATTAAACACACAATACTTCTGTTATTCCACACATAATTCGACATAAAAATAGGGTATTTATACCCTTACAATGGCGGTTAACAACTAACAAAACTAACACACTTAACCCTTTAATTCCTGCCTAATTGACATGTTTGACGTTTTCTATTTGACTTTTCTAATCTGACTTTTAAATGACTAAATTCTTGATTACAATTATCCAACAACCACTCCCCTAATCAAAAAATTCTTAAGATTTGCTGTTTTTTATCCTATGTCCCAGACACATGCAATCCTTCTCCTTCTTCGCTGGTATTCAATCTTCAATTTGACTTGGACTCTCCGGATGCTTTGATCAAGATTGAAGCGGGTTAGCGCAGTCTTTGTCGAATTGAAATTGGTTCTTCCTTGATTTATCATGACTTTCCGATTGCTATATGAATCGGATTCCAACGGTGTTAGTGTCGCCATGATTAATATTTTATTAGTTTATAAAAGAGAATTCCTTGTCCATTTCTATCCCTTTGTTCTTCTTTGTTCTTCAAATCTCGTTTTCCATTTGTTGGTAAACTTTTGGAACACAAACACACACCGAACACACTTCGAACTTGTGGGGTGGGGGTGGGGGTGGGGGGTATCAAACAACATGCGTACCTTCTATTATTTTCCTTATGTTGAAGAAACATTTATATCTTACTTGGATTGCATTCCTTTCATTTTGATAGGGACTGCACTTTTCAATCAGTACCATGTTGAGGCCCTGGATCGATGATCGAATTGGATGAACAATCGATGGGTGCTGCAAAGATTTGTGCAGGGAACCCAGTGGAAGAACAGGGTCAAACAAGAACAAAATTAAACGCACAATACTTCTGTTATTCCACACATAATTCGACATACAAATAGGGTATTTATACCCTTACAATGGCGGTTAACAACTAACAAACTTAGCACACTTAACCCTTCAATTCCCGCCTAATCTACAGGTTTGACTTTTTCTGTTTTGACTTTTCTAATCTGACTTTTAAATGACTAATTTCTTGATTACAGATATCCAACAATCATCATGTTATATTCTTTTTTATGGATGTTTAAGGCACATTGTAGGTCTATAAATGTCAGTTCAGTTCTTGTTTATTTCTAACATTACATTTTACATAAGTTGCATACATATTCTATGATTTCGAATGCATCAATATTAGATTGATGTATTGCTGTTACCTAATATGTTTCGCTAATAAACTGATTTGTGATACGACTAGATCTAAGAGTAAACTGATATATCTTGCATGTTTTGCTTAAGGTTAAACTGAATTGAGATACGAATAGATCTGATGGTAAACTGTTATATTGTACTTGTGTGTCTTTTATGTCTACATCCACATGTTAGGATATGAATGACATCTGCCTTATTTATGTGAAGTTATAATATATGCTATATATTTCAATTAACTTCTGTGAAGGTTATTCACTCTCTCCATGTTGCTTGCCTAACCAAGCTATTGCCTTATGCTTACTAACATGCACCACTAGGAACAGCGTTTGAGGAACCCAATAAATAACAGCATTAGGATTCAGTGTAGCTTAGTCTTCTGTATACTTTTTCTAATGATGCATGTTAATAGTTGCTAATGCATATCTATAATATGTTTTATATTAGGCGTAATAACCATAGAATAGCGTTGGGTACCTCTTTCTGTAGGTTTGTTTGAGATCCAAACAAATATATGTTGTTTGCAAGACAGCCCCAATGATGAGTTTGTAGACACAGCCTTAAGAAATCCCATTGAAGACAAGCAAAAAAAACATTCCAGGAAGTAATATGATTTTGTTTAATTTAATGTTGGAGATATATGTTTTGTTATATGTATGTTGATGTTTGCAGACAATATAATTGGAACAAATAATCACAAAAATATACAGAGTTGCTTCTGCATATTAGCCACACACATATGATCTGATTACATAGTAATACATACATATGTTAACAACATATCCAACCATTGCACTTCTTGAAGAAGCGATTGGATGTCACCAACTGTCTAACCCATTAACTAACTTAGCTATCATGAGTACAACTTATATAATGATGTCTAGACCCCTCTAAGCTAGACTTCACATACTTCAAGCTTCAATGTTGATACTGAGCCTTCATTAATTGTAGATCTAAGATCTTTAAGCTATCATCATACACTCTCGTTTGAAACTTGAAGAACCTTCATTTGAGTTTAACACCAAGTCTTCCTTGTATCTCTTCTAGCTTTTCTCGTTTGAACACAAGATACTAATTTTAAGCATTACAACTTGCTTACTTTTGTATAGTTTATGAGAGTGTAGTGTAGAAAGTAAACTCATATTTAGAGGTTATATACAACACATCTTATGACACTTGACTTCATGGATATGGTTAGTAAAACTACTATTGCTGGTATTTCTGTTATACAAGTAAGACTTCTTTTGATAGTGATTTATATAGAGTGGTTGACACGACTCACCAAAGGTCTACACATAAAAATAGAGATAGGTTAGGTCGTTTGGTTTGGGTGTTGATTTTGGGTCGGTTCCAGTCCATTTGGAGTCATGGATCATTCAATTGGTCAGCAGAATGACAGGGTACTGAAGTAGTGATGAGTAGTTTTCAAGCATGTGTGTAGGAGAAGTAATAGCTATTAATAGCTGGAGATGGAGCATTATCAACAGGTTTTGTTTTCTTCTGTTCTTGTTTTTTCCATACTAGTTTATGTAGTTAGAGATTTTGCCCCTCTTGAATCAGGCCAATCTATTCTATTGTAATCAAGTCGAAAACCTGTTGAATTACTATTCCTTTCATTCATATCTAGTGCCAGGAATTTCAACGTCGAGCGCATTAACGCACACATATTTCTGTCAAATATTCTTTATTGGTGAAACTTCATAAAATAGTAAGCAAATTTTAAAAGTGTTCAAATTAGATCACTCGTATTTTTATTTGTTCCGATCAGGCCATTACTATTTTTTTTGTTATAAGCAGATCACTAAAGTTTAGGAGTGTTTCAATTTGCTCATTAATATTTTTTTCAAAATTTTTAAATAATTTGCAATTTTTAAAATGATTTGATTCTATATAAATAATGTTTTATATATTATAATTGTTTTAGTGAAACAATTCTGAAACTTTAGTGATCTGAGAGTGAGGAAAAAAATATAAGTGATTATAGTGAGACAAAAAAAATATAAGTGATCTGATAGGACAAGCAAATTTATGAGCGATCTGATTAAAACAATATTAAAACTTGATTACTATTTTACATGTTATCCCTTATTTATTTGATAGAAATATTTGTTGTAGATTTGTATTTATTTAGACAAAATTCAAATAGATTTTTAGATAGTCCTTTTGATTTAAGGAAAGTTTGTTAGGACTTTGTATATTTATATGTTCTCGTTTCAATGAAAGATCATCAGGAAATATACCAATTACATGGTATCATAACTATCTTTGTTCATCTTTTCCAATCGGCAAAACTGCCGAACCACGGTTTGATGGTATAAAAGCTAGTATATCACCAATATGGAAAAACAAAGTATAAAGCAAAAGAAAGAAACTTCAGGAACTTTTCATATATTGAATGTTGATAGTACATGAATTACATGGAGAACAAGAAAGCATTAAATAGCCATAGCTAGAACGGAAAAAACTCAAAAACTCAACAACCCAATGACTAGTTCCACATAACAGAATAGACGTTGAGGGCTTATTCGAATATTAAAACAAATAATCCACGTGCATGATTTATTCAAAAGTTCTTGAAAACAAGGTTTGAATCATTCTTCTTCACCCTCCCTTGATTCAAACTCCATGACTCCTAGCTCACACCGATAATAGACAAACTTTTCTCTAGTCACAGCTTTCGTCAACACATCTGCAAGTTGACAATTAGTGTTGCAATACTCCAAGATGACTTGTTTCTGTAACACCATTTCTCTCACAAAGTGGTGCCTTAGTTCTATATGTTTGGACCTGCTATGCATGATGGGATTCTTGGACAAATTAATAGTGGATTTATTATCACAGTAGATTACCGTAGGATTTGTTTGTATAAATCCAAGTTCCTCCAACACTCTCCTAAGCCAAATAGCTTGACATGTAGCTCCGGTTGCAGCGATGTATTCAGCCTCCGTGCTAGATAAAGCAACAGTAGTTTGTTTTTTAGAACTCCAAGCCACAGCACTGCTTCCTAATGAAAAAACATATGCAGAGATGCTTTTGCGATCATCAGCACAGCTAGCCCAGTCACTGTCACTATGACCCACTAGCTTAAGCTCTTAAGCTTTCATTTACCAAATTCCAAAATTTATCGTACTGGCCACATATCTTAGGATACGTCTTGCTGCTCCAAAGTGAATCTTGGAAGGCTTCTGCATAAACCGGGAGACCAGACTTACTGCATAAGCTAGGTCCTGGAGTGTGTTAGGTATATAAGATCTCCCACTAGGCTTCTATATACTTCTTCGTTCACCTTTTCAGCATCATCATCAAGAAGCAACTTTTCATTACAATTCATGGGAGTGACTTCATTTCTACAATTCTTCATTCCAAATCGATCCACCAAAAAGGAAACATACTTCTTTTGGGACAGGAAAATTCCTCTAGCTTCTTGTACAACTTCCAAGCCAAGAAAGCACTTTAATAATCCCATGTCTGTCATTTCAACGCCACCTTCATGCCTTGTTTAAATTCGTCAATCAACTTTAAACTAGATGATGTACAAATGATATCATCTACGTACAAGCAAACATAAATGACATCTGTACCATTTCTTTTGACATAAAGAGTCGGTTCATTGTAGCTTTGATGTATCCATGCTTCACAAAGTATCCGTCGATCTTGGAATACCAGGCACGTGGGGCTGTTTCAGACCATGTGAGCTTTCTCTTGAATCACAAAACCCTCTGGTTGTGCAATATAAATTTC
Organism: Flaveria trinervia; assembly: GCA_025506515.1. Taxonomy (NCBI): domain Eukaryota; kingdom Viridiplantae; phylum Streptophyta; class Magnoliopsida; order Asterales; family Asteraceae; genus Flaveria; species Flaveria trinervia. Next base: position 1,476,006 of record CM046453.1, read on the forward strand.
TTCACTAAGTTCACCATTTAAAAACGCAGATTTAACATCCATTTGATGGACAAGCCACCCCATTTGAGCTGCAACAGCTAATATCACTCGTATAGTTTCGAACAGAGCAACAGGTGCAAATGTCTCTTGGAAATCAATGCCTTCTTTTTGAGAATTATTTAGCTACCAATCTGGCTTTATGCTTGATTCCTTTGCCATCAACCCTGTTTTTGTCTTAAAAAGCCACTTAACACCAACAACATTTTTTCCAGGAGGAAGAGTGACCAACTCCCATGTCTGGTTTCTTTCGATGGACTCTAGTTCAGCTTTCATTGCTTCTTGCAATGCAGTATGTTTCACGGCTTCACAGAAAGTAATAGGATCAGAAACATTAAGTGCAAAGTGACAGGTAGTTACCTCATGATCCTCATCGGACAGCCCTTCACCACTGGTGTAGTCCGAGCAGCAGGAGGTCGAGAGGGTCGTTTAGAGGGACCAGCAGAAGTTGTGGTGGTATAATTTGTGTTGGGTAACCAGAAGTATCATGGTTTTGTAGGTGATGGGACCGAGAGGCTTTGGAGTGATGGTTAGGTATAGGAGTGACTCTAGGTTGGTAGTGGATGTAGGTTGATAGTGTATTATGTTGCATAGTACTAGATGACGAAAGTGATGGGTCAGGAGTGAGAAATGGGTCTTTGCAGTGTCACACCCCAACCTTGACGGCGGAAACGTCGAGGAGTGAGAGTTAAGATCGTTCATAGCCACATAACGCTATTAATAATCCAAATATATTTCACATAAGTTTCATTTGTCACATTACAATATAAATCTCAAAGGATATAAAAACATAACGTAAAATGTAACAATTCATTCTATTTTATTTATTAATCTAGGTCCATTCCTAGATATGCAAGCTTCAATGTGTAGATAATCAAACTTGGGCATTTCCTGAAACATTTAAAAAATAAAGGATCAACAATAATGTTGGTGAGCATTCCATAGTTTTAAATACATAGTTTATATAAAAGATGGCAATTCAAGTCATAAATTAGTGAATAAAGTGATTAGGGATGTTATGATCAATGCAACAATCAAACCTCGACAAAGTTTTACAAGTCTCAAACGTTTACAAGTTTATACGATCAGCTAAGTGTACTTGGATTAACCAAGGCAGGCTTGTCTTGCCCATAGATCTATGACTTCGTGGGCTAGCAATAGTTAATGATTGTACATATAACGCCATAACATGGTAATCACGAAAGTTCAACTAACCACAACTTTTACAAGATGAATTGCCATAGGTTTACAAGTCTCAAATAAGTCTACGAGTGCAATAGTATAAGTTAACATGTTTCACCCCAAAGTGTGAAAATAGGAAAAAGGGGTATAGAATACTCACTTGATCCAATAAGTATGTGCAAAGGATGATCAACTATGAAAATAATAACAAGGTTGCTTCAAAGTAGCCTTTTACAATGCACCTAAATATATATACAAGATTTCTAAGCCTAACAACAATTTTAAGAGTTAAACAGATCTAAGATTTCAATTGATATAACAAGTTTGTAAAATTTGTTGGCTCTATCCAAATGAAAACAATTTTAATTATTACACTCAAAGAAAAGTATTGATAAAATTTATATAAGAGGATTTTTATATATATATATATATATAATATATATATATATATAAGTTATTTAAAGTTTGATAACCACATTTTTTTTAAAATCATAAATTGGGAATAACAATTGAGGTAATTTTTTTTATAACAAGGATATATTATTAGTATTATTATTATTTTATTATATCTTGTAAAGATTGAACTTTACTTTTGAGAAAAATGTAAAATATATCATTTTAATTAAATTTACAAAAATATAAGATTGATTTTTAAAATATTAAAAATTTATAAAATGATTTTTTATAATTTTTAAAAATTTTAATATAAATTTTAAGGCTAAAAGGCCAAAAATTTTAAGGTGAGGCTCCCCGGGTTCGAACCCGGGTCCTCTTGAAATGGGGGCACGCTTATAACCAGTGAACCAATGGCCTTAGCCGCATTAGGATTTGATTTTAAAAAAACTTAAACATAATCCCCACGCATCACTCCCAAATCAAGAACCCTAGGTTCGATTTATTCCAAATTGATGCACAAAACGACTCCATGGACAATGATAACCATAGAGTTATTGTTCTTTATGAAGAAACGAACGTGTAGGTAGTTTCAATTACCTCTTTGAAGTAACAAGCCCAGAATACAATGGAAGAACAAGCTGTGATGAAATCGGAACTCAATTGGTATGCAAATGTTTATGAAAATCAAATTAACTTTGTGTGAAGCTTCGAGTAGTGTTCCCGATGTAAAGCCCTCTATCAATTCGTGGTTAGCAGGCTCGTAAGGTGGTGTTCGAGTGGTTGCAGGTTCGCGGTTAAGGAGAGATCGAAAATAATGCGATGGGTGGGTTTCAGGTGTATTGAGAGTTGGGTTTGATTGAGGAAAGGTATATGATCGTTCATGTTCAATTAATTAGGTTTTAATTAAGATTAATGCACAACCGGCTCTATGATTAAAGGGTATATCGGTTTCGAATGGTTCGACAGTACAATGAACGCTCAGGTTGGATTAACGACAGTTTCAGATTCGATTCTTGTTCTAGGCTCAAGTGGGAACGGTTTGGGTATTTGAAACGATTTGATTTCAGTGGTTTTTAGCTCGCCGGAGGGTTGCCGGACCTCGCCGGAGTTCCTTGCGGATCCACGGTTTGAAAAAAGGGGGAAACTCCTTTTGGACATTTGATAAATTACGCAAATAGTCCCTGTAACTTTCAACCTTTGCTATTTTATGCTTAACTTTGTTTTCAAAGTTTCTAAATTGTCAATAAAGCCCCTTAACTTCTTTAATCCAAGTTATAACCATCTTTTAATTTTAATAACTTTTACAAATATTTATTATTATTATTATTATTTATTTACTTATTTATTTATTTATTTCATATTATTACTATTATTATTATATTATTATTATATATTATATTTTATTTATTTATTGTTATTGTTGTGTTGATTATTAGGATTATTTTTAGTACTATCTTAGTTATTATTATTACTATTAAAATTATAATTATCATAGCATTAATGAAACCAACAACTTTTAACAAGAGAACAAAAAAAACAACCCATAATTTCATATATGACATTATGGACCTTTCAAGAATTTAACACAATTAACTTTAAATTAACCCAAAATTACAAGATGTTACAGTCTCCCAACTTAAAGAATTTCGTCCGAAATTAAGAATAAACTAAGCGAACAGATGCGGGTATTTTGTCTTCATGTGATCCTCACGCTCCCAAGTGAACTCGGCTCCACACTTATTCTCCCAACGAACCTTGACAATTGGTGTGGTAGTTGTTCGGGTCTTCTTCAGGGTGCGATCCATAATCTCAATAGGCTTCTCAACGAAATGCAATGACTCATCAATTTGAATTTCCTCTAGTGGAACATGCAAATTTTCATCAGCCAAGCACTTCCTCAGGTTTGAGACATGAAAGACAGGATGAACTCCGCTAAGTTCAGAAGGTAACTCCAGTTTGTAAGCCACTTTCCCAATTCTTTTCAAAATCTTGAAAGGTCCTACAAAGCGTGGGGCTAACTTACCCTTCTTCCAAAACGTACAACACCCTTCCATGGAGAGACTTTAAGAAGAACCATGTCGTCGACTTGAAACTCCAATGGTTTGCGTCTTTTATCGGCATAACTCTTTTGGCGACTTCTAGCCACCTCAAGGTTATTTCGAATTTTGGAAACTTTGTCAGTCGTTTCCTGAATAAGTTCCGGACCAGTGATAAGATTTTCCCCAATGTCAGTCCAACAGATTGGAGAACGACATTTACGACCATACAAAGCCTCGAATGGTGCCATCTTGATACTTGAGTGATAACTATTGTTATACGAAAATTCCGCGAGCGGTAAATGCGTATCCCAATCACCACCAAAATCAAGGACACAAAGACGTAGCAGATCCTCGAGGGTTTGGATTGTTCATCGGTTTGAGGATGGTAAGCCGTACTTAAATCCAATTGAGTTCCCAAGAGCTCTTGCATCGAAGACCAGAAGTGCGAAGTGAAACGAGCATCTCGATCGGAAATGATGTGTAAGGGCACGCCATGACGACTCACAATTTCATCAACATAGATTCGAGCTAGCCTTGAAACCTTGTACGTATCTCGTATGGGTATGAAATGTGCTGTCTTGGTCAAACGGTCAACGATGACCCAAATACTATCATGACCACGAGGTGTACGAGGTAACTTGGTTATGAAATCCATGGATATATGTTCCCATTTCCACATAGGAATTTCAGGTTGCTCAAGTAAACCACTTGGTCGTTGATGCTCGGCTTTGACCCTTGCACACGTGAGACACTTAGAAACATAAGACGCGATATCTTTCTTCATTCCAGGCCACCAATATTGACCACGCAAGTCCATGTACATCTTATCGGAGCCAGGATGAATGGAATATCGGGTTTGATGAGCTTCGTTCATAATGAAGTGTCGAAGGTTGTCTCGATTCGGGATCCAAAGTCGATTCAAGAAATACCACATGCCATTCGGTTTTGTTTCCAGTTGTGACCGAACATTAGGCATCAAATCTTCATCTTCCCTTCGTCAGTAAGTGCCATTTGAGCCTCGCGAATGCACAACTCGAGGTCACTATCGATTCTTATGTTTTGGAGCATGATAGTAGCCTCGTTGACATCCACATGAATCTCGGTATCAAATTCTCCTAGCGTATCAAACCATTGCCTTCGATCTCGAATTCTTGAAGTGAGACAGTCTTATTGTGAACCTTGCGACTTAGCGCGTCGGCTACAACATTCGCCTTTCCAGGATGGTAGCGAATATCGCAGTCGTAGTCGCTAATTAACTCTATCCATCGTCTTTGTCTCATGTTGAGATCCTTTTGATTGAACACGTGTTGGAGACTCTTATGATCGGTGTAGACTATGCATTGCGTCCATATAAATAGTGTCGCCAAATCTTCAACGCGAAAACCACAGCACCAAGTTCAAGATCATGAGTTGTGTAGTTCACTTCATGAACCTTCAATTGCCTCGACGCGTATGCTATAACTTTGCCTCGTTGCATGAGAACACAACCAAGACCTTGATTAGAAGCATCACAATATACCGTGAAGTCGTCGTTCCATCGGGAAGTGTGAGAATAGGAGCGTTACACAACTTGCGTTTCAATGTCTCAAAAGCCTCTTCTTGCTCGGGTCCCCATTCAAAGAGTCGATTCTTTTGGGTTAGCGCCGTTAATGGTTTAGCAATTTTCGAGAAATTTGCTATGAACCTACGGTAATATCCCGCTAATCCCAGAAAAGAACGAACCTCGGTTGGGGTTGTGGGAATGCACCAATTCTTCACCGCTTCAATCTTAGCAGGATCAACGTGAATACCTTGGCTATTCACCACATGTCCTAAGAATTGAACTTCTTCCAACCAAAATTCACACTTGGAAAGCTTAGCGTACAATTGCTCCTTCTTCAAAAGTTCAAGAACTTGTCGCAAGTGTGTCTCGTGATCGACTTTCGTCTTGGAATAGATAAGAATGTCATCAATGAACACGATTACGAATTATCCAAATACGGTTTACATACTCGATTCATGAGATCCATGAACACGGCAGGTGCATTGGTCAAACCAAAAGGCATAACCATGAACTCGTAGTGCCCATATCGAGTACGAAAAGCGGTCTTTGGAATGTCATCATTGTGAACACGTAGTTGATGATACCCAGAGCGTAGATCGATCTTTGAGAATTGAGTTGCCCCTTGAAGTTGGTCGAAGAGATCATCGATTCGAGGAAGAGGGTATCGGTTTTTGATAGTAAGCTTGTTGAGTTCCGGTAGTCGATGCACATACGAAATGAACCATCCTTCTTCTTCACAAACAGTACAGGTGCACCCCACGGTGATGAGCTAGGGCGAATGAAACCCTTATCGGTCAACTCTTGCAATTGACTAGCTAATTCTTGCATTTCAGACGGTGCAAGACGATACGGTGATTTAGCCACAGGGTTTGCGCCAGGGATTAAGTCAATCTTGAACTCAACTTCTCGCACGGGAGGTAACCTTTAAGATCCTCGGGAAAAACCTCGGGAAAGTCTCGCACAACAGGAATGTCTTTCAACTCCTTACCCTTGGCTTTCGTATTAACTACATATGCCATGAAAGCCATGTAGTTTTTACTTAAGCACTTGCGGCCTTGATACAAGACATGAGTTTGAGTCTTTGGGATGATTTCTCCCCAAAGACCTTCAAAGTATCTCCAGTCGGTAACGGAATTCGGATACACTTCTCGAAACATAGAATTTCCGCACGGTGTTTGGCTAACCAATCCATGCCAATGATAACATCAAAGCTTCCCAATTGCATAGGAATAAGGTCGACGGAGAAAACGTGTTCGTTAAGGCTCAAGGTGCAGTCGCGTATCACGACATCAACGACAATAGATTTTCCATCGGCGACCTCGACCGTGAAAGATCTCTCAGTTTTGCACGCGGTTTAGAAAGTATAGGTTCGAATTCCAAGGACACGAAACTCCTATCGGCACCCGAGTCAAACAATACAGATGCATAATGATTATTTAAGATACATACCTGTTTGGTAACAACCTATTATTGATATATGATGAACATAGATAGGAAATTTTGCAAGACAAGAAAAGGACTAGAAGAAATTTAACGGCGTACCATTCACCACGTCGTTGTTGGCTTGCGCTTGGTTGGCGTTGATGTTGAAAGCCCTTCCACGAGCCGGTGGCACAGTTCCCGCATTGCGAGGACATTGAGGGCGAATATGGCCAGCCTCGCCACAGTTGTAGCAGGTTCGGTTGGTAAGCATGGCAGTGTTATTTGGTGCACGAAGACAAGTAGCCACCAAATGACCATACTTTCCACACAGCGAGCAGACTCGGCATGGAATGTTGCTTGAATGATGGTACTTGCACGTGTTACACATAGGATGTGGACCAGCATAAACTTTAGCCATGGGAGCTTGATTCGCAACCACCATTTGTTTTTGAGGAGCATTAGGGGCGGTCACAGCGTAGTTGCGTGTCGGGTGAACTTACGCTTCTTGTTTTGAGAAGATGACTCGGCCTTTACCTCCTTTGTTGCCTCGGGTGTCACCTTCGCCATAGCCTTGGAACCCTTTGCCGACATCGTGCCAGCTCTTATATGATTCTCGGTGAGCTGTGCAGTGATAGTAATCGCTTCCTCCAAAGTTGTGGGCCTACTACCCACCACAGCATCTTGAATTTGAGGTGGCACCCCCTTGATAAATTTCTCGATGTTACGGGGCACGGTGTCCACCATGTGTGGTAGAAGCATACTCAACTCATGATGTCGGGTGGAATAAGCCAAGTGATTCCCACCATCTTGTTTAAGGTTCCAGAATTCCTCCTCCAGCTTTTGTAACTCGCTTCTTGGGCAGAACTTTTGGATCATAATATCTTTGAACCTCCCAGGGCATCGCCATTGCAACCTCAGTTCCCCGGTTTCTCTTTTCACTATTCCACCAAGTTAGCGCTCGTTGTTGAAGAACACTTGTGGCATAGCGAACCTTGAGCTCGTCGGGGCACTCGCTAATAATAAATGTGTTCTCCATACTTTCAAACCACTCGAGAAGTCCGTGGCTCCTTCTTTTCCACTAAAACTAGTGGGTTTGCACGAGTTAAAGTGTTTGAAGGTGCAAGTACGGTTGTTCCCTTGTTGATTGTTCCCATTTTGATTGTTGCTATTGTCTCCATTAGCACCACTATTGTTCCCATTGGTGTTGATGTTGTTGCTATTAGCCATTAGTGTGCTATTGAGTTCAGCCACCATAGTCGGAAGAACGGCAGCCATTTGTCGCGCAATCATGGCAGCCAGCTTACGGTCGGAACTTCCACGCTTTCCATGGTGACGAGACATGCTGGATATACAAAAATGAGTTAGTTACAGGAGCGGGGATAACAGAGGATAGTAGTTTAACAAAGATAAGCTAAGAGTTTTAAGGTACACGGGATGTTTCCATTTGGTAACGCATTACCATTTGAAAACGTTGACACGTCAAGGTGAATTGACCCATTTACCTTAGAAACTTGTGTATGTTGACCATAGTTTATCACTCATCCCAGAAATCCCCAGGTAAGCATAACTAGTCCCGTAGGATTTATGCGATATGCTTGCCTTAGCCGAGGGCCTTTTGCCAGGAAAACCAGGATACAGGTGTCTATGTGTCACACAAATTTCTTAGGTTCATAGAGTCAAAACCTTGATGAGATTTATATAGATTAGACATAACGTCTAAAGATCCAAGTCATAACATAAGCATAAGATTCCACGTGTCGACGAAAATAAGATTAAGAGAGTTCATGTTCGGGGGAAGTCAAAGAGTCAAAGTTAAGTTTAGGGAGACAAATAACAATGTTTAGGCAATCCTATGCTAAGGCATCAAATTGCACATAAGAGGCATAGCATTATGTAGCATGAAAAGTATATAATTTACAAGATAGAAATATAATTCGATAAGGTTCATGCATACTATAGCCTAGGTCACCATTTCTAATAACCTAGACCCCTATAGTTATGGGCTCTGATACCAATCTGTCACACCCCAACCTTGACGGCGGAAACGTCGAGGAGTGAGAGTTAAGATCGTTCATAGCCACATAACGCTATTAATAATCCAAATATATTTTCACACATAAGTTTCATTTGTCACATTACAAATATAATCTCAAAGGATTAAAAACATAATGTAAAATGTAACAATCATTCTATTTTATTTATTAATCTAGGTCCATTCCTAGATATGCAAGCTTCAATGTGTAGATAATCAAACTTGGGTTTCCTGAAACATGTTAAAAATAAAAGGGGATCAACAATAATGTTGGTGAGCATTCCATAGTTTTAAATACATAGTTTATAAAAGATGGCAATTCAAGTCATAAATTAGTGAATAAAGTGATTAGGGATGTTATGATCACAATGCAACAATCAAACTCGACAAAGTTTTACAAGTTCAAAACGTTTACAGTTTATACGATCAGCTAAGTGTACTTGGATTAACCAAGGCAGGCTTGTCTTGCCCTAGATCTATGACTTCGCTGGCTAGCAATAGTAATGATTGTAATATAACGCCATAAATGGTAATCACGAAAGTTCAACTAACCACAACTTTTACAAGATGAATTGCCATAGGTTTACAAGTCTCAAATAAGTCTACGAGTGCAATAGTATAAGTTAAATGTTTCACCTAAAGTGTGAAAAATAGGAAAAAGGGGTATAGAATACTCACTTGATCCAATAAGTATGTGCAAAGGATGATCAACTATGAAAATAATAACAAGTTGCTTCAAAGTAGCTTTTTACAATGCACCTAAAATATATACAAGATTTCTAAGCCTAACAACAATTTTAAGAGTTAAACATGATCTAAGATTTCAATTTGATATAACAAGTTTGTAAAATTTGTTGGCTCTATCCAAATGAAAACCAATTTTAATTATTACACTCAAAGAAAAGTATTGATAAAATTTTATATAAGAGGATATTTATATATATATATATATATATAAAAGTTATTTAAAGTTTGATAACCACATTTTTTTCAATTTGGCATCAAGTTTTTGTCTCAATTGAGAGGGTACTACCCCATAAGCAATACAACCGAATATTTTCATGTGTGAGACTTAGGTTTTGTACCTGACCAAGCTTCAAATGGGGTCTGCTGAATTAAGGCTTTTGTTGGTGATTGATTGATGACAAACACTGCTGTGGCTACAGCTTCGGCCCATAGAAAAATTTGGTAACTCACGTTCCTGCAACATAGTCGTGCTAGATTCATAATGGTGCGGTTTTTGCGTTCGAAAACACCATTATGTTGCGGTGTGTAAGGCACTGTGAGTTCCCTTCGAATTCCATTTTTCTCACAGAACGAGTTGAAAGCGTTTGAACAAAATTCTCCGCCCCGATCAGATCGTAAAGTTTTGATTGATTTTTCACTCTTTCTCAACCATTGCCTATATACTTTAAACTTTTCAAAAGCATCAGATTTGTGAGCCAAAAAATAAATCCAACACATCCGAGTAAGATCATCCACAAATAGTAAATAATAAAGGCTATTACCGAGACTTGGTACCTGCATGGCCCGCAGAGATTAGTATGTACCAATTCTAACTTATGTTTTGCTCGCCAGGATGTGGAATCAAAGGACTCCCTGCTTGCTTCCAATTACACATGCTTTACAGGTCACTGATTGGTTATTTTGTGCAGCCCTATAACCATTTGTGTATCATAAAGCTTTTTCAACCCATCAAAATGGAGGTGACCAAATCTGCAGTGCCATAGAATTGTTTCTGCATCATCCTTGGTAAGAGAGTGATCACCCATGGCAAGCATACTCTTGGTTCCATACAACAAACATGTTGTTAGTAGCTACAGGGATCTCCAACAACTTCTTTGGTCACCTTATTGTGAATCACACACTTGCCATCTTCAAAGTAAATACCATAGCCTTTCCTCATGAGTTGACCTACACTTAGTAGGTTGTATTCAAGTTGTGGGGTATAATAGACATTGTCTAGAAATTTGAAGGAATTGTCACTAGTATGTATCTTTACTGTTCCTTTTCCTTCAACTGCTAGTTTCTTTTTGTCGCCCAACCGTACCTCCAATCTAAAGGTTTCATCCAATGATGTAAAGATATCTTTGGATCCTGTCATATGATTTGAGCATCCAGAGTCAATAAACCACAAATATTATGAAGGTTACTAGAGTTACCTTTATGGTCATTAACATAAATAGTTCATCAGTGTCTGGCATGGAAGTCATGGCAAGTAGTAGGTGTTGGTCTTCCACATCCACATCTTCTACATTATCTTCTTCCTCAGCGACATTGACTTGATTTTCCTCATTGTACCAGGAATTTTTTAAGATGACCATATTTTTACATGTGTGACATTGAGGTACTTTGCTTTATCAAAACCTCCTCGTCCACGGCCACGACCTGTCTCTTCCCTTTAACGATGCACGACCTCGTCCTCGCCCAGGTGAGGATCTGTTGGATCTTGAAACACTTGAAGAGCCTTTTCATCTTGTCGTTCGGGAGTCTTAGTTGTTTTGTCTAAGGAGAGACGACTGTTCATTCGTTCTTCTTGGGACTGAAGTATGCCCATGAGTTTCACCGGAGTAACGTCAGATAGATCAAAGACCACCTCGATAGATGGAATAAAATAATCGAATTAGAAGTTAAGCTCCTTAGAATTTTTTCCACCACCTTTTGATCCGCTAGTTCTTCTCCATAGGATCGTTGTTGCCCGACATTATCCATGACTAGAGAGAAGTAGTCTCCGACACCTTCATCATCTTTCATCGTCATATTCTCAAATGCTCGTCTTAGCCTTGGAGTTTAACAGATTGAACCTGTGAGTCTCCTTGGAACTCAAGCGCAGAATCTCCCAAGTATCCTTAGCATATTCTGCAGCAACAATTCGAGGGGAAAACAAACAGTCACGAACGCCTTGCTGGATAAGTGCCATTGCCTGCGCATCTTTCTTCTTAGCCTCACGCTGTGCTAGAGCACCCTCGTCGAGAGCTGTCACGCCGAGATAAACTATCCCATAGTTCTCGGCTTCTGAGAATGGTTTTAATGCGTAAGTTCCAGTGCTCATAACCTTCTCCTTTGAATACCGGTACATAGCTAGCAGGTGGGTTTCCATGAACAAGATTAACAGTCATTTTTTTTGTGTATAGATTTCAAGGAAAAGAAGGTAGGGGGTGTAGTGATAGTGACCTTGCTCTGATACCAATCTGATGGTATAAAAGCTAGTATATCACCAATATGGAAAAACAAAGTATAAAGCAAAAGAAAGAACTTCAGGAACTTTTCATATATTGAATGTTGATAGTACATGAATTACATGGAGAACAAGAAAGCATTAAATAGCCATAGCTAGAACGGAAAAAACTCAAAAACTCAACAACCCCAATGACTAGTTCCACATAACAGAATAAACGTTGAGGGCTTATTCGAATATTAAAACAAATAATCCACGTGCATGATTTATTCAAAAGTTCCTGAAAACAAGGTTTGAATCATTCTTCTTCACGGTTTCCGGTCCCGATCACCGATCTGTTCTTCTGTATTTCTTTCTCTCGCCCATGTTGTTTGCCAGTCATCACCAAGATCCACTTCTACCAAGAAATTGGAATTCTTACATCCGGTTTATACTATCACTAATATTCAAAACAAGGTATAGGTTTTGGATGGCATCAATGTTTCTTATTCGTCTTGGGTCAAGCTTTTCTTGTTATATGCTCGTGGTTACAAGGTCTTTAATCACATGGATGGTACTAAACCTCCAACGAAGGACAGCTTTGAGTTTGAGTTTTTTTCCGAAAGCGATGCAATTGTCCTTCAGTGGATTTACGAGACCCTTTCGGATGAACTTCTGGTTCAAGTTCTCAAAACTGAAACTACAACATATCAAGCCTAGACCCACATTCAACTAATCTTCTAAAGAACATAGGATCTAGAGTGGCGGCACTCAAACATGAATTCACAAACCTCATAATAGCCCCGACGCAATTATATTGGGCTCAAAATCCAGCAGCTTTTCGGCCTTCATGGTTGGACTTTTGGTGGTGGGCTGCTCTACCACCCTGTCCCTACCTAACCCAACGAGGTTAGACTTTTGGTGCTTGGACCAACCCTTCTTAACCCAACAACAGCAACAAATCTACTGTCCAGTCCCGTCACAGGTCCAACAAGATTTCAAACAATGGCTATGGATCCGGGTGATGATCAATGGTACATGAACTCCAGAGCAACCTCTCATATCACTTCTAACCTAGGTAATATTCACACTCCCTGTATTACTTCTGTCAATTCAGTATATGTTGGAAATGGTAATCGGGTGTTGGTTCTTATTTCAGGTCACACAACCGTAACTTCATCCCCTCACCCCCTTCACCTTGAAAACATCTTTACTGTGAAAGATTACAAGATGGGAACGCACCCGAGAGGGCACAATAGTACCGGTCCCCTTTAATCCTTCAACAGTCGTGCATCTGTTTCGGCATATGCTTTTATTACTTCCTCAAGCTCTGATTCCTAGCATAATAGACAAGGCCATCCTGGCAATCATATTATTGAAGTTCTTTGTTCTAAACATTTTATTTCTTGTAATAAACTTCTCATTTTTTTTGTCATTCACACTAGTTATCTAAACATAAACGATTACCATTGTCTTATCCAATTCCTATACTTTATCTCCTTTTGATATAGTCCATTGTGACTTGTGGAGTAGACCATGTTTGAGCAAATCTGGATATAAATATTATGTGGTGATCATTGATAACTACATGGGATTTTCCCTTGAAATTCAAATCGGAAACCTACACCATGTTTGCTCAATTTCATAAATATGTCCAAACTCAATTTCATCTCACAATTAAGAATGGTGTATTTGACAACATAATTTAAAAACTTTGCCTCCACTCATGGACTTTAGTTTCGGTTCTATTGTCTAAACACATCCCAACAAAATTGTGACACTCCGTATTTCAGATTAACATTGTTAACTTTTGCATTCTTTTATATATTAAATTCAAGGAATACATCGTTAACTTATCGTTAACTTAATTCCCGCTAACTTAATTCCCGTCATTCGATTATTTTCCATTACATTCATTAAACATTATAGTTAGAGAATGGAAAATAATAAACCTTGATTCTTAGCTTTGATCTAACTAATTTAATTTAACTTACTTAAAACTAACTAACTACAAATCATTAATAATGGCCTATTAATCAAATTTGAGGGACTAAAAGGAGAATAACCCCAAACTTTAATTCCTTAAAAATCAACTTCTCGAACTCTCAAACCCTTGTAACCCTACTCATCCCTGTTGCCGTCACCTCCTTCGAGATCACCATCAACCTCTCCTCTGTGTGTGTGCTCCTCCGGCAAAGACTTCCACGGCAGCCCTGCCCTCGCGACCAGGCACCTTCGACGTCGCTTGCAACCATGAACTCTTGACAACCTCAATCAACAACCGAAAACAACCTCTCGTGGTATGACCTTTCTCGTTCTCTATTCGTGTTCATTACTATACAGTTTCGAGATTCTGGGTTACAATTTCTACGTATGATTTTCCGTGTGCGGGTTCGAACTTGTGGGTGCTCGTTGCGTACGTATTCATGGACGTATTCTACGTATGTAATTATATCTTCTGTGTTCGCGCTGCTTTGTATATGTATGTACATGTATATGGGTGTGTGAGTGTTGGTTGACTAGAGTGGGGTTTGAATATATATATATATATATATATTGTTTTCTGCCGAGGTAGGTGGAGGAATTTATTTGGTATTGTTTTGGCATACATTTGCACATATTATGTGTAACATATATATATATATATATATATATATATGAGTACTATGTGTGTGTATGTATCCTATATAAATTATATTGGTAGTGCAATCATATATACTCATACGCGTGTGGTGCAATCATATTTCTTAAAAGCCTAGAAATACTTAAAATATTACGAGTTTTCAAATGATGAGAAGGTCTATATCAATGCATTACATCTCTACTCCTGGTTCTTTGCTAACCACTAAATCATTTCGTGGGAGCATTTGGTGCAAGCTTTCACTAAGAAGTTTAGCCCATCGGAATTTCAAAACACAAATGAGTTCTTATGTTATATCAAACAGACAGGATCAGTCAAGGAGTATAGACAAGAGTTCGTTACTAGATCGTAGGTTGTCTCAAATTGGCCGAGTCATTGTCTCTTAGGAGTTTTTCTTAATGGTCTAAAGGAAAAGTTGAAAGGCCGATGTTAGAATTCACAAACCTTGCACATTTTACAATGTTATTATTCTAGCGACTGTATTCAAGTCCAAAACTAACAATCATCGATCAGGAAGAACTCCAATTGGGTTCATACTCAAAGATATCCACCATCGATATGCAACCCATAACATCAAACCCAATCTAGTCGGCGACCAAAGTTCCTTACTGCATAACAAATGCTGAAAAACAGACTCAATTTCTCTAAGGTGAGTGTTTTCGGTGTGGAGACAAAATGGTCAGGCCTTAGTGCAAATTCAATACCTTCAAATTGCAAGAAGCTAACAAATAAACTGATGAACAAACCAATGATGAAGTGTACAATCAAGAAGAAGATTAGGAGTGAGTAGTCTAGATCAGTTTGCATGTTATTCTTGGAGAATCCTATCCCACAACACGAAGGTACATCGCACACTAAACTCTACCGAGATTATTATCTTGATTGATTGTGGGTGGACTCATAATTATATTTCTGAGTTGGGACTGACATCCCAATTTGTGGCCCCATTTGGGGTCCAAATTGGAAATGGAGACATTATTCGTTGTATCAAAGTTTTCAGGACCCGTTAGCTCAAATAAACAACCTTAAAATTATTCAAGACTTTTATTTTCTATTCTGAGGTTTATTTGGTGTTGGGAGTGGGAGAGAGCTAAAGTTAGAAACATCCGGGTTGTTGCAGGTTTAACCACCAGACTGAATGTCTCTCCACAATCTATGCCGACCTGTTAAGGCCTACAATCATAAACTAATCGAGCCTTGTATATCTCCAAAGAACCGTCAGATTTAGTTGTGTTTAAAAATCCACATACTCCTCACGATGTTGATATTAACAGGTTGAGGACTAACTCCCAAGTCCTATTGTCAATAAGAGCTTGGAACTCATCGGTCATGGCTTTATTCCAATTGGGATTACGTAAAGCATCAATGGGATTGCAAAGAATAGGAGAAATAGAAACCTTGGCATGAAGATTAGTGGGAAATGGTTGACGGAGTTTGGAAATTCTAGACATGCTACGAGTGTGAATGGTTCAAGGTGGTGGTGGAGGAGGAACGGAAGGGAAGAGGTGTCGGAGGGAACGGGTACCAGAGGTGTAGGGGAAGTTGATAAAGTAGCCTGTGATGATGGTGATGTTGCTGTAGAGGGTGATAAGGGTGTGGCAGGAGTATGGGGCTACCGTAGGATCAGTAGGGTTTATGGGAGGTGAGTAAGCAGGAGGTGGGGCTGGAAATTGTGGAAATGCAGGTACTGGTGGTGGTAAATTTTTGTTTCTCCTGGAGTATGTGTGGATAAGGTGCTCTAGCGATCGGAGCTGCGCCGGGAGTCAAATCAATCTGGAATTCCACTTGACGGTGCGGTGGTAATCCAGGAAGATCTTCTGGGAACACCTCCGGAAAGTCGCGTACTACGGGAATATCCTCCATTCTCTTTTCTTCCTTTTGCTTATCGGTTACAAGTTCTAGGATAGCCACGCGGCCCTTCTGTAACAACTTTTGAGCTTTCATATACGAGATGATGCCTATCACAGCACCACTCCTATCACCTTTGACGGTAAGAATTTGATCGCCAACCGGGATCCGTATAATCTTCTCGTGACATACGACTTCCGCTTGCTTGCTAGAGAGCCAATCCATGCCTATCACAACATCAAAACTCCCCAGCGTAACAGACATGAGATCTATAGCGAAAGTATGACCAGCAAGTTCTATCCTACAGTCTTTAAGGATATGCGTTACATGGATTTGTTTACCGTTGGCTAATTCCACAGTGTACTTAGATTCTAAAGCAGAGGGTATATCACTTAAAAGACTACAGAATTTTAAGGGCACAAAACTCCTATCGGCTCCAGTATCAAATAGTACCGTAGCAAAACAACCATTAACAGGGAATCTACCAGTAACAGTTGTGGGATCATTTAGAGCCTCACCTGAGCCAATGACGAAGGCTCCCCCTTTGGCTCCATCTCTATTGCCGCCATTTCCAGTGCCATTTCCACCATTGTTGTTATTATTGCCATTGTTGTTGTTGTTCCCATGGTTGTTGGTGTTGTTGTTGTTGTTGTTGCCATTTCCGTTCCTTCTTAGTTGTGGGCAGTTTCGTTTGTAATGCCCTTCTTTCCCACACTCAAAACAACCCTTGGGGGTTTCTTGAGATTGTTGTGGCCTCTTCATTAGTTCACCACGGCAGTCCTTCGCAGCGTGTCCAATCTTTCCACAACGTTGACACTTGAAGTTATCACACCGTCCCACATGGTGGTAGTTACACCGTGGGCATTTGGGATGCCTGCCACCGTAACCGCCAGGTCCTTGGTTATTTGGGGCAGTTTGGTTGAATTGCGGTTATTATCGAACCGCCGCTGCTGCTGCTGAACTGGCTGTTGCTGCTGTTGGGATTGTTGTTGACCGCCAGACGATGATGATGATGATTTGTTATTGCTGTTGCTGGGAGCATCCCACTTCCTTTTGTTGTCGGGCACGCTCACCACAGCGCCCGTTTGGGTAACCGCCCTTGCTCTACCGCCTGATCAATAAGTCTATGGACAATTTGGATGGCCTGCTGAATCGTAGTCGGGTTAGAAGCTGTTACCATACTTTGGATTTCAGGCACCAACCCTTGTATGTAGTGCTCGATTCTCTTATGTGTCTCATTAACCATTCCTGGACACAATGTAGCCAGCTCATGAGTACGGGTCGTGTAAGCCTCAATTCTGAACCCTTCATCTTAAGCTGCCAGAATTCCATCTCCAACTTTTGCACCTCGTTTCGAGGACAGTACTCCTCGATCATCATATCCTTGAACTCATCCAGGGGAGTCCATTTGCCATCGCTTGTCCAAGCATCTAGACTTGCGCGTTCCACCAAGACAGAGCTGCACCCTCCAAAGTCCGGTGGCATACTTTACTTGATCCGCCGGTGGATAGTTACATTTGGAGAAAACGGACTCAGTCTTCTCAAACCAGCGTACAAGCCCTACAGCACCCTCTGTACCGCTGTAGGTGTGTGGTTTACAGTCCATGAAGGACTTGTATGTACACACTGGTGGTCCTGTTTTAACACAACACACGTTAATCAAACGTCCCCTACAGTTATAAAGGATATCATATTTGTTTTTCTGTCATGCTTACCTGCTGGCTGACCCGCGTGGGCAGCAGTCACTGCCGCCTGAACATGCTCGTTAATTAGAGCAGCCAATTCTGCAGGAGTCATGTTAATAGCACCACCAGCCTGTTCTCCGGTGCCACGTCCACGTCCACGTCCACGACCACGTCCACGTCCACGTCCACGAGCGTCCATTCTTTTCACTTTATATTCACAATACAATAATGAGTAACATCATACACATTTAACTCATTGAAGCGTAGTAAACAGTAAATGAAAGAAATAACGTATCATCACAACCACAACATTCATAACAAAAATAATAACCAAAGTAAATAAATTGCAATAAGTCACAATGTATTTAGCAATGTCAAAATTGAAGTTTTGTCATTCGTGTGGGGAAACAACCCTTCCCACATAGGTTTCAAAAAGAAAGCACTACGTAGTCTAAGTCATATAAAGAAGTCAATCGACAATGTCTGACCCATCACTATCATCCTCCATCTCCTCTGGTTCCTCTTCCTCGGGTCCCTCCTCGGGATCCTCCTCATCCTCAAAGTCTGCGGCAGGAGCAGGAGCTATAGCTATCTGGAGTGATGCTAGTTGAGCTTCTAAAATGGCAATCCTATTATCGACTATGGCGTCCCGCTGTTCACGAGCAGTCACGCGTCCTTGGAGTGCCATAACACCATCTTGCATATGGTGACAACCGTTCAGCGTCTTCCCGTGTTCTTCCTTGAGTTCGTCCAATTGATGTCTCAGGTTGTACACCTCTTGCTGTAGTGTACAGACATCACCCGTGAGTCGTCTCACACGATGTTGTTCAGTATCCAGTGCAGCCATTAGTGCAGCAATCAATTGCTCGTTGGACTGCGCCGTTCGTGGGAGTGAAAACATGGGTTGATTGGCATTGTTCCTAGTCCTTGGTTTTAGGACAGGTACGCGTTCCCTAAACATGATGTGGTCAACAAACCTAGGATAAGAACGCCAGTCACGCGGAGGGTCACGCTTCATCAATGCGAATGGTTGATCCCAGTCAATCTCCTCTCGGGGATAAGCCAGTCTGGGCCAATCGAATCCGTCATCAGGTACCGGTGCGGGAGGTGGGGATTCAGATCGTGTAGGTGATTCGGGTCGTTTACCCTGAGCTCTTGAAGACGATGCCATGCTGCAGAGAGTGTGACGTGTATGCCAATGAGTATACAGTAAATGGGAGTAAGGCACAGGTAACTAATTAACTGTGTGCGGTTATAGCCTAGTGTGTATGCAACCTAGTTCCCTATAACCAATGGCTCTGATACCAATCTGTCACACCCTCAAAATCCACTTGCGGAGTTTTACCGCGAGGCGTGTGAACAAACCAGGATCACGGTCAATAGTTACTCAGAACGACTCTAAATGCCATAATTTAAACATAATTAATCAAAATACCAACTTTAAGCAATGCGGAAGCGTTTTTGAAAACAACCCAAGTCAATAAAGTATAACTTATGGCAAAACAAGTGCCAACCAAAGAGTAAACTATAATTGTTAAAATGTCAACTTGTCTTGAAGCATAGTGTCTTAAAATGCAGTGAACCGTGCAGTGCTCCTATGGCAAGCAAGTTAAGGACCTGAGAAAAGCATACTAAAATGTCAACACATAGGTTGGTGAGTTCAAGAGTTTGAGTTCAATAAACATGTAAACAGTACGATAAATATAAGTAGTGTATGGTAATAGATAGCTAGTCTATTATCAGTAAATATTAATACATAGTGATTTTGCAATTGAAGCTGACTGTGATAGTTGTTGCTCTTGTCACGACTTACCATGTCGTGACAATGTTCAATAGGACAAATTGCACCCGGTTGACCTCGAGTCACACAGGTGGGGCTCGTCAGACCCAGTAGTACTACCCAAGTTTCCCCGCTATTAGATATTAACAATTCAAAAGTGTGAGGACTTTTCTCATGGTAAACAACACTATATTAATATTATACACAACTTAAATAATAAAAGCGTTCGTATGAATACCAGTATGCTCTCTCCCCCAAAAGAGATTAAATAAAGTGTGGGGCATGAACTCACCTGATGTATGCAAAGGTACTTAGGGTTTATTTTGAGAAACGAGAGGATAGCCAACCTTCACAGGTTACCTAGATCATGTGAGTACATAAGTACGTGTAAATAAAAGACATGTGAAACCCTAATCATACCAAAATCAAAGACTCAAGCTTCCAGGCAAATAGACACGTTTGACCTAGTTGACCCATTTGACCCATTGGTGACATTATGAGTTATAATTCAAATAAAGCCAATGAGCACATACAACATACATGATTAACATTCAAATAGTATCATACATATGCTATATCAACCAGGTGTATCACTTAGATCATCATACAATCAAGTACTATACAAGTCATGCGAATCTAGAACATTAACATATCCACTAGTTTTAATACAACTAACATGTCACACAAGGTTCAACCATTCATCAATGCCATGTGAAGCCACTCACGAATTCACATCCTAAACCCTGCCAATCCTACTAAGTAGGGGCCTCAGATCCGCACGCGTGTATAATGATCATAACCAAATTCTTTAAGCATATGCATTGCATTCACAACATCACAACAATCAATTATCAGACCCAAACATGATGTTCTACTACTACACAACATCCAAACCAAACATGATTACCAATTCCAATATCACACATGATTATCCAAGCATGCCATACAACTAATTTAACACGTTCTATCACACTAGAATCTATCCTTAAACATAATAGCAGGCTCCTAACATCCCAGACATGGTCATAACATCATACTTCAACGTTTACACAAATAAAGTTTCCCTTTTGGGAAAGAATATCCCAAAATCTATCAAACATCCAAAGCATACATGAATTCATCAATAATATACCAATTCAAGCTCATACAAACATCTAGACATGATCAACAACACTTAAACATCCCAATCTAACAATCTTCATAAACAAAAGTTTCTACTTTTGGCAAGCTATGATCAACATCATCAAATAAAGATTTCTAGCATTCATAACAACAATCTAGCATCTAACCATCATCATGAACTCATCCATAACATCAATCCATCACTAGATCACTACTTCATGCCAAATAAAGTTACTATTCTTAGTAATCTATGAACAATGCATCAAAATCCCAACTTTCTTGCATAATCAATGTATTCTAACATTCATACAACCTATTAATCATCAAACATTCATCAAACAATCATCCATCATGCATAATCACAACAATTTCGAATTATGGTTTGCTTCATAACCAAAGTTCATGATCAATCCACTAAAAACATAGAATTCTTGCATAATCGACGTAACTAACATGTATACAATCTAACTAACATGTTCACATCATCAAACAACATCCAATTCGACCCAATAAGGATCAATTTCGAATCTAGGGTTCGGCCATAATGAAGAACATCACAAAACATGAAAAATCTAACCTTTAAACTTGCAATTGCTTGAAATCGATGCTTCCTAAGTGTTATGTCTTGTAATCGAACCAAAACCACACGAATTGCTTGTTCTAGGCTGATTTTCGAAGATGGAGAGGGATAGGAACCTTGATCGCGGCCGAAGGTTGCATTAGGGTTTGGGATTTTTGTTTTATTAATATTTAATTTACATATTTACCCTTTAAACCCTTGTGTTTTGGTATTTGTAAAAACTAGACTTTAAACTCTTTGTAAAGTGTTTTAACTCATAACATAAAGATATAAACTTATAAAATTCATTATATAACTTATCTTATAAAAACACAAGACATACGAATAAATAGACACGTTTCCGCGTTACGCGATAAATTCTTTAATTAACCGTTTATAAATGTGTAAACACATAAACATAAACCAATACTCACATAATCACTTAGATTCACAACAAATTAACATTATTCATTATTATTAGGTCACCAACGTTAAACGACAACTAGTGTGTGCTCACGACACGTGTATACAAGACTTAACGGAACTAACGGAGCTTGGTAACGGAAATTTACCGGATGTCACATTATCCCCATGTTGAAAGAATTTTCGTCCCGAAAATTGCGTTACATGCGAGAGTGTTCCATCACTGGTTTCCATCACTGGTTCCATCACTGGTCTACTGCATTGGCACACAGAAATCGAAATCGTGTGAGTTTTGGATGAGTTGTCACAATGGAAAACTCCAAACCATGGGCTACTCCAACTAACACAAACTCTAAATTAAGTGCCATAACTGAGGATCGTTACCTTATGGTACTCTCTACCACAAGCTAGTGGTGCATTGTTTCACTTTCACCATGTCTGGCATCTCTTATGCCATCCAACAGCTATGTCTTTTCATGCAAGCTCCACTGAAACCACATTTTTCCTTAATGAAAAGGCTTCTTCGCTACATCAAAGGGATATTGGATCATGGTCTTAACATCAACCCCTCCTGGTCGGTCTTTATCTCTCACGACCTATTCTGATGCTGATTGGGGGGGTGTCCGATTCAAGACGCTCCACCTCTGATTACAGTGTATTACTGGGTGATAATTTCTTTCTTGGTCGTGTAAGCGCCAACCGACGATTTATCGATCTACTGAAGCTGAATACCGAGGTGTTGCAAATGTTGTTGTGAGACAAATATTATTTTTTGAAAATATTTTGATGCATATTTATATTATTTAGATAGAATTCAAATGATGATTGTTTAGATAGTCCTTCCTGAGAAAGTTTGTTAGGATTTTGTATATTTATTATGTTCTTGTTTCAATGAAAGGTCATCAAGAATTATACCAAATTACAGTGCGGACTCGGAAGAGTTTTGGCGACATTGGCGTGAACACACCAATTCGATACCAACACAGTTGGCTGCCAATCTGCCATAGCTGTGAAGTTGGAGTGGATGAAGTCACTTAAGGATGATATCGCAACCCTCAAATCGAGAGATCGATCTCATAGGAGCAGGTTTGATTAATAAGAAAGTTCTTGGCTATCTCAAACCAACTTCAACTTTAGACTCTATAACAAAATTGAGTTTTCTTCTTACTGGTGTGGAGATTCTCGTGGTTGGTTCTTAAAAGCCTAGAAATACTTCGAATATTACGAGTTTTCAAATGATGAGAAGGTCTATATCAATGCATTACATCTCTACTCCCGGTTCTTTGCTAATCACTAAATCATTTCGTGGGAGCATCTGGTGCAAGCTTCACTAAGAAGTTTGGCCCATCGAAATTTCAAAAACACAATGAGTTCTTATGTTGTATCAAACAGACAAGGTCAGTCAAGGAGTATACGCAAGAGTTCGTTAATAGATTGTAGGTTGTCTCAATTGGCCGAGTCATTGTCTCTTAGGAGTTTTTCTTAATGGTCTAAAGGAAGAGTTGAAGGCCAATGTTAGAATTCACAAACCTTGCACAGTTTACAATGTTATTATTCTAGCGATTGTATTCAAGTCCAAAACTAACAATCTCGATCAGGGAAGAACTCCATTGGATTCATACTTGAAGATATCCACCATCGATATGCAACCCATAACATCCAATCCAACCTAGTCGACGACCAAAGCTCCTTACTGCATAACAAATGCTGAAAAACAGACTCAAATTCTCTAAGGTGAGTGTTTTCGGTGTGGAGACAAAATGGGTCAGGTCGTTAGTGCAAATTCAATACCTTCAAATTGCAAGAAGCTAACGAATAAACTGATGAACAAGCCAATGATGAAGTGTACAATCAAGAAGAAGATTAGGAGTGAGTAGTCTAGATCAGTTTGCATGTTATTCTTGGAGAATCCTATCCCACAACGAAGGTACATCACACACTAAACTCTATCGAGATTATTATCTTGATTGATTGTGGGTGGACTCATAATTATATTCCTGAGTTGGGACTGACATCCCAATTTGTGGCACCATTTGGGGTGCAAATTGGAAATGGAGACATTATTTGTTGTATCAAAGTTTTCAGGACCCGTTAGCTCAAATACACAACCTTAAAATTATTCAAGACTTTTATTTTCTATTCTGAGGTTTATTTGGTGTTGGTAGTTTAGTGGATCGGACACTTAGTAGTTAAACCTGAAACTGGATCGGACATTCCAGATCTATTACAACCCATTACTGAGTGCTACTCAATGGATTTTAAGGCTCTACATCCTCTTCAGTTGCAGACCCATTCCACCCTAGAGGTGGGCAAACCGGGTTTTGGGCCGGACCCGGAACCGGGTTCAAACCGGGTTCGGTCCGGCCGGGTTTTGTTGGAAACCGGGTTGGGGTGTACCCGGGTTCGGGTCGGGTTGGCATACTAAAAACCCTACCCGGCCTACCCGGTTCGGGTCTGGTCCGGACCGGGTCGGGTCTAGAACCGGGTACAACGGGTTTTTTTTTTTTTTTTTACTATTATAATTGCTATTAATATTAATATTTTAGTATTATTATTAGTATTATTATTATTATTATTATCATTAATTCATTATTATTATTATTATTATTATCATTAATTCTTATTAGTATATTATTATTATTATTATTATTATTATTATTATCATTAATTCATTATTATTATATTATTATTATTTATTATTATTAATTCATTATTATTGTTATTATTATTATTATTATTATTAATTCATTATTATTATTATTATTATTATTATCATTAATTCATTATTATTATTATTATTATTATTATTAATTCATTATTATTATTATTATTATTATCATTAATTCATATTATTATTATTATTATTATTATTATTATTATTATCATTAATTCATTATTGTTATTATTATTATTATATCATTAATTCATTATTATTATTATTATTATTATAAATTTATAACAACATTAAAAAGACATTTATAACTCATTAATTTTATTTATTTATTAAAATAACTTAAAAAATACATTACGAATCAATAACTAATCGACTATTTTCTTCGAGATGCTTCATCAAATGCTAATTTTCGTCGGATATACCAGAAGATACTCCTTCTTCTACCTCTTCATCGTGTACTTTACATTCGATTGCAATTTCGTCTTCAAGATTTGTTTTGTCTTGTATACGATCCATCGCGTCTAAGTGGTCTTTTAAACAATGCACATCTACACCGCTTCCGGAGTTAATCTTGTTCTTCGTAATGATAATACCCTGCCACTAAGAGAAAACGCAGACTCCGAAGCTACCGTAGAAGCTTGGACGCTTAGTAAATCACGGGCCATAGCGGAAAGAATTGGAAATTGGGATTCCTTTCCTTTCCACCAAACCAAAATATCAAATGCATGATAATCTTGAGTACTCATAGTTGAAATAAAATTCGTCGTACTATATATACCAAGTTCGCTTGTTGGGGCGTTACCCCTTTGACGTTTAGCCGTCACATCCCGAACAACATTCAACATAGTCATAACGGGGTCTTTAAAACGAGGTACTAGCACTTGAGGTTGATTCTTTTGCGTAGTTATATTTACGTTAAGTCCATATTTATTTAAATAAAAATTATAAATAATTTTCAAACTGTATTAAAAACTTCTTTTGCCTCGGTTGAAAAATTGGGGTCTTCGTCATGTATATCCAAATTGTCATTTATCTCGTCTATTAAACATTCTACCCCCGCAACATTTAAAAAAGGATTTAAAGCAGCGGCACAAGTAAAAACGGGTGGTAACTCAAGAAAATATTTTTAAACTTGTCTTTCATTGGTTCTATCATTTCTCTAAACATACTATTTTTATTTTGAAAATTTTTAAAATTCAAAGCCATGAAATATAATTCTTGAAGCACCGAATAACTAGTGGAATAATAACTCCCGATAATTTTGTAGTTGAGTTTTTAAACACCTCAAGAAATTCGGATAAATGTTCAATATTTTTCCAACCCAAATCCGGAAACAGGTCGGCTTCGCAATTATCCGAAAGACTATTATGAAAAGCTTTTAAAGTGCCTTTTTGTTTTAAAGCACAATCAAACATATGACAAGTCGAATTCCACCTACTAGGTACATCCCAATTAGGCCCTAAAAATCTAGATTCTGTATCTTTACAAAGTTGTTTATAATCTTGATATCCTTTTCTACTTTTTTTAAAAACGTCGTGTAACATAAATCGAAAAGCTTTTATAAAGCTATCAACAAATGGTACGGATAGACCATCTTGTACTACTAAATAATAATATGTGCAACACAACGAGTATGAAAAAAATCACCGTTTGCAATCGGAAGATATTTTAATTTTAATTTTTCAACCGCGGTTGTGTTGTGGAAGCGTTATCAAATGCCATTGAAAATATTTTATTTTGTAAATTAAAAGTAGTTATTACATTATCCAAAAAGTAAAATAAATACTCTCCGGTGTGTGGATACGGAAATAGATCAAATGCAATCGTACGTTTCATCATTTGCCATGAACTGGGATCTACCCAATGAGCGGTGACGCAAAGGTACAATTCGGGCAAACCGTGTGACGCCGACCAAACGTCACTAGTTAAGTTTACACCGGTATTTAAATTTTCAAATAATACAATAAATCATTTTTGCTTGCTTCCACAATTTTAAACAATAACGTCTAAGTGTAGTACGACTTACGTGAGTGTAACGAGGTTGAAGCGTCTCTCGAATTAAGTTGGTTAACCGAGGGTTGTCGAAGTGATTGAAGGCAAAGCTTCTTGAATCACGAACTTTGCCATCGATCTCGAACCTCATTAACGTTGTAATTAAAGATTCCACCGTCTCCACTTAATTGTGTTTGTTGCGAATCCGGATTACTTTTCAACGACTTACAAAACTTCCTGGTAATATGTTTGTTTAAAGTCGTGTTAGAATCTTTAGCAAGTAAAGCTCCACAAAACTTGCAACGAGCCTTTACAGATCCGTCACTCAACTCAACCATATCCCAATTGCACCAAACATCCATGTTACGATTGTGTGGAAGAACACGAACGACGGTTGGAGAATTCGATGAACCTTGACCAACGGAAGATTGAGAATGAGCCATATTGAGATTTGAGAATAAACGACTAAACGAGACTAAACGAGAGTAAACGAGAGTATTGTTTGCGTTTTTTGCATATGTTTTTTTGTGTTTGAAGCTTGGGTACCTTACCATATCAACCCACACTATTTATACTTGTTTTAGAGGCAAAAACAACAAAAAAACGGTCACAATTCGTCCCCAACGGCTATATAGCCGTTAAAAAACGGCTAGAAAAAAAAAACGGTCGAAACTGGGTCCGACCCGGGTTCAACCGGTTCGGGTCCGGGTCCGGTTCCTATCATTTCCAAACACCCCAAACCGGTTTGGAACCGGCGGTTTTCACCGGGTACGAACCGGGTACACCCGGTATCGGGTTGTACCCGGACCCGGTTCCGGGTCGGGTACACCGGGTCGGGTCCGTACCCGGTTTTTATGGACACGTCTATTCCACCCATTGAACCCGAATTCTATACCGACAATTACTGATGCTTTGCGTTTCCATGATGTGCCCGTGATGCGCCCCCTGATACGTTGATGCACCTTGATGCGTGCATTATGAACACTGCTATGTTTTTTCTTTAATTTTAGACCTGGGTCGAATCTTTTCAACATGAGTATGGGTGTAACCTCTCAACATTAGGGTGTGTTGTTTCATATATGTGTTTATGCTATATATGTACATGTGTTAAACTTTTGTTTTAATAGTTTGTGTATAGTGTAATAGTCCTGAATTTGGGGTTTTATGTTAAAGTATGTTTTATGAGTGTGTTAATAAGTAGTTTTTATGTTGAAGTATCAATCATACAAAAATTGTTTTGTATAGATAACTTTTAGTACTTTTTAGCCTCTAACGCATCACATACGTGATGTGTGCGCATCGCGCGTCGGGATTTGGGACCAAAATGCATCGGAGCCCATTGCGTTAATTTAAAACCAAGATGTATATTAAGCTTTGTTTTTTATGATATTCTAATTTACATCCATGACATGTAGCAACGTTTAATACATCTTAAGTAGGTCTTGAAGTTGTTTATGAGAATTATTTCTTTGCTAAGCTTACCAAATGTTGATTTTAACAAACGAAGGTTGTTTTTTGGGCTACAGTATTATATTTAAGGTGTGCAGATAGAGTGGAGAAAATCATAGCAGTGCAATCATACCTTCCTGAGTCAAAAGAAGTTTGTGGTTTTCTTAGTTTTACCAATGTATTATCAAAGGATTGTCATGAATTTTAGGTTAATTGCACGTCCCTTAAACAACCCTCAATAATAAGGATGGTTTTGTGTGGTTTGACGAAGCCTTATATGCATTCAACAGACTCAAACAAATGTTAATATCAACTGCATCGTACACTGCGTGATAAAATATAGACTACATTCGATCAGACTCATTTTCAAATTAAAATTAAGTCAAACGTAGAGTAGCTTGATCTTATCATTTAACGAATACATATTATATTTCACTCAACTCTTTTAACTAAAAAGGTACAAAGAAAGCACTTGTAGTGGGACTTTATGTGAAGTGATAAAATATAAATTAATCGCAACGCTCGTTTCCGAACTAACTTACGTCGGAACATAAAGTAACTAGGAATTTTACAATCAATTTGAAACGTATCATATTTGACCAGATGCGTTTCAAAACAACACTTACGTTGAAATTTAGGACGACTCAAAGCGTACATAAAAATAAGTATGGAAATGTTTTATATTTGACCCGACTCATTTTTTAACAAAACTTACGTTAAAACGTAGACGAGCGTCGAACATATTAAAGCGTACATAAAAATAGCACGTAAATGTTTTACTTTTAACCCGGCGCATTTTTTAACAAAATTTAAGCTAAAACGTAGACAAACGTCGAGACGTCGACCATCTTAAAGCGTACATAAAAATAGCACGTGAATGTTTAACTTTTGACCCGACTCATTTGAAAACAAAATTTACGTCAAAACGTAGATGAGGGCGAATTTATATCGACACATACATAAGGTAAAAAATTAGTTTTTTTAAGTAAAATTGTATATAAGTAAACCCGGTACTTTAAAATTTTGAGGGGGTAAAAATGATATTTTATAAAGTCCATAAAAATTAGTTTGGGGGAAAATCATGAATATTGAAAGTTTAGGGTGAGAAACGACCAGTGGCATTTTTCCACCGACCTTTCTCTTTAGGTATTAGTATAATGTAAGATGGATATATATTGCTAATAATGCTTCATAAAGACAAAAAAAATTGTGTAAGCATGCAATCAAATGTGACTTAATCTATACGTTGTGAAGGGATATAAAAAATGGACTTATCTCCGAATGTGTGGATGAAAGAGAGTGAGTTAAGAACGAATACTTGTAATATTAGTCATCTTTTATTTACTTAAGTGTCACAAACATTCTTATGGTTCTTTAACTTGATTATAATTTTTATGGAACTACTTGTTTTTGTTCAAAACAAATGTTACTCCATACATTCAAGCGTTGGGCCGGTAATTGATACGGTAGATATTTAAAGCTTTCGCTATAATTCAATATGTCCAATATGTTTCCGGAATAATAATTTTTAATGTTTTCAGAACCGGATCGGGCGTCGAACCGGACGCCTTACTGGTTTGGTGGTCGGACCGGTTGGACCGGATTTAACTATATTTTAATTATATTTATATATGTAATTAAATATATGTTGGAAATAAGAGTGTAAAGGAAGTCTTTCTAAGACTCGAACACCTTTGTCACACATTGATGTGATAAATGAAACATTATGTGTTATATGTGATAACAAGGTGAAAGGTATTGAATGTCTTTATGATACCTTTTACACCATTACGGGTTTCTGGCTGGAAAATTTGGGTCGCCCACGCACGACATGCGGACACGAATGCCATTCGAAATAAACCGGGTCAGCGTGACCGGATCGGCCCAAGTCCGCGTGAAAATTTGGGTTTTTCCGGTCCGACCACTGACTCGGGACGAACCGGCTGGTTCAACATACCAAAGCCGAATAACCCCTGATCGGACCGGCCCAGACCCCTGACCAAACAATACTATTGGTAGCATTTCTACATCATAATATCACATAGGTGCATCTGAATTTTAAACATTAATACATAAATGCAGTAAAACAAACAAGCACATCAATCGTTTATCAGTCTCACAACAAAGCAAAGAAAATTTGCATGGTTTCGGATAGGAATTAAAGGGGACTAGTTCAGATCCGTCACTTATGGGTTGTTTGGAAGTCTTTTAATGGTTCAGATATTTCCTCTGAATGATTAAGCATTATACTAATGTTGAATTGTTAAAAGATTTATGCATACATGCATGCATGCTTATTAATTACAAAATAATAGATACACACGTGCATTGCAACGGCGCCGTAAGCGGCGTAATAAAGTGTAACTCACAGTTGTTCTGATTTGTTTTCGAATTAAATTTTGTCAAAACATAGAGTTACCCAAATTTATATAATCGAATGTAACCATATTATATATAACTTACTCGTTTCAAAATAACATATACGTTAAAAAGTAGACCAACTCAAAGCGTAATAAGAATTAGCATGAAAACGTTTATATTTGACCCGGTTCGTGTCCGAACCAAATTTATATCAAAATGTAAACGAACTCGAATTTAGGTTGACATGTATATGAAAATAAGGACTAAAGAAATTAGTTTTTGGAAGTAAAAAATGTAACTTAAGGCTTTAGAAACTCAAGTGATTAAAGTGGTATTTTTAAATTTTTAGAAAAAGTTTAGGGCTAAAATATATTAATTTAAAAAAGTTGAGAGGGGGTTTTTGACTGGTGAAATGCTACCGACCTTTGTAATTTATATTATACTAATTATCAAGTATTGTATACATTGTAAGTTATACTATCTATTATATGAGTTGTACCCTTCTTTTCTTCTTTTGTTTTTCTCTTTTTAGTCTTCATCTTTTTATTTTTATTTAACTTAATACTTTAACATTTTTTTTACAATTTAGTGTTAATATTATTTTTTTTACTTTCAAGTTTCATCTTCTATACTTTTCATATTTTATAAAATTTTACTTTTACGTTTCGTTTTAAATTTTACGAGTTAACACGTTGAGCATGCATGTGTTGTTCAACGTTTTTTCGCTTATTATTTTTCAATTTAACGTCCCGTCATAATGCATTGATCCTAGATCTATTTATTTGTTGTTTTATATGTTTTATGTTTAGCTAGCGTCACTACGTGGTTCAACATTTTTATGTCTGTTGGTGGTCATTTGTGGTGGTGTGTCATTAGTGTTACTTAACACGTTTTTACGTCTCCCACTGCAACGCAGGGGCTTATTACTAGTTATCTATAAGTATGATATATCTATGTTTGGTAATCATATCCTAAGGTTTAGAACCATTAATACTGTTAGAGAAACTATCAAAAAGACAAAGTGAGACCCCGGTGTTGAAAATAACTAATTACATCAAAACTCTTAAAATCAAAATTTATCTAACGTAATAGGTGATAATTTAAACAACCAAAGCATACGTCCCACTAAACACAAAAAGCGTAGGAACGAAGATAACTGACTACTATCGTGTCTTTTGTATTCATGTATGATGTTAGCTTGACAAGTAAGCCTAACTTATCTTTTATACTTAAAAACGGTCTCTATATCACGCCGTTCATATATATATATATATATATATATTATATATATATATATATATACATATATATATATATACATATATATATATATATACATATATATATATATATACATATATATATATATATATATACATATATATATATATACATATATATTATACATATATATATATATATACATATATATATATATATACATATATATATATATACATATACATATATATATATACATATACATATATATATATACATACATATATATATATATACATATACATATATATATATAGATATATATATATATATACATATACATATATATATAATATATATATACATATATATACATATATTATATATATATATATATATATATATATATATATTATATACATATATATATGTATATATTATATACATATACATATATGTATATACATATGTATATATATATACATATATATATGTATATATACATATGTATATATACATATAATATATATATATATATATATATACACATATATATATATATATTATATATATATATATATATATATTATCAAACAATCCTTATCTATTAACGTTATTAGATATATAACATCAATATACTCTTATGTTTGAAATCATTATTCTTCCTAGCTTTTGAGTTAATATCATTTCCAAGACCACCAAATGTCATGGCTTAAAGCCCTACACCGTTATACAAACATAAACATGTGGTAGATTTTTAGCGATGAAAAAACCACCGGAAAAAGCCAAAGTGGTGGAGGACCCAACACCGACAACCACCTTCTGCCACCATCCCTACCGACCGTGAAATCTTTGACTTTTTGGTCAAACTTGTTTCACTTTATTTTACAAAGTGACAAGCTCTCTAAATGAGTAAATCACTAAAAGTGATTCAATGGAAATTAGCTTAAATAATATCAAGATCAAACACCAAAAGTAATTTAACTTTTTACAATTACAATTATGGCACTTTCTATATGTTATTTTATCCCCTTTTAAACCTTTTTGCATCACATGATTGATGTGTACATTGAAACTTTCTTAATAATTATGCACCTAACACATAATTATGTGTAAATAACATGTGGAAAACATTAATATTAATATGTGTTTGACAATAAAGTAGTTAAATTAACCATCATGTGCACACGTTTGGATTTATCATAGACTCTCGGTGTATACTACTACAGTTAAGTTTTTATGTACATGAGTACTTGCATATATAACGCTAGACATCTTAAAAGTAAAAAGGTGTTGCTTTCGAGTCGCTCAAAACAAAAATACTATGGGTTGAGCAAGAGGATTTTGTCAGTCGTAAGTTTCTTCCTAATGGGTTAGGATGCGGTTCCAGCCGAGAAATGAATAAATGAACCCGATTAAATATCAACTACCCAATAGCCCTTTTTAATATCATTTCATTTATTGTTTCTATTTCAATTGACTCGATTATTTTCAGCAAGTTTTATTGATTTCCACAACGATTTTCATTGATTTTTAAGACTTTTGCATACTTTTATCGCCTTATTAATAGACTCATATGAATATTATTCTTAAACATCCAAATTCTTTCATAGATATTGATAGGTCATATACCGTTGACAGGTCATATACCATTGAATATAAATATAATAAAATAAAATCTATAAAAGATATATGATATTTTTTTAGGATGTTCATTTACGATTTACCTCTAATTAAAACACGTGTTTTCACTATAATGAAAATTACAAATTAGTATATAAAAGTAGTTTCTTTTTAATAAATGATAATTTGCTAGCTATTATATATTAATCAAAATAACTTTTTACTAAAATTAAATAAAATGTTTCATTGAAAGTTTTTAATAAGAGTTCATTTGGTAAAATTTAATTTATTTCCAGCTAATCATTGTTTAAATAAAAATATTATAAAAATCTTATCTTTTAAGAAAAAATGTATAATATATCAAGACTCGGGAAGTTAAACTCAATTACAATGAGCACTTAGGCACTATAAAACATCTTCACTTCAATGTATATCATGATTCCATCTTCTCAAATCTAGGTACGTTTTACTACGTCACAATTTCATGTTCTTGCATATGATGTTCATCATTTCAACACATATAATACACGACCTCTAGTCTAGTATTTAATCAAGCAATGAACTTTTAGTTTTAAATGGCAGTGTAAACATTAATAAAAATCCAATGATTTGTATAAGTCATTAAAAAAGTGGTGTAAAAGTTCCGAGTCAATTAGAAAAATCGTAAGAAAGCATAGTAAAAGTAAAAAGAATAGAAGAAAAAGCGAAAATAATTACCAGTAAAAAATCGAGTTTGAGATCAATGAAAATAAATATTAAAGTCATAGAAACTAATATTAGGAATTAGTTTTTAAAAAAATGTAATGATGGATATATAAGATGTTAAGTTTGATTATTAAAAAATCTTCTATATATATAAAAAATGTTTTGAAGTCTCACTGTTAAAATATTAGGCTTCCTTATCTTAGTTTTTCTGCTTCTCTATCCTAATAATTATAATAGTACAGATTAATTTTATTATTTAAAACATTTACATAATAAAAAATATATATTATAAAAATTAATATTATAAGTTATTATTAAATAACAAACATTTAAAAATAATATAAAATATAAAAATTTTCTTAAACATAAACTTTTTAAAAAGTGTTTTTAAGTATTATAAAGATGGTTTAAAAAATAAAATTATTTTTAAAAAGTAAAATAAAAAATTATTTCATAAAAAAGTCTAAAATGATATTATTGTTGTTTTACTTGAAGTACTTATTCTTAAGTAGTTCAATCATATTTTATCTGAAAATATTGTTCTATAGTTTTTAATTTTTATCATAAAATATTTAAAATTTTCATCTATTTAATCCGTGTAACACACGGGATATTAAACTAGTATATGATACTTAAATATCGATATATAAGAGATTTGGCTAGTTTATATGGATAATGAAATGAGGTTAGTAGTTCTATATTATACGAATTGAATATATGAAATATTAAATAGTTAATAGTGAAAATTTATTAATTATAAATCTTTTTTAATATAATATATAATTGAAATTAGGGATTTTTACATATATCTCCTTCCTAATAACATAAATTACATATTTCCCCAACCAAAAAAATCAATTACATATTTTCTCTTCCTAAAACTTATATATCACACATATATCCATTTCATTCAACTTAAACTATTAAATAACTATTTTATCTTGTTTTTAGTTGGAGATTTTTGCATATAGATGTTTTATTATTAAAATTATTTAAAACTTTTGATAACTGTGTTTTGTATTTGAAGATATAACTTTGGTAATCGGTTATTGTAGTTTTGAAATAAAGTTTTAAACGAGATATGATTTTTTTTCTATATATATATAAGACTCGAACTTGAGGAACTTCGTAATTGGTAGTATTAGAAAGTGAAATGTGTAAAAGTACTTTGGTGAAACATAAGTAAAATAATCATTCAATAAATTATTTACCAAAATGGGTAATATGTAATATATATATGTTTTAGAAAGGGGAAATATGTAATTAACTTTTTGATTTGGGTAAATATGTAATTAATGATATTAGTAAGGGGAAACATGTAAATAAACTATAAATAATAAAATAATGATATTATTTATTTAACTTTATTGTTTTTAAAATTTTATTTTGTTAAGGTAAACATATTGTTTCAAAACAAACCATTTAAAAATATCTATATATATATTTTAATTTTCTTATTATAACTCTAAATTTTTATTATTTTGATTAATAGAAGTTTTATTCACTAAGAACATTGATTTTAAAATATTTTGTATTTTAAAAAAGTTTAATAATTTAAAAAATTTTCTTATTTTATTAAAATGTGTTTCTTTATAGATTACATTTACAAAAATACCCCTTTCTTAATATATTAAAAACTCTATAAATCTCAAAAAGAGTTATTTAATATCATTAGTTGTTAATAATTATTTAATATGAGTAAAAAGCGATAAAATTAAAACTAAAAAATGACTAGAATGGTACGAAATATCCACCTAAAACCTTCTTCAATCATATAAATAGATTATCAATTTTTAATCACCTATCACGACACATCTTTCCATTAAATTAAACTCCCTAGCAATTTCAGTAATAAAAATAAAACTAATAATAATCACATTCAAAAGTCTACATATAATATGTATGCATATTAGAAGAGTCGGCAAGAAAAGTGGTAGAAGTGTCCATCTCATGTGGAAGTAGCCATCCATGAATCAAGGCGTATATATGCATCATTATTCTTTTGTTTTTTATGCCAATTATTTAATGTGTAAAGGTTTTATACACATATTAGTATAGTTTTGACTTTAGGCTATTGGTCAATTACTTTTTATCATCTCCAACCATTATTCATTCAACCTTTTGTGCACACAAGAACGTGCTAAAAGTTGCTCAAATAGTCTTGGTACCCATTATATTATATACCATACATTTTACAAGCTTTTTTAAATAAGCAAAGTCAGAATCCTTTTCTCAAAAAATAATATTATTATTCTTGTAGATTAAAGTAACAATAGTTATGGCAAGGAAAAGGTCAGGCATACCGATAACGATGTTCGACAATGCGAGTGCTAATGATATAACAAAGAAGAGTGACGTTTTAGACATAATTTTGTAAATGACTACTTTTTTGTTAGCAAATTGAAAGTGATTTTCATCATTTAACTTATTTTAGTACATGTTATTATATGCCATTCATTTTCCAATTTTTTTTTTAAATTAACAAAGTCGAAATCCTTTTTTCCAAAAGGGAACAATGCTATTGTTGTATATTAAAGTAACGATAGTTATGATAAGGAACATGTCGGGTTAATCAATAGCGATGGTAGACGATACGAGTGGTAATGATAGAGCATATAAGAACGATGTTCTAAACAATATTTTTTGGTTCTAATTAAGTAGAGAATAATTGTCATCATTTTTAACTTCTTTAAAATAAACCACGTCAAAAATCCTCTTTTCGAGATATAAAAATAATGTTGTTGTAGAATAAAGTAATGATAATTATGGAAAGGAAAATGTCAAGGTTACCGATAGTGATGTGATTGTCGACAATGTGAGTGGTAATAATAGAACAAAGAAGAACAATGTTTTAAACATAACTCTATAAACGACTACACTTCTTTTTCTAAGTTGAGAGTTATTTTAATCATCTCAACTTATTTTATTATGTGTTATTATATTACTATACGTGTTGCAAATTAACTTTTTCTGATAAACAAAGCGAAATCCTTCTTTCAAAAAATAATAATGCTATTGTTGAAGATTAAAGTAACAATAGTCATGGCAAAGAAAATGTTAGAGTTATCAATAGTTATGGTCAATAATAATGCACTTGTTTGGTTCTAAGAAGAGAGTTATTTTCATCATGCATGTTAACTTATGTAATTATATGTTAATATGTTATTGTATAACGTCTTTAAATGCATAGAAGACCAGGTGACTTAACTTTTTATATGGTCTAAAACGCATCTTAAATTAAATCTTCTTACGTAGTATAGTGTTACCGACGAGTGGTTATATGGTCTTTTTTTTTAACCAAACCGTGTTTGCAATTTCAGTATTTTCAAAACAATATAGTCAAGGCTAGTTTATATATAAACTAAACTAAAATATTAGCAAAATCATATTAGAAATAATGGTTACTTTCATGACCTTTTGTTGTCAACTCACAATGAATAACACCGTAACGAGGGTAGACTATGAAATAAAATAATTAAATTATAGTGTAAAAAATTAATCTATCGTATATTAATTGAGGATTTAAAAGAATAGATTGAATGTCGTTAAATATTTATTTTTTATGATTTATATAACTTTTTTAACTTTTAATAAAGATATCTATATAATAATTAATATTATAGAGAGCTCAAGGCCTTTTAGATCATGGGTTCGATCCGAATCTAGGGCTTTTAATCAATATTATGGATTTCCTCTAGAATTAAATAAAACATGGTGGTGAGTTTGATGTATGAGCTATCTTTAAAGATGTATCACGGAATGGACTTTAACCATTTAAAAAATATATATATTCTATATGAATTAACATTTTAACTTGAATTGTCCATATCGAATAATTTACAATCCATTCTATGGGATTGTAGATTGTCTTTAAAAGTTGTTTATATTTTCAGATATTAAATAATTTTTAAATGAAAGTATATATTTGCAAAATTTGACCCTAGAAAACTACTTCACACCAGTTTTATCTTAGGAAGGCATGGAAAAATGCGATGTTACCCTTACTTATAAATGAATGTCATGCATGGTGTCACATATTATGGCTTTATTTGCAAAGATAAACGAGACCTACTTTTGTAATATTAAAGTCTTGTTTCTTATAGGTATTTATCTCAAGTATCTTGTTAAAAAGAGTAAAATAAAATACTTTTAATATTATTCATATAAAATAAGATATTTATAATTTCACTAAAAGCTGAAAATAACTGCTAGTAAATCTAGTGATCAGTAACGTTTGAGAAACCTAATCAATAATCCTAAATATGCAAGGTTACCGAGTGGTATGGAGAATGTTAGTTTCCAAGACAAAGGTCATGTTCTTGATTGCGGATTGTTGAGGAAATTTGATAATACAAACGAAATCGGATTCACTAGAAGGCGTCTGAAAACTTTCAGATCAAACTAATTTTGTGGTTCACCCAAAATTGTTCAATCGGATACAATCTAATGATTTAGAAACGAAAATATGTTAAATTTTGTGATGAAGAACGAACCAGAAAAAGAACAGAACTTCTGACCAAAATTCCTTGGAGCGTATTTGCAGTTTTTTCCATTAGAAAACTGCCTAGGGCAGTTTTTGGGTCCTCAAATTGACACTTTCGGCCCTTCAAGAATTAATAAGTTTAATTCTAGAGAGACTCCGAAAATGAATTTTTATTGAAGTAATAATGACGGGAATAAAAAATTTCCAAGCCAGGGGCTCTGCCTCTTGGACCCTGCTTTCAGGGGCGCTGCCCCCGGACTCCCGCCAAGGGGGCGCTGCCCCCTTGGAACCCCCGTCAAATACGGATTACGCGCCTAGGATCGTAATAGATTCAAACAAGTGTGCACTCCGCACCTCCTAACTTGTTTGAAGTCTATTATGATCGAATTGGTCAACACAAATTAATCCCAATTACACTAAAATATCCAACACGGATCGTCCTTTGAGAAGAGAGATAGTTTGTGCGAAAGAATTAAGGTCCAACATGTGGATGCTCTAGGAAGTAAGAACAACGTATGGTTGTTACAATATAATCCGACTGTTATTACCCTATTATTCAAGTATAAGAATTAATTTGAATAAGTTTATGTCGGCAGAAGATTGTATGAAGTAGCAACTTTTCCGATGTTATGAAGCAACTATCACGGCGGTGCCACCAGCGAATGGGCGGAGCAGAGGGCGGGACCGGCCACTGTGTGAATCTATACTGTCATGATGTCATGTCTACGTTTCTTGTATGTAAATTTAAACCTCATATCAAGAGCCAAGACTTTCACATGTATCTTGTCTAGGGTAAAATCATATTTTGTAATTTTTCAGATTTATTTATTTAATTAAATTTTTATTAGTACATGTAAGTGTTGATTATTAGGAGAAAAGTTATAAGTGTGTTTTTTTTTAATATTTATGCATCATAGTCCATATACAACATACAATCTTTATCTTTATAGACATGAAACACACTATCAATTTAATTAAGCGTTGATTTTATTTTTTGTGATTTGACGAATTTCATTCGGGAGACAATGTTTTATTCATGTTTATCTTATTTTGCCTATGTGTGACATTTATGCCAAGGTATGATATTTTGTCAATTAAGTACATGAAACTGTCTATAGATCGATATAAAAAGAATACTACAGATATAAATTTCTTTTTGTAATATTGACAATGTAATGTGTAAATCTTGAAAAGCATAATTAAGATGGCTCATGTTTGTATATTCGAAGACAAAAATTCTTAATTAATCTATGTGAATTCAAAGTGGGTATGTAGAATTTGTTCTCGTATCTCATTGCTATAGACAACATCTTTTAATACCGACAACATGATGTATATGTGTTCTTCTATTCTTATTATTATGCAAATTAGGCTATTTTATTTGGGTATATTTTAGTATAAATATCTTACATAAAATGGATAAACACCGTTTCTCATTAGGTTGCTCTTTGGTTATTATTGTAAGAAACTCATGTATCTAATGTGAAAATAAAGCCACAAAGAGGTGATATGAGTTTGTTATTTAAGATATCAAATTTAAATATAAGAAATTATTAATATAGCAAATTTATTTAGCTTATCGTTCCACATTAATTGATCATTGCACATATTACATTAATGAGCGTTACTAAATTGGGTAAAAGTGCCTCTTTTATTTTTTATATATATCAAATTAATAGTAATATACTTTCTCACTTGATGATTGTAAAATTCACCAAGAGTAACGTAAGTGAACATAATATTGAGTTACTTTGACATAGTAGATACGATAGCATCTTATTATCTTTGTAAAGTTGGTTAATTAAATTGAAAATATTTTTCTATTATTATGAATCCCGATACTGTTTGTTGCCAAAAGCTATGCCCCATAGGCCATAACCAAACACTATTTGTTCCCATATCGACAACTTTTGTACGATCTAGTTAATTATGATTGTCTGCATCCAGTTTTTCTAGAAATGAACAATATCAACAATAATTGATCAAAGTTCGGAAAAAATGTATTTTTTTTAAAGGGTGTTACCTAAAAGATTATATTTTATTATTAAATGAAAGCGAGAAAAGAGAAGTTTTCTCGTAAACATTTATATTGGTAATTATTATTAAAATCATCCATTTTAGTAAATAAATTTTATAACTATACTATTTTGAAGAAAAAAACTCCTTTCTATCTATACTAGCTGATTTTATAACACGTGAGTTGGGAAAACAAAAAGTAAAGAACCTTGACGATACGACATCCCGATTCCCCGAGAACTATATAATGACATAAGACAATGTATACTAACTAAACATCTATATTCCTGAGAGTGAACCTAATCCATCCATTCTGAATTCTGATGATAATATTCATCTATTGTTAGTTTTGTGGAACTAAGCCAAGAATCATTTGGCTTTTATGTTTTAACTATATTATATACTATTTTCTCAATGATCTTTCCTAATAAAAAATAATGCAATGTACACTGTAATATAATATTAAGTTTATCATTAATATTTTTGAAAATTTACTATCTGGTTACCAGTTGCTCTTAATTCAAAAATCCATCTCATGTTACCCATATAATATTAGTTGTTATTAACCGATGTAAATAACTTGATCATCAAAAATAGATCTTTGAAACTTGCTTTCTATTGGTAAAAATCTTGTTTAAACAATTTAATTAATAAGATTAAACATGTTAAATGCGTCAAAATTTGGGTTTTTAACCAGGTTGGTTTTAAATTTTAACCCGACTCATAGTCTCCTACTATTTGTGGATCATACGAATTGACGTAATGCATCAAATATACATAACTAGGTATCAATTGAACACCAAAAACTTTCATCATCTATTTAGTCACTAAATCGTATAAAACATGACAAAGATGTTGGCAAACAAAAACAAAAACAGTTAAAAGAGAGGACTCCACTTATGAAAAAAGCCTAATTTGTGTGCGCCTATTAAAAGGTGAAGTGACATTAACGATCAACATATATATTAAAATGTTACCATAATTGCAAAAATACTTTTTTTCAAGAGACTACATGCAACATAGTTAATTGTTATCAGGAAAACTGTAGAAAATACCTTAAAACGATAATTAAGCTCCCGCGTTACGAAAGTCTGTAAACCGTGTCAAATAGCACAATGTCATGTCATTGCCAACAACCACCAACGTAAAACATATATAAAAAGTATAACTAAGTCGATCTAGGACTTGTTTGTTGCTACAAACATGTTAAACGGAAAAAATAGACGTAAAAAATCAAATTTTGAAAAAAAAAATTGAAGCATAAGATGCAACACTATTATGCATAGAAAAATTACAAAACAACTATTAAACGAAAGGTACAACCTCAATGCACAAACAAAATTGATAGTATAAGAACATTCACAACCCACTCTCCATCTCATCTCTATAATTACATTAAAAATTATTATTTTTTCTCTATCATTTCAATAAAATAATGTTTTTTTATATTTTTATCATTACATTTTTTTTATCCACTCACAACCACTTTCAACAAATATTAAAAATTTTATAGAGATAAACAGTGTTTAATCAAATATAAAAATAAACAGTACATGTTTTCTATCTTCCACACAATCATGAATAACCATTTTCTATAATATGGAAAACGTACTCACGTATTTATAGAGAATAGGCTTTGAATGCTCTAATATAAATATATATATATTTTATTATTTTATACTAATAGATGAGGTGTATGACAGAATAATCATAAGTAACACGTGTGACAACAGTGAGTTTTGCTAATATTGGTTTTGCTAATATTGGTTTTGCTTTCATGCTTTATCATATTTAATATTCTTATAATACAATTGTATGTGAAAAATTATTCGTCGTATGTTGTTTTAAAACAATTGCTACATATTACTTGTGAAACAATAAATATCTCTCTGTTAGCAGGAAACAAAGAAATATATATTCTAAGTAGTAGTCGATAAACATTTGTATATCTAACATGTCATTTTGAGAAACAAAACCAGTTTGATTGCGCACAAAATATAGGATATTATGCAAACATGACATACTTCTAAACATTATATTTAATGAAATATCATAAATATATACATAGAGAGAGATGGGGTAGGTTTTTTAAGAACTAATTTTCACCTAAGAAGGGTAATAGCGTACTTTTTTAATTGTATTGTTTGTTTTAAAATTTATCATTTCTAATTGAATTTTATGCTACCTGATTAGATTTCATACTGTTTTTGAATTTGTATAGTCTATTTTGAAGTGTCGAAATTTGACTTTGTAATTAATGGGAATGGTTTATCGTCGATAATAGATCCAACTACAAGATGAGGCGATTCCAACGCCACTGGACTTTCTATTAGAGTTTGTTTGTGTCGGTTTTTATGTGGAAAAAATTCCTTTTTATGAATCATGATACTTTAACATAATATAATTCTTATTTATGTATATTATCGCATTAGTTAGTATAATCTATGAGCTCTAAGTGTGTATATTTTTTCTGTCATTGTCACATCATCAAGGCATTAATAATTTAAATTATTACTTATAATTAACCAATAATAATAAATACTAAAAATTTGACATACGACACTCTTAGGTCTTTTATTTGTTGTCAAGGCAATACTACTATATATAACGTGAAAATAATTTGTCTGGTCCGATGACATGACATATCATATATATATATATATATATATATATATATATACACACACACACATATATATATATACATACATATATATACATACACATATATACATACACATATATACATACACATATATACATACACATATATACATACACATATATATATGACATGAATTCTACTAATTTGGAGACATTTTTTTGTTATCCTCACACAATCAAAAGCCTAGAGAATTACGTATCCGTTATTGCGGAACCGTCTTTACCAAAAAAAAAAAATTTAAAGTCTAAAGTGACAATGGTCAAATCGATAGTACTTCAACTAATGCACCATATTTTTGAGTATTTAAATCAATTTACCTTTGATCAAATAAACACACTAAAGCAGTAATAACAATTTTAAAATTTGTGTAGCTTATGATTACTCATTATTCAAAAACACCACAGGAAAAGATTTTTGTTGGATTGTGTTTAGGTAGTGGAAGAAAAAAAGGGTGGACCAAACCTAAATGTTTTAA
This sequence comes from Flaveria trinervia, assembly GCA_025506515.1. Classification (NCBI taxonomy): domain Eukaryota; kingdom Viridiplantae; phylum Streptophyta; class Magnoliopsida; order Asterales; family Asteraceae; genus Flaveria; species Flaveria trinervia. The sequence continues at coordinate 1,519,535 of CM046453.1, forward strand.
TGTGCAAATGTGCATAACCTTCCACTTTATATACTTTCAAGGCTTCAAATTGCAAGTTTTTTACATGATTTGATCAAAATAATATAATTTGAACAAAATTTCGTGGCTAAATGTTGTACACAAAAGCTTTATCATTTTAAAATTAATTCATAAAACCAATAATAACTTGGTTTTAACTAATGGACAAGACAAAATTGAAACGGCTGGTTTTCAATAAAACAGTTTAACCTAAAGAAATATGCTTGTATCGTCTTTTTCTTTCCTCGCTTAATCTAGAGTAGGCCGTCTTGCTAACCCTGTAACTACTAGCTAGAGGTGTTGGTTCAATTGAGAGTCTGATTTTTTCAAACATTAATTACAATTGTGTATATCTAATAACATTTGGTCCAACATGTTGCACACGTTCAAACATCTTAAAGTTGTCAAACCAAATGAAATAAATACAATTAGGACCACATTGTTAAATTCTTTGAAGGGTATCCATCTCTTTATGTGGGGGTAGGGGTACCCCTTGAAAACCCATTTGAGAAGGTTACAATACTTATTCATTAGGAGTGGTTATGTGTAACATTTAATTACAACGTTACTATCCAACGGGTGATGTGTTTGGGTGGCGAGTTTACAGATAGATCGACGCACTTTTCTGGTCCCTCGGTGGTGATGGTGAATGGTGATCGGTCCATGGGTGGTTGCGCTATTTAGAATATTGTATTAAGCATATGTTGTTCAAGTGTCTCCAATTAATAAACACGTAAACACTTATAAGCCTTAATTAAGTCACCTCCCATATAAGAAAATTCATATGAGAGTATCCGAAGCAACGGATGTATGCTTCAAAATTTGTAGCAGTTAAAAGCACTGTCAAGAGGATGTTGGAATGAAACTTTTTAAGTTTGAGTGAATAATAAGAGCATTCTTTATATAAGAGCATTCACAGTCCATTCCTTATATTTCTTTGAGTATGTTTATTATATTATATGGTATTGTTATAAGTGATTGCGAGTGAAAGATATGATAAATTTACTGTTCAATTTGTATTTTGTGGAATCATTATTCAAAACCATGTAACAGTTTTAATATATTTTAAGTGATTGTGAGTAAAGGAGAAAGAAAAATTAATAATAAAATTAAAAAGAAAAGAGAAAAATAATAATTTTTAATGTAATTATATGAAAAAAAATAAAGAATGAGTTGTGAATGCTCTAAAGACGAGAATATTTAAAAGTAATTTCATCATGACAAATTTCTTGATAAAGTGTCAAATATGTACTTGTGAATTATCAGTAAACATATGTGTACGTCTAATAATGCACAGATTCTCAATCAATTTGGAATCTTGAAATATAAGTTAAAAGTTAAAATTGAATATATAAAACCATGATTATAATCCGGTATTCTTCGAAGAAACTAAATAGTAAATACTGCAAGTTCATTTTGTTCCTTTCTTGATCTTGTTATCTTTTGTCTAGTTTTCTTGCTTGCAATTGATTGTCTCATCTTGTAGTGGCAATAGATGACGATGATAATGATTTTAGTACGTAGGATATAGAACATATAAATAATTATCTACAATAGTTGTGTTACATGTATGTTTTTATTATCATCAAAGATGTAGTGCGTGTGTATGCACTAAAAAAACACATATTGTCATTTTTTTTTCCTTTTCACGGGCCTTAAGTTTAAGCAAAATATTTAAATATAAAGTCTTTAAAAACTATAAATCTGAAAAAATAATTTGTTGACATGTACATTTTTTTTATCAAAATTAGGTTGATGGTAAAATTGATAATATTCTTCTTTCTCAAGTTCTAAAACTTTTTATACTTCAATAACTTTTACACACGACATTATTTTTATTTTTTAAATATCATAAAAATGAGCATTTATTTATCTTTAAAATGTGTATTGTGTTGATATACAAAATAAATTTTTTTTTACATTTTAGCTCATTGTGTAATTTCGTCAAGTCATTATGTAATCTTATGAATTGAAATTATCTAATGATGATTACATAGTGAATTAGAAACATAAAAGGTTTATTTTTTCAGTATTGTCTTATTTGAAAATTTATTATTGTAGAAGAACACAATGCACAATATAATGATCGCCATTAGATACAATGATCAATACCAGACACAATGGATAACAAAATAATCAGCACTAAACTTGATAATCAACATTATAAACAATAAGCTTCATGACAAGGATTACATGATGCCTTAATCAAGATCACACAATGAACTAGAAAATATAAAAATTATAGTTTCAACATTATGTTATTTTCAAATTATTATTTAAGAAAAACACAATAAAAAACAAAATGATCAATATTAGACATAGACAAATATTACACAATGATCTAATATTACACATTGGTTAAATTAACGAATATTACACAGTGACCTAAACTAAGTGAAAAAAACAACTTTATTTTTTATATGTCAACATTATATGTGTTTTAAAGATTATGAACGCTTATTTTTATGATGTAATTTTTTATATGTAAAAGTTATGAGTGTTTAATAAAAATAGTGGGATTTGAAAATGTGGCTAAGAATAAACTATTTATGGTCTATTATTTAAAGTTTTAATTATTTCTTATTTTATTATCGAATTTTCTTATCCTTAGATTATTTAAGATCTGATAGTTAATAAGCCTTCTCTATCTTCTTATTTTTTGTCCCTCTTTCTTAGAATAACTCGACCCTTAGAATCAGACGTGATTTTCTTGTTTCACAAAAGATTATAAGGGGCATCTCAAAGAGTGATGAAAGTTTAATTTGAGGGTTGAAGATTTAAATTTACACTAACTAGTATATAATTCTATGCGACATATGAAAAACAAAATTTATGTAAACTCGCATGCAACAACGAGTGCATGGTAGTACTAAAAACCTTATATAATAAACAAAACAATTAAGAAAATTCGTTTTAGTGGAAGCATGTCTAGTGGATTGGCATGCAGAAGATATTAGAGCCAAAATTAAGTAATTAATAGGAAAAGTAACAAACAACAACGATAGATATAATAAATAACAATAGATAATAAGATTTAATTCGATAATAATATTAATAATAATGATAATAATTAGAGGATAAAAGGGTGGTTTAAATACGATTCCCAATCAAATTCCTTTTTGTGACTGACTGAAAATGAAAGCTTTATAATTGATGTAACGTGTGAATTCCGTTTGTTTTATGCTAAATAAAACACTAGATTATTTCTTTTAAATTGTTTGTATAGGACCATGGGACGTTAAGCCTATACATAACGTCACATAATGTCTCATTTATCGTTACGGTCGTGTGTTATGTTTAAAGAAAGTCTCTCAAGCGTTATTATTACAACGCCACAAATCATTAAATTCATAATTATAAAATGGCATCAACCATTACTTATGTTTTTAACAAAAAAATAATGATGACTTGATTCTGATGTAACAGAAAATACCTCTTAATGGGCATTAACCATTATTCATAGTCTAAGTACATTATGGATATTTTAGGGGTGTTAAATATAATGATTTGAATATGAATTTGGATATAAGTTGGGCTCCTTGTATTTAATAGTTAAAAGAGACTTCAAATTTATAGGGCGTCAAGCCTTTAACGAGCACCAAATACAACTTTTTTTATATTATTGCATCAAAAAGGTCTTCAAACATTAGTTAATCACTAGCTACACTTGATTTAAAAGAAACTTTAGTAAAATGATTTTAATCTGCATAATATTTTTATGATTGTGATTAAAAATGAGGGGGGTTTTGGTTTTAGTATCACTTGAAGTAAAAAAATTGTTTGAGTTGAGTCAAAGTGTTTCCTAGTCGTAAGTTTTCTTCTGAATGTGTTGAGAGTGTGGTTCCAACTAAGAATCTAATACATTAGTCCGATTAAGATTACATTTATCCTTAAACGTATAGTTGTACCATTGTCGTTAAGGAACATAAATGCATAATTAAAAGTAGAATTATTTTTATCTTTCTAGAATAACGCATAATCTATTAACTACTTGTGCTTTCATATTGCTCCGACCTCTTGGATTGTAGGGCGACATTTTTGTTTCATAGCAAATGATTATCTTAATATAACTAACTTAAAACATGTCAAATGAACCAACATCACCAACAACCATTAGTAGTCATTACCCCATACTAGTCCTCATCAAAACCACCACCGTCGCCACCACCATCCTCACTATTGCCCGTAACCAATTGCCACTAGTCGTCATAAAGAATATAATGAGTGAACGCATTTGGTTACTTTTCACCTCAATTGACTACCTTCAGTTTAATATTATTTTGATCAGAACTGTTTTTACTTGAATCTTGTTGGTAGTGTTAAACTCAAAGTTATTTTCATTAGAACCACTTTTTACCCGAACCTAACAAGAATCCTACTGGTTACCACTATAATCGTCACCTCACCGGCTCACCCTCCCAATTTACGAGACTTGTTTTTAGTGATGCAAATTGCGATTATGTCTCGTTATAGTGTCATAACGTAATAGAAATGAATATCCTTCCAAAAGAGTAATAATAATACAATTAGCACATATTTTAGTAAAGGGTTGTTATGATGTATCTTTTGAAATGAATGATAGTCCCTCTTAATTAACAGATAGACTTGTATGACCCCATTACTTTTAACAAAAGTTGATGCATGCAAATCATCCTTCTCCACTTTCTTTAATAGTAATTCTCTCTCTCTCTCTCTCTCTCTCTCTTTCATGGTTATTAATTACTATTCTAATTTCTACTTAACGAACTTAAATTTTCTAATTTAACTTTTTGTAATATAACTATTTTGCCACACTTTAACATGGTACTTTCTTTTCTTTTTCTAGCAACTTCTTTTTTTTATTACCTTGTTTCTTCTATCAAATTTAAAAAGAAACTTACTTTTGCCTCTTCCATATCAGGTTGGAGAGTTTTCTTGTTTTATGGCTTCTCTTCTAATTTAAGCACGTCGATGAAGGTTGGGAGACCATAAGCGGCTATTGGATAGAGGGCTTAAGAACACTGTAGATCCGTCGATACTGTTTTTTACGCTGCCTTCTCGCTTGCCTGCATAGGACGACAGCTTCCGGCATTGATCACAACTTGTCAAGAGTTATTTTATTATATTTTTAATCCAAATTATCACTCATACTAAGGGAAGTCATAAGTTCGAACCTCGTCACCTACGCCTCTCTTCATGTTTTTGGTTCCTAGTTTCTTTGCCACTCTAAACCCTAGAAAAAATAAAACTAAATATGCATTAATTAGACTTTATTACAATAATTAACAAATTTGTATTTTGGTAATTTAAATATGTTTTTTATTTTAAACTTTTTGACTAAGTTGAATTTACTTTCAGAGAGTTGTGAAAATAGTTTATAACTTTAGATGATTTTAGTAATAATCGAAATAACTCAAAAGGTGTTAAATATTTTGTTTTTCAAAAGTATAAAAGATAAATTCACAATAAATGAAATCAATAATATATCTATTACTATGTTAGTATCCCGTGTATTACACGGGTTGAATAAATAAAATAATAAATAATTAGTAATAAAAATTTATGAATTATAAAATCATATTTGAAGATAAAATATGATTATAATTGCATATAAATAGTTATTCCAAGTAAATAAATAATAGATAGGTAATAGATAGATAGTCTAGAAACACATTTATTAAACGGATTATAGTTAGTAATAAACACGAAAAGTTACAGTATGATATTTTAATATAAGATATGTATAAAATTATATATACGTACTTGTTCAAGAGATAAAACAATTATACTATTTTTAACTCTTTTATCTAAATAGTTTCATTTTTAAATATTTGTTTTAAGATTTTCTTATAAAAATTTATTATTTATAAAAATCTTGTTTAATAATAACTCAAGTTTCTAATTATTTTGGTTGTTTTAATAAAAATGATTTTAGAAAATTTTATATTTTTTATAATTATTTTAACAAAGGAGTAATTTAAAATATTTTATTTCAAAAGGTTCAATGTTTTAGAAAAGATGAGTTTTAATTTTTTAATAAAATTCATTTTAAAAATAAAGTATGAGTTTAAAAAAATATAGATGAGAGAGAAAAATATATTAATTGACCAAATTAATTTTTATGAAGAGAGAGAAATTATTTGAGTGTTTAAATTATTTTAATATCATTTTGAAAGGAAAATAAAGTGAGTATGTTTAGAATAATGACAAAGTGTCAAAAATATGATTTAAGAAGATAACATTAATACATTTTATTTTTATGTATTGATGTATTGATTTACATTTATACAATTCTTAATTTATATTTACTAATAAAACCTTTTTATATTTATTATTACCTAATATTTGTCAAGAGTTGTTTTATTATTTTTCTTAATCTAGTTACGTAACTCAAAACAAATACCATTTAGTTGTAAACAGTGATCGAGAACCATGTAACCGTGTAAACCACTTATCATTTTATTTTCATTCAAAAACATCTTTATTTATTACCTTTTCATTTTCCTAGAAATATAATGTAAATTTTAGTTATTTTTCATATATAATTTATTTGTTTTTTCAATAGGTTTGTGTTTAAATCATTATCGATTTTTACAAAAACGAGCCAAAATATAATATATAAATTCAAATTCTTTTTGTTTTACTTTTTTATTATCTTTTTTTATGTTTAAGATCGTTAACACATAATAACTAACAAAAAGTAAATATGTCCTCAGTAATCTGTAGCATCATATTGTGAAAATTCCTAGTTAAGTATGAATGAGTGAATTAATATTCTACTTTTCAATTGGTATATCATTGTCTGATAACTCATGAGCTGGCTCAACTTGTGGCTATAAATATACTATAGCTATTTTTATAACAAATAATAAATATGTAATAAATATTTGAAAAAAATATGAAACTATATAAATGTACTAATTCTAACAAAATGTACGTCATATTTTAATTAACAGAACTTAAAACTAAAAGTATTTTTGTCCGTAATTAAACAACTGAGTATTTAAAATTAGTGATATTTAGAATCAACTCCTTAAATTTTCATAAATCATATCAGAAATGTGTGTAAATCATGGCGTCGTGTGTCACAAATTCTAGTTTTACAAGATTTTTTTTCTATTTTATTCCAATATTATTGTTTTATATATTACTTACTAGAAAATTAAATATAATCATTTTATAATTTATAACTCTTCATTACTAAATATTTAATTATTTATTCAAATCATACAAAACATGGGTTTCTAACCTAGTGTGTGTATATCAGCCATGTGTGCGTACTGAATTTCATTTTAAGTGGTGATTGACGTTGACGTTAAAATAAACATGGATCTACAAGCTATGGGATATATTATTGCAGCTGTTAAGGGTCTTGATCGTCTCAAGATTTCAAGATTGCTTGTTACAGTACATTAATTAATAATTTTTCTTTAGTATGTGCATATTTATTTTGTGTTGTGTGTTAATCTTTCAATCAGGTTATATAACATGATTTAATTTCTTTATTACGTAAATTGGGTGGCACCAAGTACAGTTATTCACTAACGACCTTTAGTTTAGTCAATATGAGTTTGTGCTTGAACTCAGACAAAACGAGTCCTCTTGATTTGGTTTATATACTTAATGTGGTTGAAACCATAAGCTTGAACTCGACTCGAATACACCCGATCTACCTTGGCTTAGTTAAAAAATTATTGGAGCTGGTACTGAGCGTGTTTAATTGATATAAACTAATAACTAAAATACTAGCCTTTAATAACCTCAACTAACTAGATACATCATTGAAACGGGATATTTGTTTAACTGATATAAATATATAAATAAAATATTAACTTTTAATAACTTCAACTAACTAGCTAGATACATCACTGAAACGTGATATTTGTTTGTCATTATTTAAATAAAGTATCTTTTTTCTGCAAACGAACTATAGTTGATGAATAATATATCATATACTTAAGAAAGACAAATAATGAATTTAATAGTAATATCAATTATTTATTTGAGGTGATAAGCTTTCATCAATTTACTTGCGAATTATTAATATAGGTTATTTATTATTATTAGAAACCTATCAGTATAATATAACATGTTATCATTATTTGAACACATATGTGTTATTGGTATGCTCTTTCACTCTCTATCTCTCGATATGTATATTATCTCTTTGTATATGTAAATATAAAAAAAGATAAAGAGTGAAAGAGTGTCAAACTAACATCATGCCTCTACATTTAACATCAACCAATTATAATTAGGTGTTGTTTAAAAAAAACAATTAATCAGGTAACGAGTCCATTTAAGTTTGTTCTTTGTTCTTTTAAATTTTGGCCTACTTTTTTTTGTAAATAGAAATATGATGTTATAACTATTTTAAGAAAAGTTAAGAAAAATTTGTTAGCTATGTCCCATTAAAAGGTTTAATTATTTCCCTTCCCTAAAGGACAGAAAAATCAGTCTTTTGTGTGGATGATTCCTAAAAGAAATTATTTTTTGGTGAAAATTTATAAGAATAAAAGAATAAAACAAAGGTTGGATATTGATATTTCTAAATTTAGGAATAGGGTCCTTTAAATGGAATCATGGACCATGTTGATCATAAAGGAAAAGGAAAATATTTGTAGAAAGAATCAAATCTAACCTTTGAATCAAATATGTTTTCCTAAAAAAATATCACTTAAGTTTCGGAGCGGAACTAAGGGAGGATTAAACGAAACGGGTATGTTGACTTTGATCATCGACATTGTGTCGATCTTTTATATATGCACTAAAAAAATAAAAAAAATAGAAAAGAAGAGTTTGCACAAACATTTGTAACTTTTCTGACATATAAAAATTGCTTTAATATAATAATACTTAAAAGTATAAAAGTGTGATACTTCAATGCTCGAATCAATCATATAAAAAAGCTCGGGATTTAAATCCCAAGCTAATATAAATTAAAAGTTAATATACTTTTTGATGTAAAATCCAATTAATGACATAAAAAAAACCTCGCATTATTAACCTGAGATTAAACATAAAAATATTATGAAATAAGCAAACAAAATCCAATTAAGGGTAAAAGAAAAAAGAAAACACACCAACCAATTTTTATACATTTAAAAGATTTCATTAATGTTGCCATAATAAGCTATCAAAGAAAAAGCCCCCAGAGGAAAAAACACCACCGGAAGTTGTCGCCACCTCATCTCCGACGAAAAACCCACCGTCACACTCCGCCGTCCACGGCGGCGATGAGTAGTAATCCCAACCCGAGTCAACAAACACGAACTCGTCCGATCTCAACCGAGTCGATTCATAACTCGCTCCAACCGCGGCAACTCGACGATCTCACTCAGCTCCTCCGGCGCCGCCGCCGTCGCCGTCGATACCTCCTCTGACGTCACCACCGACGACGATGATGAAGAAGAAGACGATGATGATGTGGAGGGCATCTCCGGCGGAGTTGCTGCCGTCGTCACGGCGGCGTTGGGGCGGCGTAAGTCCATTGCGGCGGCTTTCGCGGCGGCCGCCTGAATGTCACGCGGCGAACATGATTCCGGCCGGGGTAAAACGTTAACGAGGTCGGGGAAATTAAGGATCGCCGACTTACCTTTAATGGAAAGTGCGGCGACATCGTGCGCACGTGCGGCCATATCCGGGTCGGAAAACGTACCCAACCAGATCCGAGACTTCTTCTTGGGTTCTCGGATCTCGGATACCCATTTGCCCCATGCCCGCATCCGAACGCCTCTATAAACCGGATGTTTGCTGTTGTTTCCTTTGTTACAACCACTACTTGTGTTTGAGTTGCACTCGTTGTTCGGGTCCTCTTCGACCCGTTTTACTCGCTTCGGGTTCGGTTCGGTTAACTCGGTGGTGGTTGACTCAGTCCCCGGTTCCATTGCCGCCATTGTAGCCCTTCTAATCAAGAAATCTTGAAATGGGTCAACCCGACCCGAACTGAAGGTTAGATAGATGGGGATGGATGTGTAGATGTAGAGAGAATGGGGGTGATGATGTATGAATGTAGCCACAAGTTTTAGAGAGTGTTTGGTGTGAGAGCCTGAGAGGAGTTTATATATAGGCATGGATAGAGATATATGTGTGTATGTATATATATATAGAGAGAGAGTTGGGGGGGGGGGGGGGGGGGGGGGGGGGTGGAGAGAGAAGTGACATAGGGGAGAAGGGAACCCATAAAATATATATTAAAGGGTAGCACAAAAATATATGGTATGTGAAAAAGAATTTGATGAAAGAAAATGTTGAAATAAAAGTAGTACCTACTGAAATGTATGGACATGAGGGAAAGGGTAATAAGTATGAAAAGATACTTTTGTTTAAGTAGGTGGTATTTGCAAGTACAAAAGTCTTCTAGAGTTGTGTTGTATTATATACTATTCTTATATTATGTTCAAGATTGTACCAAGTGAACTTCACAATTTGTGAATCATCTTTGGTTTGAAACTTAGTTTATGTTTGAAAATAGGGTGTTTGATGTGATGATATGGAGGTAATATTATCAACACTATCACCCTTGCAGTATTTTGGCACAATTAAGATTGTATGTGATTTCGACTAGATTTATACAACTTTAAACTCTAAGCAAATGGACATCATTCGTCTATCCATATCCATTCTTCACATGTTGGAACTAACATTGGTTTGAACTTGTTAATGTGGGCTTATGGCAAAATGTTCACTTGGGGTATATGTATCTATTTCTTACATGTATAGTAGTGACGAAACTTAAATCATACTATATGTGGGCCAGAGTGAAAGTAAACTGTTTTAGAAGTGGCGAACTCCATAATTATATTTTTAAAAAATTTATACTACCGGATTGACAATTTATACTACTCATTGAAAATTAATACTACTGACGAAAAAAGAGAGAGGTGAAGACACCACCGGCCCTCAATAGACTTGCCTAGCTATGATGTATAGTTTTACTTATTTTTATAAAAGCAATCTAATCTACTTCTAGGGGTGAGCAAAAAAACCAAAATAACCGAACCGTAACCAAATAACCGACGCAACCGAACCGATAAAACCGAAACCGCTAGAAAACCGACGGCTTGGTTTGATGATTTTTTAAAAACCGAATTTTTCGGTTCGGTTTGGTTTTGCTTGTAACAAAAACCGAAAAAAAAACCGAACCGAAACCATATAATCAAATTGTAAATTTAGAGGTGTAATCACATAGTTTAAGCCCGTCGATTTTATCCGAACCCGATTAACCCGCCCGATCCAATCCCACCTGTATCCGAAGAAACCCGACCCAAACAACCCGAAAACCGATTAAACCGATTCTTATTCAGGTCGGGTTTCGGATAAAATTTCAAACCTCAAAAACCCGAACAACCCGAACCGATTAACCCGAAATCCGAATAACCCGATCAACTCATATTATAATTAAGTAAATTATATGTATACACTTGTTTATATTGTCCAAATTGATCAAATTGTTTGTATATAAATATATATTTAAGCATATTTTATAAATTATAGAAGTAAACTAATTTAAGCCCCCTAGTATTATAAGATTTCAAATAAAAACTTACTAAAATCTACTAATTTGAGTCTATTGTTTAATACCCGAAACCGAACAACCCGTTACCCGAACAGCCCGAAACCGACTGTTATTCGGGTCGGGTTTCAGGTAGAATTTCAACGTTGAAAAACCCAAATAACCCGAACCGATTAACCCGAAACTCGATTAACTTACTCGATCAACACCCCTAACATAGTTATAAAAATTATTAGTCTATTAGTTACTTATTTAACTTGTCTTATTTAAAAGATATTAAATATTTAGGTTTCAAGAATAATATGTAATTTTTTTTATTTGAATTGATAGATGAAAATGTTTTATTGAATATATTGTTCTTATATTTTATATTTTGCATTTAATTTTAATGTCAACTAAATTATATAAATATATAGATGATATTTAGAGATCAACAAAATAATGTAAGGCTAGAGTTTTTGGCTTAACTTCATTACTTTAAAATAATTTTTTTTCTAAAACTTGAAGCACAAATGGTAAAAACCGAAAAAAACTAAAAACCGAACCGAAACCGAAGTTAAAACCGAAAACCAAAAACTGAAAAAACCGAAACCGAACGGTTTTAAAAACCTAAAAACCGAAATAGCAGTATTTGGTTTCGGTTTTAGGCCAAAACCAAATCAAACCGACCATGCACACCCCTAGTGGTGATGTCGATGGTGGTGGACAGTGGTGCTAATGCTAGACAGTGGGTGGTGATGGACGATGGTGCTGATGATAGATAGTGGGTGGCGGTGGACGGGTGAGCAAAAAACCTAAATAACCAAACCGTAACCAAAATAACCAACGCAAGAGAACCAATAAACCGAAACCGCTAAAAAAACCGACGGTTTGTTTGATGATTTTTTAAAACTGAATTTTTCGGTTCGGTTTTGGTTTTGCTTGTAACAAAAACCGAAACAACTGAACCGAAACCATATAATCAAACATGTAAATTTAGAGGTGTAATCATATAGTTATAAAAATTATTAGTCTATTAGTTACTTATTTAACTTGTCTTATCTAAAAAAGATTAAATATTTAGGTTTCAAGAATAATATTTATTTTTTTTATTTGAATTGATAGATGAAAATGTTTTATTGAATATATTGCTCTTATATTTTATGTATTGCATTTAATTTTAATGTCAACTAAATTATATAAATATATAGATTATATTTAGAAATCAACAAAATAATGTAGGACCAAGTTTTTGGTTTAAATTCATCACTTTAAAACAATTTTTTTTCTAAAACTTGAAGCACAAATGGTAAAACCGAAAAAACAAAAAACCGAACCGAAACCGAAGTTAAATCCGAAAACCAAAAACCGAAACCGAACGGTATTAAAAACCTAGAAACCGAAATATTGGTTTTTGGTTTCGGTTTTAGACGAAAACCGAACCAAACCGACCATGCACACCCCTATCTACTCCTATACATGCACTACTATCCATCCTGGATTGAATCATCGAGCTTCTAAGATTGAGCATCATTTTAAACAATTAGGTATCATCAATACTTAAAACCCTTCGATGTGTCTAATTTTGCTTAAAGAATTTACTAGAAAAATAGGTTAAAACAACTTTTAAATGTTCATTTCATTAAAAATAATTGTTTGGAGTATCAAAATCATTACTATACTATACTCAATCAACATTAGAAAATACAATTTATAATTTTACCCTCATTTTATTTCACAAATAAAACAAAACTTGAATTTATAAATCTAAACACATTTTCTCGGCACCACACGTTAACAACGACAACTTAAATCAAAATTTACATATTTTATCTTGCATACAGATTACAAGTAAGCTAAACCAAACCCAAAATCATTCAAATTTCCCTCTTAAAATTTGAACATTTTATATGTTCCTAACAATATGGTGATGATTGGGATCTCAAGGCATAATGAATGATGATGCATGGGATATTGAATTAAAATTAGTGTTAATATTGACCATGCTCAGCTTATAAATGGGTTGGTGCACCCTATCATACATAACAAAGGAACCTTCATCAATACCATCCAAAGATAATATAAATTAGCTCTATCTATGTGCCAAATTTATGAGTTATGTTGTTCAGTATTATTAATATATATAAAATGGATGAGTTAATGCTCTATTTATATATTTTGTATGTGTATGTGCTTGCAGGTGTGACTTGCCATTTTTATATGTTCCTATGTTGAATATTTATGACCTCTCCATGTCCTTCTTTCAGTTAAAATATTATTTTATCTATACATAATTTCATATTTTTTGTTAAACTTTTTTTATAGTGAAAATTTAAAGGTAACTTTATAAAATAATAACCAACTTTTAATAGTGTTTTAATTAGGTAATTTATGTTTTAAAAGTGTTCAATTAAATCACTTATTTTTTTATATTGTATATAAATTAAAATTATTAATACGTTTTTTAGGATGTTATACTTTTTAGGATCATATTAATATTTTGCTATCAAGCGGGATCATAGTTTGTAGTTAAAAGAGATTTCACGAGAGTATCCATTGTAAGGAGTAATTAAGTTTTAATTAGTTATAACTTTTAATACATAATAACTTTATAAATATGGATATAATGTAATCACTTTCTCGGCAATATTTAACCCTAGATATTTTTTTTCCAGAGATACATATCCTAGTTTAAAATAATAATTATTAAATTAATATATGTATAAAAAAGTATTCACTATTTGTTTGAAAACCTGACAATATTCACATTACAACATAGCAATGATCATTTATTACAAGGTTTTCAATTCATGTGCCTATAACTTCTTGGTATCCAATTTTATATGCCTTTTACAAAGACGAAGATATCATAATATAATTTATTTTATATTCATAAATATCACTATTTAGAATTCTATATTTGACGTATCCTTATAATCTTAAGATTCAGTTTAATTACATTTTATTCTTATGCAGGACTTGGTTAATTTCAGGTATGTTCTCCAATTTGTTTTATATACTTTTTATAACATCTACGTGTGTGTCAACAGAAATATTTACATGTATGTATGTTATTTTTCATATGTCTTTCATATTTTCTTAAAGGGATAACTGACGATAAATGATGTGCCTCTTAACCAAATAACTTTGGGTTCAAATACTGCAGAACTTTGATGATTATTATCTGGTAATAAAATTTAATGTTCAATAGAAATTCTATTCTTTATATTATAAGTATTTTAAAAATAATTTTTATATTACACCTTTATTATAAACTAATTAGCAATAAGTGTAAGTAATACATTGTTTTTTTTAACTTTTTGAGATAATTTATCATTGATTTTGATAATTTATCATTGATTTTACTTACCATTTTGTACTTTTCAAAAGGGAGAATATTTTCCAAATTTGTAAGTAACACACACATATCTACGACGAGATAATTAAACCTTTATAGTTAGTAAATCAATTGGTTTTTATTTCAAATTTGTTTGGCCGAGTTAAACTTGGTCATAAAAAATTCTGATAAAATAATTATCATGTTTCATATGTATTTCATTTAACTCACTTAGTTTAAAATTTTGATAAATAATAACTTTTAGAAAATAATTAAGACAACAGAACATTATTAAAATTTGAGTGATTTTATGGTTAAACAAAGTGTTAATAACTTAAGTGAAACAACAAATAAACTAGGTCAGTATTAGGAAGAATATATATATCTCCACACACACGTATACATAAGTTGTTTCAAAATGATTGAGACCTCATTATGCTTCTATTGAAATCTAAACTTTTTAATGGTTTTCTCCCATCATTTGATTCGAAACTACTAAATAAATAAAGCAATATAATGTGTACCTCATCATAGCAAACATCATACTATTACTAGTAGTGGTTATGTATGTAATGGGTCATTTGCTATAATGGGCTGGCCACATGGTCCACTCATACATAAAATATGTTTTGGAGAATTAAATAATTCGGACCCATTGGCGTAAAAGAATATATAATGTAAAATTGTAAATAGTCTTCCGAGCTTTTGTTTACTTTAAGGGAGCGTTTGGTTGGAAGAATATAATTGAGAAACTAGTATAATTTTCAAGTAAAATTATGTTTGAGTGGATAATGAAATGTAAAACTCAAGGGAATGTTTAACCTCAATTCCCTTGGTTGTGGGATTTCAAATGTTTATTTTTGTAACATGGCTTATATAAAGTTTAAAGCTTAAGTTTGGATTATTAGTTGTTAATAATCATTTATTTCTTATTTGATTGCTTTTTATATATAAAATTTTTTTATTATACACTTGTAGTTATAAGCACCTAAACTTACATGCGAAACCAACAGAACTATGTAGTTTTTTTCATATGTTACATGTGAACATGATATAATATAAGATAGTCCAATTAAGTTTAGTGTAATAAGCTAGGGTTCAATCTTTAATACGAAGTAAGTTTCAAGTTCGGTTTAAGCCCGTATCTGCTCGCCTAGATTTAAGTTTTTAACAAGCGGGTCTCTAGTAAATGATAAGCGACTTGATTTGTTTACACCATTGGATAGATCGTTGACTTTGGGGCCGATCAACCGGTTTGTGAGCCAACCCTTTTTGTGCACCTCTAGGCCTCAGTCTAGAGTCCAAATAACTTCTCCAATGTATTGGGCCCATTGATTTACTAAATATTAACCGTTTAAATACGTCGGCCCAGATGCTTTATTTCTAATATGTATACTTAACACTATTATAAAACAAATTTGTACCGTTCATAATAGTTCACTAATATTTTCATATACAATTAATATTATCATATAGAGTTACGTCTATGCTTGATATCTTTTATCATAGATTCATGGGGATTTGGTTAAACCAATTAAGGGTCAATAATGAAACCTTTTTAATGAGTGACCCAATATTAGTTGGTGTGGGATCATCAATTTTGATATTTATGGTTGAATGTTACCATTAATCAAATTGTCATATAATGTCAATTCCAATCACATACACAATTGTTACATTCAATACGTATTCGAAGGTATGACAAGCAAAAAACAGGTAGGAGTCGTAAGTGTAGTAATTTAGAAATATATATGCTAAACATTTAGTAAAAAATCACATGTAAATAACTTTTATGCCTTTAGAATTAGCACAACTTGCATTAAATAGGGCTTAATGATATGAGCTCAACCAATATGTGACCATGTATTAGTTGTTGTAGGGTTTCTTTGTTTAATAGCCATGATTATTATATATTATAAAATGTGACTATTAGTGAGTCATACCTAAGATTTCCTAGATTTGTATGGTCATAACAGGGGACACATATGTTTCATGCCTTATTAACTATTAACCATTTTGATTTGTTCTACACAGATACATGTTGAGGAGAATCTATAGAAAGTGAGAATGATACAAAGGAATGTGATGTTGTTTTAGTGTCCAATCATTTATTTGTATCATAAAAAATTAACAATTAAAAAATCTGTTATATTCTTTTATGATATCCAAACACGAATTTTACAACTTCTTATAGGTTCATGTTAATTAATGGTATCGAACTTCAAACCTTCATATTTCGATTCAATTGCATTTTATCTTCATATGGATTGAATCTCATCAAATGGTCCAACCTTTTGATTATTGTGTGTCAATTAAGTGTTTAGTGTTTTTAGAACACATAATAATGTGTGTCAAACATGTGTATTGTTATATATCAAAATCTTATTTAATTTGATTGCATTAGATGTAATTATTGTGCATGAAAATTTAATTATTTATTGGCAGTGTACCATGAATGAATGATGTTCATCAATGAATAATGCGCATCAAACATGTAAATATTGTGCAAATATATAAGCCATGTTACAAAAATAAAATTTTCTAAATATCATTAAAAACATTGGTATAAAATTAAATATAATCTTTATTAAACAAACTTAAGTATATTAAATGAATTTGAAATTCAATAAAGTTATTTTTGCAAATATAAATAATATTTGTAATTCCAAATGTTAAAGTTGTCATAAAGTTAATGGGATCAACTGATATTATTTATTTTATTATAAAAAAGTTGTCATCAAGGTAGAATGATGGTTTTGTCATTCCGCAACCCATATTAGGGTTATTGAAAGATGACAAAGGGTTTGTGGACATCATAAAGAATGAGTTTAGGCTAATAATTTATGACACATTCCATTAGCTTAACATTGAAATGCACAGAGTTAAATGAATTAGTGTTTGGGCTAGAAGGATTACAATCACTAAAAAGTCGACATGTTAATAACACGATAAAAATAGAGGTTACACAAGTTCAACCCTCATATGCTTGTTTATGACACACGTATCACATTTGAATTTATTTTGGTTGCTTGTTTATGACACATGTATCACATTTGAATTTATTATGGTAACCATAACAATAAGTCAGCAATACATTTTTATGAGCCTTTTATCAAAACAACATAGATTTTAGTTTTATAAACAACTAAAACACAATAGAATTAAATATTGATTGTAATTTATGATAACTTTAAATTTATCATGTTAATAGAGTTTTATTATATTATATCGTGTTTATGATTCATGTCGATAATCATGCTAAATGTATCATGGTATTGAACTATTTATATCCTAAAAGAGCCATGTTGTACCATTCAACTAGTTACCTTTAATCATGTTAACTTGTATTTATTAAACATGTTTGTTTTAATATTTTAATAAACAATTCATGGATATTTACGTTCAAAATCCTCAGTCGTTTTAAATACGTCATGTCATGTTATTTCAATTTAACTCAAGAATATATATTTTAGTATTTTTCCACCATCTATAATAATAATCATGAGATGTTTCCAATTCCTTTTCATTCATGTATATGAAACAATCATCAAAAGATCTTCAATAGTATTGATATGGGCCTGGCCCATATTTATACCAATGAAGAATAATATTTCTAGGGTTTATATCAAAAACCCTCACCCAACCTCTCTCTGCGTCATTTTCGTTGCCCTAAGGTACAGCTTCTTTCTCTATTGTGATTCTTTAACTTCTATATGTTTCTTCAATCGATGTTGTTTGTAGTTTGTAGTTTCTAGTTTGTAGTTTGTAGCTTGATTAGCAATCTCTCTTCTTTAAATTCACTTGAAATACGATTTGGAACCTTACAGATTCATGTAAGAAAGATCGATTCATATCAATTTGTTACTTTCAATTTGTTATTGTTCGGACGCAATTCAGATATTCGGTATGCGATTATGCTATCGTAGGAATCATTCCTTTTATTACAGCTGATTCTATCGTGATCATGTAATAATTATACTGTTCGATGCATCGAACATAGGGGAATCGTGTAGGTTTAATATGCTGAACACTATCCTTAAGAAGTTATATTTTTTTTATAACATATGCTTGATTCGCTATAATAAAGCTTAGAGTTTGGATAACCTAAGTTTGAAACCAAATTTGTTGAATTGAAATTCTGTTGTATGGTTTTAAGAAGGTTTATTTTCTCTTGTATATAATATCATTGTTTTGTTTTGTCACATGTAGTGTAGGATAATAATTACTGCAACATTTTTTTTGCTAGCATGGTTTTATATCAGAGGTCAAATGACAAATGTGTTTAAGAATGATGAATGGTACTGTTGATTGTTTTGTTATCATAATAAATTTGTGAATCATGGATTGTGAAGATTTTGGAAAAGGGTTTTATTTGTGGATTAGTTTGTTATAGTGGATTTGCTAAATTCTTATTTTGTCACTCGCAGTAGAACTAGGGCTCGTTGTAAAATTTAGCAATGAGGTTGGAGAAGTGCTGGTTTTGTTCCTCTACTATATATCCTGGACATGGTATTCAGTTTGTACGGAACGATGCAAAGGTAGTTTATCATCTGTCGTATTGGTTGTTCGTTACAATAAGGTTTTTTGGTTTGATAGTAATTTCAGAAGTTTCAAAATCTCAGATATTTAGATTTTGTCGATCAAAATGCCACAAGAACTTTAAAATGAAGAGGAATCCTCGTAAGGTGAAATGGACGAAAGCTTATAGGCGGTTACATGGCAAGGACATGACTCAGGTACATGAGTTCAATACATTACTTTGTTTATTCAGGTTAAATGTTTTATATATCCTGCTCAAAGTTCAAATATATATATTTTTTATTTGCTTTTTCAAAACATTAAAAATGTCATGTTTATCTGTTTCATACTATATCACTTACTTGAATCTTTTTTTGCCAAGTAAACAGCCACAGAAACAATGTTTTCATGCTAGATTATCAGCCCATATTGTTCTCTTAGTTATTTAGCGAATGACACTGTATTAGGTCACTGATTTTATATGTATTTTTAGGGAAATGCTGTATATATTATGAAGTTTAGAAGGATGTACTTGAGAATTTGAGCTTTTAGAAGGATGTATATGAAATAATCTCTTATTGCTAATGGTTGTATTATTTTAACTTTCAAGGATGCAACATTTGAGTTTGAGAGGAAGCGAAACAGACCAGAGAGGTATGACAGAAACCTCACAGAGAACACACTGAAGGCCATCAAGACTATTGACAAAGTTAGATTCCGTAGAGAGGAAACTCATCATAAGAACAGGTATTTTTCCTTGAATCTCGCCTTTGATTCGAATTATTGTCATTTTCTTTTTTTCATTCTAGAGGCAATGATTTTGACCCCGTTTGCTATGAATGTGTCAATTTGGTTTACACCTTAATACCTTATCCATCAATCCAACCCGTCCCATAAATTCAAAATTTTTGGTCATTAGTGTTTCAGGCCAACACAACCCAACACAACCCACACAAAACTATCTGTTTTTTTCTTTTCCAATTTGATTTCTGGAAAAGCGGTCCCTTTGAATTGTCAAGTCATTTTTTTATTTCTCTTTGGAGATCTTGGTTTTCACCCTCTAACTTAAAAGCTGGTGGATTGAGGTTATGCTTTATCTCTATCATATAAAAAGTTGGCTAAAAAGGAATCAATCAAGTAGTCAACCTAAAAACCTTTAAAAGACGAGTGTTTCTAGTCAACCTAACCCAACCCAATCTACACAGAACTACATTATTTACCCAAACTAGTTTTGAGATGTTATTCAACCTGACCCAACTCACCCAATGCAATTGTTTTCCACGGCTAGAGCATTTAACATATGTGTGACACTGATGATGCAGGATGAAAGGTAAGGTGGCAAAAGAAAGAAAAGAGGCTAAAAAGGAACTCGATCAGCAAATCCACATGCTCGTTGCTCCTGGTGCACAGGCCAAAGATACATCGGCAGCCAAGGTTACTGTCAAGGTTCAACATGAATCTGATGAAAATCGCATGGAAGAATGATTATATCAGCAATTTGGACATGCAAAATGTTTCTAGTTGTTCACCAGTTTTGTGACATGATTTGTTTGGATATTGGTTTACTCTACAAATGTGTTAGTTTAATGAAGATCTTAGTTGTTTGGTACCCAATGGTCTGTTGTTTTGTTACTGAAAAAATGTAGTAAACTTTTTACTATGTATCGCAATCACATCTAAAGAATCATACACAAAGTACAGTTAATTCAAGTTAAAACGCACCTTGCTTCAAAATTTTGGTTGAGCTAATTCAAGTTGATTTCAAACTGAGTTTTCAGTTTATTTTTATTTATCTATAAGCTGGTCAGCAAACCGTTTGAAAAGACAGTAAGGTAACAAACAAGAAGTAGATCAAATCTCTGCAATCTGTAAAAATACTGTTTAAATTTTAACTTTTGTACGCTGTTATAAAAACTTGCTAACTGTTAAAATAAACTGAAATAAGAAAACTTTCGGACTAATCACCTAAATTATGAAATCAGCTTGAAATAAATCAGCCAAATTTATTGATATTATTGTAAGTGTTTCATTGATTTGATGAGTCGCTGGACAAGAAAATTTTCACAAAAACTTACATCCCAAGCTACAAACTTTATGGAAACCACATAATAACACTTATTATATCAGTCTACCGATTTAATGTGAGAAAGAAAGAGATTGACAACTATCTTTATATATAAAAATATATACAGTTACAAAACCAAAGGTACATCTATGTAGGTTTACAGTATTCTACTTATTTCTTGTTCCTCTCTCTAAATATTCAGTATTAAGTTTTGCCAAACATAAAAAGTAAACAATTACATAGAAATTCTACTGTTCCAAATTGAATGAAGAATCATATGAAACAAATCAAATTTTACAGGCTTCTTATGCCAGATAAAATGCTGCTGCACCATCTTCACTCTTCTCTGCATCTCTAAATACTTTTTCTCAGGTATCGCTCTAAGAATACGACCCAAATTCACCACGTCTTTCTCCAAAACAAAAACCGCAAACGCCTCCCAATTCAAAACTTCAAAAAAGGGCAGGACATAGTTATCCGATATGATCACAGGCACACATTCGTAGTATATCGCTTCCACAATTCTCGGCTGTATACTTCATACCCGCGAGCACAAATACAGTATTTACTACTCTTCATATACATACGATATTTAGCTTTACTTTCAACATCACGGGCCATTGGCCCGAGTATTTTCATATCAGGTTCTTTATCTTGCCAATGTTGAAGTAATATTGGTCTCAAGTTCCCATGCATTCCGCCGGCAAAAAAGGCGAATATTGGTCTTTCTGAAGGCGGTTTCCACCAACATCTTGAGTTGGGTTTTCTGCACTACGGATATATGTAGCTGGAAGAGTTGTGTCTTTGCCTATTCTGAACCCGTTAGCAAGATTTGAGTTGCAGAGAGATCGAATGCAATTTCCCATATGATCTTTCGTTAGCTTCATCGCCTGGTTTTTGCAGCAGGAAAAAAAATCAACAGTCTTGAATTATTTGCTAGTAAATGACAAATATACCGATGTCAATTTTGTATGCATATGTGTATAAATACACCTATATGCACATATATATGAAAAGCAAACGTACCCAATCGTGACAAGCAACAAGAAAATGATCTGTTCCATTAGTTCTGTTCCAAAAAGGGTATTTTCCAGCAATTAAGCTTGTGTAATTCTGTAAATGTTGTTCTATATCTTTGCGGCTCGTAGTACTTGGCTCCTGAGACTCATTTCTTAGTTTTAGTGAACTAAAAGGTAGATAGAATAAGTGCGCTTTTCTGGGGTCTTTTACAACAAAGTTTCTATTTCTCTCCATTAGTTTCATGAACCATCCTTCTGAAGCATAGATTCCCCTTAGTTTTGGATCATGAAAAATCGGTTTTTTCCCTTCCTTGTAGATGTAAACTTTTAAAGTAGTTCCATTAGTTTGTAACTCCTGTACAACGGTTAAGAAAATCAAGATTATTCTCTGTATCTCATTCTTAGGTGATCACTTTACAGGGTGTTTTGAAAGTAACTATGTAATATTGAATAATTACAATCACTATCACTAGTTGAATACCTGTCATAGAAAACTCACAGGACCCACCAATACCCTGCTAACTAATGAGACACATGTAAAACATAGCTTGCACTGGACAAATTGCCTTCAGTAATCAAAATTTGCCAAACAAGATAGCAACTAATTATCTTGACATTACAAGACCAAGCAACAGATACATCCAACACTATAACCTTTCATCACATTTGATTACTGTTTGGGTGTGTTTCTGCTTCTCAAAGTTGTGATAATCACTTATGTCGTTGTTATTGTTAGTCAATTTCTACTCAATTAAGAAAGTTAAAGATAAAATATGGACAAATAAGCAGAAACATGTCACCAAACATTAGAAACTTAACTCGCATATAACCAATTTCAATACACACACCCAAACGCCCCATTTACAAAGATTTTACCTTAAAAACCGGGAAAGATTATGATAAAGAGAACCATGAAGTCCTTCGGTGCTCCTTAACACCGGCCCTTTCTCAATCTTCATCAACACACGTTTAAGTTCCTGGTCACGAGCAGATAACAACTTATTTCTCTAAAATATGCCAAAAAAACAAAAAAGAAATTAGTACAGAATCAAAACCAACATTTCCAAAATCAGAATATCATAACAACAAGTAAGTCCCTACACTGATCCGAGCTGCAACCATTGATTCAAGAACCGAAGTCATGTAAGAAAGGCGTGTTGGTTCTAAAGCAACCGCAACAGTTTGACCCGAATCATTTTGTTTCATTGCAATGGGTGACATTAAAGATCCATGGTTACAACCATACCCTTTGCACCCTTCTTCTTTTGACTCGTTAACCCTTATCTTGCGCGCATTAGACAGTGTTCTTAGAACCTGACCGGACTCATTTCTAACCACTTCGTTGACCAAAACAACCTTGGTAACAGATGGTGAATTCAAAGGGGAACTCTTGTAAGGAAGATTGATTAACTGAGATAATATTATGAGAACAACCACAATGCTTATGATTAATACCAAAAGCTTCAAGATTTGCAGTCTTAATAATCTTTGCAAGGATAGTTTGGTTTCCATTATTGTTCATGTAATCAAAATTAGGGCATTTGACTAAAACCCTAATTTGAAACCCTAACTTCCAGTTGGAAGCTATTCATCATAGCACATATTCATGTTTGGAATTGCAGTTTAACACATGGCATTACGAGATGATCATGATTTGATCAACATGTAACAGTTATATTACGAGATGATCAACAAATGCATCAAACAAGGAATACCCAGATAATCAGAACATGAATCAGGGGGAAAACGAACTCAAATCTTACTGAAGTATGAGCAAGAAGCTGAAATTATCCGGTGAAAAGATAATCTTTTCTAGAAGTAACCCAAAAACAGTTTCTACAGACAATCATTAAAAGTTCAAAACTTGTGCTGATCTGAGATTTCATGTGCTCTGTGTGTAATTTCTAGTTTATTGTGTGGGACTTAATCTTTGTATTATTTTATATATACTAGTAGATTGGTGTTTACTCTAATAAATGCGAGTTTAAGTCTAGTAATAGAGTATGTACACCTTTAAACTTTATTTTCTAGTCTGTTTATGACTTTCAAATATAATTTGTTGTAAGTTGATGGATGTTTGTCAATAAAACGGATCATTTCCTAATTTTAATGTTACTTAGGTAAATAGATTAGTGGTAAAAGGGAAAAATTGCATTAAAATTTGTAGGGTTCAAATCATATTATCAACGAAATAAAATACACTGCAGTTTATTTGTGATATCCACATAACCTTAAACATAAGTCAACTGTCAGAATACATATTTATTCAATTAAAACGACACATAGTAAAATATGAAATTATTAAAATTATTTTACATTAAATTTAATGAGTCTAAAGCCCATTTTAATTAATATTATTAAAAACGATAATCATCATTTTTAATGTCCGTTAAAAATAAACTCCGTTAAAAATAAACTCCGCTTTGATTAATACATAACGATTTTAACGTCCCACTTATATATACTATTTCAAAAAGTTAGATGAAAGTAGGAAAATTGGAAGATGACAAGATAAGGGTTAAAAGAGCCACCTTTCATTTTCCATCTTTTTCGTCATTAGTCGTTCACAAAGGAGACACACATCAATCATCATCACACAGAGCACAAAGCTAGAATCTCCATTAAAGAAGCTGTTCTTCTCTTTAAGGTAACTTCATTTTCCAATTGGGTATCTGCAATTTCTCAATTCAATGTTCAAACAATCGCTTTACAAGTATTGGGTCATTGTCAAATGACGTAATCTCTAATGTTGTATCAATCATTTACGGTTTATTCATGATGAATTGAACTATTGAAGTCGATCTTGTGTGGTGTTCATTATCCTCAATTTATGTACGTCTTATTTGATGAATGTTTTGGCTAATTTTTTGTGGGTTATCTAAATTACTTTGATTCTTGTTGATATTTGTGAAATCAGTTTAAACAATGTAGCATCTACTTATCCCATAACCCATTCGAATGTGATCAAATGCGATTTGTGTTGATTCTTTTTGGGTTCCATTAAGAACATCCATATGATATTCAAGATAGTGTTTATGTAGTCACCCACATGATGAATTGTGTTGTATGTTTGCAAATTTGACACACATGTTAGACATGAAGTTTGATTTGGATAAAGTTTGTGATAAATGGGAGTCAGTGTTGTTTCTTTGGTAATGTACTATTGAAATTCACAAGATAATGATGAGACATTTGTAACGAAGTTGATGGATACGGGTCGGGTCGGGTCAGTCAGGTTGGGTTATGGCGTGTGTTGACCCGCCACCACTTATTTCCTATAAAATTGTTAAGAAAATGTAACCAGATATCCAAAATTTGACAATGTAGGGAATAATAACTTTTCTCGCTCATCAATAGAAGTGAAGCTTATAATTTAACGGATTTTAGAGTAAAAACTTAAAACTATGTCAAAATTTTGAGTGAATGCTCAAATTTCACAAATATAGGAACTCAAGTTTGTTACTTTTGTTGATATCGTCAAATTTCGGATCTTTGGTTACCTTTCTTGGCAAAGTTCGTTTAATAAAGGATCGATTTACTTGATTATGTCATGGGTGACTTTTAACCCGTTTGACCTACCCATTTCAGCTATTAGCAATAAAGTTTGACACAATTTGAGTATTTGACCTGTTTAACTTTGATAGCATATATGTTGTATTTGCTCAACAGGTGAAAGCTGATGAAGAATTAACATAACTACTAACTGACTGGAACTTGATTCAGAACAGAATAACAAGATGACATCTGTTATCCCATCATCAACAAGCAACATCTCTCTTATCCCTGGATGCACTTTTAATACAATAAAAACCAAAAGTGGTTTGGTCAAATGCTGTAATTCAAAAGGGTCAACCAAAAGAACAACACATGCTGAAGATTGTGTATTACCTCTATCAACAAACCATAGATTATTTCCACATATCATGACATTCAGGTCCCACCATAGACCAAGATTTGGAGTAGCAGCAGCCACTGTGGTGGATGTGGATGTGCCTGTAGAAGAAGCTGACCAATTGGATTCCCCTGTATCGGGTCAAGATTCTGGTCAAACATCAAAACCAACATCAACCATTGACAAGTCGAAACAAAGATCACGGCCTGTTAGAAAGAGTGAAATGCCACCGATGAAAGATGAAGACTTGGTTCCAGGTGCAACTTTCACGGGTAAAGTAAGATCAATCCAACCGTTTGGAGCTTTTGTTGACTTTGGTGCTTTCACAGATGGGCTGGTTCATGTATCACAGTTAAGTGATGGTTATGTTAAGGATGTTTCAGATGTTGTTTCAGTGGGCAAGAAGTGAAGGTGAAGTTAGTAGAGGCAAATATTGAAACAGGCCGGATCGCGTTGACCATGCGGGAAAATGAGCCTAGTAAAACAACGAGTCAAAAGTCAAACCCAAGGCAGGAACGTGATGAGGGGAGGAAAGATACTAAATTTGTTAAGGGTCAAGAGCTTGAAGGGACTGTAAAGAATCTTACGCGTTCAGGTGCTTTTATAAACCTTTCAGAAGGTGACGAAGGCTTTTTACCGGCTTCTGAAGAAGCCGATGAAGGTTTTGGAAGTATAATGGGTGGTGGTTCATCACTTGAAATTGGTCAAGAAGTCAAAGTTCGGGTCTTGAGGATCGCTAGAGGTCAAGTAACTTTGACCATGAAGAAAGATGATGATAATAAAGATTTTGACTCAAAGCTTAAGGAAAAGTTTTTACTGCAACAAACCCGTTCCTTGTAGCTTTTCGTAATAATAAAGATATCGCTTCGTTTTTAGATGATCGCGAGAAAATTAAAGCGGAGGATGTGACATCTTCTGGTGAAGCCAATAAAGTCAAACTTGTTTCTGATGGAAAAGTCAAAGATGAAGTTGTTTCTAGCGAACAGCAACTAGAGTCAACTGAGGAGACAAGTAGTATTAGTAGGTCAAGTGAACAAGTAGATGCGCCTATAATTGAGGAAACCATAATAGGTCGTTGTTACCACTTTACATCAACTGTATATTATAAAGGTCTTACGGAATAACTTATTTTGTATCAGATGCAGATGTAGAGATCAACGAAGAACAAGTAGAGGTACCCAAGGTGGTATAACGCTCACAAGTGAACGTGTGGAAGCTCTATGTGAATGAAGGTTGTTTTGATTATTTTTATGTATATCCTATAAGTAAAGATCTTTAACTAGTGATATATTGCTTTTGAGGATGATATTACTAGATGCGTTTGTTTGTTTGTTTAGATACTGATGTTCCAGCTAAAGTCTTGAAGAACTAAATCGAGGGAACCAAACCGAGGAAAAAAGATTAGCAGATTAAGAGTGTGTTTGGATGAGTTTAGTAGTGTTCTAAGTTGATTTAAATTTCAATGGAGTTGTTCTGTTGAAATGTAGGTTGACAAGAAAAATAAGACATTTTGATGAACATTAAGGCTTCAGTTCATCAAACATTTAACTTGATGGTATTTAAAAACATAAATAAATCTCTTAATTCTCGATCAAATTGTATTATAAACTAGTTTCTTATCATCGCGCTTCGCAGCGGAAGTCAGATCCCCACACATAACGTTACTTTAATCGTTATTTGTTTAGCTCGTTAGAAACCATAAAAGCGAACTTTGGTGGCGAAACTAAAAAATACTAAACTTTAATGGCCAAACCCGAAAAAATAAAACTTCACTACAAACAGAGAAATAGTTTAGCGACCAAACTCTGTGATCCTAAACTTTAAGAGGCTAAAGTCACGTGCTAGCGGTTGGAGTCCAGTCATTTACCCCGCATACAACTATATGTTACTTTAGTCATTATGTGCTGGCTCGTCGGAAATCATAAAATCAAAGTTTGGCAAAGAAACTCAAAAATACTAAACTTGATAGATCAAACTCGGAAAAAAAAATTCACTATATATAGTTTAGTGGTTAAACTTTAATATTCTAAACTTTAGTGACCAGAGTCAAAAAAACGTACCAGTAGCCAAAATATATAATACTAAACTCTAGTGGGTAAATGCGGTAAAAAATCACTATAAATAGTTTGGTGGCCGAACTAAAAAATCTTAAACTTTAGTGATTAAAATCAAATAAACAAAACTCTGAGTTAAAAATATAAATACTTCAAACTAACGTGATTCGAGTCAAAAAATTCAAAGGAAAACTATCCATGTGTAATTATAATAGAGTAATGTGATTCTTTTAACGTGTTTTTGGAACTAGAACCTCATTAAGAAGCATCGTAAACGATTCTATATGGTCAATTTTGTTTCAAAGTGTTAAATTGAGATATTATTCATTGTGTTTGAGGCTTGCTTGGCAGGCCAATCGATTTAAGTTTAAATTTCTTGAATATTTATTATTTTAATATTTATATATACTTATATTTTCTATTTTTTAGAACTTTAAAAATATAACGATTATATAGATTCTGAATATACCAGTGCGAGATGTTTGTTTTTATCTACGTTAACATATAAGTTTTATTTAAAACTGAAGTGGTTAAGATATAATATATTTTTCTTTTTGTGAAGAAAAATATAAAGTTCATTATAACTCGTAACTTATGTTTGTACATGTGTAACTTTAAACCAACTTTTTGCTTTCGGATTATGTACATTGTGTGAGAAAATTTCACTTTTCATAATCAATAACATTGCAAATATATTAGAGTTGGGTCATAGAGTCTTGTGGATTGGATTTAGTTTTTTTCCTAGTCTTATTTGCAATTGCAACAACAGATAATCCCTTCTAACGCCATAGCTCTCAGAAGAAATTGGATGTTGAGAAAGAAGGATCATATGCATACAACATAATGAAATAACCTTGATAAGAAAAAAGTACTCTATAATAAAGTATCGGTATAGTTACTTGCTTGCATGCCTTATATGAAGGGATGCGAGGGGGGACAGTATCCAAGCTCAAGCCTTGATATTCAAAATACATTGATACGTGTTAATTTGTATAGAGTTCGATTAGTCATTATTTGTAAGTAAAAGGAATTTTATTGTAAACGAGCAAATGATGGTTAGGTTGTTATATTTGTAACATATTTGTAAGGATTCCTGAAGTCTGATGCAACCCAAAACTGCCTAAGTGTTTCAGCAACATGCACTAAGTACTGAAGTGAAGAATGCTTCGGAAGAATTACACAAAGCATTAGAAAATACTCTAAGTGTAATATCTTCCGAAGCCAAGACCAATATCTTCCGAAGCCTAACATGAAGTCTTCCGAAGCTTGAAGAGACAAAGTCTTCCGAAGCTTCAACCTATGAAGACAGATTTCTTCCGAAGACTTTTAGTACACATGCTTTATCTGATGTACTGTTCCATAAAGCACCTTTTCCGCTGCGTCTCTGATAAGTCACCAACTTACAAGAGTTGGTGAAAAGGTCCATGCTTTTGGTAACTGTACATTGAGTCTTGAGTCTGAAACTTTCCACTTTATGTACTTTATCCTTTTTATAATATATAAGGATGTGAGCTATGGCATGTCATAGTCACAAGGTCAAAAGGCAGATATGCCTTTTGATCCTACAATTGATTTTGTTAGTGTCTAGTCAATTGTATCCAGCTGGCTTTCATAGTATAGCCGGCTGTAGGTTGTAGTATAAGTATTCCAAGTTCTTGTATCTTTCGTAATGCTTTGTAACACTTGTAAAAGAACTTGAG
The DNA here is from genome assembly GCA_025506515.1 of Flaveria trinervia. Lineage (NCBI taxonomy): Eukaryota > Viridiplantae > Streptophyta > Magnoliopsida > Asterales > Asteraceae > Flaveria > Flaveria trinervia. Next base: position 1,549,611 of record CM046453.1, read on the forward strand.
AAAGCAATATACTGCTCCTTGAAAACTATACTCTCTTGTTCTGTCTCTTGCTTTACTTGTGTTCTCTGCATCACCTTTGGTTACCTAGTTCACTGTTTGATTAAGATTAGTTGTTAATCTCCTCATTGTGTTGTTGTGTTGTAATTGTGTTCAAGCCCTTGAACGATCCTGCAATTGGTATCAGAGCATTCAGGCTCGTGATATAAGATCTAACCATCTTAAGATCCCTCACACACACAAAAACTAAACTTTTCAAATGGCTTCCATCTCAAAGACTGATATGGAGACTGGAACCATGAACAAATCCCCATTGATCACTCTTGATGACTTCGACACCTGGTGCATGAGGATGGAAGGCTTCATCAGGTCTCTTGACTCAAGAATGTGGGAATCTGTTGAATATGGACCTTTCATACCCAGCACCCCCTCTGCTACCGGTGCTGGTATGATTCCTAAAGATGTGGCCAACTACTCAGATGAAGATAGGAAAAGAGTAGAGATTGACAGGAAGGCCATGACTGCTCTTCAGACTGCTATCCCAAACTCTGTGTACAGAGGTTTTAAGAAGTGCAAGACAGCTAAACAGCTGTGGGATGCACTGAAGCTGATGTATGAAGGCTCCTCTGAAGCCAAGGAGAACAAGAAAGATCTTCTGAAGCAGCAGTTTGAAAATTTCACCTTTAAAACAGGTGAAACCATGACCCAACAATACTTCAGGTATGTTGAGATTGTGGATACCCTTGTGGATGGAGGAGTTCCTCTTGAGAACAGAGACATTGTAAGGAAGTTCATGTCCTCACTTCCTAGGCAATGACACACTATTGTGTGGTAATCAAGAGGACTGAGAACCTTAAAACTCTTACTCTGACAGAGTTATATGGGATTCTCAGTGGATACCAGATGGAGATGAACTTACAAGGTTCATCTGGCAACTCTAACAATCAAATGGGTTCAGCCCTTCATGTGGTTGAAAGGGACAGCATAGAACCCCAACATCATCTCCTATGCTACCCTGACAACTCACAAAAGGGTCCTTTCATCACCTTCCCGAGACACCAAGGGAGAACTTTACTCAAGGAAGCCCATTCCAAGAGACAAGTTCTTCTCAAGCCTTTGTGTCTGCAGATGAAAGCTGTGGAAATTATCTCTTCACTCTTGAAGATCTAGACTGTATCCATCCAGATGACCTGGAATACATGGAGATAGTTCAGCAGATGGCTCTTCTCACTCACAGAGCCAAGAAGTTCTACAAGAGGACAGGAAGAAAATTTCCAAGCAATGCTACCAGTGGTAAGTTTGGCCTGGATAAAAGCAAAGTTAAGTGTTACAATTGTAACCTTATGGGTCACTTCGCCAGGGAGTGTAAGGCACCCAGAGCAAATGGGGGTCAAACACAACTCAGACCAAACTTCACCAACAATACCCCTCAGGCTGAGAAGACAAAGCAACATGCTGCGGTTGCTGTTGAAGAGGGAGGATTTGACTGGAGTTTTCAGGTGGAGGATGCTTCTCCAACCAAGCATTGATGGCTGATCATGATGAAGCCAAGGTATTAGAACATCTTTGCTCCCCTGAATGCATTGCTAAAGTAAATAGATACAGGTCCTACAACCTAGAGATGAGATCTGATCTTGAGTCATTAAACATATTAAAATCTGACTTTAGAAAGTCTGAAAATGATTACAAGTTAAAGATAGAAGACTTGGAGAAAACTATTTCAGTACTAAAACATGAACATACAGATTTTAGAACTCAGATCCAAGATCTCATCACTAAGTTGACTAAGTGCCAGGCTGAGCTTGTGATCAGCAAAGCCCTGGCAGAGAAAAGTGTTCTTGAAGAAGAGACCTTCAAGAACATGATATCCTCATCCCTACACAATAAGGTTTGTTATCAAAATAGACAGGGACTGGGATCAAATGAGATAGCTCCTCCACACACAATCTTGTCTGTAAGATCTCCTAGGTGTGGAACTTGTGAAGATGAGCTTCCTCTCATAGATCCAGTAAGTGAGGATGATGAAGAAGTGATAGTGAGGAATCCCTCTGAGAAGAGTGAAGAAGAGGATTCCTCCAAGGGCCACTATCCTTCTGAGGAGAAGAAATTAACTGTGATGACCAAGTCCAAGAGAAAGAACTTGATCAGGAAGAGCAAAAGGAAAGCAAAGAAGGCTCAAGAAATCAAGGCTACCTTTGATGCTAAGCAGAAACAAGTGTTTATCTCTGCAGGTTTCAAAGCAATAAGGACTGAAGACATCCACCAAAGCCTCTTATCTAAGAGTTCTGGTTCATGTTCAAATCATCTCAGTACAAAGAAGAAGACTGAGCTGCTGTGTACCACTGCTGCACAGCCTGGACCATCAAATTCCAAGAACAGTTCACAGCCCAAGGGAACTGTATCTGAATCTACCAAGATGAAGGTGAAAAAGGGATGTGACCAAGGCCAGTCTTGCTCTCAAAAGGAGATTTCTTTGAAGAAGAAAATGCTGTGTGTTATGTGTGAAAGTACTCTCATATTGCCAAGGATTGTCCATACAATCCTAAAAGTACTATCCACATGACCAATACAAAGACTTCAAAGAATCTCAAGAAGTCTCAAGCTTCGGAAGGAAAGTCTGTTTCCTTCGGAAGCTCCAAACCAAAGAAGAAGGTAAATGGAAAATCACCTTCGGAAGCAAAGTTGGTCTCGGAAGAAAGGAGTTCTTCCGAAGTACTAAAGTCTACTGCAGTGACTGTAGATTCTTCCGAAGTATCAGTCATTAAAACTTGTGAAGCTCCAAAAGCTTCTAAGGTTTTGAAGGTCAAGTCCAAGACTCCAAAGGTGGTGTGGAAGTCTAAGAAAGACCAAATGACTGAGGTTTCTCCATCAACAACAGCCGAAGATCCCCTCTGTACAACCATAGGATCTATTACTGTTGCATTACCTTCTATTACACTTACTGAACCCAAGACAAGTAAGGCTTGGGTTTCCAAATGTAACTAATCATTTTCTTTGTGCAGGAACAGCTCAAGACAAACAAGAATGTCTGGATAATTGACAGTGGCTGTTCCAGGCACATGACAGGCGATAGGTCTTTACTTCATAATTTTGAGAGAATTGATGGAGGACCAGTTGCTTTTGGAGGAAATGAAGGTGGTTACATTTATGGAAGGGGCAAGGTCACAAATGGTAAGCTCAGCATTGAGAAGGTAAATTTTGTTAAGGAGCTTGGGTACAATCTTCTGAGTGTATCTCAATTTTGTGATCAGAGTCATAACATGCTCTTCACTGAGCATGAGTGCATTGTTCTCAAACCTGGAGTGGTCATTCCTCATGAGCATATTCTGCTCAGAGCCCCCAGGAAAGGGAACATGTACAAGATGGATTTGCAAGAAACATCTCCCTCTGGAGAAGTTTCATGCTTTCTATCTAAAGCAAATAGTGATGAGTCTTTCCTATGGCATAAAAGAATGTGCCATGTAAACTTTAGAATATGAATAAATTAATCAAACATGATCTGGTAACTGGAATGCCAAAGAAAGAGTTTACAAGTGATGATCATTGTGTTGCATGCCTGAAAGGGAAGCAACACAAGGTATCTCACAAGCCTAAGGAAAAGAACTCCATCACTACTCCCCTACACTTATTACATATGGATCTCTTTGGCCCCACCAGTGTAATGAGTTTAGGAAGGACCTTATACTGTCTAGTGATCACAGATGATTTTACAAGATTCACTTGGGTTTTCTTTCTTAGAACTAAAGATGAGACTCCTGAGATTCTAAAGAATTTCATCTTAAAGATTGAGAATCAATGTGATCACAAGGTCAAAACCATAAGATGTGATCAAGGAACTGAATTCAAGAACCAAATCCTTGATACATTTTGTGATGAAAAGGGTATTACAAGACAATACAGTGCTCCCAGGACTCCTCAGCAAAACGGAGTTGCTGAGAGGAGAAACAGGACACTTATTGAAGCTGCAAGAACTATGTTGTCTGACTCTAAACTGCCTATCACCTTCTGGGCAGAGGCAGTTAATACTGCCTGCTATGTGCAAAACAGAGTCTTAGTAGTTAAGACACATGGTAAGACTCCTTATGAACTTTGGCACAAGAGGAAACCTTTCATTGGTTTTCTCAGGTCATTTGGATGTCCCTGCACCATCTTGAATACCAAAGATCAAGTTGCCAAGTTTGCTGAGAAATCAGACGATGGACACTTCATTGGATACTCTTCTCAAGCTAAAGCTTATAGAGTATACAATCTCAGAACTAGAATCATTGAGGAGTCAGCCAATGTGACTTTCAATGAGCACACTCCCAGTGTGGCTGGTTCTGGTCCGGATTGGCTATTTGATCTTGATTTAGTTACCAACTGTTTTAATAAATCTTGTGAGCATGTTTCAGGATCTGCAGAAAATTTAAATACAGGTGATCCTGATCCAAGATTTGAGCTTGGAAGACCTTCAGCTCCAGTTGGAACTACTTCAGCAAATGAGGTTTCTATCAGCACAACAATGACAAATCCAGCTGATACATCTGGCATGCCTTCAAATTCCAGTTCAGAGGCCTCTCAACCAGATAAAGACATCTCAATTGCAGAAGATAACAATGGTGATGGTGAAAGTGATCAAGAATCTCTTGATGCTAATAACTATACCATAGATGATAACATCAATGATGTCACACACTCATTGGATCAAGTTAATCTTGATAAGTGTGATAATGTGGAGGATCAATCTTCAAGACCAGATCTAAATTTCTCAAATTTGGATCTATCTCAGCAACTTGCTGTGATCCCTCAGCTAAGGATCCACAAGTCTCATCCTACTACAAACATCATTGGAGATGTTATCTCCGGGGTAAAGACAAGAGGGCAAACCCATGAAGCAAATGTTTGTCTTCACTCTTGTTTTCTATCCCAGTTAGAGCCAAAGAAAGTTGAGGAGGCTCTAAAGGATGGAAGTTGGGTTGAAGCTATGCAACAAGAGTTGCTTCAATTCAAAAGACAGAAAGTTTGGAACCTTTGTCCTCTTCCTCATGGGAAGACTACCATTGGAACCAAATGGGTTTTTAGGAATAAAAAGGATGATAGAGGAATCATCATCAAGAACAAGGCTAGACTAGTTGTTCAAGGATACACACAAGAAGAAGGGATTGACTACACTGATGTCTTTGCTCCTGTAGCTAGACTAGAAGCTGTTAGGATATTCCTGGCATTTGCTGCATCCAAGAACTTCAAGGTCTACCAACTTGATGTAAAGTGTGCTTTCTTATATGGAGTGATTGATGAGGAGGTTTATGTCAAACAACCACCTGGTTTTGTAGATCCTGATCATCCTGATTATGTCTGCAAGCTTGACAAAGCTCTGTATGGGCTGCATCAGGCACCCAGGAAGTGGTATGAGACACTGTCTGAGTATCTCTGTAAACATGGTTACAGGAGAGGTACTATAGATGGAACTCTCTTCATCAAAGGACAAGGAAACGACATTCTGCTAGTTCAAGTATATGTGGATGACATCATCTTTGGCTCAACCAATTCAAGGCTCTGCAAAGACTTTGAAAAGCTGATGAAAGATAGATTTGAAATGAGTTCAATGGGAGAACTTAATTTCTTTCTAGGAATTCAAGTGAAGCAGGTTGAAGATGGCATTTTCATAAGTCAGTCAAAGTATGTTCAAGATATACTCAAGAGGTTCAACATGACTGATTGTAAGACTGCTAAGACACCCATAGCCAGAAACCACTCTCTTGGTCCAGATCTTGAGGGGGAGTGTGTAGATGAGCACTTATACAGGGCTATGATTGGGTCTCTTATGTATCTTACAGCTAGCAGGCCTGATATCATGTTTGCTACATGTATTTGTGCAAGATATCAAGCTAATCCTAAGATGTCTCACTTAATCACTGTGAAAAGGATTTTAAGATACCTCAAAGGTGCCTCAACACTTGGTTTATGGTATCCAAAGAATTCTAATTTCAATCTGTATGCCTATACAGACAGTGATTATGGTGGTTGCAACATGACTGCAAAGTCTACATCTGGGGGATGTCAATTTCTTGGTGGAAGGGTTGTCTCATGGCAATGCAAGAAACAAACCTGTGTGTCTGCATCAACTGCTGAGGCTGAATACATTGCTGCTGCAAGCTGCTGTGCTCAAGTGCTTTGGATTCAAAATCAGATGCTAGACTACGGATTTAACTTCAAAGAGACTCCTATCCACATAGACAACAACAGTGCTATCTCTATCACTGAGAACCCTGTGCAGCACTCAAGGACCAAACACATCAACATCAGGTATCATTTAATAAGAGATAACTATGAAAAGGGGTTAATTAAACTAGTCAAAGTTCACACAGATGAACAATATGCTGATCTGTTCACAAAAGCTTTTGATGAACAGAGATTTAAGTATCTGATATCAGCTATTGGGATGATTAACTTTGAGTAGATTTTCTTAAAACTAATTCTAATTATTTCTTCTTAAAATATGTGTGTCCTAAGTTGTCTAGTTCATCACTTTCATAAGCTCATGTTTTCTTTGAATGAAAAACTCTTTTTGAAGACTTTCCTTGGATTCTTGAAAATTTTCTGATACTTCGGAAGATAACATTTTACCTTCGGAAGAAAAATATGTCTTCAAAATAAATGACTGTCTAAGAAATTTTACCTTCGGAAGAAGTCAAAATTTATCTTCCGAAGCTTAAAATTCTTAACTTAGACACTTATTCATTTTTAAGGACTTTTTCTTCCGAAGCAAAAATTACTTTCGGAAGCTTTGTTCATTCTTATACAAAGCATCCAAAAGTTTATTTCTCTTCCGAAGCATAAATCTTTAAGACTCTCAGGAAAATTCTTCCGAAGTCACTTTAGCTTCGGAAGCTTTTTCAATCAAACTTCCGAAGACAAATTACTTTCGGAAGCTTTTCGAATTCCAAGAAAACTACTTTTTGAGCAAAAAGGTAAACTACTTTTTCAGAGGTGGGACCGACATACGGATTTCAAAGTTTATCCTCTTTCATTAAACTTTATCTGAAATCCTTCTCTCTCATATAAACCCAACGGTTTCCCCCTTCTTCTATCATCTGCTTTTCTTCCATACCTAAAACCCAAAGCTTTTTCTCTCTGAAATTCCTTCCCATCTCTCCTACCTCACAATGGCTGACCTTACACACAGAAATGATCCTCACTTTGCCATGCAGCTACACAGACAACACAATCAGGTTGCTCTGTTATGCTCTGACAAAGATCCTCATTTCTCAGAGGTTTGCCGTTTCTTGTCTTTGTCTCACTACTTCACCTCCCTAACCATTGATCCTCCTCTATATGAGGATCATTGCTTGAATTCTGGAAGACCTGCCAAGAGGTCATTATGGATGGGGAGAAGGCACTGTCTGCCACAGTGCAGGGGAGAACAATTTTCATCACTCCGGCCATCATCAACGACATCTTCAGCTGGATGATGAAGCAGGTGAAGTGTTCTTTCCAAAAGAAGCGGTTAATCATTCCTTCGAGCAGATGGGCTATGAAGGAGATTTCTCTGTAAAGACCTTCAGGAAAGGGAAGGTCTCATCCCAGTGGAAATACCTGCTCCATGTGGTTATCCACAGCTTATCAAACAAGCATGGTGGATGGGACCAGATTCCTGAGGATCTCTCCTTTATAGTTCATGGGATGGTTCAGGGGGTCAAGTTCAGGTATTCACAATTTGTTTATACTAATTTACTTGCAAACTTAGACTCCTTAGAATATTACATGTTTCCTAGATATGTTCAACACATTCTTAACTGTGAACTGGGCTCACAGTTGAGGGAAACAGGCAATATTCTTAAACTGGGACAGATGAAGCCCGGCATCTTTAAAATTATGAAGAAGCCAACTGTAGGCTTCTCAGGGGTAGAAACAGCCCTAGTCCCAAAAATGTTAGAGCTCATTGCTCAAGGTGACAACATAGCAGTCCAAGCTAGTGTTGAACCCACACCTACTGCTCTCCTACCCTCTTCACAACCTCCAATATTCATCACCTACAAAAGAAAATCCCAACGAACCCCTGCTCAGGCTATTGAGTCTGTGCAGGCCCCCAAATACTCAACCTTACAGGAAGAAGTGGACTCCAGAGCTCCCACTTCTCCTGAGGAGCAAACCACTCCCATTACTTTACCTATCAGGGCTGAGGTTCCTCAAGCTCAACCTGATGAGCTCATTAGCCCAACAACTGTAAGCCTTCACTCTGAGTCTCAACACTCAAGTGAACAACCTTCAGGGGATAGCTACCATCCCCAGCCTTTGGATCTAAACCAACCAATTCCCAACCTATCCTTTTACACTGATGAAGACTTAGGATTCAGTGAGTACCATGAGTCTCTCTTCTCCTCCCCTACTCAAAGAGAGATGAGTACCTCTGACTCTCCTCAGTCTATCCCTCATCAGTCACCTATTACTGAGGTGGACATCTGAACCTGTTCAGGATGTCCATATGGAAGAGGCTCTCACTTTTGAAAGTGATTACATCATTAAGACCTCAACCATGGCAACTCAGCCCATTGGCATCTTAACTGAGGTTGCCAGTGAGCAGAGGAAAACCAGCAGCAGCAAGAAACTCAAGCTGGTGGTGAGAGAAGGGACTTTGGTCCAATCCTCTCATCCCCCAGTGATTCTTCTGATGAAGATGAGGGGAATTTGAGACTAAAGGTACAAAAATTGTCACAAACATGCACCTATCTAGTCTCTAAGGTTAGTCACTTGGAATCTCAGGTGACTACCCTGCAAAACAGGGTCAATGATCAGCAACTCCAGATTTCATATCTGCAGGAAAAACTAGCTGGAGACCTTTAAGGAGAGCTCAACCAGGAACACAAGAACCTGTGGAAGTGATGATTTATCCTCCAGCTCACCTATGCAAGTGGGTGATGCTACCAAAAAGGGGGAGAATGTTATCACAACCACAGAACCTGGGAGTTCTTCAAAGAGAATGGACATAGAGGACTCACCATCCTCACTTGCTGTTGTGCATTCTCAGCAACTTCCTCAAGTTCACATTAATGTGGACTCTATAGACTCTCTCATCAGGAGTCTCTTTGAGGAAGGTATACCAAGGGCTGTCTCATCTCCACCACATGGAACTGGCAACTACATCATCAGATGGAGGTATGATGATGACAGAAGAGCCCTCATACTTCACAGAGTTCAAGGTCAACAAGAAGTCTTTCAGTTCCAAAGCCTGAGCTTCTATGAAGGACTGGATTTAGTCAACATGCCACTTGTCAATCCAAGCAAATCTAGACAAGCTGACAGGCTGGCTCAAAGAATCCAAGACAGGATCCTTGCAGAGTTCTCTCTAAGAAGGAGACTTAGGCAATCAGGCAATGTCATCGGTCAACTGGATGTTGAGGTGGACCCTAAGATTAGTTTCATAGGGGAAACCTTGGCTGAAGGCCCAGTGGCAGAACCTGAGACCCTTGTCTCACCATCAACAACTGCTGCAGAGGTCCAAACTCCATCTGAGACACCTGCTGGTGAAGGTGTTTCTCAGCCTCTCTCTGGCCAGAGCATGGAAGCTACACCAAGCAATGAAGGCCAAGCCTCAATCCACCCTGAGTCACAAAGGTCTGTTGGTGACAAAGGGAAAAGGATAATGACTCCTGAGGAAATTGAGGAGGAAGAGAGAGAGAGGAAAAGGAGGCTAAGGGGAGAAAGTTCTTCTGGGTCATCAAAATTCATGCAAGCTGCAATCAGGGCTGCCCCCAGACCAAATACTCAAAATGATGAACAAAGGGCAGTCAGGATTAATTATTTACAGACCAGGAACTATGATGTTGATGAAATCATCTCCCTCCCCTTAGAAGAGTTGAATGAACTGGCTGACATGGAAGTGTCAAGAGAGATTAAGGAGAAAGAGGATGCAAGGTTACTTCTCCAATTCAAAGAGGAGAGGAGACAGAAAAGACTTCACAAGCATACTCCCACTCTCTCTCCAGTTCAAGAAAGTCCTGCACAGGAAGATGTGGCTCCACAAGAACCTCAGGTAGATAAAGAAGAGGATAGAATCAAAATGATAAACTACCTGAGTGCCACAGGCTTCTATCAGGCAAATACACTTCTTCCCCTGTCCTATGACTTCATTGAGTTCGAGTACTTAAAGCAACTTGAGCTTGAGTTAGTCAAAGAAAGAAAAACAACCAAAAGGAAGCTAAGGGAAGAAGCTGCAAAGTCAAGAACCATCATTCAAAAGAATGCAAAGAAGTCTGCTGACAGACAAAGAATGATGAGCTTCTTGAAGTCATATGGATTCTCCGGAAGGAGACTTGGTCCCATGTCTCTATCTACAATGGATGAGCATATAAGGGTAATCAAGCAGAAGATTAAAAGTGGTGAACTCATTGACTTGCACTCTCTTCCAAGTCAAGTCCCACCTGAAGTGGAGGTCAAGTTTGAACAACCAGAGACACCTGAACCAGAACCTCCAGCTGAGCCTCAGCAAACTTCATCTTCTGATCCAAGACAGGGTCAAACTCCCTCTCCTTCTGAACCTGTGAGGGAGGAACACCCAACTGAGAAAGACACTGATGATCAACATGGTGCTGCAGACCAGTCTTCTCAGTTAAAGACATTAAAGAGGAAGAAGAAAATGGCCTCTAAACCAAAGACTAAAAAGAAGAAGCCAAAGTCATCTACCTCTACACCCCAGGCTGAATCAGATCAACCTGAGGAAGTGCATGATGAGGCAGCCCAATCAACTCCTATGCAAGTGGCTCCTCTAGCAACCGAGACACCCATCTTATCCTGGACTTACTCTACCAATCCAGAAAGATGGAATGTTATCAGAGATCAAGGTGTTGAAAATGTCTACTCATGGCAAGACATAATCAACTTACCTCTGCATGATCTCTTTGAAATGAGAAGATACTATGAGAGTCTTGATGATCCTGACCATCAAATGAAGAAAGGGAATGGTCTTGATTATTCTGAAGACTACAAACATTTAAAGATCTTCTAAGTGTTTTGGTAGCATCAGCCTAGGGGGAGTTTGTAAGGATTCCTGAAGTCTGATGCAACCCAAAACTGCCTAAGTGTTTCAGCAACATGCACTAAGTACTGAAGTGAAGAATGCTTCGGAAGAATTACACAAAGCATTAGAAAATACTCTAAGTGTAATATCTTCCGAAGCCAAGACCAATATCTTCCGAAGCCTAACATGAAGTCTTCCGAAGCTTGAAGAGACAAAGTCTTCCGAAGCTTCACCTATGAAGACAGATTTCTTCCGAAGACTTTTAGTACACATGCTTTATCTGATGTACTGTTCCATAAAGCACCTTTTCCGCTGCGTCTCTGATAAGTCACCAACTTACAAGAGTTGGTGAAAAGGTCCATGCTTTTGGTAACTGTACATTGAGGTCTTGAGTCTGAAACTTTCCACTTTATGTACTTTATCCTTTTTATATGTATAAGGATGTGAGCTATGGCATGTCATAGTCACAAGGTCAAAAGGCAGATATGCCTTTTGATCCTACAATTGATTTTGTTAGTGTCTAGTCAATTGTATCCAGCTGGCTTTCATAGTATAGCCGGCTGTAGGTTGTAGTATAAGTATTCCAAGTTCTTGTATCTTTCGTATGCTTTGTAACACTTGTAAAAGAACTTGAGAAAGCAATATACTGCTCCCTTGAAAACTATACTCTCTTGTTCTGTCTCTTGCTTTACTTGTGTTCTCTGCATCACCTTTGGTTACCTAGTTCACTGTTTGATTAAGATTTAGTTAATCTCCTCATTGTGTTGTTGTGTTGTAATTGTGTTCAAGCCCTTGAACGATCCTGCAATACTATTATTTGTAGGTTATGCAATGAGATCGGAAGTTTTAACATTTTCTCTCTACCTATAGAATTCTCTCTCTTTCTCTTTGTATTGCATTCATCAAGCAAATCAAAGTTATTAATTAATTCTTAAAAACGGTTTAAAATTCTTACAAATTAAAAAAACTAAATTTGTTCATATAATGTCCATTTTATTTCTACAATACATACGGTATTAGCCAACCAAATCCAAACCAGATATCATAACTATAAATATGAATTAAAAATTAGTGTGATCAAAATCTCTAGTAATTATCTCTTAATGCACACCCCTCTACCCTAGTATCATTTGACAGTCCTATACAAAACTAGTTTTAATGACCCGTGATTATACGAGTTAAAAATATAATATTAATAGAATAAAATTTTATTAATTATTAAATATATGCAATTTAATTATTATAAGTACTATAAGTAATAAACCATGATATCAACTTTTTAAAAAATTGTTTTTATACTTTTTTTTTGTTTTTTCTAAAAAATAAATCAAACATTTAGTTTCAAAACAAAACATATTTAAACATGTCATTTTTATTATTTAAAAAAAAGTATGATGTATGTTTTAGAAAATTTTCTTTTTATAAAAATTCATTTTCCATAAATAAATATTAATAAAAAGATCTATTTCTTATCTTTTTTAAAAATAGGTTTAGTAAAAAATAGAATTAAATTTAAATTAGTAATTATTGAATCATTTAATAAAAGAGAAAAAGAGAAAGAGGAAAAAAATTTATGAGTAAATATGATGTGTATATGTCATTTCTAGTTATCATTTTATGTCATGTGACATCTTTAGTTACCAGAAGATATACCACACTACACAGTGACGAATCTAGAATGAATGTTCATGGGTAACATAAATTTTTTTTTGCGAACATTTATGTTAATAAGGAGGCCCGAACATAGGCAAAGTATAGAGGAGACCAGGGGGTTGTTCCTCTTCTTTTTTTCCGTCGGTGTTAAATTTTACTCCGGTAATGTAAAATTTTACCCGGTAGAATACATTTTATATAAATATCGAGGTCACCCTTGCGGTTGTTCAAGCTCCGCCACTAGATCCGAAGGAATATTCATTCAAATCAAATCCATTTATGATCAAAGGAATTGAAGCCGAAGAATTTGAACTTAAATAAGTTATTGACCCAATATCATCATTATTATTAAAACCAATATACTACTGTTAAATTTTAAAAAAAATTACCAACAAAAACTTGTTTTTTTCATAAATCAAATCCTTAATTTTATAACAAATAACACAATAAGATTACAATTTACACTTAGAAATAACACAATTTAAATACCTAATTTCAATATCAAATCTTAATTCATCTTTCAAATCCTGGTTTATATAACAATTGTATAAACCCAAAATATTAGAAATTGAATCAAATAACCTAACTTTTTTAACAAATAATACTTAAATAAGCCTTAAATACTAGAAAATAAACAACATAAACCCTAAATTTTTTTATTTCACAGTGTGATAGATAAAAAACAAAAAATGTTATGTTGAAATGGACGGTAAATTGATGAAAGATCAAATGCAGGCGATGGCAAGTTTAACGGGGTCGGCTGAATGGCCGGTGGTGGTGGGGACTTGGGGTGATCGTCGGTGTGGATGGATGGTGGCTGACTAGTTGTGGTCTATGGAAAGGGACGAAGGGTCGATGGAGCATAGGAAGATGGATGATGTTTTTTTATTTTAAGTTTTATATTTGATTGGTTTATGGGTATTTGGGCTAATTAGTTAGATATTTTAAGTTGTTTAATTTTTTTGGGCTTATTTTTATTTTGGGATTGTTAATTAATTTTGTATTAGATTATTAGGTATTTTAGGCTTATTAGTTATTTAAATTTTTATAAAATGTAATGTTTTTTCCTATAATGTAAGATTATATTTATAAAATTTAAAACTTTTTATGAAATGTTAAGTTAAAAATTTTAAGAATAACTTAATATTTTTACAGGGGTAACGTAAAACTATAATTTTTTTATTACATAAAACCGAAAATAAAATGTTTCTACTACCCGTAAAAAGTTGAGTGGTAATAAGTTAACGTAATTCCGCCACTGAACACCACGTACTTCATTCCCTATACGACGTACATACACGTGTAAAGCAACATACAATACGTGTACCGTTTACAAGTAAATTAGGTGGCATTTGTATTTAACACAAACTACAAATTAGAATATTAGATAGAACAATTAATGGTAGCCAAACGGCCGGACATCAAATTCTTATGCAATCGGTTACTTACTCCGTTCAAGTCCGCTACAATATAACCCTATAAATTTCTTCATCGATAATCAGTGATCACCGGAACTTGAATCTAAAAATGGCTCCGATCAGCGTTGGTGACACCATTCCCGACGGAACCCTAGCATACTTCGACGACAACGATCAGTTGCAACAGGTGTCCGTACACTCTCTCGCCGCCGGCAAGAAAGTCGTTCTCTTTGGTGTCCCCGGAGCCTTCACTCCGACTTGCAGGTATTGTGATCAGTGAACGTCGTCGTTATCAAGTTTATTAGCAGTTTGGTGTGTACCAGTGGCATCAATTGGTGTTGGTTTGTATGTATCTGTGATCGATTTGGGTTTTAGGGCTTTGGACCTTTGGTTGTTTGAGGTTATATGATTTGTACTTTGTGTTTTGCTGATTTTGATTTGGGGCGTTTGGATATTTGGATGTGCGTTTTGATAAGTATCTAAAATTAGGTTTATTATCTTAAGTTATTAACTTTTTATATAATACTGCTTTTACTTGTTAAATTTTTTAGAGTTAATTCTAATTTTAACTTCAAAAATGTTTCAATTTTAATCCAAAAGTTTTATAACTTATTTAAATTTTAATCCAAAAGTTTTATAACTTATTTAAATTTTAATCCAAAAGTTTATTATTTTGGATTCAAATTGAAACAACCAGGCCATGTTTGAAAAAAAAAAAGGTAACTTTTTGATTTTTTGATAAAAAGATCAAAATACCCTTTAAAAAAAATAAAAAGTCAAAATCTTTTGACTTTTTATTTTTTTAAGGGTATTTTGGTTTTTTTAAAAAAATAAAAAAGTAACTTACTTATTTTTGACAAACATGTGAAATTTTTGAAGGTAAATTGATATTTCTAAATTGATATTTCTAATCTTTTGGAAGAAAATAGTTATTTTGGTCAATTTATGAAAATTTTAAATTTAAATTAATATTTCTAATCTTTTGGAGTAAAATAATAGTTATTTTGGGAACTTAACTCATTTTTTATTTTGGTTTGATCATTTGACTGGAAGTTATCAGAAGTTCATTAAACAACCAGTTTACACAAACACAAAACTTTGATCATTTTCACTTAAATACAGTAATCGGTTTAGAAGAAAATTCAAACACCCCCTAAAAGGTCTCGTTTCGAATTCTTGTGTTCTTTGCATAAATATGTTAAGATGAGCTAAGATGTAATGTACTATGGTTATTGATGAAAAGATGGGGTAATACATAACGAGGTCACCCAGCTGTTTAAATTTTTCTGCCAATATTACACTACTCTTTGAACTTTTTACATTAGTTCTGCCAACATAAAATTACTACTTTGTAGATCACCCAAGTATGCACCAGTTCTATCGAATCCTTGAAAAACAATTTGGAAGATGAATATGGTGTTGATATTTTTGGAAAAAACAGGATAATTTTTGGTTACTTTCTTTTCTTATGTGGAGTAAATAATTATCAAACTGCCAAAAAAGTGAAGGAATTTTTTTTCATTCAGCTTGTATTTTGTCAGTATTGATATAACAAAACTGGATACATGCTTGGATGAGTGACCTTAAGGAAAAAAACTTAAACAACTAGTTAGCCTTGTACGTTTCGTTGGCTTCCGTTTCCCTGTACGCCCCTTTTTGGACAAGACACTGTTCTAAATGCACATTGTGGTTTGTGTAATACCGGTATTATTTTCGTTGGTGTAATATATTGTTGAAAACCTGATGAAATAGTTAGATTGATAGTTAAACTATAGTGCAGGCGTGAATGTTCTGTTTATTTTGATGAGGGAGCAACTAAACTAGAAATAGATACAACTGTCTGTAGTTTATAAGTTAAAACTGACAGGACATGAATTTTCGTTTTATATAAATGAAATCATGATGACCATTGAGATGCCAAGTGGGAATGTCTTCTTTTAGTTTGTAACAAATTCTTGTTGTTATTCTTGTGGTGTAGTATGAAGCATGTCCCAGGCTTCATTGAGAAATCAGAAGAACTTAAATCAAAGGGTGTGGAGGAGCTTTTGTTAATTAGTGGTAAGTATTTATAAACTAGCAAACTAATTCATGTGTATGATTGTGTGAATTGAACATTTTTTATCTTTCTTTTGCTAGTTTCTATAAAGTAACAAATTCATCCTAGTCTTCATTGATAGCTTGGGCGCTTGGCTATGGATGAGATTATGGTTTATGGGATAACATATGCAACTTTATAATTAAATTAGAATTAGATGTAGGGGTTAATATACTAAGAGATCTCCCATAGTCCCATGTATTAAAACTAATTTATAGGTAATTCAAGTATGTACCTTTTTTATTTAATACCACTTTCAACCAAAAGCCCAAATAACATGACAATTAATTTATTACATGTTGACACATCATCAAGGTTGCTTTCAGTTTTTTCCAAAAGTTTTATATGTTTTCAGTCAAAAATTTGTTTAAATGAAACTAGTAGTGGGTACATACTGGGATGACCTATAAATTAGTTAGTACGTAAGCCAACCTTAATGAAAACCATTAAATTCTTTGATGAACATTGTGTATATTATCTCTTAAAACTACTTTATAGACCACCTAAGAATGTATATGTCCTCAAGCCTTGTGGTAAAGTGATGTATTTGTCAACCAAATAGCTGTGGTTTCAAACAATGTAGTTTAATGGTGATTTTAGTGGTTGAGTAGGTGTAGAATGGAGAGTGGGTGTTCGCGGACTAAGTATGCATATGGTTTTATTTAATACAATACTAAACTAAAAAACCTCTAGTGACCGGAATGCACTTAACTTTTTAAAAGGCATTTTTGCCATCCAAAATATTTGACCGCAATATGTGTAAAGTAAATAATTGGATGATCTATAAAGTAGATTTCAATAATACGAGTGGCTTATGAGAAAAGTTGAATACTTGAGTGGCCTCCGCAAATATCTTTTAACACGATTCTCTCTATTTTGTTTGCAGTAAATGACCCTTTTGTTATGAAGGCATGGAAGAAATCATACCCAGAGACCAAAAATGTGAAGTTCTTAGCCGATGGGTCTGCAACCTACACCCATGCACTTGGACTCGAGCTTGACCTTGCTGAGAAAGGGCTCGGGGTCAGGTCAAGGCGGTTTGCATTGTTGGTTGATAACCTGAAAGTGGTGGTCGCTAAGATCGAGTCAGGCGGTGAATTCACAGTTTCCAGTGCAGATGATATCTTGGCAGCTTTGTAATTTCTGTACTGTATTTGAAGCCTTCTCTTTTGATGCAGTCTTGTTCTTGTATCTGGATATGGATCTTGATCTTTTTGTTACATCTATTGAGGCTTGTGTGTGTTAAAATATATGGATGGAAGCTACTTTATTTGGTTTGTCATTTGGTCTCTCGTGTATATGCTTTTTCAATGATAAAAGAACTTAATTCTAATTCATGCAAGAGTGTGTTGTTAAAAGAAAACTCATTAATACTTTTAGTATAAACCTAATATATGTTTATCTAATTTTTATATCTATATTTACATGTAAGTTATTGATTAATTATCATTTAAGACAATGGTAACTTATGTTATATGATAGTAATTATGTGTTGAAGTTAATTTTACTTTAAAATTTTCAGGTGTCCCAATCTTCTGTGCCAATTTCATTTTGAATTCATATTATTTTTTTACTAAATGGTTTGGAAGCTACTAAGCTAGAGGTTGTAAAATTGCAGAAAAATTCTTTGATCTTCATCTTGATATTGACGTTCTATGCTTCAGTTTGATTTTAATTGTTTGCATCAATCATACGTTTCTAGCCATCCATAGATGCATACAAATACCAAAACTAATTGATGATTTCTTGCTATGTTATTAAACATCGAATATCATTTTTAATTTTCATGTCATGACAAGACGACTCTTGCAACAAACATACAGGTACCACTCCTAGATAATATAAATGAACAAATCATATTCTTAAATTTCATATTCTTAAATTGTGTTTTTACACATATGTGGAGATGTTATGTAATAGTTTCATGTATAAATTCTCTTAAATATAATATTAATGTTTAGCATACATTTTTAAAAGTAATTCTTAAATTTTCTAAGATGAATGTATCACAACCTACGTTTTATAAGATTCAAACCTTCAACGTGTCTGTTGTGAACCACACTGTTAGCGACGTTTAGCATACACATAACACATAGCTGACAATTCCCGACATGTTTATGATATGATTAAACCTGTTTAATAAATAGTATAATTTGTATTTTTTGTATTTTTTATATTTTTTAAAACAGTTAAAACCAAAAGGTTATATTCACATTATTAGTTAAAAGCATATAAAATAATTATAGACATAATATATAAGTAGTTAAACAAGTCTTTACATATTTAATATGTGAATTCTACATGTGATTTCTAATATGTTAAACACAATAAGATTTGTTTTGTGAGCTCTGGTTATAAATCATAAGTTCATAAACGGGCTATGTATAGCCTCGGGTGGTCTATGTACGGGCTTGTGACCCGACCCGATAACAAATCACACGGATCTCAGAACAATGGAAGACAAGAATCCAATTCTTGATTTTGTGCATCACAATCATCTAGGGTTTTAATTAGGGTTTCTTCATGGCTTCTTCAAGAGCTCTAACAAGATTCTGCTCTCGTCTTCAATCAATAACCCCCAAATTCAACTCTAAAGCTTCATTTCCCCTTTGCAATGATTCATCACCATTCATCAAATCAGCATCAAAGGCTCAACTTTCTTCTTCATCTCGTGTCACTTCAAGGTCTGTTTCAAATTCAATCGTACAATGTTATAATCCCACAATGTAATCGGTGGACTCTACTAGCATTCATTCAGGGAAAACAAATATTTCAAGAAAAGAATCAATTGAACAAGTTAGATTTTATGTTATTCGTGATGTATATTAGCGTTTTCAAATTATAATGCCGATGCTATCAGTTGAATTTGGGCATATAAAATGTGAAATTGAGTGGTTTGTTTATTACATTTTGATTTGTTGTGTTAGGTTACCACTGGAATTGAGTGCATTGATGACGATGATTCCGTTGCATAGTGCCATTGCATCAGCATGCTTGAAATCGGGGTTGTTAATCGAATCACACAGCTGGGGATTAGTCCCTCAAGGTCTGTTGTTGACCCTTGATGTATCATTTATTAGTGTTTGATTTTGAATGCTTGACTTCGAACGATAACTTATCACAATAAGCCAACCATTCCAGCAATAAATTATCACAACTTCAAATGGCAGAAGTACAACTTGTTATCTACTTGCAACTAGTTATATGATTCTGATTATTCTGTCACATGCTTACTTTTTAGCATAATGCCAAATAAGGCTCTCAGAAAATATGGTTTTTTTACTGGTATATTAACCATTACAATACCTTAGGTGAGTCCCACATTGATTGTGGATATAAGAGATGTTTAGATGAATAAGAAATGTTCGACCTAAAGTACCATCAGCGCTTTTGGCACTTTGTTTGCAGACCCGATGAGAGCTCCATAGTTAAGTGTGCTTGGGTGGTGGTAGTATCCACAGTAGTTAAAGGCTCAAGACGCACAGAAGGCGCAAAGCAGCCTATTGCATAGGTGCAAGGCACTTAAAAACTGCACACCCTAGACAAGCAAGGGGCATGTCCAATCCAAGCCATTGTTAGTTGTTTTAGACTGGTTATTGGACTTTTGGTTTGTGTTCAGATTGTTTCAAACCACTTTTGGCCGGTTTAGGCAGGTTTTTTGCCGGTTCACTGATCCACGACTTTCCTCCCCTCGCTTGGATGCCTAAGCGCGTGGATTTGGCCCCTTTAGGCAGGTAAAGAAGTAAGAGGGATGTATGACCTTCTAGGAAGCCTATACATGGCTAACCAAAAACATAACATGAGCTCTGTATGGCCAAAGTAAGAGTGTAAGACAATATTGGTGGTACTAAGGGGTTGGATGTTATACAATGAACTTCTCTGGAAGTTCACACCTAGTGATTGTACAATTTGACATTTACATGCTAGTGATTCTGACGAAAGGGTGATTTAATTAATGTAGCAATCAATGTGTGTTACTATGGTTAGTTATTGCGTTATAAATTTCAACTATTCTTCATGGGTGATATTGCAGGAATTTCAATGCCTTTATGACATATTGTTATGGCTTCTTACACCAAGCAGAGGTCTGCATAGAACGCAGGTCAAACAAGAATCATATTTTGACATGTAATACTTTGTAGGATAACAAGATTTCTGTTGATTTAAGTCATACAAAGATCAGGTTTGATCTGTTTTCACTTTTCAGTCTTTCTGTTGCGAATTTCACCTTGAGCTACAGATCTTGTTGTTCCATGAAAAATAATAACATGAACTTGTATAATGGATTTGTCAATTTTGGTTCTCACAACCAATGTGCCATTAGTAGTTTCCTAAGTCTCATGTTTAATAATCTTTTGGTTAGTGTATGAGTATCAACCAAAGATTGGGATTTCATCCATCAAGAAATCTTGAAAATTATTACATTTCTAAATTGACAAAATTAATTGTTACACTTTTATTATATGCAGAGCATGCGACATTATTTTATTTTTTATAAACGCAAGAAACCTAAAAGGTGGGTGAATAAGTTAAATTTTATTTACTTAATTTTGCAAAAAGTCTTTGCAGTCTGATAGTATTAAGGTGTGTTGAATATATATTTCTTTTTAGGTGGAATGTTGTTCAAGTCCTATGGTAGATAAAAGTGTAGATTATCGAGTAAGATTAAAGAGTTTGCGAGAACATGTCGTTTTAAAAAAATATAAAGTCGTAAGTAAATAAAAGTGAGTTTTTTAGTGATCAAGTCAAATGTAAACTAATGTAGTCTCTACACTCTTCATGTGAAGACACTATATAGGAAGAGAACTCAACTTTACCTTAAATATTATTGAACACTATTTTTTACTTGATTATTATTTATAACCATATTGATAGAGTGGATACTTGGGTTATTTTCAAATGACTTTGTGTTTAATGCAAGTGTATATTTTGTAAACTTTCAAGATTTCCATGATTAAAGTTTTCTCCAAAAAAAGAAAATGATACTTACAGATTATATATGAAAGTTATAATACTGTTATAAATTTGTACAACTTTTAATTTGTTTTACAAGACCTTTTTCTTAACAATTCTTTTAATCTTTTATCAAGTACAAATTGACTAGTACTTTCACAAGATATTGAGAAATATGCATGTATGTGTAAACCGTAATATTTACATTAAAGGCATTTTAGCATAAGGATTGCAAAACATACAAACTTATCAAACAATTTAATGATTCTTTTTACCTTGAAGTCTTGAACTCAGCTCAACCGAGTTGTTGGTGTTAAATTTATTAGTTTTATAAGATCACGGATATTAATCGATAAAACAACTTAAAACAGTAAGAAATCAGCTCAAATATTAGAATATCATATATACTTCAAACATTTTTGAGTAGATGAAACATAAATCTCTTACAACAATTCAATATACAATAGTATATTACTGTTGAACATACTAAACACAAGCTTTATGAATAATGATTTATAAACCCTTATGGTGAACATAATAGCCTCGTTAAAATGGTCTTGAAAGTGTAATATGACATATTTTCTATGGTCTCAAAAAAAAACAAATGAAAAACACATGTGAGCTCCCTCATAGCCTCATCTCGCGCCCCACACCACTGTCATCTCATCCGCGCCCCCTTATACGTCGCAACTACACATACTCTTAAAGCACAAATGCAATAATAATTTCTTGATGCATGTTTAATTGCCACACATCAAGTTTTTTAAGGTTTCTTAAAATTTTAATAATATAATAATATTAAAATATTTTATTTTTATCTTATGATATTTACACGGTAATAATTTTAAATTTCGAAGATACTATTGCGATTTAACTTTTTATATACGATTTTGACATATATAAGATTTATTCAAAATCAAATCAGTTTAAATACAATATGATTTTTCTTCTTTTGTTTTCGAACCCATTTTCTCATTCCTTAACGCACTTTTCCGCAACAACTTAACGTTTTTAAATGCAGAACACACAGTTAGAAGTTGCAATTTTAAATGCTTTCGTATATCTTAACACTTATCTTCACACCAATATAACTTCTCTTTTTTTAGTAGTTATAAACTAAAAGGGTCATATAAATTTCCTCAAGACTTGAAGGGCATAATGTGTAAACTAGCCTCATCCAAAAATACAATCTAATCCTAAAGTGATGAACTTTTTACTACAAACGGCCTCAAATGGCCTTCACTTCCACCTTCAAACCTCTGCACCCTCAAAATCAACTTCATCCCTTCACTCTCTGCAACTTCCCCTCAACTCTTCGTTCCAATTTCAACAATTTCCCACATGGGTTTCCCATTTTATCATCAAACAACCACTCAAAGATCGCACCTTTACTTCATATTCAAGCACACACCACCACTCAATCAGACACAAAATCACCACTCCCAAAGCAAGAACACTCAAACCCCACAATCAGTCGAAGGATTCTCGACAAAATCCAACAAGGGTTCACATCATTCGAGTCAAAAAGTGAGAAATTAGGGAAAAAGGCGTCAGAAATCGATAAGGGTAAGCATTCAAGAAACAGGGTTGATGGTAAGAAGATTAGGTGTAATGGGAAATTGGGTGAAGAAGATGAGGGTGTTCGAAAGAGGGTTAAAAGGACTAAAAAGGGTAAGTTTGATTCGCCGGTAGCTGTTCTTCGTGTGGGTTTGGAAATCTGTTCGAAATTAGGGGATGTTATGGGTGCAATTGCGATTTTTGATTTAGCGAAAAGAGAAGGTGTGAAATTAGGGCAGTATCATTATGCTGTGATTTTGTATCTTTGTTCTTCAGCTGCTGTAGGGGTTGTTCAGCCCGCGAAAAGTGGGAGATCCGATACGAATTCGAGCCCTAGTTCTGTGAATTCTGAAGAACAGACTCATAAGTTCGATGCACTTTGTCAGACTTTAGATGGGTTAACCAGGTTTGTAAATGATCATGAAAATGCATTTGTTAGAACTGAGATTAAAGTAGGTGAAGATGTGAAAGAATATGCACTCAAAAGGGGTTTTGAAATCTATGAAGAAATGCTTTCTGATGAAGTCCCAATGAATGAAGCAATCTTGACATCATTAGCAAGAATGGCAATGTCTAGAAATGATGGTGAAATGGCGTTCGAATTGGTAAAACAAATGAAAGATTTGGGTATAAATCCTAGGTTACGTTCATACGGTCCTGCTTTATCTGTTTTTTGCAATAATGGGAATCTTGAAAAAGCATTTGAAATCGAAGAACATATGTTGTCGCATGGTGTTTATCCAGAAGAGCCTGAATTGGAATTACTGTTGAGAGTGAGTGTAGAAGCTAATAGAAGTGATAAAGTTTATTACTTGTTGCATAAATTAAGAACAAGCGTAAGAAAAGTGTCACCTTCTACTGCAAATTTGATTGAAAAGTGGTTTAAAAGCAAAACCGCGTCAAGAATAGGGAAAAGAAAGTGGGATCAGCAGTTGATTGATCAAGCGGTTGAAAATGGCGGTGGAGGGTGGCATGGACAAGGGTGGTTAGGTACTGGAAAGTGGAATGTTATGAAATCAGTTGTGGGAAAAGATGGATTATGTGAATGCTGTGGTGAGAAGTTGGCAACCATTGATCTTGATCCAATAGAGACCGAGCGGTTTGCTGAATCGGTTGCTAAAATTGCTAGAGAAAGAGAGAGGAATTCAAGCTTTGAGAAATTTCAAGTATGAAAAGATATTAATATACTTTTCTTAATATTAAATTTGTCTTACATACATGCATTATCCATCAATGTTAGTTTAGGGCCTAGCAAGTTCATGATTTCTGTAAACAGTAAACCACACTAATTAGAAACTAATGTTACATGCTTTCCTGAAATTAGCTACCAACCCTTTAAATTAGCCCAAAATAAAAACCAACTTGCATTTTACTACTGGTCTTTAGCAAACAAGTAGCTGGTCATCAGAAACACATTAATATAAACTATAAAGAAGCTTACGGAACTCATATGAACATTCAACATGATACATTTCAAAACTAGAAACATATACAACATTCTTGTATTCCATTTAGTTAATGTTTGAAATGAATATCCAAATGTTCTTATATATAGCACTTTGTCCACTTTTAGAAATGGCTTGACTACTATGGACCATTTGAAGCAGTTGTAGATGGAGCAAACGTCGGTCTTTTCAGCCAACGAAGATTCAAACCATCCAAGGCAAGTTTAAAAATTAATTAGAGGTGGCAAAACGGGTGGGTTAGGTAATGAGTCAAACAGGTCGGGTTGGAAGATGCACTTCAGAATCATGAGTCGAATGGTCGGTTCGGGTTGAATTGCAAATACCTGTCGTCTGCTTTTTGATATATTATAAATTTGTTTTATAAACAGCAAAATCTCACACACACTCATCTGTGTTGGGACTTTAACCTATGGATAAGTGATCAAGTATTTATTTTGTTAATCAATAATGTTTTTGTAAATAGTTAATGTCTCAAGTCTGATTAATAAACTTTGTTATTGCAGTAACATTACTTAATATTAGATAAACAATTGCAGAGGTTGTATGCTTTAATGTACACTTTGGGAAACCTTCAACCTGCCTCAACTATTTCCTTTTTAGCTAAATATATTATTGACCTAGCTTGGAATAAATATATAACCCAAATTGACCCATTCTTAAGTAAATATATCGAACATTTGCACCTTCATCTGGCCAGTTTCTTTTTAGCTATTTTTAGTGTTATTGTTATATTCAATAACTTTTTTTCTTTTCAGGTCAATACTATTGCAAATGGTATTAGGCAGATGCTTCCTTCTAAAAGATGGCCATTGGTTATACTACACAATAAACGTATAACCGGTGATAAAATGGATGAAGGACTAAATAAAACATTAGTTGAAAAGTGGAAAAATGCTGATGCACTCTATGCAACACCTACCGGATCAAATGATGATTGGTAAGCTTTGATTTCGTCACATTTCTTTTTTGTTTCTTATATGAGCATTGTAAGGTGTGACATTCTTTTTATCAGGTACTGGTTGTATGCAGCTATAAAATTTAAGTGCTTACTTGTGACTAATGATGAAATGAGAGACCATTTGTTTCAACTTTTGGGGAATGATTTTTTCCCTAAATGGAAAGAAAGGCATCAGGTAAGCGATAACTATAAAGTTTAAAGGTTGCTAATAAACCTTTCACACCCATTTATTTGACCCATTATATAATATTCTTATATATGCATTAGAAGTAGTTCAAACTTCAAGATTTAATTGATTTATGTCAATTTGAAGGTCAAATGTAGTTTGTTTGACTGAAGAAAGTCAAATCAAGCTAATTTAGGAATTTATATTAATATTATTATTTTTTCTAATTTCAGGTTCGGTTCAGCTTTTCCGAAACAGGTCCTGTATACCACATGCCGCCTCCGTGTTCTGTTGTGATACAGGTTAGTAATTAGTATTCAAGGAACAATAACGCTCATTTATACATCTAATTTACACCTAATGTTAAACCTTTGTTGCTAAAATCAGGAAAAATGTTGTAGTTTTTTCTGTTATGTATAATTTTCCATAAAAAACAACGAGTTGTGTAGATATATGGATCAAATGAACGATAAGATGCGTTATAAGTCTTTTGATACTCACCAGGAATCACGAAAAGGCCATTGGCACATTCCTATAGCTTCAGAACAAGATTCGGAAGATGATCGAGTGTGGATATGCGTTACACGTGATAAATCAAGTAAAAAGAGACAAGAACTTATCAACAGGACTGAAGGTAACCATGAAGTTTGATTGGGTGTTTTATTTATCCATTATATCAGTTTTATTTATCCATTATATCAGTTTTATTTATCCATTTTTATCAGTTTATTCATTATTGGGTGGCTTTTACAGAAACAAACCTACCCTGTATAATTAAACAAACAAATATGTTTAATAACCGAATTTTCGTAAAAAAATGCTACATGCATTCACATTTTCATGGTTAAGTCCCTATACTTTATGTTGGGTTTCATACTTACACATCAAACGCGGGTACTTAACCACATTTGATGTGAAGCATGCGTGATAATTCTATTCAGCCCGAAAAAAGTCTAGCAATTCTGTTGCATGCTAAACTATGAATTATGTAGAGTTTTTCTAACAAAAAGCATCGATGATTCTATCACTAGAATCGGGTCGGATAAGAACTTCAAAGGGTTTGATTCTCAAACAGAAAGCAGCCGTGGGATCGACGAAAAGACGTATCAAGAAATCTATGGAAGTTTAAAAGAAATCATGTTGTCATCTTTTCATTTAAATCAAGATACAATTTTGACTCAAATCATAGCTGCAGAGAAGGTTGGTGATTATGTTATAGATTTTCAAATATGATATATGAGGTTTGACTCTGAAGACTTTGACTTTAGCTGACCATCCAATAGAGCTCAACCAATATTTTCTTCCAAGAAAGCTATATAGAATCTCATTCTGAAGATTCTGTGATTTACTTTCTTGAGGGCTACTTTTGTAAAGATACATGTGTAGGTAGTAATTTATATTATGATTTTTTCTTTTTCTATTTTTATAGTTCTTATGTTTGATTGCTAGTTAATCATCTTTATGTCTATTAAAAATGAAAAAGTGGAAGAGAGAAAGCATTCAACCATTTGCTGCATTTTTGAATCAGTGTTTTAAGGTGAAAACGTTTACACATCTATTTATGAGGAATTGATTTGGGTAGTGTTTTATCTTAAATGGGTTTGAATAAACAAACTATAAGAGTTACAACCTAACTAAACTAGTCGTAATCTACTTCTAATAAATACAACACTGTAAATTGGTTTTTTTAAAGATTAGATAATTATTGTGTCAATATCATTTTACTAATTATAATCAACTCTTATAAAATTTCAGGGATCATCCTTGTAGTTTCCTTGTAAATTAGAGGTTTCATTTTTCAACTTTTGAAACTTCATAGGTTGTCTATCCGTTAAAAATTGTGATACCTATTATTAGAAAAACTTGTTCGGAAAAAAATAGGACCATAAAACGGACCGGTTTGAAAAAAACCGGTTCAGCTCAAATTGGTTTCCAACCCGATCCGAACCGTCAGTTTGGTAGCCTCCTGTCATATGACCTATATAACACGACAAACTTTGGTATGCAAACTTGATTTGATCCGATACGACTCGTATAGGGTGGCATTTGTACGTTTTTAGGGTTGTATCTTATTGGAGACTTGATTTGTCGTCATATGACTCATACATGATGACAACACTTTTAGTTTGATGTCTCATTGTAGCAACACACTACGCTAAACAAACTAAGCAATTAGTAATTTAGTATTGAAAGTTGACACACGACCCATAATATCATTTCTATTAGTGTTTTAAAGTTTGGATCGACCGGTCGGACCGGACATTAGACGTGTAACCGGTTAAGTTAAGCCAATTAACCATCCCACATCTGAACCGACTAGTTACCGGTCAAAATCATGGTTCAAATCGAATTCTCAAAAACTTTTTATTTTCGTATTTTATATCTTTCATAATCAAATTTTTCTTATTCATTTAATACTCAAGAAATTGTATTTCAGTGATTTAAAATTTACATCAAAACTAAAAATATTTTTATACTTTATTTAGAACGTTAACATTATCTGGTTTTTAAATCCGGTTCAACCAATAAACCTTTAAAAGGATCGTTTCACTCTTGGATCAATTTTATGGATACTTTATATAAATTTAATTATCAAATTTTGTGTACAAGTACTATTGTTTATGGTACACCCATACAATCAATGATCATTTTGTTTTTTCCTTTAATTTTTTATTTTAAACATAATTTATACATATTTTACAACTTAACATCTACAACTTTTCCTTGGTTCCTATGCATTACAAACTTTTTGTTTACATTTCGATCTAAATTTTAAAAGTTAACATGCCAAACAAACGCGTGTGATTCAACGTTGTTAAACCTATTTTTGTCATTTAACGATCATATCGCAAGTCGCAATGTGCAGATCCTATATCGCATTGGTTATTATTTTTAATGTTTTGTGTTTTTACGTCTAACTTTTTGTTCGCTTTTATTTTTTCATTTTTATACAATCTTTTGCAATATTGATGGTCGCTAACGATAACGTAGTTTTGTTGTTTTTTAACATGATTTTAGGTCCCATTCATAACGCGTGGGGTGAATACTAGTTAATTTCTAACATATAAATTCTAAATTTACCTCCGTGGGAGATAATCGGGTGAATACAACCCCATCATACAAACCCATCCCCTTCGCCGTCGCCGTCGCCGTCGCCGTCTCCGTCGCCGCCGCGACCAACGCCGGTGGTCATCACCTCCGGCGACACTCACCACACCCAAAACTCTTCTCTGTTTCCCATATTATTCACAAACCAAAAGCACGAGCCTTTTAAACTCACTTCTTCCTCTATCATCACCACCTGCGAATGAATGGCTCGAGGATTACTCATGCTCCCTCATTACAAAGCAAAATCACACATAATTCGAACTGGGTTATCTTCATATCCAAACAATTTCAATAAGTTTCTCATCTTTTCCACTTCAAGAAAGTCGAATTGTATTCGATTCTTATGTAATTGTTTCTCTGGTCACCAAGATGATGCAATTGAACTCTCAAAGTATAAAGAAACTTTCTCTAACCGTATGGCTATGGCTGGTCTCAAGCCCCATCATCGCATTGGTTAGTTCCCCTTTCTAGTTATTAACTTGTAATTTTGATTTTGTATCATATTGTACATCAACTTTGTTCATGATTAGTGTAATGTCATTACTATTTTGATGAACTTATGTTAAATGTGAAGTGAAAAGTTATTCTGTTTGACCTAATCAATCAGTTATCTTTTTATTTTGAGATGGTGGGATGACTAGAGCAACTGGTTTTGAGTTTTTAGACTGTAACAATGATAAGATTTTGTAAAAATTTGATCTTTTTATTGCCCTTGGATTTGTTGGTGAGTGGGTGGATGTTATGTATTACTTAAAATCTTGATGGTTTATGTAGCAGAAAAAGAAGCTGGTAAAATTGGCAGCAATCTTTATACAGAAAGATTTGATCTTTGAGTATAGAGATTTGATCTCTGTGTACCATGTGTGAATTTTGATAAAGATTTGTTACTTTTGCTAACTTGTATCTTTGTTATTTTTTTGACTGTGTGATAGCAAGAATAGCTGGTTTTGAGTTTTAGAGGCTTTGTAACAAGCTAAGTAGCTAACAATGATAAGATACTAATATTTAATCTTAATGCTTTATATTGGGTTTGTAAGTGAGCAGGTGCAGGTTATTAGTTATTTAAAATCGTGATGGGTTGTTTTGCAAAATAGAAGTTATTCTTGTTCCTTAGATAACTGGGCAGAAAGCTGACATCTGAAACTTTTGATATTATTAGATTTTTGCAGAAAAATGTAATCTTTTAGCATAAGAATTTGAATTTTGTGTCTGCTGCTCCTCTGTTTGTGCATTTAAATGAAGGTTTATAACTTATAAATTCTATGTAACTTCAGCCGTGGGCGTTTCTGGTGGTCCTGACAGTATGGCATTGTGCTTACTAGCTGCTAATTGGAAAACCTATGGACTAAATGCTGATTCAAGGGTAAACAGTGATTTTGTTGATGGGTTATTGGCCATAATAGTCGATCATGGATTGCGTGCAGAGAGTAAAAACGAGGCAGAGATGGTTCAACAGAGGGTTCTAAAAATGGGTATTAAATATTCTCCAAAGTCATACTCATCAAGTTTTTCTTTTACGTGTCAAAAAGTTTAACTTTTTTCTACCGAACTCTAGATGGTTAATACAGGATCTTTGTAGGAATCAGATGTGAGATTTCTCATTGTGAATGGATAGATGGCATGCCCAAATTGGGTCATTTGCAAGAAGCAGCTCGAGATATGAGGTACAAATAGTAATAGACACTGGTATATTCTCACTTGACACTGATGAACTTCATTGATGAAATACGATTACAATATATAGAACAAACAAAAGCAACTAATAGGCTAGAAAACAGGCAACTCCTAAAGACTAGGTCATTTAAGATGCCCAGAAAACAAACACGTGCACACGACGTCCACTTATTCTAACGTAAACAAAACCTCAAATAAACTAAGTCAAACTTGCACATGTGAGGCATGCATGTAGTCTAACGTGGCTCCAACAAATAGTTCATTGTGTGTATGTGTGAGTGAGTGGGCTCACTCTAGGCTAGGTTTGGTTCGAATATTTTCCAAATTTGCTTTAATTCAAGATATTGGCTACGGTTTTGTGATAGTTTAGCTTTCTTCTTCGCAGGTATGAAAAATTACAACACATTTGTAGTCAACACCGAATAGGGGTGTTACTTATTGCTCATCATGCTGATGATCAGGTTCAGTTCAGTACAATCTTTAACATAATCCTTACCGATGTCTGTTTATATTCCTAAGATAGATGGTTCAAGATGTTAATAATGTACAAAATTTCAGGCAGAGCTATTTATTTTAAGGTTATCTCGCAATAGTGGTGTTCTTGGACTTGCTGGTATGGCATTGACCACACAATTATTTGCCGCACATCCAAATTTTGATGGTGGAATTTCAAATAGCATTTTACTTGTTCGGCCACTTCTGGATTTCTCAAAACAAGATCTTTATAAGGTCAGCTAGTATTCTTACTTATAACACTTTTTTTCTATCCACAAATTGCACAAAATAGAAATGAAATTTTCATTTTTTTCATGATTTCAGCAACCACGTTTTTTCATGATTTTAGCAACCACCTTTAAATTTAGTGCCATTTGTTCATTTTCAAAACAAGATCTTTACATGTCATGTGGCATCTATTTGACATTTAAATAACTTATAAATATAATTTTCTTAGAATCTTCTGACTCGTAGCTGACTACTTAAATTTTAGAGCATTTTTTGCAGATCTGGCATCTGATGTGCCGGATGCCATGACATCAACAATTTGCAAGTGAAACTAGTTTAAATGAGACTGATTGTGAAATCAGTATCAGACTTTAAGTTGGTTTTGCATCGTGAAAAAGTGAAAGTTTATTTCTATATGGTGCAGTTTGCCCTTTTTTTACCATAGTTAAACCAGTTGGTCAAATTATCATTCTTTTGTTACAGTAAAGTTTTTGATAAAATTATCACTTTTGGACAGATATGTGAAGGTTGCAAGCAGGAGTGGGTGGAAGATCCCACTAATCAAAATACAATATTTGCACGAAATAGGATCCGAATGTCATTAAGAAACTTATCTTCATGTGAGCGTCACAGCTATATTTTCTACTCTTCAAATATATATCTAACCATTGCATTATAACATAAATCGATGATAAAGATTCCTTTTCTTTGCACTACTTGAGGGCACTTTAGACATTTGACAAATAAACACTTGTATATGTTCACCTACTACAGCTATATTCAAGTCTGAGTTGCAAGCAATTATATTAGCCTGTCGAAGAACTCGTGTCTATGTTGACCAAATTAGTCAAACTTTGATTAATCAAGCAGTGGCTGTCATGCCTGTAAGTATCTCATGGCTTCTAAATATTTCTTTACGGTGTTTCCAACTTTTATGGAATTTCTAGTTCTTTATTCTTCAACTGATTAACTTTCTTGCTTGTTGATGCAGCAAGGATACGCCATTGTTGATTTAGGAATTCTAAATCCGTTGGAAGTCCTGGATATTTGTCTTTCCAAGTTTGTGACGCTTCTATTACAGGTCATATCTCTAACAGGTCAAATGGGTAAAACGGGTCAAAAGTCGCCAGACTGTGATTTTAATGCATAAAATCTTAAAATTTGTTGAATTCAATGTGAATACTGTAAACTAATTATGTATATAACCTTAGAGGATTTGGACAAAAGGTATTTCAACTTTCAAGTCAACCTGAAGCGACCCATTTCAACTTGTACAAAACATTATCCATCTTGCCACTTCTTTTCATGTTCAAGTGTTTCTAACGTTACCTCAATTGTTATTATAGTTTGTATCGCAAAGGCAAAGACCAGTTCGGGGCAGTGCACAGAAATTGCTATTGGATTACTTTCGTACATTTCCATGCAAGGTGTCTTATTTTTACTGATCTAAAATTACATATCTGCCCTTTTCATCGTTCCAGATTATGGTCAAAAGTTCATATTAAATTACGTGTTTAGTTGAACACTGAAAATACCATGGGGCAAATGGACTGCAGATATGTAATGCTATTCTTTTAATTACTGATGTTACCGTTTGTTATATTATCCACCAATATTTCTAACAATTTTTTGCAGTCCTCTTTTACTGCAGCTGGCTGTTACCTATGTCCAGCCCCCGGGTCCAAAGGCACCAAGATTATTATTTGTTGTTCCGTCAACTCTGCTTTGCCTATGAAAATGGAATCATTTCATGTCGGTTCTTTTGACAAACAAAAAATCAACATCTCGAAAGAGCTATCAGAAATTATAGAAAATGGAAAGTCATATGCTAATAAAACAGTAGATATACCAAATGTGCTTTTTCTGGACGCAAAGTCTTCTTCTGAGTCTATTTTAACAGAGGCCAAACGGGTCAAGATTCTTAGTGAGCCAACATTCGCAAGCATTTTTACATTGTACAAAACCGAATCTGAAAATTTCCAAGTAAAAACCGAAACTTTATCTGACCACGAGTCAAAAAAGACTATAGAATCAGTCAAAGTCAAAGAACTTGGACATGGGCAAATTGGTTGTTTCATGGAGAGGTTCTTGGTGTCATGGGAGTTTGTCAGTGGAAACGATGGTTGTTGTTCTTGTGGGTCTGGTCAAGATACGGTCATGGAGGTGCGCCACATGGTCGATGCTGATTGGCTGTATCTTTCTGAATTGATTAAGAGTGAGAAGTTAGAAAATTGTCAACTTGAACAAGCAAAGAGAGGTCTTTTGTTATTGAAGTCTATTCCAGTTGCTGCGAGAAGAAGTCTTCCGTTTTAGTCGACCGTGAAGGGCGGGTTGTAAGCGTCCCGGTAACAAGATTCAACTTTTAGCATAATATAATTAGGGGTTGCTAAAAAGTTTTCACATTTATGTTTTTCACTCATTAATGTTGAATAAATGTGCATTTTCCGCAACTAAAAAGTTTTGTTACTTATTTACAGAGTGTCTACTTCAGTATCTGCAAGTGTTTGAAAGTATCAGTTGAATTTAGCCCCAGAGTACCTCTTGGTGGTGGATACAGTTCATTTTTATGACCATATGCTAACAGGTTCAAAACATGTAAGTTTGACCTGTTGCTTTTACTTTTTATCAGGTCAATGAGTAATTACTTGATAACCAGTAACATCTTATGATTGTGCATTTTCAAGAAATTAAATAGCCAGATTTACAGTTCAAATCAAGTTCTAAATACAATGGTTACTGACATGTCAGCACGACAGTGGACGCCTTTCTGTTTGTGGGACCCACACACTCGTATGACTCGGTTTATATCTCTTTTACAGGTTGTATGGCAAAATCTTGATTCTTGATGGAGAAAAAACACGTGTCCTAATGCTTATGATCTACAAGGCGATCAACAAAAAGAACCCGAGTGCATCCTAAATTTGATATGCTCATCGAATTTCTGTAAACAAGAACGAGGCATGTTTTATATCGAACGAACGCTTGAACCGCAGTTGTAGCTTACATTTTTATCCACAGTTTCCCAAAACTCTGTTAAATCTCAGATCAACATATGTATCACCATCTACTGAAAATAATATATATTTTGTACATTTTAAGAAGTTATGATACTCATATTCATGAAAATCTTGACCGTATTTTTTAGAGATCCACAATCATACTAATAATAATTACACTGATAATCATTTGTGTTACCCTAAACATGAACACATTGTCGATGTGTGTAATTAGCTCTAAGCACATCACACCTTGAAATGCTTTAACATAAGAAATGTTTGTTTATTATTTAAAGGTAAAATTGAATTTTAATAATTCAAACTATTACCTATTGGCTGATAATAATCTAACTATTAATTTGGTCGTTAACATTTACAACTTTTTTATAACCAACAACGGTCTCGGTGATATATTTTTAAATTTTTTTCACTTGATATGTGTATATTTAATCTTAATTTAGCTTGTATGCTTTTTTTTATTCATAATTATTGTTGCAAACCAATCGACTCCAAATCAAATGTAAAAAAATAAATTATGTCACTGGGACTATTATTGGTAATAAAAATGAAAGTTGGGAGTGTTACCGACTAAATTGACAATATGGATTATTATTGACTAATAGGTAATAGTTTGGATTATTAAAATTCAATTTGTTTTTTAAATTTACTATTAAAGTTGCCAAATACAAAAGAATTCAAATTTTATAGTATTATATGATACCAAACTATATGATGCTATACTATTGGTTAGTGTCAACAGACCATTTCTAATGTTATTTTAAGAATCTACGCAACAAGTGATTACTTATATGATATTAAATAAAAACAATGTTATATGTAATTAAGTGATGATAATTAACAGAATGAATGTCTTATATTTATATATATATATAGACTAAAAAATATGTTGGTGTGTATGAGAATGAATGAAAGTTGAAACATATTGCTGATTTATTTTTTTAGAAAATAGATGCACTTTTGTTAAAGAAATATTAAAGTTTTATTTTTTGTAGCAACCACAGGATTTTATACATTTTATGAACTTTGGAATTCAAGTATATTTTTCAACTACAAAAATCCAAAATAAATTATTACGTCCACTTGACTTTGGATAACATGTGACATGAGGCAAAAACAACAAAATAAGAGTGAATCATGGAATGGTTTTATATATACACACAATGATACATAATAGTAAAATTGTAATAATAAATTCAGTTTATATATACACATACATAAATGTACCATATATAGCACGAATAGTAAGAAAACTGTAAATTTTACTCAATGAATGTATAGAAACGTAATTCTTTTTTGTAATCATCCACACCAATAGTAATTGATATAGTACAAACACATGTAAGAATAGTCATGATAAAGACAATGAATATGACATAGCATTCTAGATGAAACTTTAGTTCTTTGTTAACTTACGTACAAACAATAACATACAGTTAAATAAATAAATTATCAACTATAAACATCAAATAATAATAATAATAATAATCAAGTACATTTTCAACCAATTTAATGTTAATAGCATTCATATCTACCAAAATAATTTTTCATATTCCTTTTTTGAAATTGATGTTTTCTAACAACTTTCTTTTTTCACATTTAGTTAACATCTATTAATAATTTGTGTTAGCCTAGACCACCTCCAATAAAAAAACCCAACAAATGCTTGCGATAATATGTATCATTCTATGGTAGGGTAAATTTTTGGTGCAGTTTGTGTGAGGGGCACTATTTTTTTTGTCGGTAGTGTTAAACTTTAGTCCGGTATTGTAAATTTTTGGTCTGGTAGTATAAATATGTGGTCCGGTAATGTAAATTTTTATATAAAACTCGAGTTTGTCGCCCCTAAAATAAATTAATTTTGCCCCCGCCCTCCCTACGAATATGTTTAAGTTCCGCCATTAGTCACCACTAACGTTGGCAAGAGTCTTATGAATATATAAACATGGATTAATATATTGAAACTGAATTAAAGTAATGAAACTTAACAAAAACAAACATAATAAAGAATAGATTACAGCAAGTTATTGGTTATAGTCCTAAAAAGGCCTTGGTGAGTTGGTGTGGTGATCATCGGTAGCATGTTTTAGGCGTACGAATCATGAAGATGTTATTAAGTCTTGGCCTATACTAATCTCATATCAAAGGTTAAAACCTTTCACCGGAGATAATGTAAAAGAATCCGATAACCCAATTTTCTTCTTGATTTTTGGTTGTTAGGTTAGAGAGTAAATAATGGCACCACAACCATAGCTAAAATAACATCTCAGCATTCACGACCCAATTCCCATCCTCATACATATTATTAGTTTATTACATTACAAATCACTAATTTTTATCTATAGTTTTCAATCAAATAATATTTTTGATACTTTTATCATATATTAAAAACGTTATAGAAGTTTGAACAGTAAATTTTTCATATTTTTTATTCACAATCACTTGTAATCATATCATATTATATAAAAATACATTAAAATCACAATACTTATAATCATATTTAGTTTAGCTGTTAGCCTGTTAAAAGAAAATAATAATTTGAATAAAATAATAATAAATTCAAACATAGATATCAATCACTCCATCTAATCATTCTCCCCGCCCCTGTTTTCAAAATCAAAATGAAGTTTCAAAAATCAAGAAAACCCAACACATCTTCATTTCTTCAACACTCATCTCTTCAATCTCAATCCCAACAACCCCACCACACCTCCATTGCATCTTCTCTCACAACATTCATCTCCCCAAACACTTCATCTCCCACCCCTTTTGTCACTTCCGACAACACCACCGCCGGCCGGCCGGCCGGCCCTTTTGTCTCTGTGTTCATCTATTTCAAGAAACCATCAATCTTTGAAACCCTAATCACACATTCATCAAGATTGTATTTTTATCACATGAATTCGTTTGGAAGAGTTGGGATGCAGAGATCCGGGTCCAATGCTGGATACCCATCTTCGGATAACTTCATTGATGCTAATTTCAACAACAAATGGCTGCAATCAGCTGGTCTTCATCATCTTTATTCTTCGAACCCTAATTTGCCCCCTTTACAGGTGATTGGTTGTTGGTGTTTTTCAGTTGTGGATCTTTTTTTATTTGGGTTGTGGTTTTACTATTTGAATGTTGTTGGGTGAGTGTTTGATTGTGGTTGAATTGGGTGCAGGAGTTTGGGTTTTATGGGAATGGTGATGTTGAGGGTGCAAAGGTGAGTAGGAATGGTGATGCAGTTGGTTATTCTGCTTGTTCGAGGTCTTCGAGCTTTACGAGATATGGTAATGGGGAGCAAGTTTTGCCCAATGAGCTTAGCCCTGGGTTGTTTGATCTTCAGTCGTTCGATACTGAGCTGTTAACCGAGGTTAGTTAATCACTTAACTGATGATTTGCAATGTTCAATTTGAAATTACTTGCAGGCTTGTGTGTATTTCATTTTCCTACATAATATAGGAAAAATCTTGATGATATATGCTTTGATGTAACAATGCTTATGGTGTAGGTATACTCACAATCATATTTAGGAATCCGGCTGTATCAAAAGGGGCTAATATCTTGATGATATATGCGTTGATGTAACAATGCTTATTGGGAAACATATATAATCTACCACTTGGAGGTTGATTTAGTTTTAAAATGGAATTGGATCAGTGAATTAACATTAATATTATCTAAAAGTAATCTATTATTACTTTTGAATACCAAATGCCTCGAGTAGTGAAGCTATTCCCTCATGCACTAAGGTCGGATGCTACAGACTTAGTCTTAAGTGGGCAGTAGAACATCGAATTAACATTAGTATTTTGTATGTGCAGGTGCATAGTGAAAACAACTTGAATTTGTTAAATCAACCTTTGTATGGTGAATGTCCTGATGATGGCAATGGTTCTCTTTTGGCCAGCAAATTTGCTAATATGTCATGTGGTTCAACCGAGAACAATGTTTATAAGAGCTCTTTGGCAGATAAAGAGAAAGCTAGTAATGTTGCTAAGATCAAAGTTGTGGTATGTTTCCAACTATCCATAATCAATGTGCTAATTCGTAATGTTTATTGTATCTTTTTTTCATTTCTTGCTTTGTGAAATATTTGTGAATGCAGGTGCGCAAGAGGCCGCTTAATAAAAAGGAAATTGCCAAAAAGGAAGAAGATATAATCAGCATAGACCCTAATACTTGTTCTCTCATCGTTCATGAATCAAAAGTCAAGGTAAGCTCTTAGTGACCACTGAAGTCAAATTACAATATGAAGCATGATATTGTGTTCTTTTTTATTGTTTAGTTTGAATTTTCTTGTTATATTATCATAATAAATTACTACTACATTGAATTTGATTGGTGGTGTTACTAATTTAAAATCTGGAGACTCAACTGCACTACGTTTGCAGGTCGATTTGACTGAATATGTTGAGAAACATGGATTTGTTTTTGATGCTGTGATGGATGAAGACGTTACAAATGATGATGTGGGTATATAGAATTTTGTCATCACATTCAATTTGCTCTTTTAGATATTTTTGCTGATAGTTATATTCTTTATGGTGTAGGTATACTCGCAAACTGTGGAGCCCATAATTCCAATTATCTTTCAGAAAACAAAAGCAACCTGCTTTGCTTATGGGCAAACAGGTATCCCTCTAGCTCTAACAAATCTAATTGTCTTAGCGTAAAGTAAAATTACTTATTTACCTCATCGATTAACCTAAATTGACAGTTATGCATATCCATTTCACAAACCATCGGTATTCTTTTCTCAAAATGTCATTGTTGGTCATTTTATCTATTAGTTTATAAAAATAAACAGAATTTTTTGAATGCTCAAACATCTTATGAAAAAAGTCAGAACACATCCAAACACTAGTTCTACAACCATGTTTTATTACAACAGGTTATTCTATATCACACAATTTACTTTAAAAAATGCACAGCCGAACACCCCTTCATATTGAATTATGTCTGTTCAGGTAGTGGGAAGACCTATACAATGCAACCACTACCGCTCAAAGCTTCACGTGATATATTCAGACTCATGCACCATAATTACAGAAACCAAGGATTTCAGTTATTTGTCAGTTTCTTTGAAATTTATGGTGGGAAAGTTTTTGATCTTCTTAATGATAGAAAGTGAGTTTACAGTATTTCTTTTGTTCTTTTTCCCATTATAAATTTTCTCAACTTCAAACATTTATGAATGTATATTTTACAAACTCATCAAATACTAACAGGAAGCTTTGCATGAGAGAGGATGGAAAACAACAGGTTTGCATAGTGGGTTTGCAGGAGTATAATGTATCGAATGTAGAAGCAATAAAGGAATTAATTGAGAAAGGTAATTCCACAAGGAGCACTGGTACAACTGGTGCAAATGAAGAATCTTCTAGATCACATGCAATTCTTCAACTTGCTGTCAAGAAACTGATTGATGGTAATGCATCCAAACAGCCCCGATTGGTAGGGAAATTATCTTTCATAGATCTTGCTGGAAGTGAGCGTGGTGCAGATACCACTGATAATGATAAACAAACAAGGTGAACACTTTTGAAATCCTTTAGATTGGTTAAAAGAAAGTTTCAATCTTGTGAACTATATTGTATTTAAATGGATTATTGTGTAAAAAGTAACAATCTTTTTTTGTAATTTCTGTCTTGGGCAACCATCTTTATTTTTAATAATCTTGAACAATGTTGTAAACAAATGTGTTATTTTATTAATAGTTTTTTGATTGTTGATATTGCAGGATGGAAGGTGCTGAAATTAATAAAAGTTTACTTGCTCTAAAGGAGTGTATTAGAGCGCTTGATAATGATCAGGGTCACATTCCATTTAGAGGGAGTAAGCTAACAGAAGTGCTAAGAGATTCATTTGTTGGTAACTCGCGCACGGTTATGATATCTTGCATTTCACCAAACTCTGGATCATGTGAACATACTCTAAACACCTTAAGATATGCTGACAGGTGATCCGAAACAATATATATTAGTTTCTTAAATTATATTTCAAGATAATGTATGTGAAGGCCACCAATGTACTCAACTGTTTCATTAGTGCCATGAAACCCTATATTGAAACTACTTTATAGGCAACCAAGTGTGTATCTCCTTCCATGCATACCATCTTTGGCTAAAAACATACCGGATGACGAAAAAGCCCTAAAATTTTTGAGAAGTAGAAAATATCTTCGATGAGGTGTTAGCATGCTATAAGTAATAATTGTTCCAGATATTTGAATGGTATTTTTCATTTTTTCCTATTATGTATGCTTTTTCCTGACTATGGTATAAGTGAAACTGAATACATACTTAAGTAGTTAAGTAACCTATAAATCAGTTTCAATACATGGGTTGCCTCCATACATAATCCTTCTTTACCTTTAAAATTTGAATCATTGAATATGATTGGTTGATTTTCACATATCAGGGTTAAGAGTCTATCAAAAGGAAGCAGCTCCAGGAAGGATTTGTCTTCTTCAACATCCAACCTTAGAAATTCAATTGCATTGCCTGTATCTTCATCAACATTAACGCGTTTTGAAGATGTTATACCTGAAAAACCACATGAAGCTAACAGATTTGGATGGCGTAAACAAACAGATAAAGATTCATCTTCATTTTTAACAACAGAACATGTTCCTGTTGGAAGATCAACAGTTTATGCACCTCCAACTGAAAATTACAGAAGTGATTATGGAGGTACAGATGAAGAAATCATGGAAGATGATTTTGAGTATTCTGTGGAGTTCAATGAACCAAAAAACATTTCAAGATTTGAGAAGCCAGTCACTCAGATGCAACCTATTGTTGAGGCCAATGATGATCTCACTGCGCTTCTCGAGGTGATTTTTTTTCTTTACATATGGTTACATAATTATTAGTTTGTTTATCTTTGTGTGACCAATTTGTATATATTTTAGGAAGAGGAAAATCTTGTAAATGCTCACAGGAAACAGGTGGAGGAGACTATGGATATCGTTAAGGAGGTAATTAACTCATCTCTTTGTTCAGTTTAGATGTTTGTGTAGGCCTGTTTACCTGAAAAAGTGTCAATCTGGATTACTTTAGTTATTTTACTCCGGTAGATCAATTTGAAAAATAATGTTGACGGGTCAACCCATCTGTGTCCATTTGACCCTTTGACCGGTTAACAAAATACCAATATTGCCACCTAAGATTTTATCCAAATGCGCATTGTGAACCATGTTAGTTATAACATTTGCAGGAAATGAACCTACTGGTAGAAGTAGATCAACCGGGAAATCAACTTGACAATTATGTTACAAAATTAAATATAATTCTCTCCCAGAAAGCATCCTCGATTCAACAACTACAAACACGATTGCGTGATTTTCAAAAACATTTAGAAGAATACAATGTTCTATCATCTGCTACAGGTGGCAATTGATGCTGCAGCATACATAACTAAGGTGAGTATCTGGTTTCTATCTTGTTCTGCCAAGATATAGCGTGTTTGAAATGTCTTTCTCTACATTGGATCTGGATTTCAGCTGTCGATTATGTAAAAGCTTGTGTAACTTGTTGCTATTATAGAAAAAATCAAAATGCGGTTTTGATTGAGTTTGTGAAACCATTTTTATGCAAAACGACATCGATATGATGTTAAATATCCGGTTTGTTTGATATTATGATTGTCATATGCTGGTTATTTACAAGTCACACTAGTCTTCAATGACTCATGAGAAAAAAATGAAATCTTGATTTAGTTTTTAGAAAAAGTGCATGATAAGATTTTGTAGGGAACACATGACTTGCCAATTTAGTCACATGGAAGAGGTGAATGTGCTTGTAGTTGATTAATAATTAAAAATTAAAAATTTTCTTGATGTTTAACTTTTTCTTTATTTAGTTTATTATTAAATAATAGCAAATAGAAAGATGCTATGACATCATTTATTTTCAATATTTATTTGCTTTAACCAATTAGAGTCTTCCTTTTACTTCAAATTTAATGTGATTTCTATCAAATTCAACTACCTACATCTCCCGTTAAATCTGACCCAAAGCTGTACAGTATATCAGGTTATAATAAATGTAACTAGATTTTATCTGAAATCAACCTGTTTTAGTAATCGGTTTTGTTAGTAAACAGATTTTAACAGGTTTTAACTGATTCTACCTGATGGTTTTGTACCAAGTTTAGAGTATTTATTATTATAACCATTTTGTATGTTTAGGTTATAATTGGTTCATGTGTTTATTATTGTTAGCCAAAAAAACAGGCATTGTTATAATGGCTATATAGCCGTTTAAATTTGTTTTTTGGACTATTTTATCTCCATATGTTAGTATAAACAGGTATTAGGTGTTTTGATTTGATTACAACACTTTTTAGTCTTGAAACTCACAAAAACGCTCACATACGCACAATGCTCACAAACATGAAATTTCAAAAACACTCCGTGACAATCTCAAGGGGTTTGATGTTTTGTTGGTGTTGGTGCTTCCTCAAACGAACCAACAACCGTCAGGATGCTATCACAAACTAGAACCTTGAAGTAGCTATCTTGAACTTATGATTTTTTTGGCTTGATTCGTTTACTTACCTAATTCATAACTTTCATAAAAACATATTAAACATTTGACATGATTATAAGTATTAAACTATATAATAAACAAACTATTGACAAAATATTGAAATAGTAAATTATGGTATTTAACTTTATGTGATAATTTGTCATTTACTTTTTACATCATATATGATTGTTTTGTATTTCCTACTAATTCATATATTTGAATCCATGTCTAGGATGATTCAAAGGTTTGTCAAGCTTATGTTGTTTAATAAAAAATGATTATTAACAAACCCTAGCCGTTCTATAAGATGTCTTTTCAAAGAACCATTTAATTACATATGCAATAATCAAGTCAATAACAACAACATGATTATATTAATGGGTCTTAGTTGATGGTTTTCTTGACATAGTGATGGATTTAAGTTCCATAAGTTGAGTAATAAGGTAGAATTTAGAGCATTCACAGTAAGTTTTTTTATTTTTATTTATATAATTACACTAAAAATCATTACATTTTCTCTCATTTTTTCAATTAAATAATACTTTTATACTCTTATTATTACTTTTTCATCTCTCCTACATTTACAACCACTTTAAAAAGTATTAAAAAATTTATAAGAAGTGAATAGTGATTCTTTAAATATATTAATTTACAATAACATTTCCCCTCTTCTTCACTTACAACCACTCAAAACCATTCCATTTAATATATCAAACACATTTATATATTTTTAAAAACTCCACTGTGAATACTTTTAGGAGTATAATTTAAAGAGACATGTAGTTCACCTTTAAAAAAAATGAAAGGGATTGTAGTTTAATACAATTAGCCATTATTCATTACGGATTTATGGGTCAAATTAAACCCT
Source organism: Flaveria trinervia (assembly GCA_025506515.1). NCBI lineage: Eukaryota > Viridiplantae > Streptophyta > Magnoliopsida > Asterales > Asteraceae > Flaveria > Flaveria trinervia. The sequence continues at coordinate 1,592,776 of CM046453.1, forward strand.
AGATATCCTAGGAATTTTGGTTAATAATCAATTCTATATCTTACAAATTCACTACTATGAAATGGATATATTGATGGTAAAATGTATACTTTTTACTTTTTAACTAAATGGTTGTGAATTTAAATTGTGTAGTACGTAGGTTTAGTGGTGTATTCCTGGTAATAAGAATTGTTGTTGAAAAACTAAAATCTAACTTTTGTCTTTTCACTTAACGGTTAACCTACTTTCATATTTAAAATTATTTATTTGGTTTAGCGCGATTTGCCGACCAACAAAATTAGATTTCTAGAAAAAAGTCGGCCTAAATAACATGATTGGTCGATAAACCTCAAATTTCCACTCTTAAAGATCTATTTGATGTAATATGGATTTTGCCTGCACCACAAGTAACTAGAGTTAGCATTTATTTATGATGTTGATAAGTCTGTGGAATGACATCATTTAATAGTAAAGTAGGTTGTATCATTTTTATTTTTGTTTTATTTACCATCAACTTCTCGTACGATGATGATTGAAATAAATGTTGAAGAAGCACATCATAGAGGCATAAAAGAAACTAGAATAATGTACAAGCATCTAGCATGATCTCACTTAGAAAAGAAACACAAAACTCAAGGTCAAAAGCAAAGAAAGGTTATATGCAAATGTATAGTTTATAAAATTTTATAGACTGTCTAGTGAAAAGGATAATTTTATTATGTGTTCTACACTAGCCCATAGTGTAAAATATTACGATATAATAACCTAAACCTTTGGAACATAAACAAATGCCGATAAATATTTCTTATGATATTTATATCACCATTGCCTTTGATGCTATAACACACACTTTACAATTTACCCTCAACCGTGTACTCTTAAAATTATATTAGTATTCCGTTAAAGAGATAATCATATAGTATTAGTCGTCACAAACACACTTTTGCGTTAAGTATGCATACGAATAAATCTGATGATCAGATTCATACGCACCTCTGCTATCTATTTGAATTCGAAATTAGTAATCGTTTGCGCAAACGTAGCTAAGCATGTCTGAACCTACTAAACAAAAACCATAAACAAAGTAGTCAAAACTTTTAAACCTACGTAATCAAACTAATTGAGAAATTGACATTTTAATAAATAACTTAACAATCATTAGTTTTAAATATATAAATATTAATTTTAACATATAATCATAAAATTATTAAATGTCAAAAAAGTTATATTTTAATTTTTAAAAATTAATATACTGGTTGCATCATAGATTTACTATATAAGCTAGGAGGTTTGCTGTTTTTTTATAATTGACTTCTATCAATTGATTAGTTTTATTAACTAAATGAGCTTGAGGTGGCACACACCCATGACAGTTAACAAAGTAATCTCATCGATTTTACGATAACCAAAATAAACGAATCTTTTGTAATCAAAACCAAACTGCTATAAAATTCTAAAACCATAACACTAACTATAGGTTATGTTTTAGCCATAACTTAACTAGAATTTCCAGCTAATTTAACAACATATGCTTCGAGATTTTCAACATGACTAGATTGAGAAATAAGACCTAGAGTAAAACTATATATGCACCATCAAAATCCAATAACATGTTAAAGAATGATAAAAAAAATGGTGCTATAAAATAAGAAGTAATTAAAATTAAAAACTAGAAAGATTGTTATATTATTTCGAAGTGTGGCGTTTCAATTTAAAGAGGTATTCACCTTTTTAAGGAATATTTTAATTATTTCTTTTCCCATTTGGACAAATAATGGTTATGCCTTTGATTAAATAAACATATTCTCTTTCTTTTCAAGCATGATAAGAATTTAACTATAATCAAATACTAATAAATAGTTATGAAGAGATTATAGCCATGCAATTTAAGGGGTGTTGTTGGCTCCTTTTGATTGGTTTACTTAATAATTAAAAATTAAGTTTTCTTTCTAATAGTACAAGCTTACAAATTACAATGACACCCCACTTAATTATAGATGAATAAATAAATAACAAATCAAGTGCCCCTCTTTTGTCTCTGCCTACGAAATAGTATTAAAAATCTTAGTTGAATTTCTAATTAATTAAGTTAAGCCGGATATACTCTTTAAAACGTATAATATTCTTTAAACTTATATGTGTAATTAGCGTATATTTATGCAAAACTAATGAGGAGGTGAGACTAAAATAAGAAGTGGTTCAACAAATGTTGATATTTTTGCAGGCACTAAAATTGATTTCACCAGGTTGTGAAGTTTTTAACACAAAATATTTAATAGTGGTTTCAGACATAAGTAATCTTTCATATAAAATTACTAAATAATAATAATAATAATAATAACAATAATAATAATAATAATATAATAATAATAATAATAATAATAATGAATAATAATAATAATAATAATAACAATAATAATAACAATTACAATAACAATAATAATAATAATAATTATTATTATTATTATTATAATTAATATTAATAGTAATAATTTATGATATTGTATTTTTAAAAATCAATTATATTTTCATGTTTCTTATTGGTAATAATAATAGTGGTTTCAAAACGTATTAGAAGTTAGTAAATTAAATTTTTATAAATAAATTCCTTTTCTTCACTTGAAATGAACCCCAAAACACCTTACTATTTTATGTAATCAAAATCGAATATGTGGCACCAAAGCATATGCTACGTGTGCATTAATATATTTTAGTTAAGCACATATTAAATTAGAAATGAAAACAGAAATTAACTCTAGATTCGACTCTTTTTTTAAAAGAGATCTCATTTTCTTTGTTTTTGTTAGGAAAGGTTGGTACTCTACGTGAGCACCAAGAAAAAATAGATTTGATGAAATTACTATACTAAATAAAATATAAAAAATAATTGAATTATTTGGTACGACTTAAACACATAATTTTCTTCTTATTAATTATTTTAATACCACTACTTAAAATGCTTGTTGGTATCGGACATACTATTTTACTACTAATAATAGATTATGAGATTTTTACATATTTTTTTCTAACAATATTAGCAACAAATTTCTTCAAGCTAAAAATGTAATTATATATTCGTCCTCCTAAAACTCATATATTACAATTTATTCATTATATGAAAATTTACTTATTTAATAACTAATTTACCCCTTTTTTAAGAGATTTTTACATATTGATTTTTTTACTATTACCTTTTATATTTGAAGATGTTATTTATATTATCGATTATTGTTATTCTGAAATAAAATTTTCAACTTGGTATCTAGAGATATCATTTTATTATTTTTTTTCTTATAAAGAAGGTTTGAACTTAGAAAAATATGTAATTAGTGGTTTTAAAAACATGTATATAAAAGATCTATTTAGTAAAGACACAAATAAAATAATCATTGAATAAGTGAATTTTAATTAAATAATAACTGTATAATATATATGTTTTAGGAAGAAAAAATATGTAATTGTTTTTTATCTAGAAAAATATGTAATTAATGATATTACGATGAAAAAAAATAGGTAAATACCCCTAGTTATTTTATTTTTTTTATTTAATAATTGATTAATTCAATAAAAATATAAGTAAATCGTCATAAAAATGTTTCCTTTTTATATATAAAATAATCAGGGAACTATATGTTAGAAAAATATTAAAGGGTTACAAGTTTTAATGCATTGCACTAATGTGTACGATTTGAACTATAATATTATATAAGTATATTGTATGTTTGTTTTTTGAGATTTGACATGTTTAAATTTCCACTTTCAAAAAAAAATATTTTTTTTACATTATGCGTTGTTGTATTTATAACGATTTAAGTCCTTCATGTTAACACCGTTAGTTAATACACTTTAATTTTAATACCCACCTCACCACCCCCACCCTTAGTTCATTCCTCTTTAATCTAACATCATACCCATATCAACAATGAGGAGAAGAGGCTAGATTACAGGGTTTCAAACCACTATTAACACATACATGCAAAATCATTATTGTAAAGATACTATTATACCCAAAAATTAACATTGAACCAAGAAAACAAACAATTGACACATAAATTCGAAGACCAAGCCTAGAAGATTATAGGCGTTTAAATGGTTCAAAAAAATTAATCTCAACCAACAGTTTCACCCCCTAGTTCATGGTTTTGTAACTAACTAGAGGAACGAAATGGTGATTGTGGTGTTTCCGTCTAGATGGGACAAACGATGCTGGGAGAAAAAAGGTGGTCGTCAGTAGAAACACCACCTAAAATTTCCACAATAAAATCATCACAACCTTCATTTCACAATACTAAAACTTATACCGGTTTGATTAAAAAGTACACCGCTTATCATCAGGACGTTATTTAAAACGGTTCGAAAGGTGAGTTGGATGATGAGTAGAAGTGAGGACCCCATACCTACTCTCATTTCAGCGCGTGATCCACCTGACAAAATATCTCAACCCATAACATAACATAACATAACCCCTCATCACCTTCATCTTCTTCATCTTCATCATCATCATCATCTTCTTCATCTTCTTCATATATACATATATATATATATATATATCACCACCATTCCAGTTACACCTTCATACACTGTCATGGATTCAAACGACATCATCGCCCCTTTCGTCCTCAAAACCTACCACATGGTCAACGACCCCTCTCTCGACGCCTTCATCCGTTGGGGTGTCGCTAACAACACCTTCATCGTCCTTCAACCCCTAGACTTTTCCCAACGATTGTTACCCACCTTCTTCAAACACAACAATTTCTCCAGCTTCGTTCGTCAATTGAACACCTACGTAAGCGATTCATAATTCATTCATCAATCAATTGCTGTTTCTATACTCAATACCCTGATCAATTCGTGTTTTCAATGATTTTTTTGATGATTTTTCGTGGTTTTGGTGGAATTAGGGGTTTAGAAAGGTGGATCCTGATCGGTGGGAGTTCGCTAACGAGTGGTTTCTCCGAGGGCAAACGCATTTGCTGAAGAACATAGGGCGGAAGAAGCAGATTGAACGACGGAATTCCACTCGAATCGATGAAGACGACGGTGACGGTGGCGGTGATGATTATATGGCGATGGAGATCGAGAGGCTGAAGAAGGATCAGAAGGCTCTAGAACAGGAGTTAATGGGGATGAACAAGAGACTAGAGGCGACGGAGCGCCGGCCGGAGCAGATGATGGCGTTGCTGAACAAAGTGGCGGAGGATCCGGCGGTTCTGCCGCGGATGGCGGTCGATCGGAATCAGCGGCGGTTGGTGGAGAAGAAGCGCCAGCGGATTCTGGTGCCTCCGGCGACTTCGCCGTCGTCGAGGATGAAGGTGAAGGAGGAAGACGGTATGTTTGGGGAGCTTTGGCGGTCGTCGCCGTCGCCGCCGGCCGGTGCACCGGCGGTGGTTAGCGGCGGAGGTGGTGTTGATGTGGAGTCGGAGATGCTCGCCGGAGTTAAGATGTACGGAAGCGTTGGCGGAGGTGATTTGGAATATTCCGGTGGGTTTTCGCCGGAGACGGAGGTGGGTTATCCGTTTTCGTTATTGGGTGGCGGTTTTTAGCTACAGTTAAATTAGTTACTGGTGTTATATAATTTTTAAATTTTTTAGATGGTTGTAATTTCTTTTTCCTTTTTCTTTTATTTTTCTTTTGTTAGTTTTGTTAAAGTGTTAAATTCACATTTTTCTTCTTCTTTTATCTTCTTTTGACGTGTTCAGTTTAAGATAAAAGGTCTAATCGGGCCGAGTTTAACGAGCTCGATTCAACTACAACATGAAGTCGAGTTTATTTTTAGCGAGCCTGAATTGGAATTTTATACATCATGTTTGATTAGTCTAGTTATAATCATACCGTTAATTAATAATTTGAATATAATAATATTATTTATATGATATCAAATTACATTAGGAAAATAGAACATTAGCATTTTTTGGGTGTGATATACTTTTATAGTTATTTATGGCCGTGTGTTCATTTTAACTCATGTATACATTTTATATATTGTTGTTGATTATTTAATTCGTTTTAGCCTAATTAAACGCTTCAAGTCGCTTTTTTAAGGTTTACGATCCTCTAGATGCTTTCACCATTGCATTGTATGGACATAGTAGATAAGTTGTGGAATGAGATTATAGTGTTGTCTAAATTGGGTAGCAACAAACTGATGGCTTATTCAACATTTACCTCCGTTTGTGCATTTCCAACATTTATATCGTTGATGGTGTCTTACGTTCTCGACTTTTCTTAACAATGTTTACCAATTAGTTTTAACAATATAATGCAACAATGATTGCTTAACAATGTTGCATTGTTTTGTTAAAATTGATTGATAAAATAATAAGACATAAAAAACTTATATACCTTATCAACCTAACATAAGATAAAGATATTTGATCTTAAAAAACACATCACCAAAAATATGGGTACTCTATAGTAAGTCAGGTAAACTCAGATGTTTAATTATAACAAACTTCTTTGTGAGGGAAAGAATATATGATATCATACTTAATTGTTCCCATATTTATAACATTTTATCACACTTATCTTATATAGTTCTCATGTCCTTTAACTCGTTTGACGTGGTATTGTCTTCATTTGACATATGTTTACTTGCAACCATCGTCTTTGATTGTATTTGAATTCGTCGTTAAAGAAAATGTCTTTGAACTATTATCCTTTAATCAATGATTTTTCTCTTTTGATTATCATCTTATGCTCAATGTAATCAACTTTGATTCTTCTGTCTTTGAAAATTGGGCATTACTATTTGCTTCTACAACTATTTTACTTAGTTCATACTTTATACTTTCTTTTTTACATTAATTTTGATTGTACATTATTGCAATTTGCATTATTTGTTACTAATTTGTTCATTACACTCATTTTAGACTATTGTACTTTGATTTTTTACAGATTTTTTGTTACCAGACTTGCTTCAGGTTGATTTGTACCTTGATTTTAAAGACCGAGCTTAGACTTGCATCCAAAGAATTCAAAAATACCTAACTCAAACTAATAAATAATTTACTAACAATTAATTTTAACTTACAACTACCCGAATGAGTAAGGTACAACTTAAACTATCACAATTACCCACGCTTTAAAATTAACTTCAACTTCTACCATCCGAACTACCCAACCAACAACCCCCATCTGACTCACCAGCGGTGGTGTTACCGAAACACCCAAACTACCCGAGACCTCTTGCCGAGAGTACCCGAGTAACCTAAGCCTCAACTTATTTAAACCGTACATTCTCAAAATTCAAAATAGATTCGACTCGAATAATCTTTTGAATTAAATGATTAGACTCAGGTGTTTAAAGCCACTTACTATGCTTAGAAGTTGACTTCAAAAAAATTGAAAAAAAGTTGATGCGCACCAATATTGGACCTAGATTCAGTTTCGAAGATCTTAATTTTTTTGTGTTTTAACCAATCACAAGATTACACGATTACGAATCTAAATCCCCACGTTATGTGCTTTCTAACTTTATGGGGACACGTTTCATCTTGTGAATGGCTTCTTTTCCACAATTAGTTCATTCGTTTACTTTTATAGTTTTATTTGCTGCCCATTTGTCTTAGTATATGTCCATATGTACTTATTCTGTTTGTTTTATATTTAGGCAAATTTAATGTAATAATTTAAATTGTTTTTTATTCGTTGATAATAATCCATATTATTGATTTGACGGATAATAATCTCAAACTTTATTCTTTTTACCAATAACAGTCTCATTAGTATATTTATTATACATTCACATTTGATTTGTATTTATTTTAGGCTTGATTTAACTTGTATGTTTTTCATTTCGTTTATATTCATTACTGTAAACGAAATCGGGTCGAAATCAAGTGTAAATTTATAATAATTATGTTATTGGGATTGTTGTTGGTTATAAAAATAAAAGTTGAGATTGTTACCGGCCAAATCAATAGTATATATTATTATCGGCCAATGAGTAATAATTTAGATTATAAGAATCCAATTTGTCTTATAATTTATCAATTTCATCCGTGTTCTTTTATTTTCTTAGGAGGAAAAAAATGAATAACAAAATCATTTAAGTGTTTGTGTTACTTTGTTTGTTTGGTGTTATAAGAATAGACAGACACAACAATTCTTGTTCGTGTCTGTTTGGTTCGGTTCAGGCTTACCCACAATTACATAATTCATTACGTATGCATTGTTTTAATGTAAAGTTGTACGGCCGTAAGAGTGGATCCATGAAATAACTACGGGTATCTAATGTAAATTCATGTATCCTCTTTAAAACTTTAATTTGTTATTTTAATAGGTGAACATAAAATACATGAAATTTCATGATTATAACGGTAAAATTATGTTTGACTAAGTCATTATTGTATAAATATAAAGAAAAATGATTTGTGGTTTCATCTAAAATAAAATTCGTTACAGTCGATATTGAAAGTTATTCGACTATACTTATGCTTATTAAATCTTACTCATATCGTTTTAAGAATTTAAGGTAATATTAATAATCAATTACTTATTGATTTTTAAAATATGAATCGAGTAATCTATTGATATTCGTCATGACTCATACAACAAGAATATTTAAATTTACCATAAGATGTTTTGATACGTTTCCAGCTCACCATGACACGTGTGCATATTCTTTTATCATTGTTTTAATATTATAATAATAATTGAATATTTTAACTTTCATATTTACATTTATAAATTTAAAGTGTGATCTAATCGATATCTCGTCAATGTCTACTTTTGGGGACCAATCTTAATCTTGTATGGCATTGGTGCAACATCTATCGGAGGTTGCCACGTGGTTTTTGATTTTTTCACAAAAAAAATTTAAGTAATTTAGTATTACAAGTTCTAAGCAAATCAAAGTAATTTTCTTGTAAAAACTTAGAGCGACGTGACAATCGATAATAAATTAAAAGGCAAATGAATATATTTTAAATTGAATGTTAGGAGAATGTAATTTTTATAGAAACTTATACCATGTAAAAACAAGATGAAAATGAGTTAGATTTAGAAATCGTAAGTTGCTACATTCTATTTTTTATTACTATCATAATTGACGTAACATATGATGACCCTATATATACTAAGCAACCATACACACACGATCGTGTCATGAATTCATGATTGTGAGTCTTGGCTAGACCCGATATGATCTTGTTTGCACCAAGGCTTCAGTTCGACTCATTATTTAGGTTTTGATTCGGTTTTGATATACTTGTCAACGAAGATAGGGAAGCAGTATAAACATGCATGTCGGGGTCTTGATATTGTGTACCCTTTGTATTGTAATTTCTTAGAGTTCTTTTTAGTAAAAGGAGTAACATTAGTCGTGCCACCATATTTATATTATTTGGTCTTTAGTTGTGGCTGAAAGTCAGTCTCATCCTTGCTTCGGCTCAAGTTCAGTCACATCTTTACTTTGAATGGAGGTTAGCTGTATCTGAGGTTCCCATTTGTCAAATTTAACAAGTGGTATTTGTTATTGATTTCTAAGTTGTTGGTGGTGTGAAGAAACTTAACAACCAGAACTACAACTTTCGTGTTGAAAACCACCATTTAGGTTCTCCAAGCTCCCGGCTTGCGCCCCAATCTTGAATCGTTTACACATTCAGTGTTGTATGTTAATGTTTGTTTGAAAATAAAAAATAATTTGTACATCAATTACCAATCTATTTGTTTCAATTTGGTTTTATCTTCTTACCGTGTGACCCACCTGACCCTAGTTGATCCAAATTGGACTGTACTATACCAAAAAAAATTATAGCAATAACTAGCCTACCCAAAGATTTCGACCCCCATGAAAACATATCTAGATCTGCCACAAGGTGTAATGTATGATGTTTTCCTTCAAATCTTTTTAAACAAATACAATCTGAGTTTCTCTAGATTCAAATAGGCCAAATTGCGACCATGTTAGTAACCACAAAAGCTTTAATCACCAATTTACCAGCCATTGAATAAAAAACATAACTTAAAACCTAACAAAAATTGTGTGACAACGTCGATTACTATCTGGAAATTATCTTCTAAATACGAATATGGGGGACACGGACCGCGAGAGAGGGAAAGAGAGATATTTGTATATTATATTATATTTATTATATTGAGATAAATAACAACCTGTTTACATCCACCTGCCTGATAAAACCGCGGTATATAAACCTCAAACCCTAGCTCGTTCGATTCAAGCTTTTAACAACCTGGCATTGAGTAGTTTACTAGTAGCTCGACTCTTTGACACTTTAATCACAATATGATAATAAAACCCATGTACCCTAACATATGAACAAGCCTGCAAGACATAAAAAACAAATCTAATCACCATTCAACAAGAAGCCACTTAATAACTAAAGCCATTTGGTTTATTTATACATGTATTTATGTAGTAATTAGTAGTGAATATATGTATACTATGAACACACTATTTATGGGATTATAGCGTTTTCCACTCTTGCTTTTTCTCATTGGTTGGATAATATCATAATACAAAGAAGCCATTGACGATTATTTCTGGTTTTTGATGGGCTTTGAGCATATTTAGTTATAGTTAATGGGCTGGATATTATCGGGCCTTTTGCTTTTCAAAGCCCATATTAGGATATACATCCTTTGGGTCAAGAATAAACTTTAATGTTTGAAAGGCATCTTAATTCAAAATCATATACTTTTGTAACACGTCAACTATTATACTTTTATAGCATTTATAATAACAGCAATAAAATTCAATATAATGCTACTTATTTTTATTTGTTTTCTTTCTAATATCATTTCCTATACGAGAAAGTTTTACGCGGAGCACAATATTTCAAGAGAGCCCGAAAACAAACTAAATCTTTTCAGTATTGATTTATATGTTGTGTAATTAAAAAAAATATATATAAACAAATTATATATATTTGTAAACCTACATGCGCACGTCACGTCATGTTACATTACCGACAAATAATCACTCTATTCTCACAAAGTTTTAGTTTTTAAGTCGAACCTCACCTGCCCATTATAATACGTTAGATACTTACAAATTATAGATTTATTATGACACCAAACGTTCATCACTCCCAGGTTTTGCCTCAACCGGGTACAAAAAAATCTGGTTGGGCCGAACTCGGTTTGTATCGATTTTGGGTACGGCCCAAAACCCATTTTGCCCACCTCTAAAATAGACCAATTAAACTGTGACTTTAATGCAATCACATTAATAAGCCCAGGGACGGCCCAATAGGCTAAATTGTTTTATGCCACTATTTTTTCTAGCCCTCAATCTTTAAAATTTTCTACTACAAATTACCTAAATTTGGGCTTGGCCTGTATGTTTACATATATACAATTTTTATACTACAAATTAAATTTGGGCTTGGGCTGTATGTTTACATATCTACAATTTTTCTACTACAAATTACATAAACTTGGGCTTGGGCTGTATGTTTACATGAATACATGCTACACCATACCAGTATTTGTTTCACCATTCCAAAAATTAAGGCAACAAATAATGAAGAAACGAACTTCCTCTAGCCTCCCGGAACAAAGGAACAGAAGGTATAATCCTATAGAAACGCTCAATCTTTAAAAATCATCGGTAATTACTAACGTTGAATCGCTTTTGAAGACTGAAGATGCTATTGGTCTGAAATCGATGGCTAGGTGTCGTTGGTCTAGAGACTGAAATTGGTGCGACGGTGTTGATGAAATTGCTTCTGACCCTTTGTGAATATGAAGCTTATGTGTTAAATATTTATGGTATAATACTTAGATTTGAATTGTTTCTGTTTGAAATTTATATTCTCTATGTTAAATTGGTTTTTAGTGCTTATTTTATTTCTGCTAAAAGCCATGAATTATGAATGTTTGATTATTCTAATTAGTTCAGTTCAGTTGTGGAATAATCTGGTTGGGTATTGTGGTCCTATGATATAATTTTGTCTTAAGGGTACTAGAGGCACTAGTCAAACTACCCAAACTATACAATCTAAATCAATTAATAATTAACCGTTAAATCAATTTTACTAAATACTACCCAAATTACTAGAGTCACAACCCAACCACCCGTATTCTTTTTAATTATTAACTTTAACTACATAATATATTTAGAAAACACAAGAAATAACATTTCATTAACTCAATGTTACAAAACAACATACAAAAATTAAAAGAAATAAATAACAATAATTGTCACTAAAAATAAATAAAATACTAATTTTACCTACTCGTTGTGCAAGTCCGGAAGGTTTAGACTTGTGATATGCTCCACAAGATCAAATTGATTAATTGAAGTCTAAAATGTAAATTGGAATCGTGCAACTCCGAAGGATATTATCGTCAACAACTATATTTGTCAGATGATCTTGTAGATAGACGATATTGTATTGTTGTAGACTTTTAAAATCACAACGTGCAATATAATGCATGCTTACATCACATTTCAAATTTGCCCGCTTATAAGGCCAGGCGCATTGCCTAAGTATTTCCATGTAGCTTTCAAAACTTCAAAAGCATACTCAACAAATTTTCTTGTCTATTCTTGCATTTTCTTGAATTTATTTTCTTTTGAATTGGTTAAATATGTGAACGATTTCACAAATGTAGACCAAATAGATAGATACACTTTGTAAGATAGTAACCACAGTTGTATTATTGACTGTTGACATGAAATGTATACTTTGCATTGTTCCATGCGTCTCGTCAGTATATAACGAAGAATGATGAAGAACATGATGTCATTGTTCAAACCAACGACACCAGAGAAACCATGCTAAAACCACATATCATCTAAAGTTACCGCTTCGAATATGATCGTGGGGTATTAATAATCACATCACATATATATTGGCATCGCAAACTGGTCAGACACATTATCCATACCTAATGTGTAAAGCCGATGCTTTCGATCATCTGCAAAGGACATGTTTTTTCTAGAATCACAAAAATGCCTTTTGCTAAATGTAGATGTGGGTTTTCATCAATGATACTTGAAAAAGTGCTTAAAAAGCTCCCACAAACATTAAACCGACCCACTAATTTAGAAGAGAGAAATGTTGTTAATATACATAAATGAAGATGTGGGTTTTCATCAATGATACTTGAATGTTGAAAATGAAGATGTGGGTTTTCATTAATGATATTTTTGCTTAAAAAACTCTCACAAATATTAAACCGGACCTGCATAAACCACTCGTGTTAAATACGACATTATTATTTAGCATGGTTATATCATACGAGCGGGCTACACCTGCTTTTCAAGGTATATAAGAACATCACAATAATATATTCAAAATTTAATTATATATTAATATGTTTACACATAACCAAATAATTAAGCTAATGTATGTGTATATGTAGTGGTAATTATATGTACTTAATTCTTGCAATATTATCATTGTTTATAACAATATCATGAGCATAGTTATTATGTTTTTCTTTCAATATTATCATTGTTTATAACAATATCATGAGCATAGTTATTATATTTAATAATTCCATCATTATCGTTAACGATATCATTGTTATTAGCATATTAAACAAAAGTTTTTAAGTCATTGAGTTTATATACAAATAATGAGATTTTAAAATCATATGATATAAATAAAAATATATCGTTTTGGACTTCTCGAACAACTATTTCATAAAATGAAATTATTTGATTATGAATATGTATTATGTGTTATTTATTCGATAATTATTACTTGGACTCTATATTAACAATTATAATTACTATATTATATTGGTATTATTTTTGTTACCATTAAAAGTATTATTTTCATGCCCGACGTATATACTACACTTTATTATTACTAATAAGAAAATTATTTTATATTATTAATACTATTTTATAAATAACAAGTGTTTTATGTTCAATACTATTATTATTATATTATTATTATTACTATTATTATTATTATTATTATTATTATTATTATTATTATTATATTATTATTATTATAGTTATATAGTGAATTCATATGGATTGTAGCAATTAGATTAAAACTCATCATGAATTACCATATTATCCCTAGTCTTCAAATAATGGGTAAAATTCTGTTTTGCATTTTTTCGAATACTTTATAAATTTTTATAGATGTTTAGTTTCATCACTAGCATTGAATAATTATTTGCTAGTAGTTGTTGGTCTTTTTTTCTTTATTAACTACTCCAATATGATCCTGATTAATAACAATAATAGTAATACTTTATTAGTGACAAACCCAAATATTTTATCTTTAATTTTCCATAAGCGGAAACCAAGGCTCCTTGTATGTGTACTTTTATATAATATAATATTCCTGATATAGTCTTTTAGTTACTATTAAGAGGCAACATCGGTGCCTTTTTTATTATTATTTTACTTTAGCTACTCAAGTGCTGATTTTGTGTATTTTTTTTGATACACTAAAGTGAAGTCCTACTCCAACTTTAACTAAATTTGTATTAATTCTTTATATTAACTCTATAGAAATAATATTAGTGCTCAAGCTTTACAAATACATTGGTTATTCAAAATCTATATGGAATTGACGAAATCAGAAACCATTAAAATGTTGATTGTTCGTTTTATTATAATTATTGTTATTATTATTGTTATTATTATTATTGTTATTATTATTATTATTATTGTTATTATTGTTGTTATTATTATTATTATCATTATTATTATTATCATTTTTATTATTATCATTATTATTATTACTATTATTATTGTTATTGTTATTACTGTTATCGTTACTGTTCCTGCTGCTGTTGCTCGTCCTGCTGCTGCTGGTCCTCCTGCTGCTAGTCCTTTTGTTGTTGTTGTTGTTGGTGCTCCTTCTCCTGCTACTATTGCTTCTCCTCCTCCTCCTGCTGCTTCTCCTGCTGCTGCTACCGTTACCTGCTGCTACCGCTACCGCTACGACCACATAAGACCCTATTATTTTTAAAAATAAGCCCTACATAAGGCCCTATTATTTTTAATTATATACTAAATGGTACCTTATTTTCCAGTTATCTAAATATGGTTTTGCAAATTTTTTGTATCATCGATATATGATAGTGTGTCACGATAAAGATATATTTGTCATTTATTGTGGTAATTTTTTAGCATTTCACAAATTATGTTGCCATAGGTTATTCGATGTTTTCGTTTAGTTTTCAGTTTTGATAGAGGGAACAAATCTATACTTATTAATAAAACAATATTTTTAATACCACATGTCATTTTTTTAGGCGTCAATTATTTTAGTTTTCCGCCTAAAAATGTATCTATCCTTATTATTAGTCATAATTCATTTTAATAAAAATAATTATTACTATAATTACAAAATGAGTTGTTTTCCTTAAATAGTGTATATAGTATATTTATTTACCATAATAGGTGTTTAAGTAAGTGTTTTTTCACTCAACATGATGTTATTGATTAAACTTATTTCACTTTAAAATAATATTATTTAAAAATAGTCAAATACAAAGGTTAATAAAATTATAAAATCATTTGGTTCATATAAACAAAAACTTTTTCTGAAACATTTTGATTTATTTTAATTCACTCAGATTTATTTTAAATTGTATTTATACATAGAAAAGTTGAAGTTTTTTTACTATAGTTTTGTTTCAATTTCACACAAAAGTAGACATATTTGTTTTTTATTCTTTTGAAAAAATGTATTTTTGAAAATGTTTTTAAATAGTTAAAAGATATAATAAGAAAAGCTATTTTTAATAAAAAATGCATTCTTTAAAAATATTTTATATAAATATCATGACGAAACAATAAAAAGTTAATGATTTATTATTTTTATTTTACGAATTATAAATGCAATCCTCAATTACCGATGACATGTATGTTGCTAATAGACTTCCAGCAACAATTAAGGGAGAAACGAGTCACACCGTCTCGTGAGTCACTCCAGAGCTACTCCGTAAAAACTCTACTTAAGCTTAGCTTAAACAAGCTCGAACTCATATTATGACTCATTAATAAATGGTTTTAAGCCCGTGCTTTATATGTTGAGATCGAGCCAGCTCGCAAGGGAAAACTAACATTGTATGTATATGATGTTTATTTGTATCTTTTATGTATATACTTATATAATGATTATTACTATATAAATTTATGTTTAAAACATTATCTAATATATATCATTATTTTAAAAAATTACATTTAGTTTTATAAAAAGATCTTTTCTATATAATAACACATATTCTATAAATAAATGTTAATAAAATACTGATGAAAAAAATTAATATTTTTTATGAGAAAACGTTATTGAAAGAGAAAACCTTCATAAAAACAGTTATAAAACATTTTTCAAAATCACGAGAGATGCTAAATTGGTTTATATTTTATCGAAACTTTGTACTTTTAATTTTATTTAAATAAAATTAGTAAAAACAAAATAATTTTATCTAATTATATTATGAATAAGAATATTTAACTTTTTAGTAAAACCATTTTGGTAAATCTTTTTTAAAACACTAATTTTGTTAAATTAATTTTCTACCAGTTCTACTTGAAAAAAAACTCATTACAAAGGATATTTTGATGGTTTCAAAATAAAACCCTGAAAAAATTACAAGTTATAGTTGACTGTTTTTCACACCCAATAACAAATTGACTCTATCCCAACAAACATATAATATAATAAGTTTTTACAAGTTATATTACACTAAAATTATAAATTGAAATATATTGGATTCTTGCTTAATCAAACAAGTAATTAAAAGGGTAGAATAATTCACTCGTCCTATGCAAATGAGAAGAAACCCCATATGTGTCTTCTGTTCTGAAACAATTTATATACATTATCAAATCAAGGGTCTCAAATAATCAATTCAGGGTTCAAATTTTCCCAAATCATGATATTATTTTTCAAATAAAAGAATTAACCATTTCATGTCGTTTTCAATTTACAAGCATATCATGTTTCGATTTACCTCAAATCACGTTATGTTACAAATCAACTCATCGATCCTTTTACACATTCATTGATTTATTTAATATCATTCACACCTCAAGTTTTAAATCACTAAAGCTCTTCTGCAAAGTCTCAATTCATGTTCATATATACAAATCTCGATTGCAACATTAGTAGTGGGGTGTACGATTTAAGGATTTGATTTTGATTTTGGTTTCAATATAAACTTTAGTATTTTAGTTTTTTAATATCAATTTGACTAATTTATGCTTTTGTTTATGAAAGCATGGAACTTTGATTTACTTTTAATTAATGCAACCATGAAATTGATTTATGTTTTTGGTCCATAAATAGAGAAAATTACATAAATGGTCCATGTGGTTTAAACAAACTGCGTGTTTAGCCCCTAAACTTAAAAATCACAAAGATAGTCTAAACTTTTGTGTAATAGTTGTATGTTTAGTCCCTGACACCGATTCAATCTCTATGTTATATTATCTCGACTTACAAGTAGACATAAATTAAAATTATTAATATTAGACCATGATGGTAAAATTACAAACAGAACATCAAATGTTGTTTACAAAGAAGTTTTCGGATGTTTATAGATGTTCTGATTTTCAATGTAATTTGATTATTACCTAAAGTTCTTATTTATAAGTTAATTTAATTTCATATTATACATTATCTAGACTTATAAGCATTGATAAAAAAAACTACTAATATTATATAAAAATAATTTTAAAAAATTAAACATAAAAATCGATAGACAAAGTATTAACAATAATATTATGACTTACGAATCTTGATAATTAAAAGTTATTTTAATGATTGAACATGTGTATTACACGGGTCTTTAGTCTGGTAATTATTATATTTGTTAACTAGGCTAAAGTCCCGTGTAACACGAGTTCAATCAAAAAATATTATTGTTGTTAAAAAATATGCGTAAGTTATAATGTTGTTGATAATATTTTGTATATTGATTTTTATGTACAAATTTTAACATTAGCAATATCTAACATTAATATTTATACATCTAAATAGTGTATAATATGAAATGAAATAAATTTATAAATAAGAGTTTTAACTAATAAATAAATTAAATTGAACATGAAAAACAATATTTCAAATTCATAAACATCCAAAATTTTATTTGTATACAACATTTGGTGTTTTGTTGGTTATTTTTTCATCATTATCTAATATTAATAATTTTAACACCTATCTACTTTTAACTCGAGATAGTGAAACATATAGCTAATCATTATCCATATTTAAAACAAACTAACTTTGGATAGCGCTAATCATTAGCTCTTGTTTTATTATTATTACATAACACTGATAACATCAACTGTCTTTTTTAATATTAAAAAAAAATTTTTTGCTGGAAGGTGTCAAAACCAACTGTGAAATAGAATTATGATTTTCAATATTACTTTCAAATACATCAAAACAATTTATACATATCAAACGAACTTCTATCAAATATAATGATAATAATATGGCAGTACACATTAAAAAAATAAAAAAGCTTAAAAATAAAAGCATGTAATACCTATTTATAGATTGACTGTTGAAGTAGATCACCTTTAAAAAATTTAAGTAAAATAATATTAATCCAAAAACATAATTGTAGACAATGATAAGTTAAATCATAATCGTAGAGGATGAAAGTTCAAATATAACAAAAAATAAATACCTTTTGTTGAGGAAAACTTGATAAAACCGAAGCCAAAACGAGAACATAAATGAACTCTCTAATGCGATATCATCAGATTTTATAAAGACAAATCGTGAGGGTTGTAAATCTAGGATGGTTGAGAAATATTTTAAAATCGAGTATAATTTTATTTTCAAAAAAAGATACCTATGAATTCCTTCAAACAGAAGAGGGGTCGATTAAAAATTTCGTAACTTTTGTTAAGATTTGAATATAAATCGAGTATTTAATGAAAAAAAGAATCAAGAAACCAATTTCATAGATGAAGAAAATCATAAATGATTTGTATAATTTTTATTGATGAATTATATGAAAAAAAAATATCGGGGTAAGATTTAATTTCCAAAAAAAGACATGCTTTAATTTAGGGTTAAATTTCTATTTTTTTTTAAATATCTCTTGTATATAAGTTAACTTTTAATCAATAAACCTAGATTAACACTAACAGCAGACACATATTTTGGCAGAAAATAAAAAAAAAATAAAAACTTAAGATAATGACATGTGATACTAAAGTTATTGTTCTATTATATGTATAGATTTCTTTTTACTAAAGCTCATTCAAACTCTAATACGTGTGATTATATGTGTTTTAAAAAACATTTACAGTACATGTTTTCCTCGTATATCCATGTGTTTAGATTTTAAGTAAATTTTTTGGTTTAGAATTCAATTTGAGCACCTAAAATAGATTGAGTGGACCCTACAAAATTATAGATTTGTAGAGCGTTAATAGTGGATTCTTTATCTTGGTTAATATAATTAAACTATAAATTATTATATTTTTTATCTTATTTTTTATTAAATAATACTTTTTATACTCTTATATTACTTTTTTTCTCTTATTCACTCACAACCACTTTTAAAAATATTAACAAATTTATAAGGATTGAACAGTGATTCTTCAAATATACCAATCAACAATAATATTTTTTTTATCCTTCACTCACAACCACTAAAAATATTTCATATAATATACCAAACACACTCACATATTTTTACGGATTTCATAGTGGATGCTTTAAAATCTCAATATAAATTGCACAAATAACATACATACTTATTGTAGAATCAAGATTAGTTATTTATTTTATTTTAATACTAGCTTTATAAATAAATTGAAATTACATTAGTTAGTAACTTAGTATTAAAAAAACTTAAATTTAAATCACATGCAACTCACATGGTGAGTGTTTTGATAGTAAAATGTAGCTTAGTTAATATCGTATACCAAAATGATATGAGAATTAATAAAACCAGAAAACAGTTGCAACAACAAAAGGTGTAGGGATAAAATTAACCAAGATTTTAGACAAAACATAGAAGTTACCATGTTAGGTATAACGACCCTTAAAGAGACATCTTAATGATTAAATGATTAAATGTTGTGTGTTATAATCAAATGGCATAGGTTTAAATCTTTCAGAGTTGGGTTGTGAACTATTTATTCAAGAAAATCTAGCTACGAATCACTAAACATAATTTTTAAAAATCTTGTTCTTTTGTGAGTGTCATTGGGTCCCACCATTTTCTATTTTATTTAAAAGAAATTCAAACTCAGGTGGGTTTAAAGAAGAACAATTATGAAGAGAATAATTCAAGAAATGGTGGATGATGTTTGAAGATATATAAAATTTCATTTTAGTTTCTTGATGGTGAGTCATCAGTGATGACTCTTGTGCTCAGAAATAGCCGAATAGTGAATGGGTGCCAAAATACCTTTAACTTGTAGACTTTTTTACTGTGTTGTGACGAATTGATTTAAAATAAAATTTATTTCTATGTAAGCATAGATAATCATGCGTAATCGTATATACAAAATTTTGAAAAAATCATTACGAAAATATTAATATTATATTTCACCCGTAGGTTTTAGCCCAATGTTACAAGGGAATGGTATGAACTAGAACTTAAATCTAAACACACATATAAATAATCGTGTGACAATAGTATATGTGGAATTCAGAAACACATTACATGGTGAAGAAAATAAAACATACTATGTATTTGACTAGGGGCCAATTTTGGACGAACTATAATAAAACGAAAATAAAAATAAGTACACCGTAATAGTAAATTAGGTAATTAAAAATATTATATTTCAAAAGGTATAACAGAAACATAATATGTTAAAATTAATTATAAAAAAAAAATAATAATAACAATAAAAAGTTTCAAGTGAAAGATAGTTTATAAAAGTTGTGTCTTTATAATAACATTTATAAAAAGATCTCTTTTATAGGTTTTTAGAACACTACTTTTAATCTAAAAATAATTAAATAATATTAATAAGAGAGAAACGAAAATTTTTTTGTGAGAAGAAATATAATGTTGGCACGTATTCTTTTTAGTTATTTCTTATTAGAGCATGAAGAATTTTTTGACAACTTTTTATTCAAAAAACAACAAAAATAGCAAGTCTCATTAGTATTTTAGTTATAATAATGTTTAATTACGAATTAAACTATATTTTTTTGAAGTATTTTTAGTTTTAACATAAATATCCATAAACTTATTTCTATTTCTTTTTAAAGTATTTTACTTTTAACAGTGTTTAACTAAAAATTAAACTATACTCTAACAAATTATCTTGATTAGTGTGATATTAAATTAGAGTTATCAAGAAAACTTTTTAAAGTCAAGATTTTTACCAAAATTATAATTTATTATGATGACGACACATGAACAATCTTAGGTGACGTCTAGATGATGATACATGAACATGTTAAAAAATAGACATGTGACTCACAGAGATTTTTTACTAGATTAGATGTGATAACTTGAAACATTTGAACTTTAAGGGACAGCTTGAAACTTGAAAGTGGCTTTGATTTACCACCAACGATGATAATATTGTACAGTATAATATGATATATATGATTCCAATTGATGTCAATAATATTTATAATTTTAGTTAAATAAAGCATTCTTGAACGATAAGATTGTTATAAGTTACATTATAACAATACAAAGTAAGTGTTATTCTCGTTACAACTCTAATATATGAGTAAGTTAAAGCAATAAAATGTTCTTGAAGAAATAAAATATAACTGAGATTGATAATAGCATAATAAATGCTCACATGAGATGCTTGACAAGGAGTATCTACTGTTTGCCTTGTTGTATGAGTTTTGAATGCATCTTTTGATCCACACACATATGTAATATATATTATATATATATATATATATTATATATATATATATAATATATATATATATATATATATATATATATATATATATTAGTTTTTTCTAAATATAATTCAATAGTTAATACTAATTGTTGTTCACTTATCGATATCAAGTCTAGAGACGGTCAAATAGTTTATTGTTCAACGATCACGTGAAATGGGCTTGTTGTCAATTAAACCATCTTGGATGGAATCATTTAGAGAAAAACAATTGTTAGCAAAAGATTTTCACTTTAATTGTGTCAAGAAAATCAATTGTTAGTGCTCACACGAACGATCATTAAAGATAACGTCACACTGACACCTACTGTTTACCTTTTGAATAGTCACAAAATAAAACTATCACACCTAAGTACGGCATGTTTCACATTAGTGGTGAATTTAAATGTTGTTCAATCATCTAAAGTGTGTCACATTCTATTTAATATATATGACCACCAAAGAATGGTCCAAAGGACCACAACATGATACTCATGAGATTAAATGATAGAAGGCGTTAAATTATCATAAGGAAAAAATAAAATAAACCCGACATAGTATAAGTGTGAGGTGTTCGGTATGGCATAGATATGATTCTTTAAAGAATGTTTGTTGTTGTAAAAAAAATTGTTATGTGAATTATGTATGTTTTCTTTCACGTTAATAATATTGAAAGATTGATGCTTTTATATGTTACACCCAATGTCATTAACTATTTAAGGGTGGAGGGAGTGGATTCATCAACCTTCAAAATCCCCCAAATTAACCACATCAATGTCAAAATGAGGATATGATTTCCACAAAATCTCTCGAATTGTAATTACTTTCTAGAATTAAATAAACATAAGATTTCATTAAAATTAAAAAAAAATTAAAGTACAAATACACGATCAATTGAAATAAAAAAAGCACATTAAATATACTTTAAACTAAAAATAAAACAACATTTTAGTAAAAAAATTATCATCCCCACTATGATGCTAATAATGTTTATGTGATAGCATCGCTTCTGATATCGGCTCGAAGTACTTGTTCTTTATATTTATATAAAAAAACATGTGCGATTTGAACAACATTGCATTGTTGCCGGTATTGTTCGTATGTGTATTGTGCATAATAAACATGGGATTTCGAGTCGGAATATACTGCGAGGTGATGGGTTAAGAATCTTAATGTGATGTTGTACTAGTTAGTGTAGGGTGAATATATAGCTAGTTATTATTCTTTGTTGCGGCCTTATGAAACAAATAACTTTTCTGATGCGGGAGGATGATTCCATTGTTAAGTAATCAATGAAAACTCACCCGAAACCTTTATTTTACCTATAATGTAAAATTTTACCATATATTATAAGTTAGATGTGAGAGAATATTGAAAGTGAAACATGTAAGTGGAAATTTTTCAAAGCACCATGGCATGAGTGTAAATAACATATGAAGAGTGTAAATAACATATGAAGCTAGATAAGCAGTGCACAACTTATTAATGGTTTGGTTGATAATATTCATCAAATAGATTTGAAAAAGCATAACGAAGTTACTAAAAATAAACATATTATCAATAATCATACATAACATGTGATTATATATAGTACGTACATTTCATCTAACCATGTTCTCTCGTTTCATTCGGATGGATTAGTCTCATCAAAGTATACACTTATTAGTCTAGGTCGACATCAATGAATTTTGGTTCGTTTTTGAGTTGGTTTCTTTGTATATGTTACATCATTGAAGTTCGTTTTGTATTATCATTCCATCTTGTCTTACAAAACTTTATTTGTATGGCCGATAATTGGTATACCTCATCTGGAAATACGAGTGTATGTGTCTACGAATTTTTCATTTCATCTTTTAGACCATGTGGTATTCCTTCATCACACCCCGCTAGGGGCTAATGTGGACCGGGGGCACATGTCAAACAAGCCATTGCATGGTGGCCTATAGACGATACTAACTTCATCGAGTTGTAGATCTTACTAAATATATGTAAGATTTTAAAAAAATCATATAATATTAATCTTATGTTGAGATTTGATTATTTAGTAAGTAACTATTTTAATATTTATAAATATCATATATATTAAAAAGTTAGAAAATGAATTGAAGATAAAACATGATTATAAAGTATGTATGTGTATACCCTTCATATACAAGTATTATTTATATATGTTTTTTATGAACATCTCTTAAGTCTACTCCTATTAACCATGTGTTACGTAATTTGAATCATCGATATTTTGACAAGAAAGGATACACTTTATCATCACAATATCCCTTGAGAACATATTCTTTATCAATGTGGGAAAAAAGAATTATAATATATATTTCACTGCATATGTTCTACCCCTCCATTCCTAACTCTAGATACACACATGTGTCTATATATATGTGTGTGAATCTATATATACATATATATAAATATATAGTAGACACATGCATCTGTTTATACCACAACAAGCATCTCTCATTGAAGAGCTCCACCTTTAGATACTTCTTACTAAAAACACATTCTTCTTCTCACCCCAAATCTTCATCATAATCCAAGAAAACAAGATTCTTAGACAAATTTGGTCAATTGCACCCAAAAGATTACTCATTTTGATGAGTATTGTATCCAAGATTGCCTTGTGAAAGTTCTTGTTAAGCTAGCTAATGGAAGAGTATGCAAAGAGAGTACACGATCCATATTTCCAACCTCAAATGGCAACCACAACGGATTCAGAAGACTCCCTGACAAACCATGTTTGGGTGCCAGGGCCAATCATTATTGGAGCGGGTCCTTCAGGGCTCGCTGTAGCAGCTTGTCTCAAGAATCAAGGCGTTCAAGCTCTGATTCTTGAACAGGCTAACTGCATAGCATCTTTATGGCAAATTAAAACTTATGACAGATTATGTCTTCATCTCCCTAAACAATTTTGTCAACTCCCACTTATGCCTTTCCCTGAAGATTTCCCAACTTACCCTACTAAACAACAATTCTTAGCCTACCTTGAATCCTATGCAAAAAGATTTGATTGAAGCCGGTTTTCACATGATGGTTGTAAGGGCGGAATATGATAGAGTGTGTGGGTTGTGGAGAGTGAAAACAAAGGCGACTGAGTATGTTTGCCCATGGGTGATAGTGGCTACTGGCGAGAATGCTGAGGAAGTTGTACCAAAGATCGAAGGGATGAACGAGTTCATTGGACCAATTATGCACACAAGTTCATACAAAAGTGGTGATTGTTTTGAAAATAAGAAGGTTTTGGTGGTTGGGTGTGGGAATTCTGGCATGGAGGTTTGCTTAGATCTCTGCAACTATAATGCTTGCCCATCACTTGTAGTTAGAGATTCTGTAAGTACTTTCTCCCTATTCTTATATGTTTACTTATCCGAATATTAATCAGATAATATGAAACACAGTATTACGGTAACAGGTTCTCATGTTTAAAAAAAACTACAATCATGTAATAGGGTTTGCAAACACAAAACCAGACTCCTTCAGTCCTTTGCATGAAGAAAAGTGACAATATTTCTTTTTTCAAGAACAAAATATGGTTATAAGATTGGGTAGAGTGAAGCTACAGATTGAATCAATGTTTTTATTGTTAATCTTATTATATTATGTTGAAGATTAATCTCATGAACTACAAATATAATCTTCCATTCACTTTGATATATTCTTGAAAATTTTGTAAAATTCCAATATTTTGTGAATCTTGATACTATCAACAATATAAATATTTAAAAGACTACTTAAAGATTTAAAAAGCTGCTTAAAGACTTAAATAAGTTGCTCAACTTGAATTAGTAATGATTTTTCATTAAATCAGTAGAAATATGGTAAGTTCATGTTAGCATTTTTAGAAAGAAAAAAACCGTACAGAATCTTTAACATGGGTTAATTATTAAGTAATTATTTAATTGATGGTTAAACTAATAAATTTTTTATAAAGTTTTACTTCTCTTTTTGGCGAATCTAACTATAAATGTGCTTAATCTTACCTTTAACTTTCTTGGACTTCGTTTGCATGCGCATTTGTGCTTGCATTTGATAATATGATTCCATCTTTCTTGAATTCACTCACTGCTAAAAAGATTCTACTTTATGCAAAATATGAAATATGACCATCATCAAATGGCTTTTGTGACCCCTTTTCAATTATGGCTTTCTAGTTGCATGTATTGCCACAAGAGATGCTTGGTAGATCAACATTTGGACTATCTATGTGTTTGCTAAAATGGTTCCCCATTCAAGTAGTGGATCGGTTCTTGCTGATAGTATCACGGTGTATGATCGGGGACACTAATAAACTCGGGCTCAATAGACCTAAGCTCGGTCCCCTTGAGCTAAAGAACGTTTCGGGCAAAACACCAGTGTTGGATGTGGGCACACTCTCAAAGATTAAAAGTGGAGACATCAAGGTTTTGACTCTTTTTTTTCTCTTGTTAAAAAAATAATTATTATAGTTTTAGTTATGTTGGTTATAGCAACTAAATTAAACTGGATAACTAACATAACTAAGCTATATTGCTTCTAGTTTTGACAACTACGAGTAGTAATAGCTATCTATTGCTACATATAATTGTTACGTGTACTATAAAGATTTTTTTATTTTTATATTGTTGTAATGCGATTACTAAAATAACAAAACTTGATGTAGGTTTATCCTGGAATAAAGAGATTGTCATGCAATAATGTGGAATTTGTAGATGGAAGAATTGAGAAAGTTGATGCTATTATTTTAGCCACAGGTTATAGAAGTAATGTGACTACTTGGTTAAAGGTATGCTACATTTCAACTTTAATATATGCTTAAATACACAAGAATTTAACTAAATGTTAACTTAATGTAATTACATTGGTAAAACTTTTGATTTCACCATGAATTTTATTTTCAGGACACAAACTTATTCTCTGAAAAAGATGGGCTCCCCAAGAAACCTTTCCCGGAAGGTTGGAAAGGTGAGAGCGGATTATACGCGATTGGGTTCACCAAACGAGGCTTACTAGGTACGTCTATAGACGCTACTCGTATTGCAGAAGACATTGCACGTCAGTGGAACATAAACATGAAGCATTTGAAGTCGTTGCACCACCCAGCACCGTAAGCACAAGTGCATTCAATAGGCTTATTAAAAAATTTTATCTCATGTGGGATGTGCTTAATTAGATTGATTAGGAAATATTCTGTTTAATTAGGGTTTGTTAATATTATTTTCTTTTGAATGGGAACATTGTAACATATAATTGTTGTGTATATATATTCGTAAGTCGAATTGCTCTTACCTATGTAACTTATATATATTTGCATCTGAAAAATTACATAAAAATGTGCTAATTAAATGAATTGACAGATGAGAATTGAGAAATCACAAGCATGGTACTACTTTTGTAAGTACTTATAGAAATTTTGGTAGTATGAATGATGGAGCTTTCAAATCTTAATCATGCTCGTATGTCATGTATCTATCGATCCTATGACTTAAGGTACCTAAATTATCATTTATATGACTTCTCTACTCTGCTGAGTTATCAGTACCAGATAATAAGTCAAAAAGATAGGATGAGTACATATCCTATTGGTTAGGGACCATCTGCATCATGTCAGCTTCAACCCGTCGATCAAAAGCATGATTATACACGTAAAATATCATTATAACACATCAAGGGTGAATTGTTTTAGTTATCATATTATCATGATGAGTCTTAGTGTTGTAGGTTGATTAGGAGACTCACAATATGTATAAATACCTTCAAATTTAATTACAAAAGCTTAATGAGATCAATAGAAATGTTAAATATTTCAAAAACTAGTTTGTGACCTAATTAACATGCCAATAATTGCTACAAAAGATTAATAGTTTACATGTACATGTATTATCAACTAGAATGTAATCTTTTTTTTCTTTATGAATAAGTTTGAAGCATAAAGAAAATAGGTCACCAAATCTCCCAACAGTGTACTTGTAGTGTTTCTTTACGACCAACAACTCATTTTGGCCATTGGTGACGCCAATGGATCGCTAAATCCCCTGTGTCGATCAAATTGTCATTTTCTTGAAGGTATATATATGTAAAAGCTAGCCTCCTTGCTTTTAGTACCAATTCTGAAAGACGCTTATCACCGATAGGAAATTATCGACGGATGTTATCCAAATCAGTAATTACTAAACGATCACCATGGCATCAAACATTTAAAAATTAGAAAATGAAAAAAATAACATTTGTTAGAATTGGTAGAAAATAATTTGTCAATTGTGTTCAAACATCAACTCAATGAGTTCTTTGTATTTTTTTAGAACGACCAACTCTTACATTTTTTAATGTTATTGTAAAATTTACACATTTTGTTATTACGATAATTAACCCTCAACCTACGCACTTTGAATCCTTTGGTTACATATACCAGAATATAAGTTTAGACTATATTAAATAACTATTAAGTATGACATAAATTCATAAATTTTCATATGTTTACATAAATCACCAACTAACCATATGATATTGTATTGCTTTCTTTTATGGGTTTATTCATTTAATTCATTTTGAAGATACTAAAAGGCAGGTAATTAGGGTTTAATCATTTAATCCATTTTTCTTGTTTTCATATTGTGGGTTCCTACACCTTTACTGTTCCTTTGTTGACCAAATATAAGAATCCATAAAAAAATAATTAAAAAAGCTCTCGACATCTGTCACTAGTACTATTTAACAAGATCACGTACATCTCAGCTTAATGCTTGTATCGAGCATGTGTCATATGTCCTTTAATATGTTATGATAGTAAACCAACAGAATAAAAAACTAAACCGAAGATATTTACTAGAAATGAATCAAACACTTATCATTATGTCATCTTAAAATCATTGTCTACACTGCTGCTTGTGGTTAACAAGCAAGAATTAGAGAAAGTAGCATAACTATAAGGATAATCAATCCCTTATCAACTCCTTTAACCTAAGTTGCATCAATTAAGCACTTAAATGTAATTAATAAAGCATATAGTTTTAAGGATAACTGACACTTCATATACCTTAAAAAAAGGGAAGCTAGCTAGCTTGATTAGAAGTGGACCACTTGATAACCGATCACAAGGGGTGGGTGGGGTGGGGTGGGGTGGGGTGGGGTGGGGTGAGTAGAGGTTTAACCAGGGTGCACCACAACTCTCTATCAATTAAAGGAGAGGTGTTTAGATCAATGATTGGGTTAGGCCCTACACCAATTTAAGACAAAAACTACTAAGTGATGCAATATTGACAAATTAGCCAAAGATGGAATATCGTAATCGATCTTTTAAAGAAAGAATCGAATGAAGAGATTACATGGGTTGAACAAGTGAATGTTTTATGTCATAATTTGATTGGACAATTAATAATAGTAGGCAATTGGATTTAAAGTTAGGAGAAGATGAAAGAATGTGACGGTAATTTAAATAAACATATATTTCATTATCAAAGCTCTTACGTAGTAATGGCTTGGACATACCGTTGTATCAATAATATGTTAAAACTTATTTATTTAGATCAAAACTAGAAAGATGGACCTACCGAACATGTTAGACGCATCATTATTCATTATAACAAAAAATGTATTAGAACTTTTTTAAATGTAGCCATTTAAATAATGAGGTGATCAGTGGCCTTGAATAGTCTTTAAAAAGTTCACCTTTAGTTTGATCTTTCACACACATATACCAGGGTGTCTAGTATTCACCAAAAAAACTAAAAAAAATTTATTTGAATCGAGTTTGAATTTAATATCTACGAAGTGAACTTGAACTTTTGAATTTTATATGTTATTTTATTTAATTTGCAAATTCAGATAATCCATGTAACTTTTTATTTATATTTTTATATATAATAACTATATAATATACAAAAATAGGGGCTGAAACTTGCTCATTTTTATTGTTATTTATTATATTTTGATCCATTGCTACATATTTTGGATTTGGATCTTTTAATTTGTCAATTTAAATGTTTTGGAAATACTTATTTGCACTTTACAATGTTTTGAATGTTGCTACTTGCCGCTTTGTTTTTTTTGTCAAATTTACCGGCTTGAAATTATTTCGTTGATAAAATAAACTAAAATAGTTATATTAGCTTAATTGTAATCAAATCAAGTCAACTTTCAAATTTGACATGACTCAAAATTCGAATTTGAATTGATTTATCGAGTCTATTTCGAATTTGAGTCAAACATGGTTTTGAAAACCAGACCGGACCGGCCGGTCTAACCGGTTGATGTGACAACCCGAATCTTCGGGATTTACACCGTTTCTATTACCTAACACCTCTCCGTTATATTATAATTAATATACTTCATTATATAAGACAATAGTCGTTATTAGTATTAACTATAAACTAACTAAACACAATTAACTTATAATTGTTATATAAGATACAAACTATGTATAATAGAAGGACCAATGTTGCTAACTAACGAAACATGAAAAGTATTTAAAAACACTCACGTATCTCCCTCACAACCATCCCCATTAGAATCTCCCTCGAAACCCTAATCAAACACTACCGACGGCAACCGTTTTCACCCCTCAACCAACTATCAGTGTTGCACCCTTTGGCCGCAGCCCGTCCGGCAGCCCCGCCGCAACCGCGCGACCCATTCCCGATCTCACCGCCTACACCCATGAACTACCGGTAGCCTTCGCAGCCTCTATTCTCGCAACCGCAAACCGCATCCGAATCGGTACGTATCTTGTTTCGCCATTCGTACGAAATCTTGATGTTACAGTTCGGTCACTCACGGTTATTGTCGGTTCTTGTGCGATCTGACGTATGTGGGTATATCTATAAGTTTCGTATGTTGCAATGCATATACATGTGTATCATCATCGTTATTCTTTAAGCCGTTTGGGGTGCGTATGTAGTTATGAAGATAGGCATGGTTTATGTGTGTATATTTTGCGATGTATATGTGATATATATGTATGTATGTATGATTCTACGCATATATTTATGTGTATGTATGTTCTTATGGTGTTTGAAGGTGTACGCATGGGTTTTCCAAACGTGTGTGTGGCCATTGTTTGTTAAAGTGGGCGCATGGGGGTGAGGGTGGACGCATGGGATACACCATGCGTCCATGTGCGTGTTGTGTGTGCGTATTCTTTTATGAATGTATTGGTATGTTAGGCGCATGGATGAAATTGTATGTTAGGCATGGAATGTTAGGCGCATGAGTATAATGTTAGTTGCATGTTAGGCGCATGAGCTGGAATGTTAGGCGCATGAGCATGAAAGTAGGCACATGGGGTGTGGCTTGCATGAGGTATCTAAGTGTATGTGTTATGCATGCATGTGTGTGCGCGTGTGCGCATGTAAGTTGCATGTAGGCGCATGGGGTGCACCATGCGCCCATGTGTGTGTTGTGTATGTTGTTTGTGTGTTAGGCGTATGTGTGGTGTTTCTTGGAGCGCGTGAGTGTGTGGTTTATTTTTGTGCATAATATGTGTGCTTTATGTTGTCCATTCGGTTTACATATATATATAACTGTTAGATTTGGAAAAGTTCACATTTGTAAAAATTAACAAATAATATATTATGGGACGTAACACCTTTTCTATAAAAAGCCTCGTAATATATATTTTTCATAAAAATACATGTGTCTTGCGAATGTGTACGTTTTGTGATGTTAATGCATTTGAGTGTGTATGTGTATGAATGAAAATCATCGACAACCGACATCGAACCGAACCGTGATCGCGAAACCGTACGACCCTAAACTTTGTAATTAATAACCAACCTTAATTATGTTTATGATTAATGAAAATTCAGGTTAACCGAAACCCTAACAGTTGTACGAACATCATTTCTTTGCTGTGCAATCAAGGTGAGTCTTCACGGTCCCTATTTTACTTTCTTTCCTTTTAGGGGGAGAAAACATGCAAACGTATTTACAAAATGGTTTTAGTATTATTGATATCGCCTATTACGTTAGTGCAAACATTCTTGAAAAGTCCTTACATTCTCGAACCGTTAGTAATGTGTAGCGAGGTAATTCTGAGTAGGACTACTGGGTTTGACAACCCCGCCCGGTCTAGTCGCGCTAGCTTGATTGGAGGTCAAACGGGTGCGTTATTGACCTAACATTTGTCATTGTCTAGTGAGACGTGACGGGAAGGCAACAAACATACGAACATACAAACAGTCAGCCTCGGTTCGAAACGCTAAGTAACTTGTTTATAAGCTAGCTACCTATTGATATGCTTTAATTACTTTACCATTCAAACAGTTACAAACATTTTTATCTGTGATAAAACCTGTGAACTCACCAACTTTAAGTTGACACACTTTAGCATGTTTTCTCAGGTAACAGGAACGTTTAAGCTTATGATGCACCATTAAGGAACACACTCAGGACATGCATCATCAAACATATTTACTTGCATTGAACACTTTGTTTTGACTTAGCACTTATAACTTCCAGTATTGTTTACATTTCAGTTTTATGCTTCCGCGCTGATATTTATTTTGTTTATGACTACTCTGTTTTAAAGTTCAAACGCTTATTTAAATTCATATAGTGTCGTTTGATATGACCGTGTCTGAGATCCTGGTTTATTACACGCCTCACGGTAAAACCCGCACGTGGAATTTGAGGGTGTGACAGATTGGTATCAGAGCCACTGGTTATAGAGAACTAGGATTGCATTTGCATCTAGACTATAGCCTTAGACACAACACTAGTATTGCACGGACACTCTTACATGATTATAACTGTTGTACGAACATTATCCCGGCATGTTAACATTACATTACTGAACAATCATAACATCATCCCGGTATCCATGTCACTTGTATCATCCTCGGCTAACAGAAGGGCGGAGAGTCCCACTCGCTTACTTCCAACATCTACATTTGTTTCTTCACTCCCGGAGTTGAAGCAACGACAACTTGAACCTAACATTACCACTTCGGAACATGAAACTCTTTTCTAACACACACGACAAACCTAACGACGACGAACAAGGAGAACAACGCACATTACTCTTCCAACTCTATTGTACTTGTCTCTATTTCCAACATGCCCTATCATCTTCACTAGTCTGAACAGTAAACGTGGGACAACCAAGGGATTCAAAGTCTATCAGGGGATCAGGCTGAGATATGCAGACACTTAGAGCTTCAAAGGGAAATATTTTAACTCAGATCGCCGGATTAATTTCCATCCAACACATAGATATATCGAATTATGATTATTTGATTTAAATACGTTGTGTTCCTACAATTTATTTTATCAATAATTACTATTCGATTAGTAACAGGTGTGTATTGTGAATTGAAGAATCATGTCTGGAAGAAGACCTGGACGCCCGAGTGGACGGGGAAACATCAACATGACTCAAGCTGAATTGGATGCCATCATCAATGAGCGTGTAGCTGACGCGCTTGCAGCTTATGAGCAGACCCGCAATCAGAACCAGAACAACCAGAATCTGAATCAAGGAGGTAACCTAGAATCAACAGACACGTTAGTTTTCCCTACAATGACACATATTGATTCTTAAACAATTATATGTCCTTTTGATTCAGGTCAAGCAGTCTGTACATTCAAGATGTTTATGGACTGTAAGCCTCATTCATTCAGTGGTTCTGAGGGTGCTGTTACGCTACTTCGTTGGTTGGAGAAACTTGAGTCGGTTTTCGCCATGTACAATTGTCCTGTTGGAAACCGTGTCAAGTATGCATCTGGCACTTTAGAAGGACCAGCATTAACCTGGTGGAACTCACAAGTCCAGACATTAGGACTTGAGACTGCTAATAATCTACCGTGGGATGACTTCAGGACCTTAATGAAAGATGAGTATTGCCCCAGAAATGAGGTCCAGAAGCTGGAGGGAGAGTTTTGGAATTTAAAGATGGTTGGATCTAATATTGAGGAATATACGACTCGTTCGCATGAGTTGGCTTCTTTATGTCCTCAAATGGTAACCCCGGACTACAAAAGAATAGAGAAGTATATTGATGGTTTAGCTCCTCAGATTCAAGCTAGTGTCATAGCTGTTGATCCTGATACTATTCAGCGTGCTATCCGGCTAGCTCACAAGCTCACTGATCATGCAGTGGTGTGACATCCGTCACCTCAAGGTCCGTCGAACGACATAAATAACATAGAAATATTTTAATTATTCTTCCTTTTCTTCATGAACTCCTGCTTTAAGGAATCATGTCTGCTTATTTTCCTTTGTGCATGTACTTCCTTCGAGAACGTGTGTTAAGCATAAAACTTTTATAAATTTCATCACCATTACCACCAAATATATCATTTTTAATTTCGATCATTGTCATTAATAAAACCATTTTAGGCTATCAAATGCCATTAAACACGCTTTTAACCGTAATATAACGAACATTTTAAGATCGTAATCAACCGAAACAAATTTTGGGAAACTCGAGGGTTAAGAGCAGGGACTAAACTTGTAATTTTGCAAACCTGGGCTGGGTATATAAACCCCATTCCCAGCCATTTATCCTCATCTTCATCTTCTTCACCTTCAACATTTTCTCCACTTTCTCTCTCGATCTAGCACCAAAAATCGTCACGTTTGTCGCGTTTTCACTGCCAAATCTTGGGTATCATCGTGTATACGCGTTCCTAGCAGGTAGACAACCTTGTTCAACCCGTTTTTGGTTTGGTTTTACTGCTGCGTTTTCTAGGGTTTCGGGTGCTCGGGTTCATCCGAGCACATGAGGTCGAGTGGGTGCGTGTGAGGTCTTTCTGCTTGTGTTTCATGTTTGTGTATGTTTGTTGAGTGTTTCTGGAAGTCCTCGTGGTATAAAACTTGCATTAGAGCAGCTCGGGGGCTGCTCAGCCCGACCACAGTCGCGATTCTACAGTTCAGGCGACTGGGTCTGTCATGCGATTAAGTCGTGCGACTGAGTGAGTCGTGCGACTGAATTATGCGTCTAAGTCAATCGTGCAACTGAGTTGTGCGACTAGGCATGTCGTGCGACTGAGTCGTGCGACTGGGTGTTTGTATGCGATTGAGTCATGCGTGCGGATGATTGTGTGCGATCGAGTCAGGTGACCGACTGAGTGTATGCGATTGTGCATGTTTCGCACGACTGGAGTCCAATCGCACGAATGAAGGTTCAATCGCACGAAAGTAGCTAATTCGCACGATTGAGGGTTGATTCGTGCGCATGGAGGTTGGGTCGTGCGAATGTATGTGTTGTGTGGTGCGACTGAGTCCAATCGCACGAATGAAGGTTCAACCGCACGAAAGTAGCTAATTCGCACGATTGAAGGTTGGTTCGTACGAATGGAACGTGGGTCGAGCGTCTGGTCCCGTCGTGTGTCTGATGATGAGTGTGAACTTCCCTTGAACGTCTGATGCTGATAAGGCAACATCAATAGAAGTGTCATTGCTTGACCACAAAGATTAAAGTCAACGCTATCAACATGCACGTACTAATTCAATCGAAATAAATCTAACATTTTACAATTACCGACAAACCATTTGAAACTACAAATACTTAACAAGTGTCATCTTTCATAACAATGAGATCTTTACAAGGATGTCATAAGCAATGACGACTACTCGTAGTACTTGGATCTACATAAGATCTGATACGTGTGTCCGCTTGTGTGTGTGTGCCCCCACGACCGAACCGATACAACCCGAACCGACCAAGCATTACTATACGCTTTATACATGTCATTAACGCTTGACAATAACTGTCAATAGGTGTTTGACCGATCATTGCGTTCAACTATTGGAAATCTCGACCTTTCATACTTACCACTTAACATGTGAGTTTCGTGGCCCCTTTTTGTGCTTATACCACTTTACAAACATTTCCAAACATGGGGGAAAAGTATGCTCGCCTGTTTTCTATGCTGTACAACATACATACAATTTTCATACAAGGAATCAACGTGATACTGTGTTGCAAGTACTTATCTGATACATGCTTGGGTCTGCTGTGTGGTTCTATCTTTGCAACTATTTAATTCCAGTGTGAGAACCGACGTTAGGTATTGGTAGTACTACTGGGTTGACACCCCCACCCTCGTGTTGGTATACTAGTTAGTACCAAAAATAGCCAGGTACGGGCCTTGGGTGAATATATGCCGACAATTTCTTTGTGTACGTCGCTAGGTTTGGTTGCAAAGCTCATGTCATGTGATTTTACTTGTGTATATAACTGTATTCACGGTATTCCATATCATTTACTTTATACAGCATCACTTACACTTTTATTACTTAAACCTGCGAGCTCACCAACAATTATGTTGACCATTTTGAGCATATTTTTTCAGGTGATCATGCTAGCTGAGGTTCTAGGTGTGCTGCCTTAGTGGAGACCCTAGGATGCATTTTCGGGCTAAACTTGTCTTTTTGAAAACAATTGTTGTAACTGTTTCAAACAACATTATACTTTGTAACTTGTTCCCGGGTTGTGGAATTGCATACAATGTTATTATCTATGTTTATCTTATATCATGTTTATGCTTATGGCTATGTTGTCGTGAATACTGACTAAACACGACACAAGTCCCCTTGTTGTCGGGTGTCGTCATGACACGCTTGTCATCATTTTTATTATTGCATCTCTATCGCTTACCATGTGTTATGACGATTTCCGTCTCGTTACGCCCCCGTGTTTCCGCTCTTAGCGGGGGTGTGACAAGTGGCGCAGGGCACTCTGCCTAAACGTAGCACTACATCCGGTTCATCTGACTATAAATGAAATTGGGATAGTACCACCAGCAAGTCCTCAAACTCGAACAACACCCAGCAACAACAAGTCAGAAAGTTTGACTCTTCCAGAAGCTTCACCAACAATAATCAGAACAACAACAACAATGGTCAGGGATCAAGTAACTATGTGGGCAAGTATCCAAAGTGCAACAAATGTAACTTTCATCATCATGGCCAGTGTGATCGTTTTTGTTGTCAAAGGTGTGGAAGAATGGGCCATGCTGCTAAAGACTGTAGGGGTGAACTGATGACCAGGCAACAACCTTATCAACAACGAAAGGGTGAAGTGACTAGAGGCTGTTTTGAGTGTGGTAAAGAGGGTCACTATAGGAAGGATTGTCCACAACTAAAAAATGGGAACATGGGTAATACTGGAAATAACAACAATGGAAATGGAGCCAGAGGTCGAGCTTTCGTGATTGGTTCTGGCGAGGC
Source organism: Flaveria trinervia (assembly GCA_025506515.1). Taxonomy (NCBI): domain Eukaryota; kingdom Viridiplantae; phylum Streptophyta; class Magnoliopsida; order Asterales; family Asteraceae; genus Flaveria; species Flaveria trinervia. Next base: position 1,629,684 of record CM046453.1, read on the forward strand.
GAGAAACGATCAAAACATGGTTACCGGTACGTTTCCTCTGAATGACTGTTTTGCTACTGTGTTATTTGATACCGGTGCTGATAAGAGTATTATATCTACTAAGTTTAGCAAGCTTTTAGATGTAACCTTGAATGAAATGGACCCTAGTTATACGGTAGAACTAGCTGACGGTAAAATGATCGAGGCAACTCATATTCTTAAAGGATGTAAATTAGAGCTATCAGGACACAAATTCGAGATAGAACTTATGCCTGTTACACTTGGTAGTTTTGACGTAGTCGTTAGCATGGACTGGTTGTTTAAGAACCAAGCTGAGATATTTTGTCGCGAGAAGATTGTTCGTGTACCACTTCCTAGTGGTGAAGTCTTATCCGTACAGGGTGAGAAAAGTGGTGTCGTTTCTGGCATCATTCATACATGATAGCCCAGAAGTGCCTACGCAAAGCCCATACCGCCATCTTAGCGATGATCACCGAAAAGATCACTGAAGAAAAGAAGATCGAAGATATCCCTATCGTTTGTGACTTTCCTGAAGTATACCCTGAAGACTTACCTGGTCTTCCACCGCATCGTCAAGTTGAGTTCCAGATTGATTTGGCGCCTGGAGCCGCACCGATAGCAAGAACACCATACAAATTAGCTCCAAAGGAATTACAAGAACTGTCTACTCAACTGCAAGAACTCTTGGATAAAGGATTCATCAGACCTAGTTCATCACTGTGGGAGCCCCAGTCCTGTTTGTCAAGAAAAAGGATGGGACTTTTCGCATGTGTATTGACTATCGTGAACTGAACAAAGTGACGGTCAAGAATTGTTATCCTCTACCTCGCATGGACGATCTGTTTGACCAACTTCAAGGGTCGAGCTTCTATTCGAAGATAGATTTGAGATCAGGGTATCATCAACTGAGAGTCCGAGAGGAGGACATATCAAAGACGGCATTCAGAACTCGATACGGTCACTATGAGTTTCTGGTAATGCCATTTGGTCTGACTAATGCACCAGCGGTTTTCATGGATCTCATGAACCGAGTGTGCAAACCCTACCTGGACAAGTTTGTCATCGTTTTTATCGATGACATTCTGATTTATTCAAGGAACAAGGAGGAGCACGAGGAACACCTTCGGCTGATCTTGGAATTACTTAAACAAGAACAGCTATATGCCAAATTTTCGAAGTGTGACTTCTGGATTCGGGAAGTCCAATTTTTGGGTCATGTAGTCAATGAGAAGGGTATACATGTTGATCCAGCAAAGATAGAAGCCATCAAGAACTGGGCTACGCCAAAGACTCCGACGGAGGTACGACAATTTCTTGGATTGGCTGGATATTACCGACGATTTATCGAAGGGTTTTCGAAGATCGTCCAACCACTTACAATGTTAACACAAAAAGGCACAGTGTACAATTGGGGTGACAAGCAAGAGTCAGCATTTCAGTTCCTAAAACAAAAGCTTTGTACGGCACCGATACTATCCCTACCCGAGGGAATAGATGATTTTGTAGTATATTGCGATGCATCCATCCAGGGTCTTGGTTGTGTGTTAATGCAACGCGAGAAGGTCATCGCATATGCCTCCCGTTAGCTAAAAGTTCATGAGCAAAACTACACGACACACGACTTAGAGTTACGAGCCGTTGTGTTCGCACTCAAGATACGGAGACATTACTTGTACGGTACCAAGTGCACCATTTATACCGATCACAAGAGTCTTCAACATATTTTTGAGCAGAAGGAGTTGAATATGAGACAACGTTGCTGGGTCGAATTGTTGAATGACTATGATTGTTAGGCATGGAATGTTAGGCGCATGAGTATGAATGTTAGTTGCATGTTAGGCGCATGAGCTGGAATGTTAGGCGCATAAGCATGAAAGTAGGCGCATGCGGTGTGGCTTGCATGACGTATCTAAGTGTATGTGTTATGCATGCATGTGTGTGTGCGTGTGCGCATGTAAGTTGCATGTAGGCGCATGGGGTGCACCATGCGCCCATGCGTGTGTTGTGTATGTTGTTTGTGCGTTAGGCGTATGTGTGGTGTTTCTTGGAACGCGTGAGTGCGTGGTTTATTTTTGTGCATACGTATGACTATATATATGTGTGCTTTATGTTGTCCATTCGGTTTACATATATATATAACTGTTAGATTTGGAAAAGTTCACATTTGTAAAAATTAACAATAATATATTATGGGACGTAACACCTTTTCTATAAAAATCCTCGTAATATATATTTTTCATAAAAATACATGTGTCTTGCGAATGTGTACGTTTTGTGATGTTAATGCATTTGAGTGTGTATGTGTATGAATGAAAATCATCGACAACCGACATCAAACCGAACCGTGATCGCGAAACCGTACGACCCTAAACTTTGTAATTAATAACCAACCTTAATTATGTTTATGATTAATGAAAATTCAGGTTAACCGAAACCCTAACAGTTGTGCGAACATCATTTCTTTGTTGTGCAATCAAGGTGAGTCTTCACGGTCCCTATTTTACTTTCTTTCCTTTTTGGGGGAGAAAACATACAAACGTATTTACAAAATGGTTTTAGTATTATTGATATCGCCTGTTACGTTAGTGCAAACATTCTTGAAAAGTCCTTACATTCTCGAACCGTTAGTAATGTGTAGCGAGGTAATTCTGAGTAGTACTACTGGGTTTGACAAACCCCGCCGGGCTAGTCGCGCTAGCTTGATTGGAGGTCAAACGGGTGCGTTATTGACCTAACATTTGTCATTGTCTAGTGAGACGTGACGAGAAGGCAACAAACATACGAACATACAAACAGTCAGCCTCGGTTCGAAACGCTAAGTAACTTGTTTATAGGCTAGCTACCTATCGATATGCTTTAATTACTTTACCATTCAAACAGTTACAAACATTTTTATCTGTGATAAAACCTGTGAACTCACCAACTTTAAGTTGACACACTTTAGCATGTTTTCTCAGGTAACAGGAACGCTTAAGCTTATGATGCACGATTAAGGAACGCACTCAGGACATGCATCATCAAACATATTTACTTGCATTGAACATTTTGTTTTGACTTAGCACTTATAACTTTCAGTATTGTTTACATTTCAGTTTTATGCTTCCGCATTGATATTTATTTCATTTATGACTACTCTGATTTAAAGTTCAAACGTTTATTTAAATTCATATAGTGTCGTTTGATATGACCGGCGGTCAGACCGGGAACCGGACCAGTTGAACCGGTTTTTTATATATTTTTTTATTTTTTTGTATTTTTACGTATATTTATAAAAAATACTTATAATTTAATCCCGTTTTTATAGACGGTCCGACCGGTTGAACCGATCCGACCATCAGACCGGTAAAACGTCCGATTCACTGTCCGGTCCGGTTTTAAAAACATCGGTGTCAAAACTCGAATCCAGATTCTAGTTTTTAAAATTTGATTAATTTCATTCTATTAGCATTAATCCAATTCAATTTGATTTGATCAACACCCTGATATAATAAATAGGGGAAGATATTTTGCAAAACGACACATATTGTGAGTAACTAGAAGAATCAATCAAAATCATACGTGTATTAGTATTTATAATAGATAGAGGAAGATATTTTGCTACACGACAAGTATTGTAAATAATTAAGAGAATCAATTGAAATCATACGTGTATTAGTATCTATTGGATTCTAACATAATCATTATAACACGAAATTGTTAACATGACACGAAGTTAACAGGTTTCGTGTTTGAGCTTAACATGTTTTATATGATTAATAGTTTGACACGATAAAGACACAATAAATTTTCTGTCTTAACAGATCAAACACCTGTTAAAACACAATAAACCTATTTATACTTTTAGCTTATTAAATAAGTAAATGTATGTTTACGATATATGTCATTATTGTTCACGTTCAATTTAAAAATATTATCCTTTGCCCAACCACTTCAATCGAATACAATTACCATAGTACCACTTACCAAGTCTTCGGCCTCCGCATGAGGCCTCTTCGTACTCCGTCTGTTAACTCGTTAAACTATGTTATCGGCTAAAATAATTTTTTATGGACTTTTGTTCAAATATATTAATAATTATCATGTTAAAGACTGCGTATTATTCAGTACTTTGATACCTTCAGTCAATTTTGTCACTAAACATGTGATTCTTATCGTCTCTTAATATGTATTATGGTGTAAATAGTTTAAACAAGTTATCGTGTTTATGTCTTATCGTGTCGTATATAACCTGCTGTTATGACAACCGTTAATTTTTGCATTCTCAATCTCAGACTTATTAGCTCTTCATGAAGTCCTTCCAGGCAATGAGTTGAAAACGAAACTTATAGCATTATATACACAACGTGTTGGTGCCTCTAGAAAACAAGAAACAAATTAAAACTTCATGAAGCAAATTAAACTAATCTTGCATCCGAACATCATCAAAAAATGAAATTAGTCATGCTAGTTGTAATATGTTAGTTTTCTTTCATTGACAAAATAAAAATTTTTTTGTCGAAAATTTAGCAGTTTTATTAGTAATATTAGAATATTAGTTTTCTGCATAGAATTATATATGCGCAATTTTTAGCAGTATATACGTGTTAATTTTGTATGCTAGTTGTAATATGTTACACAAGAAGTCAATGGTACAAGCACAATATATAAAATGGTCCATATGCATGTGATATTCACAGGGACGTCATAAATTACCCATGCCTATTTCACGATGTCATATTCAAGTATGATTAGTTTCAAACATTATAAATAATATATTCGTTACAATGACAATGTTTAATGTTTATATCGCTTTCTCAAATCATTGAGTATCTTCTCTCTCGAAACAATCCTTACAATTATAAGGTAGGACAAAGGAAAACGAAGACGGGTAATGGTCCATGGTCGTGTGGGTGCACTAGTGAACGGTGGGTTAGATGTCAGGATCAAGTCGCGTAGGACCAAGCCACGGGTTGCACCTTTGTGGGTGCACATGGTGCAGCATTAGAGTTTTGGTCCTTTTTTCATCTTCTTTGATGGTTATTCTTCTGTGGTCCATATATATGTACGTTCTTGAAACTAGTAAATGCACCTCCTGTCTTTAATTTTATTATGAGTTAAGTTGATTATGATACATCTGATGTGTATCTAGCTAGTTGGTTTATAAGTTAGATTTTTTTATTTTTTTTATGATATATTTATATAAGTACTAAAACGTTTAGACAAACCACCTAGTAGCTTAGTGGCACATATGTATTGCTAATCAAAAGTTAGATTTCTAATGGATAGAATTTTCTATTAACATTGTATTTTATTTGTAATTTTAATGGTATCAGTATCATTCTACTATAATTCAATTTACTTTTATGTGAAGTGAAACTATAATAATATAGTGATACAAGTTTGTGAAGCATATAGTTATTTAGTAGTAACAAATCATTAGTGGTAAGTTTTTATACTAATAAATTTAAACGTTGTGATGGCTCATTACTTATATAAGGAAAATCTTTTGTATTTTTTATCATAAAATCAGAAGTTTGCTTATACATACAAGAATTACATTTCATTCAATTTGAAACTTTCTGTCTTATCCAACTAAAATTTATACTCACAAAATAGTTTAATCTGAAAGTGAAATTATACACGATTAAAAATCGTTTTAAGGTCTATTAACCTACTTACTCTGGCAAAGAGTTTTCTTATGGTTTTAACCTCAAACTAACGTACTTAGATAAAGGTTTAACTTTTTTCATTACTTTTGTCAATTACAAACAGCATGTGCTCCAAAAAGCGTGGAAAAAGCCCATCTTCATCACTTGTTTCAAAAGTAAACTAATCACCAAAAGGGGAGATAAGATATTATGATTGTCCTGAAAAGGAAGAGCCACTATATGTATATTCCAAGTTTAAAATAAAACATTTAAAATGGGTCATGTGATCTGAAATTCACCTCAAATCATTCAAATCTTTACAAAATGTAAAAGATCGATTTTAATCTTCGAGTGCATAGTTTAACAATATCCATATCGAATTTGTTTTGGTATTCTTAAGGATTGTTTTCTAATGAAAGTTCATATCATTTTTTCTTTGATCTTGCTAATTAATTAGCATGATCAAATAATAAACAACTTATGTTGTGCAGGTGACTTTCAAGAGTTAAGGGGTAAGCCTAAATAACCCTAATTAATGATTATGATATACTCGATTTCTTTCAGCCAATCTTAAGAAAATCACTCATTTTAACCGAAATTCATTTCACCTGTCGTTTTTCTTACTTACCTCTAATCTCTAATGTGATTGTCTTATCATGATTTTCAATGTGGTATGTTAAATTCTTATTGATGCACTTTTTATATATCACAAGAATATTGAAAATCTAACAAAGTCATTAAGGCGACACACCCATTTATTGGGTTTATCGTAATTTTCTTCGACATAAATAGGATATACGATTTGTTTAGTTTTATTCAGTAATAATAATTAACTATTATGTGTTTTCATTATTTCAAATTATCTGTTATTTCTATCTGATTCAGATATTAATAAAGCGTTGATAGTTTTAGGGTTATTTTTTTATATTTTTTTAAGTAAAACTATATATAGTGGCAAGTAACATAGTGTGGGGTAAAGTAAAAGTGGTTTTATCATATCGTAGTTGGTGAAAGGCAAAGTAGTACATTGGACGATTCCATTGATTTCATCTTCAACCACCATCAAGTTATAGTGGAATCCTCCTCATGTCTTGTTCATTCTACACAAGAATATTCTCATCAACAAACATGTGAATATTCCTACATCTCTTTATATGCTCGTTTTTTGTCGATTAACGATATATATACACTTTTAAATTAGGGTTACGTAAAATATGTGCCTCTAAATCCAATCACCGACATCAACATTTCTTTGACAATATCTAGTGCGTCTATGATACAAACTCATCTTGTGTTTTCTTGTCGTCTTTAACAGTCCACGTTCTTTGTTTTGTGGTTAGATAAAAAGAACAACGTTTTTAATGAAATGTCTTTTATCATATTGTATAATAGGTTTTTGTGATGACATTGAAATTAACTAGAGGGATTTCATTGACCTTTTAATCGAAAAAAGTTATGGGGTTAAGATGTATAAAAGGTTTGTAGAAGTGTGTTATCTTTTAATATACATAAAATGATACATTATAGTTAGAGTTTTAATTATAATAACAATAATAATACTAGTAACATTATGTAGTAGTAGTAGTAATAAATGATAGATTGATACTTGAAACTATAAACGAATTTAGTAAAAAACGGAAGTAGTAAGCTGTTGATAGTGTTTAAATGTGATTGCTACATGTTTTTATTTCAAAACTGAAAAGGACAATGACAATATATTATCAGTTAATTTATATTTGGTTTTTTATTTGTTCGCTTCTAGTTTAAGATACATTGAATATCTTATATCAGACTAATCAACTTTTTTTTAAGTTCTTTTGTTATGCTCATAGTTGTATACATCCGTAGTAGTATATAAAGGGTATTTTGTGATGAGAAAAGTTTATCGCTAATAATCGTGATGAATTTTTCAGTTTCACAACTAGTGATATATCAGAGTTCAAATGTCGTTGGTGAGAATAATAATTAATATTTTGTTACAAACTACTAACAAATAACCTGTCATTCAAAAATATATAAACTTTCTGATGTTGAGATATCACTACTATAAAATGAAGGTAATGCAACTATTACAAGATATGTTACATTAGGTCTTGAAAAAATTGCATTAAGTCTTAAACATATTACATTAGTCTAAAAAACATTTTTATCAAAAACTGCATTAGGTTAATTTGCATTAGATTTAAAATAACTTTTTTGTTCGATAATGCAACCTTTTTATTAACAAATTTAACCTTTTTTAAAAGCTAATACAACTTTTTTGAAGAGTTGCTTCAAAAAGATCACATCAAGGTTATTTTCTAGTAGTGTATTTTTCGTTGCCAATTACAATTATACTTTTGTATCACTAGAGCTCGTACAAAATAAACATGAATTAAATAGATATGTTATATTTTCAAAAAGAGTCAAGTATTTTTTTCATCCTGCGGTTTTATACTTTTAAGTCCAAATGTTAAAATTTTATCATTTCAAATGTTAAAATTTTATCATTTGCATCTAAATGTTACACTAAAATTGTTATTTGAATCCATTCAACTATATCTAATTAAAACCGTTATTTTTTCCGTTAACTTTTCTACATTAAGGTATCTTAGTCAATACAATTACAAAATAAAAATGTAGCCCCACGTAAAGATTTTATACGTTTAGTTTTTTTTGATAGTCACCATTACGATTTGACTCCAATTTACATCCATTGTATGATAGATTGAATGATTCGTGTAATTCAAAATACAATCTCTAACGCTAGAATTGAAAAAAATGCACAATTTGCTTCTAATTTGAGCTTCAGCAGTAGTGATTGGTTGGTGAATATATGTTAAATTGATTGTTGTTAAAAGAGGCATTGTATATGCCAAAGTGGCAGTCTAGTCGATGTTAGACTGTTAGTACAGGTTTGGGCCCTTTAATAGTTGGGCCATTTGGATGATGTAAATGGGCTTAATGTATATGGTAGAGTGTTTATAATTTGTGTAATCTGCTTGGTTTGTATTCGTTTGGTAGTATTGATATGCTTTTGCACCTTCAATAAGGCCTTTTCAGGTAGGAGCGAGCAAAAACCGAACCGTTAATCGAAAATGAACCATTAACCGATGAAACCGAACCGATATTAACCAAAAACCTACCAAACCGAAACTGAACGTCGGTTTCGGTTTTGTGCCCTTGGTTAACCGAATTAAGTAGAAACTGAACTGAACCGAACCATTCATATATTCATGTATTTTTAGCTTTTATACCTCATTTTTTGTGTATCTTTAAGGTTATTTTGTGATAAACTATTATAATAAAAAGATTATAAATGAAGAATAAAGTATTGACATATGACACGTAAGGTTTTCATACATATCTAATACCTAAAGCGTTTAAAAGTTTATAACCGTCGCATGTGATGATGTAGTTTCTATCCCACATGCTAGCCAAAGGAAAGCTTCAACTACGACGTTGATTGGCTCACTATGCTAGTTGTTAATTTACTCAAAGTTTGGTTTTTGGTTATTAACCGAAATAACCGAAACAGAACCGAAAACCGACATATTAACCGAAATAACTGTACCAATCTTCGGTTTCAGTGGTTGATTTTTTAAAAACCGAACATCGCTTATCAGTTTTGGTGATGTGTGAAAACCGAACCGAACGAAGATTTACCCTTTTTAGGCACCAATAATTAACATTTTCATTTTAAGCACTACAACAAGCTATTATGTTTCAATCGTTCAACAGTTACTTTTTCTATTGTTTTTTTAATGTATCTGTTATCCTTTTACTCATAAGGTAAATATGTTTCTTTTTGTATTACATTAGGATGCAGACGTGATTGAAACACGTGTTATGATTTTTTTTTTCTATACTAAGTTTGTTATCTCATGGTTGTATCAATAGGGCCAAGATAGGAGATTTAACATGGCACAAATTCTATAAATTTTTATTTTCATCATTAATAACTTTTTATTAATCGTTCTATTTTGACCCTTAGCATCTTACACGTGGTCTTTGTATTAATAAAATTAAAAAATAATAATAATAAAACTTACTCCAAATGTATTCACCTACTTTTTCGATGTTAATAATATCTGGAAACATAAATTCAGCCCACCAGCAAAAAACTATGGACTTGTGAACAGGCCCACTAACATGAAAGATCCGGTGCTGACGATCCGACCCGTTCAAGTAATCGAACAAATCCCCAATTTCGATTCACATATTTGCCCTAATTTCGGACTCTCAAACCCTAGATTCGCGAAGAAGACTCCATTATCGATCTGTTTACGAACAATCCTTATTCCATGTTCACATCTACGTCCTCTATGTTAATGGAAAACGGAATCAACGGTGGCGACAGAGGTGTTAATCACAACATCACCTGCAATGATGTAATCTCGAAGCTAAAAGACGATGGAGATTTCGATAAGCTCCGTATCAAGATCATCCGAAAAATTAAGGAAAACGTAAGTCTCTTGTATAGTGTTTGATATCAAATTTGCATACTTTTGTAGCTTTCGACTTTAAATTCCAAAATTATTAACCTAGAAAGATAATAGGTGGTTGTTCTAATGTTATAATACGATTTGTTTGATGGTTTGATTTTGCAGGAGGAGTTACGTAACAGCATTGTGTCGATTGTGAAGCGATCTTTGGCGATTAATCGTGTTGGAGCTGAGAATTTGAAGCTTCGACAACTGTCTGATGCAGTTCATCAAGAAGTCAGGTGGGTTGAACTTGATTGTTTACAGTTTTGTTTAATCGTGTTTAATCGCATTTCGATGCTAATCTTGTATCCGTTTTGGATTACAGAGAGAAATTGAATGAACAAGTTTCTGTTGTTTTGTGGGAAGTAATCCGATCACCTGATGGCATGAAAACTGAGATCACAGAGACGGTGAGATCGGTTTATGATAAACTTTTGAATCCAAAATGGGTCGGGTTTGCAGAGTCTGCAGGTCGTGATCTTAAACGGGCTCGTGTTGGTAGAGAACTGCAAGAACCACGAGGTTTCTTGCAGACAGTTTCTCATCCGAACGATGTCATTAATCCAATACCTGAACAATATAAAGAAACGGGCCACGGGTCATTAGAAGTGTTGGAGAATGATAGCACTCGGGGTGCTAATAACGAGCATGGTGTTGGTGGTAATGGGAATGATGAGGACCTTGACGCGCCACCTGGTTTTGGTTAGCGGGTGATAGAGCGCGCGCTTGGTTCAAGGATGTTGTGGGTGTGGCTCCAGCCACTGGAGCCGAGGAGGTTAACACGGTGCAAGGCTATGTGATGAGAGGTGTTATAGTTAGTTGAGATGGATTGTTGATCCCTTTGAATGTTCCATTCGCGGTGTATCTGTAATGACAGTTGTAATAGTTTGTTAACTGTGAAGAACTAACAAAAGATTACATTGGAACCACCGATGAAAAGGCGTTTTCTTTGATCAGTAAACACAGGTTTGGTTATTGCAGTCGAGCTTGTTGCGGTTATGATTATGTTCTTGATGATGAAATAGGAGCTCGAGGTGGTGCTCGTGACTACTTGAGATTGGCGGCCTAAAAGCTTTTGTCGAGCACAGCTTAAACGAGCTTAATCCTGAGCTCGAGCAAAGAATAAAATCGTTTAATAAACAAGCAAAAGCTTCAAATTCAGCTAGATCAGGCTCGCGACATTAACTTGTATCTTATTTATGTATGTGTGATAAATTTTTATTAAATATTAATATAAAGTTATTAGACATGTGATTATGATTTTTTTGATAAAATTATAATTATTATTTTCATAAATATAATTTTATGTAAAACAGTAGGAAGGGAGTTTCCAAAGGTAGACATTTATTTGTTTTCAATTTTAGTTTTAGACTAAATTACACGGATGGTTTCTATGATTTGTTTAAATTTTAGATTTGGTGTTTAAAGTTTTAAAATTATAAACATAATTTTTAATATTATAGTTATCATTTATCAATGATCTCTAATCTGTTAGTTCAGTTTGTAATGTTAATTTATCAAAATAACTATTTTAGTTATAAGCATTATCAACGTATTTTATATTATTATAATCTTTTTATTATATATATGTTTATTATATAATACAAAAATTAAAAAAATTGAAAAACATCTTTTAAATATAGTTTATAATTTTTTAGAAAAATATTTAAAAAACTAAGAATTTGTTTAAAAAAAGATGTTTAGAAAAATGAATGGTTTTTTATAAAAAACTTTAGAAAACTAACTAGTTCAAAGAAAGTTAAAAAAAATAAAAAAAAAGTTATGACGTATAAAAAATGAACGGTTAAAAAACCGAACATTTTAAAAAACATGTTTTTAACAAGTTTTTTATTTGTTTATTTAAAACTTATTTTATTAAATAATAATCTTATTAATAATGAAATTATAAAAATAATATAAAAATAAAAACAGACACTCGGTGGACTGACCTCTTTAGGCAAGAGAGCCACTAGAAAGAAATTCAAAAATGTTTCTAATGGAAGTGGCCATGGGTAGCTAAAATGTCTGCCCTTCCCTGTAGATATGAAGTAAGAAAGTTTTGAAAGATCTGATCATATAAAGGGACTGCACCTGAAATTTGAAAAATAAAAATATAAAATGTTCTTAAATAAAAATAATACAATGGTTTAAAAAGTAAATTAAATAGATGACTAATGCGAGTAAAACACTAATTTTATGATATCTAACATCATTGACCGTTAACTAACAGACTTAATGACCATATATGAAAACTAAAGAAATGTTAGTGATTATATTTAAAGATTTTGAACTTTAAAAACAAAATCCAAAGTTTTTACATAACCACAGATACCATCCATGTAATTTACTCTTATTTTATAAGGCTATACATAACCAACAAGTAGTTAGCTTTAATAATAATGACATGAAATGAGGCTCGAAACACTTTTAGTTGATAGTAACATAGGACTCCAAACTTATAATGTGTTAAATGCTTAACGGGCTTCAAATACAATCTTGTTTGCATTATTGCATCAATAGGGTTTGAAATATCAATTAACTATTGCACTTGCTTTGAAATGTTTTTAGTGAAATGGTTTTTGTTTATATGTTATTTAGGTGACATTTTAACTAATAAACCACTACACATGGTCTGAGGTGTTAAGCCTTAAAATGGCTTCAGAAGTAACTTTTTCTACACTATTGTATCAATAGGGTTTCAAAAATTAGTTAACATTACATTTGATTTAAACGGATTTTAGTGAAATGGTTCTGTTTACATGACAATTACATAACATTTTAACTAAACCCACTACACACGGTTTAAGCATTTTTTTATGTTTAAAATTTGGTTTTTATTCTTTTTAAGTGTTGTTTCCATGAATGATATATATATATATTATATATATATATATATTATATATATATATATATATATATATATGTATGTATATATATATGTATGTATATATATGTATGTATATATATATATGTATGTATATATATGTATGTATATATATATGTATGTATTATATATGTATGTATGTATATATATATGTATGTGTATATATAAGGGAGGGATCAAATGAGAACTAGTTTTTTTTTGAGAACTTTAGGAACCAATCTCAACCACTAGTTCTCAATGGCAAAATTATAATTAACAAAACATATTTAAAAAATTTATAAATCAAAAAATAACATAAAAAGATAAAAACACAAAAATGTGCCCCAACTTTTCCTCTTTCATAAAAAATATAAAAAAACTATATAAAAAATAAAAAAAATTCCCGTTTTTTTAACGAAATTCGTTTTACACTTGTGTAATATCGGATTTACACATGTGTAAATCCAGTACTACACATGTGTATAACTAGATTTACACATATGTAAACAACGGATGTACAATTTTTTTAGAAAAGTATATCAATATGGTAGGCGTTGGAAATATAAAAAATACTGAATTTTATAGTTAATTTTTTTTTGAAAAAAATTCTATCGTGAAAAAAAGTTATGAACGTTTAAAAAAAGGGGGAAATGACATGTGATTTGCATGTGATAAAAAATAAGTGGCTGAGATTTGTTCCTAGAGTTCTCACAAAAAAGGTGGTTCTCATTTGAACCCTCCCCTTTATATATATATATATATTCAATGGCGGAGGTTAGTGGAGACCGGGGGGCCGTCACCCCTTTCTTTTTTCCATCGGTAGTGTTAACTTTTAGTTCGGTAGTGTAAATTTTTGTTCCGGCAGTTTAAATTTTATATAAATATCAAGTTCGTCTCCCTTTGAAAAAATTTAATTTCACTCCCGTTCCCTTACGATTTTGTTCAACCTCCGTCCCCGTATATATTTAATGTTCTCAACAGTTTAACAGATGGGTCATTTTCATTGACCCGGGTACCCGAAATTCAAACCATCAAAAAGCATATAATAGCATTTAATATAGATTCTTCAAGTGTATACTGTCTCAGTATATGCATGCCCACTGTCATTTTTGCAGACATTCTATTGTTTTCTACTTTATTGGAAAATAATTGGTTTTCTTTTTTACAATTACCGTTTTACCTTTTTTTTACAAACTACTTATAATATACAAAATATTTATAAAAAACATGCGTATCAAATCAATTGAAGATTGCGGAAAGAACCAAAAATAGGAAGGTTTTAGGTAATCAAAATCAAATCAAAATCAAATCAAAATCAAATCAAAATCAAATCTATTAGCTACGTATTAATAAAACAGACAATATTAATGGTATGAGCGGTTAAAATTAGTGACATAGGTAGAATTTTTTTGCAAAAGAGAGCAAAAATAAATGGTTAAAATTTTGATTTGAAAATCAAACAAAATGTGCCTAGTCTTGTTAAAAAGTGCCCCTTTTATAGTCAAAAGAGCACCAATTTTAATCAAATTTAGGCTAAAGATTAACAAATTTATAAATCGTTAAAAATCTTTGGCCTGAAGAGGGCCTCACCACCAAGGCATCTTGAAGGTGAATATATACTAGCTTCGCCCCTGGCTAAAATGTCGATTATTACAACTGCTTCGGGATACCAAGTTAGAAACTTGTTTTTGAGTTAAGCCTTGGTTCGGTTCAGGTTTGTAACTGGATTTTGTCAATTCTTTTACAGTTTGAGCAGCTTTAGCGGGTTTGGTCCTAAGGATGATTTTGTCAGTTCTTTTACAGTTCGAACAACTGTAACTACGTAGGAATATAAACGAGCCTGCAAAACAAAACTATGGTGTATGGTGATTTCAAACCATTTCGTATAGGTACCAGTTTTAAACCGTTTCGGGTTGACGGTTTCGTTTCGAAAACCAGAAAACAAAAGGACGTTAGTTGGGTCAAAAAATGGGCCAGGAGTGGGCCAGCAAGATGGGTCACGGGTCCATGTTTCTCAGGCTTAGAGCGGGCCAAGGCTCCAGATGCCTAGCTGCAACATTTTCATTTTCATTGTTCACGTTAATTATATTCAATTTAATATTTTTATTTAAAGCAAATTTATTAATAATTATGTATAACTATTAGTTTAGACAATTAGTCTGATTTCTTTGAAATTGTATACTTAACTCCTACCGAATTAAATCTTATAGTCATATATATGTTTAGATTATTTTAAATTTCTTTTTATTTAGAGTTAATTGCGATTTCCATCCACTAGTTTTCATTTGTTTTGTCATTTCATATCCAAAAAAAGATTTTTTTTCTATTTTAAGTCCCCGACTTTTATAAAAATTTATTATTTTCATACATTTTCGTTGACTTAGTTAATTATGTTGCTAGTTAAGGGCATTTAAGTAATTATACAAATAAAAACCTAAACTAGAAAAAAGCTTATAACAATATAAAAAAATCTAAAAAAAGGAGAAGACCATAAGCAAGGGGGTATTAGGGAAAATAATGAGGATAACTTTATTATTGGAAATAAAAAAAGGAGTTGAGGATTAGAGAAAGAAGTAGTATCAAGCCTCCCGCATTGCAGCGAAAGACGTAAATCCATGTCAAGTAGCACCAATGACACAATCGTCAGTGACCAGTTACACCGAAAAAGCTAGTATTAAAATAGAAATATAAAACGAAAAAATATAACCGAACGAAAAGTAGACAAAAAAACATTGAACCACGTAGGCGAAACATAAAACATATAAAACAAAAAGTTTATCTAAGACCACTGCGTTGCGACGGTGCCGTTGAACGGAAAAAAATAAACTTAAAAGCGTTGAACCACAAACGTACGCTACGATAGGTTAACTTGCAAATAAACTTATACCGAAACATAAAAAGAAAATTTTGTAAAAATATAAAAAGTATAGGACACCAAAGTTGAAAGTAAAAAAATGTTAAGATTAAATTGTAAGATACGTAAAAGATTTTGATTCAAATAAAAAAGTTAAAGATTAATAAAAAGACAAAGAAACAAAAGGTAGGTACAATCCAACTAAACATAATGTATAACCCATGATGCATAACTAACTTAGTAATTAATATATATTAAATGTTTGTGTTCTTGCATACCTTGGTAGCGACTTTTAATGCTTACTTTGTTATTAGTATAGTATTTACCAGGTGCAATATGTTCTAATTGTGTTAAGGGTTTTACCACAGTGAGTTTTTGGGTGATGGGTTTCCCATGGAATGGTGGGCGAGTCAGGTCATCAGCGTTGTCGGTATTCGCGGGCGTAGGTGTCCTTTCGTTAATGGATAATAGATGCTAGTTGGGGGCCATCTGCTAAACCCAGCCCCACTCTAAGTAAACTCCGCGGTTGGAAGGATTGCTTTCTGCCGTCTGTCTTACCCGGATGATCGGGCTTGAAAATTATTCGTTGCCCGTTGAAAAAAGATATATTATTGAGAAAGAGATGAAAGAGGTAGAAATGACAAAGTAAATTATTAAGTATCACACTTCAAAGGTCAAACATTCTTATAATATTCATTTTAAGCTATATCCATTGTTATTATAATTATCATGTATCGTTGATATGATTAGATATTTTCTAGTGCTTATTTAATCAAGACAGATATATTATAAGAAGTCTTAATAAAAAGTAAAGAACTCTAACAATAATTATAACAATAATAATTATAACAATAACAATGATAAGCAATAACCATAACCATGATGGTTAATAATGACACGTATGTCATTTTCGTAGCCCAGTGGGGATTATTAACTATTATTATTAATAATTTGTGTTTTGATTTAATGTATGAAGTACCGTTTATGTTATAACATTGATGAGTAATAATTTCATTTGGTTCGTTTTTGTTTTTGTAAGTTGAAAAGATAACAGTTTGTAATAGTTGATTAAACGTGGGTAGCTCTTGCTTGTTTCGATTAATATATAATTATTGTTTTGATAAAATAAACTGTCAGATTAAACATGTTAACTTGTAGAGGACAAGTAATTAGTAGTTTGTAAAAAAATGACACATAACTTTGTTAAAAATCAGAAATATTGTGGATGTGAATTATTTATTATAGAAATGCTCATTATTATATTCAGATATATAGTCTTTTGACGACATAAGATTTGGTCATTAACTGATGTCACATGAGCACATTTTCATAACCTAATGTATTTGTCTTTAATTTAATTTAATAGATAAAGATAGCATTATGGGATATTTAGTGGGACTAAACCCACCAATGTGTCCTCACTCTATCAAAATAATTTATGGTTTGTGGAGGACAATAAATAACTCTAAAGTTTTATCAAAATAGGTATACATCAAGTTCATAGATGGGAATTATTAGTGGTGACTTTGTTTTTCATAATTGAGTTATATCTTAGTTGACATCTAATACTCATCATTACATATTGTTACTCCTATCTATCAAATTATTATATCTTTTTACGTATAACCATACTTCGAAGCATAGATATTATTTTAAATGGGTTTTCATATCTGTTTTCTAACCAGGACTGCATCCCAATCTCTTCAGAATAAAACTCATTGCTAAAAAATATTTTATTTCAACTCTAAGCATTTTTGTTCAGAGTGAGATTTAAATTCATAACCGCCATTTATTTGCATGTCGTAAGTACCTCATCTTAACCTATTTTGAGTTCTTTTCTCTACAAATCGGGCATGAATCCTACATTTAAAAATCTAAACAAATATCGTATGATGTATAAGAATGATATATTGGCCCTAAGTTGTAAAACCGAACAAAACTCAAGTGAAAGCATAAGAATAATATTAAGGAAGAATATACAAAAAAATGGATCATGAAATTGATAATACTTTAGCCAAGATTTTTTTATGCCGATTTGCTACATATCGTTTGAACTTTCAAGCTACACATTGCTTCTAACGTCTTGCTCGAATGATCATGTAAGCCGAGTTTATTATCTAGTATAGTTATTATTGATTACGTTATAGTTATTATTTAATCTCTAGTTTGAATATTAGGGTAACTACTAATACTTTTACAAACATCTCGCTATCTTGTAATTCGAGTACACCTTTACATTGAAAATGTTAATAGTTGTTGATTAATATATGAAAAACCCTATACGCTTTCAAAATGATATTATTTATACTCTACATAAGTATAATATAAGCATTCTTAAAAATGTAATTTTCTTATGTTAAGTTACAGCATAAAAGCATTTCATTAAATTCCTACTTTCATTTTGAGTACTATTTTAGATTCATTTATAGATATATCGTCCCACCCTACAAAACCACCATGTTTAGCTCAATAAATTGACATAGTATTATCTTTATTCACCTATCTCTTTCATTGTACGATAAAAAAAATTAAGCCACAACATTATTGCAGTTTGCCGACATTTTCATTGTATATATCAAACACCAAATTCAGTAATATTTCAAAAAAATACATATAATAAAAGAATAAAAGATAATGTCGTCGTTTTGTGTTGAATTTTGAAGTTTTTAGTACAGAAAAACTCTGCTCGATGTTGGGTTTATGTGTTTTGTTCTACTAGATTCATTTGTCATATATATAATGCAAACAAATTTATTATATGTTTTTTAAGAAAATAAATTAATTCTATACACTTCATTACCTAATACATATGGCTTTATATAATTTTTAATGATGAAAATCACGATCTCAAAATTAATAAAATGTGGTTATATTTGTCCATAAGGGTGATGCCAATAACACTGAGATTGATTCAATTGATGCCATAGTAGTTTGTTTTCTTTTACCAAATTTCAACACATACACCAACACTTATTGATTAATTAAATTAATTTGTGATTAACATAAACAACGTCAAATTTGTAAGAAGTGTAGGAAGAATAATGTAATATGTATCAACAATAAAGCCAACATCAAAATCCATATCATATTCTATAAATATTTGATAAATAATATGTTAAAGAACCATATAATACCCTTTTATTTGTGTGTTAAATGTGATTTATAAGACATTAAGATAGTTATATAACCGTTACATTTTTTATGACCCTTTTATTTTTCTCTCTTACTATTTAAATTAAAATATTAGTTTGAAGGTCAACATTTTTTTTATAAAATTGCATTGGTCTTATTCTTATCGCTTGTTAAATGAACTTTACTCATATATCTTTTTCAAAAATTAGAAAAATATTTAATTAAATCTATTAGATTAAAATGACCAAGAATTTATTCCTTTTTCCCTTATTTTTTTATTTTTGTTTGGAACGGCCCGTATTCTTTAGTAGTCTTGCAAAAGACTCGCACTTACACCCAATTGTCAAGCTTCTAAAAGAGTAAAAGATAAAATTTAAATAAAGCTTCTTTTTGTTTCTTTTTAAAAAATCTACCTTTTCTTTTCCTTTTCGCAAAGAGTAATTTCCAAAGTGCATCTTCACGGAAACCTTGTAAATGCCATAAAATTATGTGGAAAAGAAATATTTTTACTGAATTTTTAATGCAAAAGAATTAACAACCCTAACTATTAAATATATTATATGTTGACTTTTTTTCCAGTTTAAAGTTTAAACTACTTGAAACTAGATAATAATCAAACAACTTCTATATTAAACTAATTTCACAAAAAGGAATAAAAACTCTTTAATCACATAAATTTCTTATCCGATTGATAGCTTAATAGAGTAATAGTAAACGTTTGAAAAAACTATTTACAAAAAGTTAGGGTTTAGATATTTAACATATGATAAAAATAGAAGGTCATGTATTCTATATTTATAATAATTTACATTTTGTAACGCATGTTATTCTCACAGTCACTTTCCATTTATTTTTCTGTTTAACCTAATAAAGAGACATCTCAATTTATAAATCGACACCCACTTATACGTCACGTATGGATCCATACACAACGTATAGGGTTGAATACACTAAAAACAAGGAAAATTCAGGGGGTATCAGAGAGTTATACGTCCCATATAGCCCTATACGACCCCCATATAAGACACATATAGGGCTATACGACGCGTATAGCCAAATTCGACACTAACTACGATGAAAAATTTAGGGGGGCTGTCAAAGAGCTATACGTCCCATATAGCCATATACGACCCCCCCTATACGACATATATAGCCACATACGAGACATACAGCCTTATAAGTTCCTTCTCTATACGACGCGTATGGGGCTATACGACACGTATAGAAATTTTGGAGTGTTGATTTAAAATATTGGAGTGTCTATTTAAAAGAGCCCTATATTTATTTTAAAAAATCAAATAACTAATTTTAAATTTCTCTCTCTCTCTCTCTATATATATATATATATGATAAATCCAAATCCTTTTTGAATTCATACTTTTTAAAAGAAAAATTTTTATTAAATAAAATCTAAATATTTTGATTAAAATTACATTTTTTCAAAATCAAAATTGTCTAAACTATATTTTTTCTACAACATTTTTTTAAATCATAAAATATTTTAAAATCAAGCTTTTTAAAAAATAACATTTTCATATAAAACAAACCATGACATTTTTAAACACCGAGATATTGAGAAAATATTTAAAAGAATTTGAAAGCAATATTTTTTACAAATGAAAGTGTTAAATATAATAAAAATATTTCATTAGCTAATCAAAATACTTATTAATATTTAATACATATATTCAAGCCATGTAATACATGTTACATGGGGTTATAGCCTAATTTAAAATTTTAAGTAAATAGATATTTGACACATGGTTTAAGAAAGCATAAATTTCTGATACTTTTAACCTCACTTTCAATAACTAACCACAATTAAAAAAGAAGAAAACAACATAAACAATCACTTAACAAGTTAATCACTCTCTTTAATTAGGATAACAATAATTAACAACAATAATAATTTAGAACCTAAAAACTAAAAAACAAAAACAGAGAGAATAAAATGTCACTAAAGGTTAACTAAAGCCAGTCAGAAAACAGAGTCTCCCAAATCTCAGTGAAAACCTCACAGATAACCTTATGATGTTCTTCACAATTTAGCGACAAAAAACACTGCAAAAGATTCTCAAGATCTTTAGCCCCAAAGATCTGTCGTTCAACAATCATCTCCAACATCGACACCCTAAAATCCTCATGTGGGTCACTCGATTTCTTCACAACTGCAACACTATCTTTCATCAATTTGCCTTTAGCTTCAATCGGAATCACATCGGTAGCTTTAAGACCCTTGCATCCATTGGTGTTCTTACGTCTCCTCCTGCGTGCTCTGTTTTTGCGATGAGATACAGAGGAATCGGAGGACAATGATCTTGATGAAAACAGAGTTGTCTGATCGTCAATTTCGTCGTCTTCATCGCTGCTGCAGCAATCGTAGTACAAATTGTCGGTGATTGATGAGAAATTGTGGATTTTGGTGGTTTTGCGGTGGTGGGGTTTGTGTTTCTTGATGGTTTTGGGGTTTTTTTGGTGGGATTGAGGTGGGGGGAGGGGGACCGAGGGTGGTTTTCCGGCGAGTGTGAGCTCCGGCGAAAGGGTGTGATCGGAGGTTTTTGGTTTGGAGGAGAAAAGCCGATCGGAGACGTCGGAGATGTGTTTACTCCGGCAAGAGGTGAATGATGAGGTGAAGAGTTTGGAGATTTTGAGTTTGAATCGAGTGTCCATTTGTGAAGAAGATGATGATGAAGAAGATGAAGATGATGATGATGAAGATGAAGATGATGAAGAAGATGATGATGATGAAGAAGATGAAGAAGAAGTGTGTGTGTGTGTTGGTTTTGTAAATGATAAGTGTAAATATAGATGGATGTATGAGAGAATACAAAATTGGAAGGAAAAAAGTCAAATAAACTTATTTAATTTGAAAATTAGTTTGTTTTTTAAGAGAGAAGTAAATTTGAATGGTTTTTAAATTTGTGATTTTTTTAATCAAAGGAGCTATGAACACACAAGAGGTGTGAGTGGTACCTAGCAAGTACATTATTTTCCTCTACTAGAATGTGTATATTTGAATGGGTTTGTTATTAGTATATTTAATTTATTTTTTTGTTTGGGTTATAAAGATATTTATTTTTGTTACTAAGAAATTTTAAGTTTTTTTATTTTTTTTATGTATCTATATGTATAAAAAGAGATACGGGGAATAAAAATAATTTGGATGTATCAAGAATAAATCTCATTCTTTTTATACCATACATACACATACACATATACACATAAAGAGATATAGAAATATTAAGGTGTATTAATAAAAATAATAAGTGTTCATATAATTTTAGCCTATTTGAAGTATACTTTCATAGAAAAAATTAAGGCTATGAGACTTTGTTTCCAATTATTAAGCTTTTCAAATTTAAGATGTATAAGTATAATTCAATCCAATTGTTTGTCATGATCTTTAGTTTTGAACGTAAAGACTTTCAATAGTTTTTTTTTCTGAAATCTTTGTTCTTGAATAGTTATTGCTATCTTTTTTCTTGACCATGTAAATATATGCTACCCTCTTTCTTTCCAACTAATACATTCAGTTTAATTTTTTCATTTTCTTTTCAAACAATCATTTCAACTTCCAATTATTAAGCTTTACAAATTTTAGAGTAAATTATTCTTTTCGTCATTTTGGTTTAACGAAAATCACGCTTTTAATCCAATACTTTATTTATTACACTGATAGTCCAATAGTTTTAGGATTGTTTTAATTTCGTCTGAATCATTAACACCGTTATAATTTTCTGTTAAGTTAATTTGAAATAACAAATTAACCCTTATCCTCATCTATCCTTCCCTACCCCTTTATATGTTTTCTCCATTTCTTTTCTCTCTTCAAAAAAACCCTACACTCACCCATACATATTCTACCACTATCTCCACCATCTTCTCCAGCGACCACCTGCACCGCCCGCACCTGCACCGCCCGCCACTTTCACCGCTCACCACCTGCACGCCCGCCACCTTCACCGCCCGCCACCTGCTCGGCCGCACCTACATCGCCTGCCACCTTCATTGGCCCCCACCTTCACCGCCTGCCACCTACACCGCCATCCTCTCCCGCCACCTGCTCGGCCGCACCTACATCGCCTGCCACCTGCATTGGCCCCCACCTTCACCGCCTGCCACCTACACCGCCATCCTCGCCCGCCACCTACATCGCCAACCACCACCCACTACCACAGAAACCCCTTCAAATCTTTAGATTTTAGAAGTAGATCTTATTTGAGTTTGAAAAAAAAGTGTGCGAGGAGACCAAAATGGCAGAGATGGGCGGTGGTTTTTAAGATGAGAGAAAAGAGAATGTAGTTTGGTTGTGAAGGCCAAAGATGGAGGTGGAAGCTGTAGATGGTTGCCTGTGATGGGTGGTGGGTGGTAGTGGTGAGCAATGGTGGTGGTGATGAAGGAATAATAAGAGAAAGAGATGGGTTAGGGTTAGAGTTTACTAAGGGTAATATAGTCAATTCACATTAACTTAACAGAATTACACTAGCAGAGTTAATGGCTTGGGTGAAATTGAAACAAAAGTTGAAACTATTGGACTGTCGGTGTAATAAATGAAGTATTGGACTCAAAGCGTGATTTTCGTCAAACGACGAGGATGAAATAGTAATCTACCTTATTATTTATTCGTATAAGAGTAAATTACCATTTGCATCCCTGACGTTTGTTCATTTTAACCACTTGCATCCCCGCAGTTTCAAAATTGTCATCTGGCCCCTAACGTTTCATGTTATCTTCATTTGAGTCTATACGTTTTATTTTTATCTCTATTTGAGTTCAAATGAGTAACACTGTTAATGTTTCTATTAAAATTACTGTTAAAATTATTATTAAAATAACAAAACTACCCTTAAAATTAAAAACACATAAAAAACCTTGTGGGTCCCATCCATCAACATCATATTCTTCAAATCACCACCATCATAACCACCCCCATCACCACCACAACAACCACCCAGTCATCACCATGACAGCCCCATCACCACCACCATAACCACCCCGCCGCCAACACAACCACCCGACCGTCACAACCTCCGCTCACCACCACCCCTCCCTCCTCGGAAGCCACCATACGTATCATTAAAACCACTAAAGACACGTTGATGCTCATTCTTCTCTTCTTGCTTAAGCTTTTGAACGGAATACCCAAAGCGCCATGGAGTGGTCTAGACCCCTTGCTAATACCTTTTTTGTGAACCTGCTTTCAAATCGGTACCAAACCAAGATGAATCAAATAAATATGTGTATAAATTAAACTTAATTCCAACGCCTGAATTCAGGTTAGGTGCTCCTCTTCCTTTCCCACCTGACATGAGGAAGAATCAGAAGCAAAATCAAAATCAAATCTCAAATTAAAATTTTTGAACTTTATCTCTATCTTTGTATTTCAACATTGTCCAAGACAGAGAACCAGTTCCACCCACCGGCTAATGATCTTCTCCAAGTTTGACATAAAATTCATCAAACCCTAATCCAATTAGAGTAACAATTCATCAAATCTTTGACACAACAACACCAAATTCGACAAATAAACCCAACAAAAAGTCACATGCAACCCCAAGTGATGGTCGACCGCAGTGGAGGTGGTAGGGGTTGTGAAGGTCGGCGACAGTGAAGGTGGTAGGGGTTGTGGAGGATGGCGACAGTGGAGGTAGTGGGGGTTGTGGAAGGCGACGACAGTGGATGTGGTGTGGGTTATGGTGGCTGGAGACAGTGGTGGTAGGCTGGAGTGGATGTGGTAAGGGTTATGGAGGCCTGCAGGAGTGGAGGTGGTGGGGTTTGTGGAGGTTGGTGGCAGTAAGGGTGGTGGGGGTTGTGGAGGCCGGCGATAGTAGGGGTGGTGAGGATTGTGGAGGCTGGTGGTAATAGGGGTGGTGGGGGTTGTGGAGGCCGGCGATAGTGGGTGGTGGTACTGTGAGTGAGGTGTGGAGGTTGTGTGGGTCAAAGAAGAAGAAGATGATGTGGGTGGTCCTACAAAGATTTTTTTTATTTTTTTACTCTTAAGGGTAATTTAGTCTTTTTCATAAAGTGTTAACTGAACAATTTAACGGAGTTAGTTATTTGGATTCAAATGAAAACAAAAATGAAACGTTAGGGGGCGAATCAAAACTTTGAAACTGCAGGGATACAAGTGGTTAAAATGAAAAAACGTCAGAGATGCAAATGGTAATTTACTCTTAGTATAATAATAATTTCATGTCAAATATCAGCAATATGATTGTTTGAAAAGAAAATGAGAAAATTAAACTGCATGTATTAGTTGGAAAAGAAAAAGGGTAGCATATATTTACATCGTCATAACCCTTCAGAATGGTTGTGCCACCCTCTTTTGCTTCCACTGGTTTTCTGACATAACCTTTTGAAACTCACACAACCAACGCAAACTTACGATTTATATGATCTTATAATTGGTAACATAAGTTAGTAGTAGGTGGTTCTCGTGATGAGAAGCTATAAAGACAAACTTTACAACGAAATGTTAGAATGCTTATATATTTTATGAATGTAAACGAAATCGCAAAATGACACATATAACATAGTTGTTAATATATTTACTAGTGTTTATATGTAAGTATTGTACTCACTAGTTTATGTATTTAAGTAAGTATTATACTCGTTAAATTTTTAACAGCTAATTTGTTAACGGGTGATAGAATACATATAACATGGTTGTTAGTATATTCACTGGTGTATGCTTTTAAATATTGTACTCGCCACAAATAAAATGATTTATAAAAAAATTAGTGATTTTATTTCAACGGGGTTATGGCTATTTATACGAACGCTAAGTGTTGAACCGTGTTTTATATTTTACACTTTTTTTGTTTACTTTTCTACTTTTTTAATTAATCATAGAGTACAAGAATTCAATTTGATGGTCAAAAAGATCAATCTAAAAATATTAATAAATATATATATATATATATATATATATATATATATATATTCCTTTTCTTAGTGAAATTTAAAATACTTGAATTTGAAAATTTAATGTATGTTTCTGGTTCAACTTATGTATTACTTGCAAGCCTCTTTATAGCATCATACAACTATACAAGTCTATGATGACGGATAAGAAAATAAAGAAATGTTGATTTATATATATATATATATATATATATATATATATATATATATTATATATATATATATGTATGTATGTATACGTACTAGAAGGGTGCCCGCGCAATGCAGCGGGACAACATTTTACATCATACATGAGTTTCTAATTTTTATTATTCTTATAACAAGTTCACAAAAGTTTATTGTATTTTTTCTAAGCTAAAATTTAAACACCAAATAAATGAATTTTGCATGACAACTTGTACATCTATACATTAACTTATTGTACCTTACAAAATACATATCGGTTTAGCAAAAAATTTACACCAAAACATTTACATATACACATTTATGATTGTAGTATCAAAATTGTTTTAAACATGATAGATTGATATAACAAAAATCTTAAAATAAATCAAGTTTTTTTGGTTTATGTGTAGATAATATAAAGTTTCATGTAATTTATAGTAATTATAAGGTTATTATATAACTAATTGTAAGGAGTAATTTGTAAATAATGCTAAAAATATTATTTTACTCTTAAAAATAGTTGTATGTTGTGCATTAAATGATGTAAATATTCTTAACTTAATAGTATTTTAAAATACCCTTCTCATATGCTTTATATATAGTATAGATTATAAATGGACAACTTTGTAAAGTAGTAACCAACTTTTAAAAGTGTTCCAATTAGGTAACTCAAGTTTTAAAAGTGTCCCAATTAGATCACTAAGTTTTTATATTTTATACAAACCAAAAGTCATAACATATTTTTTAGCATGTTATACTTTTGGATTTAGTTAGAAAATATTTTTTTCTATCTTTTGATGCTGATACATAACGTTGATGTAAACTTTAGGCATTTTTTTTTATTTTTTTCATAATTAACATGTTTTTTCTATTTTTTAATATAATTTTATATATTACAAATTCTAACTCCTACGTCTTTTCCATCATTACTTTCTTGTCATATTAAAATTTGGTAATGACTCGATTTGATCGTTTGGTGGTCCAATTTGAGTAAAATATGCATGAGTGACTAAATTAGAACACTTTTGAAACTTTGTTACTATTTTGTGACATCTTCCCGATTATAAACATACCAAACATATCAAGAATAACTTCGATGGTACAAGAATGTAACTTCGTATTCTTGAATATTAATATTTTCTAAGGAAATATTCAAGAAGTAGTAATAATCTAAAAAAATTGAGACTTCCATGAAAAAGGCAGGCATAACAGGGAAATGGGTACAAGAATATTACTTTTGAAATCCTAAAATGGAATAAGGGTATTTCTTATTGTAAATATTGTACCATTTATTTAGAAAGTGATACCTTCTCAGTTTGTAGATTAGGTTAAAACTATATAAAGCTAAAAGATTCATTCCACAATGAACCTAAAGAAGTGATGTTGCCCATATCTCAAACTGAAAGCCATTCTTGAAAATAGAAGTGATTAGATTTGAAAACAAAGGCTTGTCATTTTCAACTCTATCTTCAGTGTATTACTTTGTATTATTGTTTGAATTTTTGCCCTGTATTATATTATTTTTTAAACGAAATTGTGACACATTTTCAAATCTTTAATTCATTTCAGTTTAAGGAATTTAAGGAAACATTTAAAGATTTTTTTTTTAATTTGCATGAGTTTCTCATGTTTTCCCATGAGGCTTGTCATCTAAGAATTCAAATGCTTTCCCCCTCTTTGAATTTATTATATGTTAAGAATATCTAAGGGTGTTTGAATTTAAGTTCTAAAATGATTACATCATACATTATTATCAAATAATCATTTTTAGAGAAAAGGTTGTGACTATATTATTTGGATATACTTATTTAATGTTCAACAAGTTTTCACTATATAAAAAATTATAAAGTAAAATAAACTATACACAATTTGATTAAATAAAAGGTAATATAACATGGTAGCTTCAATCTACCATTCAGTAATTATCATACTATAGATGATATATATCTAAATATCTGATTATATAAAACTATATATGATGCTAGAAAAAAATTGATGACCAATATTGCTTTTTTAATGGGCCGGCTAAACATATCATCACGACATCATACATGGTTAACATACCTGGTGAGTAAGTTTGAGAGAAAATATGATTAATTTAACCGAAAATTTGTTCATCAAGTGAGTAAATATAAAGATAACATGATTAATTTAACGAGATACGAAATTATACTAATTATGACATCATTGTAAACGTCCTTATTCTCTCTCTCCTCTATCATATGTTAGCTTAATTTAGGGCCTGCAGATCTCATGATCTGAGTTCCACACAAGCTTATATCTTCACCACATACAAATGCAAATTCTCAAGGCCACTTTGATGAAGAAAAAGAGCATCTTTGACGACAAAATAGGTTCCAACAAGAAACAAATACCTGAAATGAGTGACAACAAACACTATAATTCCAAAACCCTACCACAAACCTACAACACACTTGGAGTTAAAAACTCACTGGTTTCAAGTGTTGGGTCACAGCCAAGAACATAACAACACCATTTGACATTCATTTTAATACCCCACTTTGCATCATCTCATTCTTATAATGCTTTCTTGTATGTCACCAAAATGGCTCTGAATATTTCAAACTTTGGTTTTCTGTTGTGACTTTTGGTAAATTTTATGTTTTTTTTAAACATGAGGGTCTATGGTTCTTAGGGTTGTGTATATTATGTGTTCACTAGAAAACAAAGGGATCAAACAAAGACCCTTTTAGCACATCACTTTTCATTGACAGTTATGATCAATCCACTCTTTGTTTCTCTTCTTGTACAACATTTAGATCTTGTTATCCTTATTTTCAAAATGTTAATCATATGCAAATCTACTCTTTCAAATATAACTAAAGAAAATATAGTTTTAAGTTTCTATTTTTGTGTCTTCAAAGATAGACAATAGTTTACTAGACCAACTGTTTTTTTTTCTTTTTGACAATATGATCATTATAAAGATTAGTTTGAAGGGTAGCTCAAGCTTAACTTGAGTTTAGATTCAAATTTTGCAATCAACCCTAGGGTCTGCGTCTCCGACATTCACTTACACGTAGAATAAATCGTTACGACCCTTCTCCAAAAACGACCATTTTTATTATTAGTTTGAGGAATAGCTTGACCTGACTTAGATTTTACGTTGAATACTTTTCTATAATCAACCCTAGGAGCTTCGTAAGTGACACTCACTTGTCACTTAAACGTAGAGTAAGTTGTGATCAACTTCTCTAAATTTGACTTTTTGCTTTAAAACATAGTATTACAAGTTAAATACATTCAAACTTCCCCTCAAATATTAGATACTAAAAGATTTGTCTATCAAGCGATCCTATGAAATTATTCAAGAGTGAAAGGTTGATTAGTTTTGTTTTTTGAGTTCATTAAACATATCTCTTTCATCACTTTTGCTTGTTACATCCCTTAAAGTTCTCAAGAAAGTTAGCTTTGTTTTAAAAGTAAAAGACAAAATGAATTCTGTTTATTTGACATTTTCAACGGGGGATGTTACATTGTTAATTCAAGATGGATACGTTTTGTCTATCCCTTGTTATTAAGTAAAAATACATATATGTGAATGTGACAACATGAAGATAAAATGCATAAGAGCACCTCCAACGGTGCCTAATAAACAACAAACAAATCCACCAAAGCAGTGGTGTGCATTGGAGAGCCTCATCAATTGAGGCTCATCCGTGATTTCGAACGCAGGTGGATGAGTGATGGGAGGGGCTCTCTCACACAACCTTTAACACCGACACAAATGTAAGACTATTAAATAGATTATATAATATATATATATATATATATATATATATAATATATATATATATATATATAATATATATATATATATATATAGGTGTTTGAAAGAAAGGATCTAGTGTTAAAAAACTGTTTTAAGAAAATAAGTGAAAATCTGATGTGACAGCAGTGTTTGCATACGTTATACCGGAGAGGCTCTAACATGCAAAACGAAGAGAATCTAATAAAAAAAGATAGTTTGTGCAGGATAAAAGGATCATATAAGGCATATTGACATGTCCATCACTCAATGTCATGACTATACTCAAAAGGATATGTGCAAAGAATATACTTAAAGTACACACCTTTTATCTTTACATAAAAAATTAAAAGTGATATGTAGGATTTGTAACATTCATAATTAGGAAAAAAAATAATAATACCATTACAATAGAGAATAAAAAAAAAACTATACCCTTAAACTATATATCTTCTCTCTTTCACCCATTTCAGTTACTTTATTACCTTCGGTATCTTTTTCTCAAATAATGCCCCTATTTCTTCTAAACTCTTGCCTTTGGTCTCCGGTATAAAGAAGTAAAAGAAAATTGTCGCAACTGTCATAACTCCCGACAACACGAAGAACATCCCTCCAAAAGTTATTTTACTCGATATCGTGAGAAACGTCATTGACACAACCCCGCTGACCAGTCGGTTAACCGACACTGCTAGACTCGAGCCCTGAGCACGTAACCTCATTGGGAATATTTCTGATGTGTACACCCATGTTATGGGCCCGAGCCCAATCGAGAAGAATGACACGTCAGCACAAACCGCCACCACACACAAGGCTATGGCCCATGTGGGCTTGTGACTTGAGTGCTCCAAAAACCTTGACCCAAGGCCCAATCCAGCTAGAGAAATAGCCATGCCTATTGAGCCCAATAACAACAAGGGCCTCCTACCAAATTTGTCCAAGAAAAAGGCTGATACCAAGACAAAAGAAGTCTTGGCTAGGCCCATGATTATCGTCACCCCGACGAGTTGCTTTCGGTGTTGGATCCCCGCGGCCTTGAAAACCTCGGGCGTGTAGTAAACCACAGCGTCGTTCCCAGACGCTTGCATAAAAAAGTTGATCCCGATAGCAGCAATGAGGACACGACGTAGAGGCGGCGAAGGCCTTAACAACTCTTTCCATACACCTTCGCCTGTCCAAGTGTGGGCCTGTATGATCTCATCACACGGGCCCACGTAAAAGGCAGCTTTACTAATCTCCTCCAACCTCAAATGTGCCTCGTCATCCGAATCCGAAGTCTTTTTCAACACTTTCTTCGCCTCGTCCACTCTCCCCTTCATAACAAGCCACCGTGGCGACTCGGGCATGAACAACACCCCGACCGCGATCCCGACAGCGGGAACTGCCGCGAGTCCCACCATCAGCCTCCAGTTTAAATGTTCAGGCAGACCAGATAATGCATAGTTGACAATATACCCTAATAATATCCCCAAGGTGATGAAAACCTCAGGGAGTGATGTGAGGAGGCCACGTGTCATCGCCGGAGATAGCTCCGCCGTGTACACCGGAGCGATCATCAAAGAGTACCCAACTCCGACGCCGGCGACCACTCTTCCGGCCATAAGATAACCGAAATTTGTAGCGAAACCCATGAATAATGCTCCGATGAAAAACGTTGCTGCTGCAAGAACAATGGTGTATCTCCGGCCGATGCAATCGGAAGTCTTGCCGGAGGCGAAAGATCCGATCAATGAACAAACATTCAACGAACCCACGAGGATTTCCACTTGGGTTGAAGAGATCTTCAAGTTATCTTTGATAAACAGCACTGCTCCACTCATTACGCCTATATCTGCACACAAGCATTTCGTCGAACAGTTGGTGGACAATCATTGATAACATCAATCTTTCGGACAAAATTATGCAATTGCCTGCTCAAAATCGGCGTATTCTGCTCAAATTCGGATCTAATTACACAATTTTCATATGGGTATCCCGAATTAATGAAGCAATTTAGTGAATTTGTGACTTACAACAGCTCTGTGGTTCAATTGATGGTTCAATTGTGTGTGAAAGTGGAAATTGATCTTGGATTTGCTTACCGTAACCCAAGAGGATGGAGTTTGTGGAGGCTAAAAGAGCACAGGCAAGAGCATACTTGTTGATTCGTGCATTTGCGGTGGTTCCCATGGGATTCAACCGTCGGAGGATCACCGGTAGCGACGGTTTAGTGACCGGAGAGATAGTTGCAAGAGTGAAATTGGGGGTTTTTAGTTTGGTTTATGATCAAATTTGCATGATGTTTGGTTTAAATGCTTTATGAACCCCAAGAGTGAATGTGTTTTTAGTGTTTTAGACCTTATCTACACACATTTATGGGATTTAGTAGTTAAGAGTATGTGTGTGATCGGTGATGTGTGTGGTGAGTATGATGGAAGTGAATGAATGACAACTTATTTGACGTCTTGTTTCAATTGAGCTTATGAGACTATGAGTGAAGTTTGAGACTATGATCTCGGGACACTTTGTAACAGGTTTTTATGATGTTTGTGTCGTGAAGACGGAAACGATCCTACGCTATCTTCAAAGTCATTTCGAAGCCTAAGCGTATCCGTTGAAGTGTTTCTTTATACATGTACATGTTGTATTAATTTTTTAGGCCGTATTTGTCGTTTTTTTATGTTGGTATTAATCGGTATGCTTTATCAATAAATAATATCCACCATTTTCGCTTATTATATATGCATCAAGTTTTGTGAGGAATTCAAATGTACTACTTTTAAAGGGTAGTTCGGTTGTTTTTACGGACTATTTTTTGCTTTCCTATCCGGCTATAAATAAATATGTAGTTGAATAAATAGGTTTTTGGAACGTTAGCGTCTACAACAAAAAGAGTAAGGGGCACGAAATGGAATGATTTGTCAAATAAATATAACTAGCTAAGTCAATATTTCATAAATTTCTTTATACAAGGAATCAACATTCGTCATAACTCATAATTGTGAATCAATGTCTCAAATTCAAAAGTTTACTTTTAAATCAATGAATTTGATTTCTCTTTGTTTAAGTTAACACATATTAATGAATCTATTGAGTTACGCATACAATTCGTTTTACTAAAAAGATTTAGATTTTTATTATTACAATATATTAAATGATGGGTCACCACCCCACATACAGCACAAATCATTTTTAGGAAGAGCAAACATAGTATGATGACATGATTACACAGAGCACAAGAAACTAGGTGGAACAAAACAAACTTGGTCATGGTTTGAGAGGGTGTACCTCAGCTGTAGCTAGCGAACAACCCCTCGCAAAGACTTGAAATTCACCCGTGGAGGGATTGTCGATGTTTCACAATAAAACAAGTTTACAAGTCATAAAATAAAAAAGCGAAGGCTCCAACTGTGGCTTAATAAGCATACCCACAACTCGACTGCACAAACAACAAGTTGCCCTTATAGCCTTACCAACATGTGAAGGTTAAGGATAAAAATACAAAAAAGAAGGTGGGGCTATCCTCAGATGCGATGGACATAGGAATGCAACCCCAAGCCGCGACTCAGTAAGGAAAAGAGAGGTACTCGGTTCAACACTTAGGAGTTTTGAGAAAAACTAATGTGAATGAGAAGGAATCGAAACAAGAAAGAAATACGTTCATTGGTGACCAAGAAATGTAAACAGAGTACAAGACAACAAATGTATAAATTAAGCTCTAAGACGTACAACGACATAACAAGTTGTAGCTAGGAATGTTAGAGCATCAAAGTCAACTATCTAAACAATGTGTATTAATGTCATGTAAGAAAACTTTTTGTACGAAAATGTCATAGAACTCTCTGAATAAGAGAGTTCAGATTTAAATAGTTGACCATATGTTACATAAAATAGATTTAAGCTCAAGAGCTTCAAGATTGTAACACAATAGATACCACTTTTCATACAAGACAAAAGGTAAAAAGGACACACAATTATTCATATCTCTTTACTCTTTTAGAGGATCTCATCTACTTATTTTCTTTAGTTTTAACCTTTTATATTCACGGTATCACTCTATCACACTAATATATGTAAGCTTATGTTTAATATATCTAGGCACGTATTGACTTGAGTGTTGGAGTATCCTCGGAGCTCAAGTTCCAGTGGCCTCTAATGAATTTTCTGTGGTTGCAACCCAAATGTTTAATAGGACGAGAATTGAAGCTATATCACTCATGAGTAGAATCTAAACCATACGAGTCACTCTTTT
Organism: Flaveria trinervia; assembly: GCA_025506515.1. Taxonomy (NCBI): domain Eukaryota; kingdom Viridiplantae; phylum Streptophyta; class Magnoliopsida; order Asterales; family Asteraceae; genus Flaveria; species Flaveria trinervia. The sequence goes on from CM046453.1 coordinate 1,663,712, forward strand.
GCACTACTTTTTCTTCGACTTGCCTTTAGACGAAAAATTTAAAGTAATATTAGACAAAAATGTATTTGTGGGCACTTTTTTGAAACACTAAAAATATTTAAACTCACCATCTTTGCATTTGAGCTCATGTCAGGAAGGGTATTCCCTCCGAATGCATTGAGCACCGATGAAGACATTGTGAAGGATGGATGTAATGTAGGAGGTGTGTGAGCCTTGAGTCTTAAACCCTAGGCCCTAAGCCTATCATCTAACGCCTAACGTCATATCTATATTTTTAGAAAGACTAATAATATATTTCATTTCATGTTACTTGTAAGGTTTAGACTATTGATCTCTAGTATAAAAATAAAACATCTTACCACTCGATCATCCTTTTAGCACACCAACATACCTATGTATGTTCATTTCAACAACATACCTATGAAATCTTTTTCCAGTCTCACATATTTCAATAGCTTATTTGTTATCACCATATTTTTCAATAGCCTACCAACATGTAATTACATTATAAGTATCTATATCTCGCATTACAATCAACACTATACTTGGTTAATATCATCCTCGATCCTAATAAAAGTCAAATAAAAAGATAGAAAGATCTATGTTAAACAAGTCAAAAGTAATCTAACATGCATTCAGATTCAAAACTTCCTAAACAACATTAACCGATTATAAACCTCAAAGAAAAGTGCTATTGGGTCGTTAGTCAACCCAACTCTAGCCACTAAGAGAAAAATCTCTATTTTATAGATTCAAATAACTAAATGATGTTAAGGTTTTTTTTTTACAATTTACATCAAGTTATTAAATAATGTTTTTATATTGTTTAACAATGAATATTTCTCTACTCATGTGACATTGAACTTATGACTTTAAAATCTAGATTTTATCTTTTATCATTATACCACCGACCTCAATGATAAAATCGTGTTTTAATTAATAAGATTTTATAGCGGGAAATGTTTTAACAATCCAACACCAACGTGTCCAAGTGGTGCAAGGATGAGGTTTTTGTAACGTGTGGTCATCACACTTATCCATTCTTCTTTCTTCCTTTTGTCCTATGATCTCTAGATATTTTCAATAAAATATCATTATTTTATAAAACCCCACATCCATGATCCATCATTCATCCCACAACAATAGGAAACAATTGCACTTTTCCCTTTTACGATCTTTTTTTAAAGATATTTTACACTTCAAGTTTCTCCGGTGATTCCAACCACCAAGAATGATCACAGTGGCCAAATTTCACATTTTTCCGGCTAATTTCCACCGCAGAACCACCCAATCGCCGCCGTGCCAGCTGGGTTTCTGCCGGAGCTCAGCCTTGTGGGACTCAATCCCACCATACTCCGGCAGAAGAGTGTTTCTGCAACCTTGCAGGTCTTTTAGAACAGATGAAGGGAAAGATAAAGGAAGAAGAAAGACTGTTGGGGATTTTAATAAAGATATCAAGAAATGTTTGCAGGGTGCTGTTAAGTCTTTGATCATTTCGAAAGATTCGATGGTGAAATTGGAAGAGAATTTAGCAAGGGTTAGTTTCTTAAGGTTTAAAGTTTGAGTTTTTATGGATTATTGTTCTTTTAAATTGGATTTCTGGTTGAAACCCATTTTTTATAATTAGGTTTTTTTGTTGAATTCGAAAATTGTTTATTGAAATTCCAGCATAGATTGTGTTATAACAATGGATTTTGTTAATAGTATATTGTTCTAGAGTTATACTGTTCACTTATGTTTACTATGATATAACGTTGTTATGTTTATCTTTGATAATGAGCAGATTTCTTTTCATTTCTGAAGATATATTGTGACCATTTAAGCTTCAAAGTTTGAATTTTTATTCTTTATTGTCGAATAAAATTGAATTTAGACCTAATTTGTATAGTTAGGTTTCTTGTTGAATTAGAAAATTGTTTATTGAAACCTGCATAAGCTGTGTTATAACAATGGACTTTGTAAATATTCTTGTTGCTAAAGCTATATTATTCATTTATGTTTGATATGATATAATGTTGTTATGTTTCTCTTTGATAATGTGTAGATTGCTCTTCATTTAGGGAGATATATAGTGACCATGATGAGCACTGGAGTGATCTTGTTAATTGGGTTCAGTTTATCAGGTTAGCTAATGAACTAAATGTTCTATGTTTAATCAAGGTTACATTATTTGTTTAAGATGTTATAACACCAAATTGTTGACTGAAGGTGGAGATGGTCAAATGAATGACTTGGTATGGTATAGTTGGCTTGGTGGCATTATTATTGGCACCATGATTGGTTCAAACATGGTTTTAGATGAAGTTAGTCGAGCTGGTCCTAGAAATGTGGTCATAACCGGAAGGTACCCGTCTCTCATTATGCTCAAAGTTAATCAATTTTTAGTTTTTATTATGTCAAAAAGGAAAATTAGTGTTTCTTGTGTTTTATTTTCACCAAGTTACGGTTTTAGAAATGTTTTTGTGCCAAATGGCGGTATGGTAATGTCCAAACGACGTCACTTTGAGTTAAGCTTTGATATTATTCTCAAGTTTATGCAAGAATGATAGTTGGTTTGCATTCAAGTGTCATGTTGACTAGTTCAAAATGGTCATCACTCTTTCATTAGTCTTGAATCATGCAACGATTAGTCATCAATATGGTGGAAGGGAGTGTTTGGATGCGAGCTTTCAAAGTGATTATGAAGTGTTCTAGAACTGAATACTCAAATAATCATTTGATTAGTGTTAAGGATTTTACGTTTATCATGAGAATCCGTTTTCCAAATCTGAAGATTTTGATCGTAAAAGTCAAAGAGTCAGAATCTGTTTTGTCAAGCATAACTAACTGATTATTGCCAATTTAAATCACAATAATTTTATATAACTGTTTGATTACAGTACTAGAGGGCTTGGAAAAGCTCTTGCTCGTGAATTCCTACTATCCGGAGATCGTGTGGTTATTGCTTCAAGAAGGTATTATCTTTATCCAATCCTTGAAGTACTTTTCTGTTTGTCTACATAAATTAATCAATTCTTTTGTTCCTTTTATTTTTTTCTCAGTGAAAAATCTGTAGACTTGACTATTAAAGAACTTGAAGAAAACTTACAAGAAGGTATGGCAATGAAAGCAAGCTCATCAAGGAAAAACTTGGCAAATGCAAAAGTGGTTGGCACTTCATGTGATGTTTGTGATCCTAATGATGTTAGAAATTTAGCCAATTTTGCTGTTAATGAACTCGGTTCCATAGACATTTGGGTGAGAAATAGATAATTTAATAATTATTAGAACATCATGAGTGTACATTACTTTCTTGATTAAGTACTAAATCTATCATTTTGTACAGATAAACAATGCCGGGACCAACAAAGGTTTCAGACCATTGTTGGAGTTCAGCGATGAAGATATACAACAAGTATGTGTTTCCTATGAAATTATTGAAAAAAAAACTAATAAAATTATATTTTTTTATTACAGTGCATATTTTGAAACCCTTTTTTTTATTTGCTTTTGTATCTCATGAAAATTAGAAAACATCAAACTAACATATCTATTATACAACCGTTTCGTCTTACTTTAAACCAACTGTTCTGTTGATCTGTATAGATTGTGTCTACAAACTTGGTGGGGTCCATACTTTGCACTCGTGAAGCAATGCACGTCATGAGTAAGCAACATAAAGCGGGTCATATTTTTAACATGGATGGTGCTGGCTCTGGTGGATCAAGCACACCTTTAACAGCCGTGTAAGTTGTTTCTCTGGAGGTGGTATCGGTCGGGTAACAGGTCAAAGGTCAAAACAGGTCGAAACGGGTAGACTTGCAAAATCATTTGTCCATTTTTTTTCTATATAATTATGTGCGTAAGTTAATAATGGTAGTTACAGAAACAATATTATTACAGTAATAATCTTCATTTTAAAAGAAAACACTTTATGAGATGTATGTATAAAAAATAGACTTTAGCCAAATTTCAACCCATTTTACATGTTCCCATTTTAGCCACTTGTTTTGATTTGACCCATTTGATGTGAAGCACAACCCAAATCGACACATGTATAAGTAAATGGATAGAACTTGCTACCTCAATCTTTCTCTACTACGATCGTTTTCTTTCATTGTTGCACTTCTTTTTCTGGTGACAATTCTCTTTGTTTTTTAATTTGCTGCTATTACAGGTATGGATCAACCAAATGTGGTCTTAGACAACTTCAAGCATCATTATTCAAAGAGTGCAAAAAGTCTAAAGTCGGAGTTCATACGGCTTCTCCAGGCATGGTTCTCACAGACTTGCTCTTGAGGTAAAAAAAATTATTGGGCTCTTTACATATAATAGCAATATTGTATGCACCAATACATGATTCTAGCAACCAACAACTAAAATTATATAAAACTGCAACAAACTTCATCTTTTTGCAAACTTGAGTGAGCTTCTTTACATTCGTTTAAAATACGAATACTGGTTTTTGTTAGTAAGCTTCTTTTCCTTCGTTTAAAATACGAATACTTGTTGTTTTTACTAGAAATCTGAAAACTAAAAAATGTTTTTTGAGAAAAAGACAAAAATGACTTGTAAATTGCTGACATGTAAAGAATTTGCTATATATTGTAAAATAAAGTTTTGTTGCTATTAAAGAGTGTTTTCATAGTTGATTGTTCTAATTATGCAGTTTATGATAAAGTAAAGCCTTTTGATATAGAAGATTTTACTAAAAAATATTTTTTAACACTCTTTTTGGGCAGTGGGTCGACTATTCAGAACAAGCAAATGTTCAATATAATATGCGAGTTACCTGAGACGGTTGCTAGAACATTGGTCCCACGAATGAGGGTTGTGAAAGGAAGCGGAAAAGCGATTAATTATTTAACTCCTCCAAGAATTTTACTGGCTTTGGTTACTGCATGGTTAAGACGAGGGAGATGGTTTGATGACAAGGTAAATCACATAAAATTCTTAAGTTTCTTTACTTTCTTTCGTGAGAACTGAGAAGTCAAACTTTAAAGATGTTGACTTTTTTACTACTGTTTTTGCCTATGGGTGCCGCGAAGAACATTTTCTGCATACAAGTTTTTGCCTATGTGTAAAGTCAACTTCTCAAGATATTGACGTTTTACTACTCTTTTAGTTAGATGAATTTCTGAATTTCCATAATTTGGGGCTGTTGTTAAATCAAATGGGTAGTCAAGAACACTTCTTAGTGTCTCTTTAACAATGCATAGATTAGCATTACATGCTATAGAAAATGATGCTTATGTGAGAAGTCAACTTTTCAAGACGTCGACTTTTCTTACAACCTCGATTGTTAAATAAATTTCCTATCTTTTTCACGATTTCCTGCTATTGAACTAAATGGGTAATCAATGTAACTTCTAAAATTCCCCTAAGGTGCGTAGATTACCTCATGTAAAAGCATGGTGCGTAGGTAAAAGTCAACTTCTCATGATGTTGACTTTTTAATACCCTTTTTGTTACATAATTACCTTACATCCCTGTTCTAGTGTTCTAGAATCAAATGGATATTCAAGAACACTCCTTAAAAATTCTATTGTATAGTACATGAACATCATCTTGTATAGTAAAGAATGAGTCTTTTTAATAAAAAGAAGTCATTTATTCGATACGTTGACTTTTGTACTACATCTTATAGACTATTTTTAACTTTCAAACAGTTACTAAAAACATTTATTTTCTATTTCAGGGAAGAGCACTATATGCAGCAGAAGCAGATAGGCTAAGAAACTGGGCAGAAAGCCGAACTCGTTTTTCTTTCACGGATGCCATGGAAATGTACACGGAGAACACTTGGGTGTCTGTTTTTTCACTTTCTGTAGTATGCGCGTTTATTATTCTCTCGGGCACCACGTCACCTGGCACCTGAAAAGATTTCACCTTTAATAATGTTATTATAAGGTCATGATCTTGCTAAAGTAACCGTTTCTTGATCCACATTGGATGTTTGATCTACAGTGCTAGGTGGGCTGTTCTTGTAAAGAAAAAAAGATGAGAAAATGCAATGTATTCTTTTTATTGAAAGAATAAAAGCATATCTCCATTGAGGTGCTTGTTGGATTTCATTTCTTATGATCAAACTACATATGTAACTGTATGTACGTGACTGTATATATCTGTATATAAGGTAAGATTTATCATAGAACGTTAAATTATTGTAAAATAAATTTTCTTTTTAATGTATGGTGTGTGCTTCTTAAATCTAACTAGTGGCGTCTATCGAACACATTGTGTGTGTGATGGATTGGGTTCAGAATGGGCTATTCGTTTATGGCTACTAACCATAAACAGTAGCCACGTCAAAGCAACCAATACTATCGTTGTTTATCATCACAGCCTGACATTATATTGTATGCTAATATAGTCACGAAACAAACAACATCGTACAACTAGTATACGTCTCAGATGAACAGAGGTTCATCATCATTAACTTGAAATAAGCGTCCGTTGAGCAAAGTGGCATCATCAGTGACACAACAATGTTCCAACAGCAACATCACGATCACACCATTTTCAAACTAAACACCACTGACACAACGATAAGCCTAGCAGAGAAATCAGCTCAGAGCTCATCTGACGCAACTTCAACTGAGACCTGAGACGTGATGTTAACATATTTCATACGTTGCATTTGGAAAGACCAAGATAAATGGCAATTTTGCGATTACTATTGAAAGTATGGTGGAGGCAAAGCTTGTGTTGCTAGGGTTCATATGGCATCAAATGGTACCAAATCAGTATTTATCCAATCCACACAATTATCTCCTTACGAAAAGAAACCTCTAGATTAATTTTAGCAAAGAATTTACATTAGGTCAAAACCAATTTCAATGACACCCCAACCAAGTTTAACTCATATGAGACCAAAACTAATTTCAACGAAACCCCGATCATGTTTAAGCCATACTATACCAGTCAAACCCCAACAAAACCCTAACGATTTGATTTCGGTTTTCGAGATCAAAAACCATTACTAATGATTTAGCTCAACATTTGACCAAAAACCATAATAATATAATATTTGTCCCGTATTAAAGTGAATTCTATGGAAAAAAAAAGAGAGACAAAACTGGTATAAAATAACAAGACGAAAAACAGAAACATTATTTTTAGGATTTGGCACCGGCGAGACACCACGTATCGACTCCGTATAAACTAAAACATTTCATTTTTGTTACTTATATAACTTTTGCTTCCAAATGGTCACATTGTTTTGAAACTTATAAAATATTATTAGAAGACCAAGTGTTTAGAAATAAAATAAAAAGGAGAGACCGTAGTCAAACATTCTGGTTCGTTGGTCGCTCCGCATGTCACGCCGCCACTCAATCATAGTCCCATGTGAACCATGGGCCCACCACCCTGTTTCTTACAATAGTTGCTAAGGACCATAAATACAATAAAACACAATTGCACATGCTAAAATTGCAACATTTTATTGGTTCGTTTGGATATAAAAATTGAATAAAAATTTAAAAATAAATATAAAAACTTGGTTCGAGCAGTAAGGTTTCCGGTCCGACCGGTTTGAACGTTTTAAGACCGAATTAGAGTTTGGTTTATGATCCGCCCGACTGGTCCGGTTTTCTAAACAATTCAAAAATCCCCTCCAAAGGATTCCTAACTACTGAGAAATCAGTCCCCTTGCGGGTTCATTGAAAGATGACGATCACGCTAAGAAATCAGTCGCTTTTTATGATTGTCGCCCACTTCTCATGAAGAACAAAAACCAAGAATACGATTTGCAGAAACCAGAGATACCGTTTGAGAATTGCATAAACTAAATTCGTTAGAAGACCCAAAATCACAAATGAACAAAATCCATAATACGATTTGCAGCAAGTTGGATTTTTTATATCGTGTCTTTATTGTTGCGAGTTTGAGTCTCGTAAAATGTAAAATATATCATTTTTAGGGATTAGTGTGTTGGCATAAAAAATATATATATATAAAATATTAGAAACTAACGATTAAAATATTTGTAAATAAAATAATAACGACATATTATCTTGAAACGTATTACTCGATGTAGCATGTGAATTGAAAAGTGAAGTGACCAAACAGGCTGCCTGCAATATTTTGCCGTTCGAAATAAGCCAAACAAACGTTCTCATTCCGTGCTTTTGTTTATCTTGTCTTTTTTAGCCTAATTGCGTATTTTATTAAACAACCGATTGGTAATTTTTATTATAGATTTGTATGTGAAGCGTTAAAACTTGTCGAGAACAAACAAGTCTACATGGTATTCATGTAAACAAAAAAGCGATCAACATAGTCTTTACATGTGTGACGGGTATGTTATTAAAAAAACATGTAGCCTACCATGTAGTATTATGGTGTGTAGTAAATGTGTTCATACTCAAAATGTTTAAAGTTTTAGTCCTGTAATTAATATTAGCATAGGTTTAGTAGAAGTGAATTACAAAGGCTTTATAAACGTACTAGAACTTAGAATTGTTTAAGTATGTTTAAACCAATCCAGGTCGGCTCGAAATGTTTTCAAAACCAAACCATTTAAAAATAAAAAAATAAAAAAATAAAGAAAACCTGATCGAAATAAACTCGTGGGCCAGCTCTGTTCAATTTGTTTACAAAATGTAAAGCGAAGCAACTCACCATAACAACCGTACTAGAATTGAATTAATCTTAAATTTTCGGAAAATAAAAGGTAATTGTTTTTTTCATAAACCTATTATTAAAACAACCTTTCAACAATATAATTGTATATCTATTATTAAATTTAAAACAACCTTTCAACACTATAATTAGTGCAGTTGAAGCCGAGTAAACAGATATTAACGTTTCACCAATATAATAATTGCAAAAGTGATTAAAAACCTTAAAAAATATTCTTAAAATAATAATACTAATAATAATAATCATCATCCACAAAAGTGTAAAACCACATGTGGGCCCTTCATCTTTCTCTCTACACCCTGTTTTCATTCGAATTCATCCACTCCCCCATGTGAAACTCCCCGATCCCCTTTATCTTCGTCAAAATCTTCCATTTTTTTATTATTATTAAATTAGATTTCATATATTACATTTGTAGAATAAATAAAATATTAAAATCATTAATTTATAAATATTTTATGTTTTAAATGTTATCATCCATTGATGAAATAAAAATATAATAATATAAAAAATTATAACACATAATGAATTAGAAATTATAACTTTATATTTAATATGTATTGATAATTATCAAAATAATTACATTTATATTTCACATGTTTAATATTTAATTTATGTATTTATAATACTAATAATCTATAATCTATAACCATTAATAACTTTTTTAAAACACGTGTCATAAATTTAACATATAAAATGACACGTATCATTATTCTAAGATATCAAAATGTTATCTTTCTTCTTCTCTTTTCCTAATAAATAAATACGAAAATTATATTATTATTATTATTATCAACTTTAACACCCATATCCCACTCACATTATTCGCCGGAAAAATCTCCTCTCCGGCGACTTTAACAATGTCTTCTCCGCCGCCGTGACTTCTCCGCCGCCGACAACGCCCCCACCACCGGCTAACACCACCACTCCGCCACCCGCCGCCACAGCGCCACCACCCACCACCCCTGCTTCACCCCCTCCGGCGGACTCTCCTCCTCCTCCGCCGCCGTCGCCGGACACCCCACCTCCGACAGACTCCCCGCCGGCGCCACCACAACCACCGCACCACCGCCTTCCACCACCCCGTCGCCACCGGCGCCACCCGGTTCAGGAAACCCACCGCCGTCTCCTCCGGCGAGATCCCCGCCGTCGCCTAGAGGTGGCTCCACCGGACCTCCGGCGACACCGTCGTCTCCATCGGATGATTCTCCGGCGATTTCAACTGGGGTTGCTGTTGGAATTGCAGTTGCTGGTGTTTTGATTATTGTTGTTATCAGTATCTTGTTTATCTGCTGTAAAAAGAAACGAAAAAGAACTCAAGCTCCTGTGGGATATTATGTTCCACCACCACCACCACCGCATAAAGGTCGATACTTTTCACATACCCATGTTCTTAATCTCATAAATCATCATCTTTCATAGATCTTTATTGTATTTCCTTAATCTTTATCATATCAGATTGCAACTGTTTGATTATTATTATTATTATTATGCTTGTTATTGTTATTGTTATCTTTTGAAATTGGGGATTTTACAGTGGATTCACACGGTGGTCCACCGCAGCAATGGCAGCAAAATGCACCACCACCCACTGATCATCTTGTCACAATGCCACCACCAAAGCCTAATCCACCACCACCACCACCACAGCAGCAGCAGTATATCAGCAGCAGTGGTGGTGGTTCGGATTCTAACTACTCGGGCGGTTCAAACCCCCTTCCACCGCCGTCGCCAGGGTTGTCACTAGGGTTTTCGAAGAGTACATTCAGTTATGAAGAGTTAGCAATGGCTACTGATGGATTTTCGGAGGCTAATCTTCTTGGGCAGGGTGGGTTGGGTATGTGCATAGGGGCGTGCTTCCGAATGGGAAAGAGGTGGCGGTTAAGCAGTTGAAGACGGGTAGTGGGCAGGGTGAGCGCGAGTTTCAGGCGGAGGTTGAGATTATTAGTCGAGTTCATCATAAACATCTTGTTTCGTTGGTTGGATATTGCATGAGTGGATCTCAAAGACTGCTTGTTTATGAGTTTGTTCCGAATAACACTTTGGAGTACCACTTACATGGTAAGTTTTCGCCTTTAGAATCATGAAGGAGTTTGGCATTTGATTGTTTAGGTAGTTATATGCTTATTGTGGTTTTAAAAACAAACAAACAAACACTTTGAGCTTTTGGATGATGAAAAGGGCTTATGCTTTTCTGCTTATTATATGATGTTTAAACTGCTTTTTGATTATGATAATAATCTTAATCTTTGAATAAAATGGTTTATGAGGTTGTATCCATTAGAAATGGATTTTGTGGCTACTTCTAACCAGTTTGACACCCAAACCGACCCATTTAGTTGTTCAATACTTTCAGGAAAGAATCGCCCGGTAATGGAGTTCCCTACGAGATTGAAGATTGCACTCGGAGCTGCAAAAGGACTAGCTTATCTCCATGAGGACTGTAAGTTCATTATCATTCTAAAATATAAAAGAAAGAAGTTAGTAGTAATATGATAATTTAGGAGGCCTTAACGTCTTTTTTTGGTTTGCAGGCCATCCAAAGATCATTCATCGTGATATCAAATCTGCTAATATTCTTCTTGATTTCAATTTTGAAGCAAAGGTAGCTTATTTTCATTGTTATTGTTAAGGTGGTAATTTTGACCTGTTTGCTTACGAATGAGTTGATTTGGACTATGTTTTATCTCAATCCACGGGTCAAATGGTAGAAAAATCAGAAAAGGGGAATGATTGATATGGGTTAGTCACTTTGAAAGTCACCAAAGTCCAAATGTTATTACTAACACATGCAATCTGCTAAATTGTTTTTATAACGCAAATATAATTAAAGAAAAAGCTGGACAAAAAGGTGTATGCGGACACCCCCACGACTCATAATAAAAAATATGTTTTGACCCGTTACCCATCCTAAACTTGAGACGTATATTGTCTTTTAATCCTTACATATACCAACTTTAATTACATTTGCAGGTTGCTGATTTTGGGCTTGCCAAGATTACTTCTGATGTTGCTACTCATGTTTCAACTCGAGTTATGGGAACTTTTGGGTAAAGTTTTTACTTTCTTCTTCTCAATTCCCATATTAGATTTAGTTTATTTGACTTCATGTTTTTTCTTCTTCTTTTCATAAATCCAACATGTATTTCAGGTACCTAGCTCCAGAATATGCATCTTCAGGCAAACTCACAGACAAATCAGACGTTTTCTCGTTTGGAGTCATGCTTTTGGAATTGATCACAGGACGCAGGCCCGTTGATTCAGCACAAACTTATACAGATGATAGTTTAGTAGATTGGGTAAGTTCACTTTTAAACATACTTTTACTTTCCCCTCACTTCTTTTAGGATTTGGTCCGAATGTATACGAGAGAAGCACACAAGAATGCATTTTTACACCATTCGAAGATTTGTACCAGTCTTCACCCAAATTCATATGCGGGTTTGTATGTAAACTTCACCGTAGTCCCTAGCAAGATTTCTTTGATGGGTAACAGGTTGAAAAAGTTTTGAGCTTTTTACTGGGAATTTATGGGTTCGGCCCAAGAACGTGTTTAAACTATAAACACAACTAAACTTGTGTATGAAAATCTTTACCAGAATACATCACAAGTTGCATGTAAAACACAACTCTATCAAGGGTTTTTAGACGTTTTCTGGTAGAGAATTTCAGACTCATAGGGTTTATTGATTTTACCAGTTTGGCCCGTTAGAAATGAAACATAATCTAAAAATGGATAGAAATTATTAGCTCTAGTACTTTTAGTTGAAAAGGTTTCAAACATAATATTGGAAAATTCACAAGTTTGATGTAATTCGTAGTTTTATGATCCTAACATAAATCAAAATGCAGGCAAGACCGTTGCTTACCCGAGCTGCGGATGATGGAAACTTCGACTCAATAGTTGACTTGCGTTTACAAAAAGAATACAACCACAATGAAATGGCCCGTATGGTTCATGTGCAGCGGCCTGTGTCCGCCACTCAGCCCGCCGCAGGCCCAAGATGAGCCAGGTGGTTCGAGCCTTGGAAGGCGACGTTTCACTCGCGGACCTAAACGAGGGAATCCGGCCGGGTCAAAGCTCGGCCTTCGGATCCTATGGTAGCTCAGACTATGACACAGCACAATATAATGAAGATATGGTTAAGTTCAGGAAAATGGCTTTAGGTACACAAGAATATGCTAGCACCGAATATAGCCGACCCACGAGTGACTACGGGTTGTATCCATCTGGATCGAGTAGTGAAGCGCAAAATACCCGTGAAATGGAACTGAGTAAGTATAAAAGAGACGGGCCGGGTTTTGGTGACGGGTTCTGATCGTAAAACCCGACTCGTGTATAAAGTTTCTTGCTAGTCTGATGATATTTGGTGTATGATTAATTTGGTGTGAGTTTGATTGTATTTAGTTGTGACATTTTGTTTCATACAACAAATTCTTTTATTTGATGATTTTAAAGAGGGTTTTGTTTGGATTGTGTTGTCTTTTTCCTATGATCATAATCAGCCTTTATGATTCTAATAAAGTTAAACTTAATAAATAACTTATAACCGAACTGAATCATTATTAAAACTAACGTTTATATATTTACACAGGTAATATATTAGACTTTTTAACTAAAAATAATATGATTATATAAGAACATAAAAATCGAAAGATTAGTTATATATGTATGGTGTGCAGCTTATGAACCGTAATTATTTTAGAACCCAAACTTTGATCGACGACCAGGATAGAACTAGAGACCTTTATCTAAAAGGCTCGAGCCTCTACTACGTGGGTTAGCTCCATAATTATACAAATATAAAAACTAAAGGACGAAACTGTATGGGGTGGGGGTAGATAACAACTCCCTACATGTCTTTGCAAAATCTAAAATGCCAAATTCGAGCCTCGGCTTTCACTTGTTTGGGTCGGGGCAAACATGAACCTCGCCTTTCACTTGTTCAGTGGGCGCCTCACGCTAATAAAATCTGTCCTGAACATCTATTTGATTTACGCTCATTGTACACATACTCGGTTGGAGATGTCATGGATGTTTCAAACTTGCTCATGTTAACAAAGAAATAAAAAAATCGATACAAGCAATCATATACACTACAATCTGGAGAATGCGATACAACTTATGAATTTATATTAATGTTTACTATTACTATAAGATTAAAATCCTCAACCTCTTGTAATGAAAAACACATTTACTACACAATATGCGACCTGGTTTATAAGACATTTGGTTACCGGCCTATATGAATTGTATTGGAACCAATATAAACCGTAGTTCGTAACTACTTAATATTCCATTCGATCAAACCAGTCAAAAGCCGCTCAAATAAAAAACAATGGCTCAAAAAATCAATTAAAAACCAATCAACAACCAAACCTAACCATTTTTAACTCAAAACTAATATGAATCATTTTTGTACGTCTTTAAAGCACAATCTTTCAAATATAAAATATCACATGAGATGAAGTACTCTATATTGTAATTCACATAGAAATATAAGCATTAAGGTTGTAAATTATCACCGTAATTTGAGATATACCACTCGATATTGCAATCAATCAAATTCAATTTGAGATGTAAATAATCCCCGTAATCTAGAGGCGTTTGGTTGGAAGGAATGGAATGTAATTGAATTGAATTGAAAAACTAATATAATTTTCAAGTAAAATTATGTTTGAATGGGTAATAAATGTAAAACCCAAAGAAATGTATCACCTCGAATTTTCTTGCTTGTGGGATTTCAAAATTTTTCCACCTATAGATGAAATTTGAAATCCTACAACCAAATGAATTTAAAGTGAAATATTCCTTTGGGTTTTACATTTAATTACCTACTCAAACATAATTTTACTTAAAAATTATACTAGTTTTACTTAAATTTTTGGCACGATAGTGTAAATTTTTATATAATATCGAGTTCGCCCCCTCTAAAAAAAATTATTTCACCTCTGCCCCCCTACGGAGATGTTCAAGCTTCGCTACTGTCGCCAAGATCACATATGATATTGCTACTCATGTCTCAACTTGAGTTATGGATACTTCACGGCAGGGGTGTGTTTTTTACCCGAACCCGAATATCAAACCCGAACAAAATCAACCCGAATCCAATAAAGACTAACCCGAGCAACCCACCCAATTATTACACAAACCCGAACCCAATTTTATAAATCGTTTGGTCTTTGGGTTGATTGTAAGATTCGGGTCAACCCGATTAACCTGAATATTTGTTTTTAAAATATTCCATGATATATATATATATAATATATATATATATACATATATATACATATATATGTGTGTGTGTGTATTATGTTACCATTTACAATATTTGAAAACATGATTTTCTAAACTTTATATTATATTGTTGTGGTTTAAATTTATTATATAAACTTGGAGGATAATTAATATATAATGTCATTTATATTTAAATATGCTTAATAAAATAAATGTAAATATGTATAAACTTTCCAATCAAGATAATAAACAAAATTCTATATTGATACACATACTAAATTTCATACATGCATTTTGATCATATATATATTGTTTACACAAACATTTGAGATAACGGATAATTTAAAATTTAATCGTTTAATCTAACCCGATTACCGATTAACCCGACCCGAATAAACCCGAATATCGAAACCCGAAACCGATTAAATGTTGCTTATTTGGTTTGGTCTTTGGGTTGATTTTCTACACCTAAAAACCCGAGGAACCCGCCCGAACAACCGGAACCCCGATTAATAAACCAAATGACACCCCTACTTTCGGGTAAAGTCTTTAGTTTTCTTCTTGAGATTCCATATTAGTTAGATTAGTTTCTTTCACACCCCATCATGTTTTTTTTCTTTTATTTATGTGAATCCGACATGTATTTCAGCTAGCTAGACTCGGACAAATTTAACATTTTCTCGTTTAGGGTCATGCTTTCGGAATTGATTACAGGTTACCCGTTGACAACCCAAAATTTTATGGATGATAATTTAGTAGATTCGGTAAGTTCTCTTACAAGCATATATTGTACTTTTCAGTCATTATTTTTTGGATTTGGGTCGAGTATGTATATAATTTTGACACTATTAGAAAGATTTTGTACTATATCTTTACCTGAATTTATATGCGAGGTTGTATGCAAACTTTACCCAAGCAATATTGGAAGATTTGGACATTTTGCTGCAAATATGTAGGGCTGGTAATTTTAGACACGAACACGAATACACGACATGAACCTACACGATCTTAACAGGTATTGGGTATGACCTTAACAGGTTTCGTGTACGAAACAAGTAGACACGAATATACCTGTTAAATTTCATGTCTAAACACGTATTTTACCTGTATACCTGTTATATACCCGTTAGTACCTGATAAATATTTTTTTTAAAAAATATAAATAATATAACATTAAAAATGCTTTATGTTCAGATCTTTCGGATGATTTTTGTATTATTAGTGTTGCTTGCTAAAAACTTCCTAAGGTACCCCCACTTCAAATCTTTCGGATGATTTTTGTATCACTAAAATGTTCCTAAATATGTGTTATTAATGGTTCTTATCGTGGATACCTGGTATTAACAGGTTCGTGTTCAGGTTTGAAAACAGGTGTCACACCCCCGCTAAGAGCGGAAACACGGGGTTGCGACGAGACGGGAATCGTCATAACACATGGTAAGGGATAGAGATGCAATAATAAAAATGATGACAAGCGTGTCATGACGACACCCGACAACAAGGGGACTTGTGTCGTGTATAGTCGATGTTCACGACAACATAGCCATATGCATAATATGATAAACGATTCACATGATCACATAAAGATGAAATTGTAATGTAAATTCCCACAACCCGGAAACAAGTTTCAAAAGATTGTAATTGTTTACACAGTTCAACATTGTTCAAAGTAACTGTTTGTCAAACATGTTTAGTCCAAAATTGCATCCTAGGGTCTCCACTAAGGCAGCACACCTAGACCTCAGCTAGCTTGATCACCTGAAAAGATATGCTCAAAATGGTCAACAAAATTGTTGGTGAGCTCGCAGGTTTAAGTAATAAAAGTGTAAGTGATGCTGTATAAAGTAAATGATATGGAATACCGTGAATACAGTTATATACACAAGTAAAATCACATGACATGAGCTTTGCAACCAAACCTGGCGACGTACACAAAGAAATTGTCGGCATATATTCACCCAAGGCCCGTACCTGGCTATTGTTGGTACTAACTAGTATACCAACACGAGGGTGGGGGTGTCAACCCAGTAGTACTACCAATACCTAACCGTCGATTCCCACACTGGAATTAAATAGTTGCAAAGATAGAACCACACAGCAGACCCAAGCATGTATCAGATAAGTACTTGCAACACAATATCACGTTGATTCCTTGTATGAAAATTGTATGTATGTTGTACAGCATAGAAAACGGGCGAGCATACTTTTCCCCCATGTTTGTAAATGTTTGTAAAATAGTATAAGCATAAAAAGGGGGCCACGAAACTCACATGTTAAGTGGTAAGTATGAAAGATCGAGATTTCCAACAGTGGAATGCAATGATCGGTCAAACACCTATTGACAGTTATTGTCAAGCGTTAATGACATGTATAAAGCGTATAGTAATGCTTGGTCGGTTCGGGTTGTATCGGTTCGGTCGTGGGTGGCACACACACACAAGCGGACACACGTATCAGATCTTATGTAGATCCAAGTACTACGAGTAGTCGTCATTGCTTATGACATCCTTGTAAAGATCTCATTGTTATGAAAGATGACACTTGTTAAGTATTTGTAGTTTCAAATGGTTTGTCGGTAATTGTAAAATGTTAGATTTATTTCGATTGAATTAGTACGTGCATGTTGATAGCGTTGACTTTAATCTTTGTGGTCAAGCAATGACACTTCTACTGATGTTGCCTTATCAGCATCAGACGTTCAAGGGAAGTTCACACTCATCATCAGACACACGACGGGACCAGACGCTCGACCCACGTTCCATTCGTACGAACCAACCTTCAATCGTGCGAATTAGCTACTTTCGTGCGGTTGAACCTTCATTCGTGCGATTGGACTCAGTCGCACCACACAACACATACATTCGTACTACCCAACCTCCATGCGCACGAATCAACCCTCAATCGTGCGAATTAGCTACTTTCGTGCGATTGAACCTTCATTCATGCGATTGGACTCCAGTCGTGCGAAACATGCACAATCGCATACACTCAGTCGGTCACCTGACTCGATTGCACACAATCATCCGCACGCATGACTCAATCGCATACAACACCCAGTCGCACGACTCAGTCGCACGACATGCCTAGTCGCACAACTCAGTTGCACGATTGACTTAGACGCATAATTCAGTCGCACGACTCACTCAGTCGCACGACTCAATCGCATGACAGACCCAGTCGCCTGAACTGCAGAATCGCGACTGTGGTCGGGCTGAGCAGCCCCCGAGCTGCTCTAACGCAAGTTTTATACCACGAGGACTTCCAGAAACACTCAACAAACATACACAAACATGAAACACAAGCAGAAAGACCTCACACGCACCCACTCGACCTCATGTGCTCGGATGAACCCGAGCACCCGAAACCCTAGAAAACGCAGCAGTAAAACCAAACCAAAAACGGGTTGAACAAGGTTGTCTACCTGCTAGGAACGCGTATACACGATGATACCCAAGATTTGGCAGTGAAAACGCGACAAACGTGACGATTTTTGGTGCTAGATCGAGAGAGAAAGTGGAGAAAATGTTGAAGGTGAAGAAGATGAAGATGAGGATAAATGGCTGGGAATGGGGTTTATATACCCAGCTCAGGTTTGCAAAATTACAAGTTTAGTCCCTGCTCTTAACCCTCGAGTTTCCCAAAAATTTGTTTCGGTTGATTACGATCTTAAAATGTTCGTTATATTACGGTTAAAAGCGTGTTTAATGGCATTTGATAGCCTAAAATGGTTTTATTAATGACAATGATCGAAATTAAAAATGATATATTTGGTGGTAATGGTGATGAAATTTATAAAAGTTTTATGCTTAACACACGTTCTCGAAGGAAGTACAGGCACAAGAGAAAAATAAACAGACATGATTCCTTAAAGCAGGAGTTCATGAAGAAAATGAAGAATAATTAAAATATTTCTATGTTATTTATGTCGTTCGACGGACCTTAAGGTGACGGATGTCACAACAGGTACATGATAAGTTATCGTGTCGTGTACGTGTATATAGGTTTCGTGTTCGTGTCTTATCGTGTTCGTGTCTTAACAGGTACAGATATACCTGTTATGCCAGCCCTACAAATATGTGGGTTGACCCAATAATGTGTTCAAACACAACTAAAAATCTGTGAAAATATTCACCAGAATTCGTCAAGGTTTAGAAACTTATACAATGAGCGTATGGTAACAAGTTATGTGTTACAAGTACACTATGGTTAACTTTTTACATACCCCTTTGGCCCACGTAATTTTATTGATTTTAGAAACTTAGAGGGGTCGCATGAACCGTCATTCCTTCGGCACTCCTCCCTTCCACTGTCAGCGCCACCATCGGACCATCGGTGCACCATCGCCCATTATTTCATCTCCTCTAATTAGCATCGGTGGAACCACGATGTTCGTTTTGTAACTTGTTTGTCAAAGCCCTAGATATGTGGAACCATTGTTTATTTTAGTGGTGGTTAGGAGTTTGGAAGTGGAATTGAAGCTAATTGAGTTGTAATTACCGAATCGATTTGGTTATAGTCAGATAATGTGACCAAAACCTGGCAGCCATTTGTTTTATTGTTGCCACAATTGAGATTGTGATGAGTTTCAAGCATGTACCTCATTAAATTATAAAAACAATAAAAAACACATTTTATAATCAGTATTAATAACAACCAATAATATGCAAAAGATCAATGCTAAATTTGTAACTTGGTAGAAATACGAACAAATGTTATATAATCACTAGGAGTAATGGGAGTCCAGACAGGACCCGAGATACCTGATAAGAAGCATAAGCCTGACCCGACCCAATCTGACCCGATCCATTTACTATGATCCTCAATCAAACGTTTGAAGCAAAAGGTTGTTTATACATTATAAACCATTTCTATATTATTAAATCAAGTAAATATTATATAAAACACTAGCTTTAGTAAACCTGTGTGGGTTGAATAAATAAAATATCAATATAATAAATTTATTAGTTACAAGATGATATGATATGACAAAAATTATGTATGAGAAAAAAATAAATAATAAAACAGTGATATCAACTTTTTAAAGTTTATTTTAATTTAAAAAAAAATAAACATATTGTTCTAAAACAAACCATATAAAAATGTCAATTTTAAAAATTTTCTTATTACAACTCCAAATTTTATTTATTTTTTGTTTTAAAAAAATGACTTTCTTAAAAATATTAATTTATTTAGAAATAACCTTAATAAATAGATTTATTTTTTAATTTGTTAAATATTAAAAAGTATTAAAATAATATTGTTAATAATTAAGGTAAATATTAATAGGAGAGAGAGATGTGAAAATTTTGATGAGAATGATTGTGGTGATGACACGTGGCACCCCATTTACCCTTTTATTAGAATAAGAAGATAACCTTAATAAATAGATTCATTTTTTAATTTGTTAAATATTAAAAAGTATTAAAATAATATTGTTAAGGTAAATATTAATAGGAGATAGAGCGCGAGAAAATTTTGATGAGAATGATTATGGTGCTGACACGTGACACCGCATTTACATTTTTATTAGAATAAAAAGATAAGAAGATACATGAGCCATATCTTATCAGGTGTACATTGTGAGTTACATAATGTTAGTAGAAATTTGGTCCGGCCCAAGACCAAGTCCAAGACCGAACGTACCCAACCCAATCTAGATAGACTCACGAATTAAATGTATATATGATGATTAGGTTTATATGGAAACACAACACACAAAAGCAATTAGTGTTTATAATATCAATCGATTGATACCTATAGAATGAATAATGATCGATTATGAGATTCGAATGTTACCTTAATTTAGAATGAATAATCTAAGGGATGCTTTTGAAATTTCATCTTCAAGTTATGTATGGTATAAGAGGCTTTAGGCTTTAGGAGAGCCTCTGTAAACATGATTACAAAGGTGGTTTTTAAAATGCTTTTCACACTTGTGGTATTTATAATGGTTTCATGGGAGAGGTGTGAAACTACCAGGTACAAAGACATTAAAAATTAAAATTTCATGTTTTACATTTTAGTTTGTGGAACAATTATCTTTGACTCAAGTATTTGAGTTAACAGTAACCTAAAGACTTTATTAAAATAAAAAAAGATATAAATTTAACTTTATCTGTAATAGAAAAATTATTATAAAAATAATCGCCGTATCATTAAAAAAATGAAAGATATTAGTTTGTGAGCTCAGGGTTGTATTTTGAAACCCAATATATAATTTTGCTTTTGTTTTTTCCCCTAAATATTAAAGGTCTAACGTGAGAATAAAATTAATGAAAATTATACCACATGCAGTTTTGCTTTTACGTGGTTACTATGGGATTGACCACTTAGGTTTAGTGAAATTTAACCACCTCATAGTTAAAGAAAATTACGTTTTAACCTATGCAATAGATACTTGTACTTAAAGTTTAAAAGTTTTGTTGTGTGCCTTTTAAAATATAGTAAATTACTAACCATAACCTATTAGTTTTAAAACATTAAAAAAATTTATGATTTCTGTTAAAATATATAAGTTTTAATATGATATTAATGCAAAACTAAATGCCTATTATTATTTCCGAAAAAAGTCAACTAACTATTACATGGATGTAAGTTGTTTCACACGACAAAACTAGATTTTATTCAATCAGTCATTCAGAAAATGCTATATATGATGTATAGTATAGTACCATACACCACATATAACCCGAACATGTATAGCTGGCGTGAACAAAACAACTGGCACCTATACATGATATATAGCAGCCATTGTTTTCCAGATTATAAGATAGGACGCAACATTTTTAAGCTCGGCCTCATATATATCTTAAAGTCCATATCAAAACGTATTGAAAAATAGTAGATATAGCAAAGAGTCAACCTAATTAATTCTTTAATAAATAAACAAAAAACAAATTTTAGAACCGAGTCAAATTGTTTATTTACTAAATAAACATCAACAAATTTACATTTCAAACTTATAGAATTACATTTAATAAGTAACCAGTTCCAAATAAAAACTGTTCGAAACAAATAAACATGTGCATCTTTTGTTTTCTTTCAATATACAAGCAATTATGTAACCGTTTATCTTATCATCCCTCTCTCTCGTTAAATTAGCAAAGTATTATTTGTAAATATTCATCGGAATTTTATTGTTTATTATTATATAAAATTTAGTAAAAATATTATTTGTATAATTAATGTTGGAGGACAATTGTTGCCTCTACAACCATTATTCGCGTTGAAATTTTTTTAATACACGGTCGATGTCTGCCATCTCGCGATTCTTGCGTTTATGGACCGAAGGAAAATAAGGTGCGGCAAGGAAAACCTAGCACGGGGGAAAATATAAGTCCTGGCCCGAAATTTTTATTGTTTTTAATCGACTGTTTTCTTTTATTTTCTATGTCAGATGGATGAACCAATAGAATATATAATAACTCTGTATAAAAAAAAAAAAATCTAATGTGTCAACTAGAGACGACCCCAACATGTTTGTAAAAAATAAACTAATAAGCAATGTTTAGAAGACCGGATTGGACTGGTCTGCTCAACCAGTCCGACCAGTTCGTTTTAAAGGGGTTCGTCCTGAATCGGTAAATGGACCGACAACAGGACCGGATTTTGAAATTCTTCTTAAGTTTTTTGAATTATAATGGGTAAAAAACGGGCGTTGAACAATAAATTGGTATGTTGGATATAAGATTATTATTAACTTTTATATAAAGTATAAATTACATATATAAATTACTTATACTGAATTATATATATAACTATATATATAAATATGACTTTATTCAGTTTTTAAAACCGATCCGACCAGTTCAACCAGTCCGACTACCAGACCAGTAAAACATACGGTTTAACGTTTGATACACTTTTGAAGAAATTTGTAATAAACAATTTCAACTTGATGCTGGTTTGCGTGCCGCCCACGGTATTTCTATATGAAAACAGCAACATCAACCGTTTGAGATCAATCTTCATACAAAATCCCCAATTTCCCTCACAAATTTTACTAATATTTCAATCATTTTGGAAGCAAAATGTCTGATCATTCAAGTTCAATTTTCTCCCAAATCGCTCGTGCTCCTGAAGATCCAATCCTAGGGGTGGGTATACACACCCACTTTCCCCATTTTCTTTTTGCAACTATTGAATCGTTATACGACAGTTTTACACCAACTATTCTTGTTGATCTTCAGTAATGAAGTTCGAATGATCTACTGATCAGTTATTATACCAAGAGATGGTGTATTTATTGGTGATCAAGTTGAATATTTTAACATAAATACGATTTGAGAGTTTTCAATCTTTGAACTTGATTATAATATTTGAAATCTACTGATTAATGACCATCCATTGTTCTATGATCTACTGATCAACTATAATCTCGCGACTTTATATAAATCCCCTTTTGGTCTTTTTTTTTGTTATCTCATGAACACGATGATAATTTCTGAAATCGGGTGTTTGGGGGTTTTACAATTTTAGGGTTTTAGATGATCGTTGATGAATGAAATTGATATGATGATAGGGCACATGGGTTTTGTTTGCTTGTGAAAAAAGATTAATAATAAATACTCAAGTTTTGTCTTTGTTATGGATGAGACAAAAAAACAGGTTACTGTCGCTTATAACAAAGATTCAGACCCATCAAAATTGAACTTGGGTGTAGGTGCTTATCGAACCGAGGTAATTATTAATTGTGATTAGTTTCTTGATTAGTTGATTAATGGTTTTTGTTTAATTGTACTTAATTGTGCGAATCGATTGATTGTTGCCATTAACAGGAAGGAAAACCTCTGGTTCTCAATGTTGTAAGAAAGGCAGAACATAAGCTTGTTAATGACCCGTTAAGTAACTTAATCTCATACTTTAATTAGTAGTTTCATTCAGATTTGTTGATCTTTGTTTTCTATAGTTTTAATGTTTTATGGATGTTAGGTCTCGGGTTAAGGAGTATCTTCCAATTGTTGGGCTTGCAGATTTTAATAAATGTAGCGCAAAGCTCATTTTTGGTGCTGACAGGTAACAGATTGTTTCTTTTTTTTTCTTTCAGAATTGGGCAGGATGGGTTGGACCGAAACCTGCTATACAACCTGTCGTGTTGAGTACTAATGAACCGCCTTTATTTGGGCTGGTTATGATGCCAACCCGTTGATCAGCTAAGAGATTGGACCGGGTTTTTTAGAATTTATGGACCGCCAAGGCGGCCGGTTCAGTGACTAATCTGGTTATGAAAATATTGCCTAAAATAGTAAATTTACCAATAATAGAAATTTATGGTGTAAATGTTTTTATTCATATTTTAATAAATTAATTGACTGTTTAATATTTTCTTGGGGAAAAAATGAAAAATAGCCCTGCAATTCAAGAGAACAGAGTGGCTACTGTGCAGTGTTTATCTGGAACCGGCTCACTGAGGGTTGGTGGAGAGTTTCTTGCAAAGCATTATAATGAAGTAAGCAAACAAATTTATTTATATTTCATTTACTCTAATTATATTCACAAAATAATAAGGATGATGGTTATGATGTAATCAGTAATCACCTTGTTTTCTTCTATATATACATATCAGAAAACAGTATACATTCCTTCCCCAACATGGGGAAACCATCCAAAAATCTTCACTTTAGCAGGATTATCTGTGAAAATGTATCGCTACTATGATCCTGCAACACGTGGGCTTGACTTCCAAGGTATGAAGTAATCATAACATTCATTGACATATACATGTGTTTTAGAAGGTGTTTGGCATTGATTTTTAAAAGTGATTATCTGATTATTGTGTTTTCATCTGGGTATAGAGAAACTGTCTCATTTACTGTTTCTTTAGGGGTCTATAAACAGTCTAAAAGTAGTTGCGACAAAACTGATTATGATTAGAGATCATTTAGGGGTCATTCAACATGTGAGTATTCTATAAATTAGAATATTTCAAACACTAACAACTGACTATTTGACATCACAACTCCAAACCGAAGAAGGGGTACGAGTAGCTGTGACAAACTATCTTGATTATCTTATTCTTTGGATGTCATTTTACAAATTCTTGATTATCACAAATTTAACTGTAGAAGCATGTCCAAGCACCGTCATTTTGTATCCCGTTTAGGTACAGTTGATTATTTAATTCTCATTATTCCATACACATAAGCACTTTCAAAACAAAATGCCAAATTTAGCATACATTGGATATTGCTTATTTTATAGTCTTAAATTCTTAACCTTGTATGTGTTTAGGCTTTTCAAGATATTAATTTGATGCTCTATGTAAATATACAATTAGGCCTTCTGGAAGATTTGGGTGATGCTCCAACAGGAGCTATAGTCCTTCTTCATGCATGTGCTCACAATCCAACTGGTGTCGATCCAACCCTTGATCAGTGGGACCAGATCAGAAAGTTAATGAGATCAAAAGGGTTGTTACCTTTTTTTGATAGTGCATATCAGGTTAACATAAATTCTGACTCTTCGTTCTCTGAACATAATTTAGTAATCTTTTTGAGGTTTGTTAATTTATCTATAAGTATAAAGTACTAAAGCAATAAATATCTATTTCTATTTTTACTCTCTTTAGGGTTTTGCTAGTGGTAACCTCGATGCAGATGCACAATCTGTTCGAATGTTTGTTGCTGATGGTGGTGAATGCTTTGCAGCTCAAAGTTATGCTAAGAATATGGGACTTTATGCTGAACGCGTTGGGGCCCTTAGCATTGTGAGTGTCAACTGTTAATGTGTTCATTTTCTTAACAATAATTCTTATTTCATGCTACATGCAATTTCAGTCCATTGGAGTAAAGTTCTAAAGCAATGGAAACAATCTTTGGGGGTGTTTGGATGTGTGTTTTGAAAAGATTGTGTGATATGGAATAATCATATGTAACAACATGAACTGCTATAGATAGTGTTTTGATGTGTTTCTGATGTTTGAAGTTGTTTTAATCGGATAATTAGTTGATTGAGTGTTTAAAAATGCTCAGTTTATAAGGATTTAGATGTAAAATGACTCTAGATATAGTAATATTATGTCTATCTCAGTAATCAATTCTCTTACAGCTTACCTGTTTCTCCACAAATCTGATCATCTTGACCCTAAAAAGTAATCAGAAATTCAGAATTATAATCGCTTTTATACCCGAACCCCATGTTATTAATTAAGATGGTTACAGGTTTGCAAAACAGCGGATGTTGCAAGCAGAGTAGAAAGCCAACTTAAATTGGTTATCAGGCCAATGTATTCCAATCCACCACTTCATGGTGCGTCTATTGTCGCGACTATACTTAAAGACAGGTACCCTAATCTCTTAAAAATGAAATTAAATCAGAAAAAAGGGCTGTCTTTTTGGATTATTATTTTGTAAAATTCAAAAAAAATTGTCTTTATAGTAATTTGTACAATGAGTGGACGGTCGAGCTTAAAGCAATGGCTGATCGGATTATTAGCATGCGCAAGCAATTATTAGAGGCCCTACAAGCAAGAGGTAAGACTATATATTAAAAAAAGTAATAAGTCATACTTCAAAGTATCCTTTTAGCTATAAATCTGTGTGGTTTTCATATGTGGCAGGAACACCTGGTGACTGGACTCACATTATAAAGCAGATTGGAATGTTTACATTCACTGGGCTGAATGCTGAACAAGTTGCTTTCATGACAAGAGAATATCACATCTACATGACTTCTGATGGGTAAACATAGATGATATTTATTTTTCACATATATCCTTTTAAAAGTTTAAAATTTATACATATCTTTTTAAATGTCATTTTGACAGATTCCTTAGTAAATAATATATTGACTTAAAATGATTTGTTTCACTGAATGAACCAACAGAAAGCAACATTATTATGTTGAATCGTCTCGGTGCATAATTTCCTGACTATTTTATTTCCTATGTGATGAAGATATGTTATTTTTAGTATTTTGAATGGATAAATATGATAATCATGAAATTGAAAAGGATACTTATGAAATTATCCGCTATATATACAAGCCAAGATATGGTTATATGATTCCGTTTTATTAAATATAAATTTTATTCTTTTTATGCAGGAGAATCAGCATGGCTGGTTTGAGTTCAAAGACTGTTCCTCATCTTGCAAATGCTATGCATGCTGCTGTTACCCGTGTTGCATAAACCGACATATGTTGTTGTAAGTTCAAATAATTTGTTTTCGGATTACCTTAAGCTGGCATGTTTATTGCCAGATGTGAAAACTTCATTTGCATTAATAAAATGAGCTTGTGCGGTTTTGCTTAGTTTCTCCACAATTGTTCACTATTATTGGTAGGAAAAAGATCCATGAGTCAATCACTCGTGACTTAAAATTAGAGGTGACAATCTTGATTCATTTATTATTATTAACGGGTCAAGTCTGGTTTTGTTTTTGTTTTTTCTTTAATCAAATAGGATTATTACAATAAAAACTTTGAATCATATTTAAAGACTTGTTTTACTTGCAAAGACAGACAGAAAGTATTTTATAATCTGTGATGCATAGAACATTACAGCCTACTCTTTCTGTAATGCCATAAAGTTTTAGTCATATTTCACATAATAGATTATCTATAACTTTCTTTATAATATAACATATAAAAAGTGTTTTGGGTCAACCTAATCTAACCCAACAATCCAACTTTTATCGGTTACCTGTCCCATGTGAGGCTTGTGGTTTGTTACCTCTACTCGAAATTTATTATTTAGTAGGAAAATGGTGTACAATGGGCCATTAGAAAGAATAGGAGTATATTTACATTCAGTGGCCAATTCTCTCTTTATTAATCCTAGTTTAAATCTCCATTAATGGCGGGTTGTCGGGCTTCTTAATTTGTAAGCTTCTAGTTTCTCCATATATGAATTCTTTGTTCTTGCCAAAATCTTGGCCGATTTGCTGTGATACTTTTCGGGCTCTTTATCATCTGGTTTAGGGCTAGAGGCGCTGCTTGTTTCTTGATCAACACTCCACCCCATAAAATCTGATAGTGTCATTGATGTAGGCGAGCCTGTAGGTGTTTCACCAGGAGTTTGACCACTAGATTCATCCAACGTTCGTCGTGATGACATCGTCCTCTTTTTGGCTAGCAATGATGGATCTTGTGCCACATTATCTGCATAGAGTACATCCTCAATTCGGTTCATCACTGTGCTAGCTAAACTCTCCAACACCCTTGAATAGCTTTCCAATATAGCATGACCAACATCCTACATAAGTCAGAATATCAAAAACAAGTTACCTTGAAGGTGTTTGGATTATGTTAGTGTTTGGATCTTCTTTGGTTGTTTGAAGTTCTAAACATATGACCAATTCTCTTCATTTAATAATTAATATATAAAATGACAAAAAAATGCATTCTTGTGAAAAACAGATGAAAATGGGGGTAAATAAGTATTTGTGTTTTACCTTTTAGGGAAATCAGATCTGTTGCAGCTATTGTAAAACTAACTATTTGACCTGAGTAAAAACTGTTTAGTTATTAAAATCTTGGATTTATAAAGCTTGAGGGGTTTCGAGGCGCTGCTTCTTATGTACAACCAAATAATCTTTACGTACAACTAAAAGTTGCATGTGTCTCATCTCCTTAACGTATTAGCCTTTTTATCAAGCAAAGTATTCATAATCTCGTTATCTCTTCGGTTGCTTTTACATATTAAGCCTCTCACATACCCTAATTTTGACACCCATTTTGAACCAGATGTGCATGAAGCACCGCCTAAAGACCTTAAGGTGTTTTCTGATTGCCTCGCCCTCATGCACGCTTTTTAAAACCAAGATTATACTTTGAGTTGTCGTGATCAAGTAATCAGTTTTAAAACACATATCCAGACACCATCTTTTTAAGGGTGTGGATAAAATATAAAATTTTCTTTCTTGTTCATACTTTATTCGACTCGATTTTGCTGATTTCAAGTGACGATTGAGGAAGTCCAGGGAATTGTTGTTTTAACAGGAGTAAAATGGTTTCTGCTCTATCTTCAAAAAGCTCTCTTTTCTCCATACTTATGGCAGAACTCCATGAAGATTTTGAATCCTTTTGATTCATTTTTCTTTTCCATATAACTATAGAAGCTTCTATTTTGTTCTTGAGATCAAGAACATTGATCTCTGATGACAGATCCATGGTTGATAGAAACTGACTAGGGTCAAAAGAGTCAACTGTAATACTTTTGTAGATTGAATCTCCAAGGCTCTCTCTTCCATTCTGGTAAGTTTAAAATGTTAAAAGAGTAATTAGCATTTCAATAAGATAGCAACTATGACAATTTTGAACCTTGTTACTTGCATATGATTCGATTTAGGTTATGTTTCACCTCAAACAGGTCAAAATGATAAAATTTAGTTACAGGATTACGGGTCAAACTTAAGAGAAGTCTGTTACACAGTCTTTTTTTAAGCGCACATCATCTTTGTACAAACCTTTTTTCACAAAATTTTAAGGAAATAGATAAAAAGTATCAGGTCAATTTGACCCGATCTGTTTTGACCTATACAAATTGTGACCTGTATGAGGCCAACCTTGCTGCCTTATAGTAAACAGTATTATATCCATAACTATTAGCTCGTAACTAAGGTTTATAATGTCGGTTTTGTAGTTACCTTTGGGAGATTATCGATGTAATTATCAGGAATCTCCATTTCTGCAAGTATTTCTGCATTTATCGCCATTGAAGCCTTCAAAACTTGATTAACACAATCTTTCTGATATTGCATCCATTTTCTTGATTCTTCAGAGAGTCCTTCTGGTGGAACTTTGACCGTCGTAACCACCATTTATCGCTTCTTTGAACGCCCTTTTCTGATTCATCTGCATCTTTAGACACATACCAGAATTGATTCTGGTTCTTGAAATTGTCTAGACAACCCTGCATCATATGTTCTAATAATCATCTTGAAAAAGTCATGGAAAATATTAAAATGTCATGTGAAATGGGAATCATATCATTACAATGAGCATCGCGTCTAGCTTTTTTAGAGCCGGGATGTTCATCCTCAGATCGCCTCTTTGTTTTGTCTTCATAACCTGCAAAAATTGATTATTTGATATTCTATAAGCGGATTCAGATAATCAACCTAATCAACTGTAACTAAACGAGTTGTAAAAACAATGAAACACGACTAAAACATGTTTATTTAAACGTTGATTGATTGTTGTAATTTTAAGTCATTAGTATTTAGATAAACTGTCTCAAAACCGTAAACTCAAACGATCCTTAAAACACACGTACCTCCTGTTTGACCCGTCTTTGGATGCTTGTTGAGATGGGACAAAATCAACGATATAATCAGTCACAGACAGAAGCCACCCGACTTCTCGTCTCCATCTTCTTTTTCTATCTTCTGGCATTGGAGCAAGTTTGTGTTGCTCACCAAATGCAGAAGCTGCAAATTACCCAAAAAAAGTTGGTCTAAAAAAGTTTGGGATAATACGTTGTTTTTATAAAGATTACTGCAAGATTTGTAATGGCATTTGATAACGCTAAAGCAGATGAAACCCCTTTGCCTCCACCGGACATATCTTCTCGTAAAAGAAGCTTGGCAAACCTTTCTTTCATTTGCTCCAACTCTACACAAACAACAAACGTGATTTTTCCAAACATATTTGGTTTGAAATATGAAAACTATAAAAAACATACCATGACGCTTTACTTTTACCAGAGAAGCGTGATCATTGTCGCCTACGATAGCCTCTGGTTCATCCATTGATGTCATGTTTAATTCTTTTAGACAAATCTAGAAATGTTATCGATTGTTTTAGCGTCTCTAATGATATGGGTAAACGTCTTGTGAAATATGAAAGCCGGCAAGAAATTTATGAGAAATTTGTTTGATTGGTTTTTATGTTTGTTGTTAGATTTTGTTGTGTTTATTTTTATTGTTGGTGCTTACAAGCTTTGAATGTAGGGTTCATGTTTTCCCTAAATAATGGATGAAACTTAAAAAAAATGGTTTAAACTTTAAATAGGTCACTTTTTGAAATTTAAGGGGCTAAAATGCAAAGTTAAAAGATAACTTACATTATATATGTACTTTATAATAAGACAGGTTGAATTATCTTATATGTTAGTGTTAAACTTTATTAAATAACGACATGCCTTTACTTTTGTCTTAACTCCTAAGGATGTAATTTTAGTTGGACATCATGTAACATATACTAGAATAAAACTTACAAGTTATCTTTATGATATTAAACCCAAACCTAGACTAAATGACTGTTTGGTATTATTTTAGTGGTTATTAAAAGATTATATCTTAATAGTTTAGAGTCTTTGAATGGTTAAGATGTAGTATTAAGTTTTCTAAAAATATATGTATATTTAAAAATAATATTGATTATATATTTTGATTACTAAAACAAGTTTAACAAAAAAAACATCTTAAAAAAACCCATTAAAAATATTTTCTCTCTCAAATCTTATAAACTATAATGTGTAATCTACTTTTGGATGTAAAAAGCCATTTCATTGGGCTAAAAGAGGAATAATGACCAATGAGTTTCCCAATGAATATTATTGTCACTTTTGTCTCTTTCTTTTCTTCTGTGAAAGTAGCCTTCCATTCAACAAATTAAAGCTTTAGTTAAAAATAATAGAATATAATTAAAACAACTCCGTTATTTTTTAACAACTAATTGAATTATTTATGGATCACTGACCCACTTAGTTATCTTCAATATTTTAGTATGAAGCCTTGTGTCACTAGGCTGGTATGTTTTTGAAGGGAAACTCATATATTAGCTATCCATATTAGTCCGAAATTTGAGATCATACTTGATAAAAAATACATTTTAGGTGAGAAAACCACTTGGTCCAATCTAATACCCCTTATTTTTTATTATTATTTATTGTTAGATGTGAGCCTTGAACTCGAACCTCCCATCATTTTTAATAAAATCTTAAAGTAATTCACATTAACAACTTCAAAGAATCATTAGTAAAACAACTTTCTAACTACGTAGTTTTTACTCTCTCATACACGATATATGTAATGTATCTAAAATATCATCTTATAATATAAACAAAACCAACTTCGTGTGTGATATCACATTAACAACTTGAAAGAATCATTATTTTAACATGAATTAAATTAAAATGAATGGATTTATGATGATTGATCAAATTGGGATTTGAGTAATAATATAAGTACTTGTGGTAGTATAAATTAACATGAAAAAGAAAAAAAATACAATTTGTTAAAAAGGTTTGGTGAAGCAACATCATGTGGGGCCAATAACGAATCAAAGCATAGATATGATATGATAATTGATAATAGCGTCGGTGATTTCGGGCCTTAACCACAAACGGTGAAGCATCAATATGCAAATTCTACTTTTTAATGGGCCGAATGGGCCCACAATACTATTTTTTCATTTATTCCAACCCAACTACCTTATGAGTTATGACTCATGCCACATTTTCTAAATATTTTAATAAAGTCATACATGATGCACTTAACGTTCTTTTTTAATGTGAGATTTATTCAAAATTATAAAAGTTCATCGATATCTTGCTAACTAAGAGATCATGTAACATAAAGTGTTAATAAGCTCTGGATGAATTAGTTTGAAAGGAGGTAACATGATAATATTTTAATCATTGAGTTTTACTTGATGTAATATGCTCAGGTGGATATGACACCGTGTATGTAATTAACTTTTTTTGTGGGTATAGGATGAATACAGGATTCCATGACATACCCGTTCACCCGACTCGATTAATTACTCGATTAAACATATCCGCTTACCCAATTATATACCCTTAAAATATTTCTTTTAGTTATGTTATACTATCCTAAAGTTTAGTTTCTTCTTTTATAATACACATTTTTTATTGTGTGTATATGATATAATTTTTTAAATGATGTGAATACAAAAGGAGAAGAATTTATAGATTGTAATAGTTCTAAATTTCTAATACACAAATACATTTGTATAAAATGATCAACAAATAAATATAAAAAAGAAGCAACTTCAATATGTAATAGATAAATATCCCACAAATATAGCCAACTAGAATTTTTTTTATTAGACTAACGGGTATTCTTGATACCCAATAGGTAAATACCTGATAATACCCAATGGATTTTGACCAAATATGAGACACGCTTTTATAATTTGGTATGTGGTTGGGATTACCCAAACCCAACCCATTATCATTTTTATCTGGCTTTTCAAAAATATAAAATAAACCTTTTGCTAAACATTTCATCTTTAAAGAGGTTAGAAACTAAAAGTTAGTGTAGAACTTAAGATTTCTGCTGGAGATATTCAAACACTTACCACTTCTTACTTCTTTAATAGTTAGGTTTGATATTGATGTGGTGGTATTCAACATATGAATCATATTAAAAAAAGATAGACATGTGAGCAAAATCATACCAAACTTAAAAGTGCAAGTCCGCTTCATCATAATTCAAGAAAAAACAATTCTCTTAACATAAAGCTCGAAAGTTGATTCGAAACATATGATATAACGGTATAAAGTTACGGTTTTTTTAAACGACTATTAATCTACTTTTAAATCCACATAACTTGTTTATCAACAAATTGAACACTCAATTTAAAAAAATACATATTTAAGAATTTGTCATGTTGGTAGAATATAAAGTTGCATGATAAATGATCCATTGTATTTGTACATGGTAAGGTGTTAATAGTTTGTTTAATTTCGGTTTTATTAATGCATTGATGTCGAAATAATAATACTCGACCCAATTAAAAATATATATATCTCAATTCATCATCAATTGACTATGATGCCCTTTGACTCATAATTAAACTTAAAAATTCTTAGCTAGAAATGTATGCAAAGGTGTGAGTATTGTTTTTTTTAAAAGCTAAGTTATTATATAACTTTTTTTAAATTTAAATTTTATATACCAAAAAGATATAAACTTGTACTATGCAAGTTTAAATAACCTACTCTACGTCACGATCCCCTCTCTCCTTCGTTGACTGCCAACCATCGCTACACCACCACCACCCACGCCGGTTGTATCCATCATCATCTGGCATGGCACGTCGTCTATGAACATACTAAAAGAACATGACCTCGGTTTGTTTGTGTCCATTTGTTAACTTTAATCAATCAGGTGATAGAATGCATAAACTTATATGGATTTTTTATTATGTTCATGTACACTCGTTAATATTCAAAACGAACAGTACATGAACATAAATTAACATAAAGAAGCATCTAAGAACGCAAACAATACCAATTAAAGTAACACAAATATTCAAATATAAACAAATGTAAATGAATGTCCACGAACGTACATTAACGAGTGAGGCATGTGTTTTAATTCATTAATTTAACTAAATAAACAAAAAATGCATCCACAGTCGTTTGTTTAATAAAGAAACAAACATACATAAACTTCACGTTCAAAAATTCACAAAATATTATATTTTTTTACAAATCGTACCGCATGAACACTTCAATCCCTCCTATAATCTGTTTGTGCCTCTCCTCGCCCTTTCCAAAACACTACAACATCTAGAAAGAGAAGAACTCACGCAATTAACATCAGGGTCTTTAATTTTTTTTTATATTTTACTATCTGATACTCATTAATAATACGTAACATAAAAAAGTAACCCGATTTGTCATTTATCGATAATAGTTCCCGGATACTTTAGGAAATGATGGTTCAAATTCAAATTTACGTGCCAATGCATCATAAATTAAAGTAGGATTTGAAATTGATGTCTAACAGACAAGAGGCAAACAAAAGATTGGTAGGGATTAAATTACATTTAAAGCTCCAAAAAAGATACTAAATTGAGCCCAACAAGGCTCTTGTGATTCTATTAAGTTTTCAGAAAACTAGAATAATATATTTATATAAATTATACTTCTAATTTGGTTGAATATTTAAAGAAATCTTTAGTACATTTTCAGAATGTTAACACCGGCTATATATTTGAAACGATTACTCTTAATTTATTAGTAAATATTTAAAGTTTTGTTACTTGTAGAATTTTCCAACTTTTTTTTAGCTTTTATTTGTGTGTAATCGTACGTTGCTATATTAAGTTATAAACATTTTCTAACTATTGCCACAACTATTTATCACACATTTTCAGTAGTGATTAAGTCATAAGCAACTTTTAATTAACATTATACGATAAGAAACAACTTTTAAACCAAAATCGCTTGTAAAAACCGATTTAACTCTAAACTAAAACAAACGAACAAGAACTAGCTATACTAAAAGCAGTTTCAATTCTAGCTTCTTTATTTGAAAACGAGTTTTTAATTTCGATATTGTTTTTTTCAAGATAAACATTTTATTGTCGTATGCTTTTGTTAGAATTAAAAATAGAGACTACATGTGTGTTTCCAAATGTATTTTTTTATCCTGTGTTTTATCAAGATAGACGATTCTGACCAATTTATTTTGTTAAAGGACTATGATATCCGATCTGATTTCCTATTATTATCAATTTGGCATAAAGAAATTGTAATGGTTGGTCACTTAAATCTTTGTATCCGGTCTAGCTCCCCATTGGATTCTTGTTTTAATAAAAGTTTTCTTAGTTAAAAAAGGATTAATATACTCTTAAGAGAGTGACATTTACTTAACATTAAATAAAATAATTTGATGGTTTTTGTTTTAACCTTCTATTTTGTATAACATGCTAGGAGCCAAAGTTGCCAAACGGTAATCATTTTATCACATGAAAACATGATTATGCAAATAATTATCTCTCTTTTCAATAACTATAATTTCTTGGGATACCCATGAGAACATAAATCACAGACTTTCTTAAACTCCAATTATTACTCATCAGTCACACCACACGTAACGTTCTTCACCATTCATACTCTCATATTACTTCACCATACAACCATATTTTGCCCCCTTTTCTTCAATTCGCCATTAATTCTTCATCAAACATGTTGCTTCACCTGCAAACTTGCTCTTACCATCATCATCATCCATCAATTTTTAGTCTTTAACTCTCATATTAGCTTCTTAATGATCCATCTAGTGTTCAATCTTGAAATCTTGATTTTTACACTGTTTTTCTTGCTTTTTCTTTAGGTTTTAGTTGTGGGTTCATTACAGAAAGTCAAGATTCACTTGCTCTTTTGATGTTTCTTCACCTGTAAATTTGCTCTTATCATCATCATGATCCATCATTTTTTAGTCTTTGGTTTCTTACCCCAATTGAAAACAATTGCAATTAGCATATTAGCTTCTTAATGATCCATCTAGAGCTCAATCTTGAAATCTTGATTTTTACACTGTTTGCCTTTCTTTTTCTTTAAGTTTTAGTGGTGGGTTCCTTACAGAAAGTCAAAATTATCTTGCTTTTTTGTTTTTCATATCTGGATCTTGACAAACTAACAAGAAACTTACTTTGATGTTTTATTAATGGTGGATTAGCATCTCAATTTCACTTTTTCCCATCTGGGTGTTTGTTATTATCCAATTTTTTAGACATTTGAGTGAGAATTAGGGTTTGGTCAATGGTGATTACTGCTTCTGGTAGCAAAATACACACTTAATAAGGTACTGATTTTCTTTCTTTTGGATCATTTGCTTATTTAACCTAATTTGTTAAGGGTTTTCTTTTTGGATTCTTGTATAGATCTGTCACTGTATGTTGAGATTACATTCTTGTTTCTTTATTGATGGGGATTGATGAGTGATGATACTTTAATTTTGCTTTTGTCTTGTTTGTCTTGAAGCCGGACAAATTGTTTGATATTTGTCTTTTTTTTATTTGAAAATTGTTGATAGAATATGCAACAAATGTAAGCCAAATGAGAGTTTTCATATATTTTTATAAAGTTTTTGACTTGATCAATCCAATTATCTTGTAAACAGAATATGCCTCAAGAAAGCCTGAGATCAGCTGTGTTTAGATCATTTGTCACTTGTGAAGATCCAAGAGGTGTAATTGAAGGGAAAACAATCAGAATATCGAAAACTGGCCATAAAATGAGGTCCCGAAAACTCGAAAAGGAATCACAATCAAAGAGTTCAAAAGAGCAAGAAATAATGTCTATTGTTGAGGTGAAAAATGGAGCTCAAAAGCTGAATCAAGCTATAGATTCATGGTC
Source organism: Flaveria trinervia (assembly GCA_025506515.1). Taxonomy (NCBI): domain Eukaryota; kingdom Viridiplantae; phylum Streptophyta; class Magnoliopsida; order Asterales; family Asteraceae; genus Flaveria; species Flaveria trinervia. The sequence continues at coordinate 1,700,632 of CM046453.1, forward strand.
GAAAGGGGTTGGATTCAAAAGTCGACAGAAGGATATTGCGAAAAATTTGCTAAAAGGGGCTCTTGATCTTCAAGATTCTCTCATGATGCTTGGGAAGTTACAAGAAGCTTCATGTATGGCTAGTTATAAGAAGAAGCAAGAGAAACAAGGTGAAGAACATCTTAGCAAAATCGGTTCGGATCGGTTTGAAAGTTTTCGATCTTATGATTCAAGTTATCAAAAAGAAAGAAAATTAGCAAATGGGTCATCAAGAGATTGTTTCTTGGAGCTTAGAGAAGTGATTAAAGAAGGGCTTACAAAACAAAATCTTTTGCCACCAAATAAGCCTTATAAAGAAAGTGTTTTTACAAATACAGACACGGATACATCAACAGGTTTGATCTACTCTCTGCAATTTTTGGTAAAAATGTTTAAAAAATTATAATATTTAAATTTTTAGTTAATTTTATAGCTTTTCTGGTCAGCAGGTAAAAAGAAGTTGCAATTCTCTTCTGATATAGCTTCAACAAGCTCAAGCAGATCATCTTCACTGGTGTATTCGACTCAAGAATTTACTTCATCTGAGTCTTTTTCATCAAGGGCCACAGAGGAAAAGTCAAAAGGTTCAAACTTGATTGCAAAACTTATGGGTTTAGAAGAGTTACCCTCAAAACCACCCCAAAAGCAGTTGGAAGTAAGTAGCAAATTGAGGCCTGTTTTCGATGTCGACTTGCCAAATGTGAAGAAGCCACAGTTTTTTGTTCAGAAATCAGACCGACAACATATGTCATTAGATGAAATCGTTACAATGATGCAATCTAAAGGACTTTTGACAAGCAACAAGCAAGAAATCAAACAAACTAGCAAAAGATTCATAGATGATACACCACCTATTGTTTTAATGAGACCTCAGCGTTTAGGTTCTGATAATAACACAGTTAAAGTTTATGACAATCCAATCAGAATGATTCATCAAGAAAAGGCGAAAACTGAAGACAGAAGTGTCAAGAATAGGGGGACATCCAAATCACCTTCTAATAAGCAGAAATCTTCTGTTCCTATTGTCACAAAACCACAAAGAAAGCAAGAAGTTGAGAAGAAAATAGACAAGATTCAAAAGATGGCATCACCAGTTAAGAAAAAACCAGTAGAGAATGCAAAATCACCAAATTTAGTTTCAAAGAATGATTCTTTGAAGCAAGTGAAGCCACAGAGAAGTGTTCACCAGAATCCCAAATCGCCTTCAGTTGTATCAACCAATAAGTTGAAGAACCAAACGAAGAACATTAAGGCTGAAAAACCAGTCAACAAGGCATTGTCTACCATTGTAAGTTCTTTGAAGTTACAAATGTTATGCCTAAAGTAAAGTTTGATCTGAATTTAATACATGTCATTGCAGAGTCATGATGTTTTGCAGATCAAATCGCCTAATCAGAAAGAAACTGAGGATTATGAAGCTGAAATTAAAGGTAAATCACATACATAACCATTGAGATTCATGCTTTATTATTCTTTAGTTGATATGAAAATTTGAAAGTTTTAGTATAAATTTGTAAACTAATGGTCTAATTGCATAAAAAGATTGCTAGCTTTAATTATACTTTTGTTTTGTTTAAGCAGCTTATTTTAAGCTATGTTTCAAAAACTTTCTAGCTTTGCTACTGTCAACTGATGCACGAGCTATGATATTTACATGGTTTGAATTTTGATCTCTTTTCTGTACAGAAACTGAAAATATGAGACATCAATCTCTTCATGAAGCTTTAAAAAAAGATTCATATCATGTTAGAGACGTTATTACGGGTACGGATCTTTCTGAAACTATAAGCAATCAAGAAGAAAGTGCTGCTTCTGATGTCTGTGAACAGAAAGCAAGAATCTTGAAAACTATAAGTGTTTTCCAAGATTTTGAGCCAGCCAATTTCTACCTTCTTCATGACTGTGTAAACGAGTTTTTCGAGCATGAAAACCAAAGAAAAAATCCATTGATTCAAATTTGCATTTTACCATCAAGGGTTCACAATTCTGAGGATCAGATGATGAGGGATATCGTGAAAAAGTTTGAAACTTTACAAAATTACAGCAAGTGTTCTGAGGAGAATTGTAATGCAGATGCAATTTCTGGATTGTTGGAAAGAGATTTGAATATGACAGCAATTGGTGGAGCGTGGGGTACTACTGGTTGGAAAGATGGTTGTACTATTAATGAAATTGAGGAAACTGTTTTAGATTTGGAGAAGATGGTTTTGAGCAGATTAATTGATGAAATGCTTTTGGAACTTGTAAGCAAGGGCAGATATTGGGGCGGAACTTGGAGCAACAGTAAGGTTGCTGTCATGTGACATGAAGATCATAGGTTCGAGTGGTAAAAACAACCTTTTGTAGTCTATAGGCATCCTCTGGACCCGCATATGTGAGAGCCTTGTGCATTATATTTGCCTTGAAGAAAGAAATAGCAGAATTCTGTAGAAAATAGGCTATGCACGTTAATGTTCTGAAAAGGGAATTACAAGTTAGAGCTATTGTAGCGTATAATGACTTTTTAGAAGTTGAGTAGATCAATTACAGGTGCAGGTGTTGTTTTTTGCATATGTTGAAATGCCAAAAGCCGACCCGATAACATTTTACTGACTTGTATTTTATTGTGTAAGCTAATATACATCACAATCTGACCTTGAAGTAGTTGCAAGAACGCATTTTGTATATAAAGATAACTTTTGATCTGAATTTTTGGGATTTCTGTCTAGTAAGTTGTATGCAAGTTTGTTTAAGAAGTTTGAGAGGGTTTAAATGTAGTCTTTTCATCTCGCCAATATTAAAAACATGATTATGTATAATTGTGGATTTCTTATCCGGTCTATAACAAATACACTTAAAGACACATTGATAATATTTGAAACATGACACTTCTTATGAACTCGACATCTCTTCCTGTTAACTGTCGGCATAAGATTTGCCTAGTTAAAACAAAACATGATCGTTTTTGTTATCTTATGTCATACTAACTCTTAAAATATAAGAAAAATATAAAAACTATTACATTGTTTCCGATTTTATCTATCTTAACATATAAAATACATAATAAATCAGGAAGTTTTTTCATCAACTAATACATATTTCTAGCCTTCTAGGTAACAAATAAATTTTGTTTTCTTATATTCTCTAAATATCTTTTCTACTAATTTCCAGTTACTTTATATATTTTTTAAAAAGCAGTGAGATGAAAAAGATAAATAATATAAACATTTCCCATGTAAGACTATCCGAACACATCGAAACTCATTCAGAAAAAAACTCATTTAAAATTTCCCCGATTGTAAACGAAACGAGCCCGAGCTCGAACTTATGCCCAAGCCGGCCCAACAGCCCATCAGGCCCTTTATATTTCTCAAACTTGTAGCCCAATATCTAATATCTAACTTCTATGCCCTAATTTCAATTTTCACTTCATCGTCTTCATTTACTGATCGACTGAAATACTCTCAGCTCACTTGTCATTGATGCTTCATATTTCATCGTCTTCAGATTAGGGTTTTTTTCTGGTGAACTAATTCCGACTAGTAACTCATCCGCCACCGCAGATTAGGGTTCAGGCGACTCCTCACTGCAAAAATCCTTCATAAAGGTACAAAATTGTTCTGTATATGCCTTACCTGTGTTTGTTATTCAGTTTCTTTTTTTTGGGTAGCCTGATTGTGCGTTTAAATTCATGGGTTTTTCACTAGATTAGTACTTAAGGTGATTTTGTGGCTTTAATGTTTATGTGATTTGACAATCAGCTTGCTTTCAGGGTGTTTTTTTTCGTATGGCTTTTGGACTATTGAATGATTCTTCAACTATTGAAGTTTGAATGTTCATTTTGAACATTTCCGTGATGTGTTAAGTTTCTTGTGAATTATATAGTGATTCAATTTCTCTCGTGTTATTAAATTAATTTGTTCTGGTGGTTCAACAATCTGCTTGCATTTGTAGTGTTTTTTGCATACGTTTTTTGAACTATTGAATGATGCTTCAACTATTTAAGTTTGAATGTTCAAAATATGTTAAATTTCTTGTGTGTTATATAGTGATTCGATTTCTCTTGTGTTATTGAATTAATTTGTTCTTGTGATTCAACAAACTGTTTGCCTTTGTAGTGTTTTTTGCATATGTTTTTGAACTAATCGAATGATTCTTCATCTATCTAGGATTGAATGTTCACTTTGAACAATTCTGTATATGTTAAATCTTTTATGTATTATATGATGATTCATTTTCTCTTGTGTTATCAAATTACATAATTGGTGTAATGGTGTCTGTTGGTATTTTGAGCCTAACTCACAATCACAAGTAAGCAAAGAAGCAGAGAACAATTTCAATAGTTGAGAATTTATTGATATGAATTGCATGCATAAACTTCAAAGTACATGACTCTTTAAATAGGAAAAACTAAAACAGAAAGCAACTGAAATATCCTATAGACTAGGACGCATCAAACAAACTAGCATCAGCTATAAAACCTATAGGCTGTCCAACAGTATCTGGTGCGTATGTAGTGATGTCCCATGATGAACAATGGTGTAGATTTAGACGCAGGGTTTGATGGGAGTGTGTTTGCTGTTCTATAAAACCTATTTTAGAAAATAAAAGCTTAATTGCTGTCTTTTATACTTTTAAACAGGAGAACAGCGTAACACAGGAGCTGCTACCAACCAAAGCCACCAAACATGGTGGAACTAAAAGTCTCAGAGAGCAGAGACCTAACCAGAATTGAGCGAATAGGCGCTCATTCTCACATCCGCGGGCTGGGTCTTGACTCTGCCTTAGAACCCCGTGCAGTCTCTGAAGGTATGGTAGGCCAAACCACAGCTCGTAAAGCAGCTGGAGTCATTGTTCAGATGGTGAAAGAAGGTAAAATCGCAGGTCGAGCTGTTCTTCTTGCGGGCCAGCCCGGAACAGGCAAGACCGCCATTGCCATGGGCATGGCCAAGTCAATTGGGCTAGAAACTCCGTTCGCCATGCTTGCAGGCAGTGAGCTTTTTTCTCTTGAGATGTCTAAAACCGAAGCACTTATGCAAGCTTTTAGGAAGGCTATTGGTGTAAGGATTAAAGAGGAGACTGAAGTGATTGAAGGGGAAGTTGTGGAGATCCAGATTGACCGTCCTGCAGTGACTGGAGCAGCGTCTAAAACAGGGAAGTTGACGTTGAAGACGACCGAGATGGAGACAGTGTATGATCTTGGGGCTAAGATGATTGAAGCTTTAGGGAAGGATAAAGTTCAGAGTGGTGATGTGATTGCAATTGATAAGGCTTCAGGGAAAATAACGAAGCTTGGGAGGTCGTTTTCGAGGTCTAGAGATTATGATGCAATGGGCCCGCAAACGAAGTTCGTGCAGTGTCCTGATGGCGAGCTGCAGAAGAGGAAAGAGGTGGTGCATTGTGTTACACTTCATGAAATTGATGTTATCAATAGCAGGTTTGCGTTTTTAAACATTCTACACTTTGTTGTTTATTTTAACTGTGCATTACATTACATTTCAAGTAGCGTGGTTTATAAGAAAGTGATATGTGTTTACAGAACACAGGGGTTTCTTGCTCTTTTCACGGGCGACACTGGTGAGATACGAGCCGAGGTAAGAGAACAAATAGATACAAAGGTTGCAGAGTGGCGAGAGGAAGGAAAGGCTGAGATCATCCCAGGTGTCCTTTTCATTGATGAAGTCCACATGCTTGACATTGAGTGTTTTTCATTTCTAAACCGTGCGTTAGAAAATGACATGGCGCCCATACTAGTTGTTGCCACCAACCGAGGAATCACAACCATTCGAGGCACAAACTACAAATCACCACATGGGATACCAATTGATTTTCTGGACCGCCTGCTCATCATCTCCACACAACCCTACACGGAAGATGATATCCGCAAGATTCTAGATATAAGGTGTCAAGAGGAGGATGTGGATGTATCTGAAGATGCAAAGGTTTTGTTGACCAAAATCGGGGTGGACACATCTCTAAGATATGCTATAAACCTGATTACATCAGCTGCATTGGCTTGCCAAAAGAGGAAAGGGAAGGTCGTTGAGATGGAAGACGTGAGTCGTGTTTATGAGCTGTTTTGGGATGTGAAGCGGTCAACACAGTACTTGATTGAGTATCAGAGCCAGTACATGTTCAATGAAGCAACGATGGCGGAGGAAGATGAGGGCGCTATGATGGTTTGATAAGGTAGGTAGCTGCTGCTTGTAATGGTTAAAATTTTCAAGTACTTATGGTATGAATTGTGAATGTTTTGAAAGAAGAGTACCTGTTTCTAATCATGTCAAATGTACACTCATTCTTGATGGACACATGAATTTGAGTTCTCATATGAAATGATTATTTTTTTGGATTACTTGTGACTAAGTTTTGTTGCTGATTTAAACAGATGGAAAGTTTCATATTTATGTGAGATAATGTAATAGTTTATATGTGTGCTTTTGGCAATATCAAGATGTTTAGCATTGAAAATTTATGCCAATATGCTTTTGGTCATGTCTGCTTCTTGATATATGCAGCAATAGAAGTGCAGTCAACATCATGAAGATCAAGGGCATGAGATGTAGAACCCATGGAATGACCCTGCATCTTCAATTGCTATTGCTAATCTGTAATTCTGTATCTTTCACATATGCTTTCCCTTTGTTGTCTAAAGTCCATAAGGCGCATGCCTAGGCCCTTAGGTGCAACCCCAACAATTTTTTCATTTCGCTTTAAAAGTCCCATGTATTTCTATGCCAAGTTCTGGTAAAAAAACATGTCTGAAACAATTACACTAACCGTAAATGAACATGGAATCAACCTAAAACTGCCTAAGCTAGCCATATATCATGACTAAAATGCATAAAAATGGTATTTTTCCATACACACTGTATAAAAACACTTGCTTTTTTAACGCTTTGGTTCAAGGCTAATCCTTTGTGCCTTAAGTGCTCCCAATAGACGATGGTATTAAAGGCAAACTTTTTTTAAGAGTCGAACATCCACCCTATCTGCTAGCTGCATTGAATTTGTCTATGGTGCTAGTATTACCTTATATAACTTAATTACGTGCTTCTAGGTGTTTTTTTAATATATAATTATGTAAACAGAAGTTAAAATAAAGTTTAATTTTTATTATTTTTACCATACAAACCCTTTAAAAGAATTCATAGTCATCATTCTAGTTCTGCTTCACATTGAAGTTTCTTTTCATAAACTGTAATGAGAGTTGCATAAAGATTGGTGTCCACTATACAGAAATGAAGCTTGTGGTCAACAAAACAGGGTACAAAAGTAAAATTCTCCCAAAGATTTGGAACATATATTCAAAATACACAAAAACAAAACAAAACAAAACAAAACAAAAAAAATACACACTGATTCTTGATAAAGGAAATCAATAGGCAGCACCTTTAAAGATGAGGAAATTGAGAGTCTCTAATGAAAAATAAATGAAAGACCCTTGTGAGTGTGTGAAAAAGCTACTAAAATTTGAGCCCACAACACATTGCCATCCATCACCATAAACACTATCAAATTCCTGCAAACTCAGCAAAACCCACAAATTAATCAAGTGTAACACAACAAACACATTTACATAGTAAAAGAAAATCATAAAAAAGATGCCTTCTTGATATGTGCAGCAATAGAAGTGCAGTCAACAACATCATAAAGATCAAGAGCTTGAGATGCAGAATCCATAGCATGAACCTGCATCTTCAACTGCATATCTGTATCTTTTACATATGCTTTTCCTTCCAACATTCTATCTTTCCTCAGTTTCTTGATTACACCTTTAAAAATCAAGATTCTTTGTATTGGTAGTTTCTTGATTCTACCCTTAAAAATCAAGATTCCTTGTATTTATAGTAGTTCATTGGAAAATCCAACTTTGAAAGTGGAATAAAGGATATGAATGTAGATGAGAAATTAGAGGCCATAAACTTCATTGTCCATTAACAAACACAAAATTGTAGTTGCAAATTTTAGGTGTGTAGAAAGGGTCCATTGCATAGGCGTGGTAGACTATGTATGGTGGCAAGTTTTGTTGTTTTCCACAAAAATCTAATATATACACGTCTTATTAGTTATCGAAATGACACCCCATGACTTGTGATTTATGGCCTTTTGTGTAGAAAGCACACACTTTGTTATTTTTTCATTGTTAAAGAGAAAGAATGACACGTAACGTGTAAAATGAAACTAACACGTCTGATATAAACCTTCTTATGACAAGCATCCAACATGAGAATAAGTCTTTGCAGATATGGATCCATTCACACGTGTGTCTTTAACAGTAGTGAAACAATACTTAATCGATAGGTTTATGAAACAATAAAAAACTATTTTTAGTAATACATTTGTGCATTCGATTAGGGTTTGAAGGATCAAAAGAGTAGAAGAATTACACGAAACTATTTTTAGTAATAAACTTCTTATCACCAGTCATGTAAGAGAGAAGCTTTATAAATGAACCTCACACAAATATACAATCTCGATCCAATGGGTCAAGATACCGAGGATACAAGTGACCATTTTTATAATGCCTAGTATATACGCCTTCTTTACAATTTTAATAAAGTTTGTAATTTAAAATTGTATGCATTTGCTTGTTAAGACGTTGATCTTCATATTAAGAATATATGATTTTAAGGAAAATGTATCCCTACATAGGATCTTTACCTAGTATAAGATCATGACAATCTTGATAGAGAATAATGATCTCAATCTATATTTATCTTATTTTATTTGAGTTGATGAATTAAAAAATATATATAGTCTAATTTTCTTAAAATAATATATTTTTAATAAACAAACTCACATATAGGGCTGTAAACGAGCCAAACCGAGCCGAGTCAGGATGGGTTCAAGCTCGAGCTCGAAGCTTATCGAGCTGAGCCGAGCCGACTTGAAAATTTTAGCGAGCTCAAAACACCGGCTCGAGTTCGGCTCATGAAAAGTTTGAGCTAGCTCGTGGCTCGTTCGAGTCGGCTCGATTTAAATATATTTTTTAAAATTTTTCACATTAATTTTTATGAAAACACAAAAAATATATATTAGAGTTTTTACATTTTGTTGGGTACTCCGTACTTATGGGAACAAAGATTATTCTTTTGAATATAAACAATTACTATCAAGTTATATATTTTAAACAAAATACTTAATGTTTTTAAAAAGAATCCATTTTTATTTTTAAGAAAATATTTTTAAAATCCTAATATAAAAATAATAATCATAGTAGTAGTAGTAATAATAATAATAGTAATTATACTATATAAATATATATACATATATTATATGCCCCGAGCTACGAGCCGAGCCAACGAACCGAGCCACGAGCCGAGCTCGAACCGAGCTAACCCTGGTTCAAGTTCGGCTCGTTTAGAATTCGAGCCGAGCCGGCTCGTTTTAGATTCGAGCTTTTTTCGAGCCGAGCTTTTTTCGAGCGAACTTCGAACGAGCTTCGAGCTACGAACTTTTTGTACAGCACTACTCACATACTCGCTTTTTCTAATGCTAAATTATCTCATTTTTTTCTCACTACACAACTTGAATCATCATCAAGAGGAATACTTTTTTTGAACACCTTGTTATCTTTTGATTACAAGTAATTTATTACAGAGATAACTTGTTGAATCGGGTTATAAGTTAACAAGATTTTTTATTGATCGACAGATGACAAATGCGAAATTTAAGTCAAGTGTCCACTAACAACCACAAATACTTTAAGTAAAAGTAGTGACACAAAATATTATTTCAAAATATTCATTTGATTAATTTTTCTGATTACAATGAGTAAAATAGTAAATAAGAAGTGGGCAAACAAGTTAACATCATATCTATACAAATATTAGGTATTTATACTAAAAAAGTTAAACATTTAAAATAAATCACTTTACATATATTCTAGATTCAGAATAACATATGTACAACTTAGACAGATAACCGGCATATCAGAGATTTGCAATTTCAATATAATGTTGTTCCCAAAATGCAAAACATTATAGCTGCTAGTATTCTTTGGTGCGGGCAGTCAGTCAACAGCTTATCAAGTTGAGTGCAGACTTGTAGTAGTTCAACACTTGATAAATTTAGTCAGTTGCGAGTGGATGCTAAACTTTGAGTTTTCAATACCTCCATTATTATCATTGTTCAACACAACTCAAAACATCAAATGAATTTAACCATTAGTTAATTTCATGAAGTTTGACGTATTCTTCATCCAACACATTATCTTCCATTCAAAAACATGTTCTTCTTCCTCAGTGACTTTCTTTCATCTAAAATTTTTACAAGAACCCATAAATAAATATTCAATCATTTTGTTATCTTTTCATTCGTCTCTTAAAACACAAAAACTAATGAATTATCACCTACATTTTCAGTTTAATATATAATAAAAGTTGTTTCTAAAATTCTAGGGGCCTTAATTAAAATTTACAATCCTAAATCTAGTTGATTTAACTGTTTGTACTAAACAGATGTTACTGTGTGTACGTCATCATTTCCACAGCTTGAACCAATAACCTAATGACCGTAAGATTTGTAAATATATCTGACCGGAAAAATCTATAATCCAAGTTGATAGAGATTCGAAAACCGAAACATAATAACTCAGATTAAAATAATAATTATTTTCTAAACTTTCTCTATTTAATTCCGTCAGTGAAGTCAGTTTCGTAATTTCACCATAACATATTCGGGGTTTAAGAGAGTTAAACTCTCAACACGCAAACCCAATTTCCCTAACAAGTTTCTTCAACAAATTCAACTCAAAACTCCATACAAATTTCACAATTCAACTGCAAGATTCTGAAGATTTCAATAAAGTCTTGTAAAGAAATGGTTGATAAGAAATCATCCATCATCAGAGACAGAGATCGAGATCGAGAGCTTCTTTTGCCAATTTCCAACACCCCAAATGACGAACAATCGTCTCCAAAACCCTCATCATCTGCAACATCTTTCTCTCATCACGCAGGACGTGAGGTTTAACAGTTTATAATTTGGCAATTTTCGTATCTGTTTGGTGGGTTTGATTGTTTAATTTTGGGTGTTTGTTAATTCCGATGAAGTAATTGATCAGGGTTTTGATGGGGACTGCTTTTTATTCGGTATTGATTGTTGTATGCTTGTGGGTTTGGTGATTAGTTTGATTGTTTTGATGGGTTTTTGATATTGAAATGAAAGATTGAATCTTGATTAGGGGTTTAGTTTGAGGGTTTATATGGATTTAATTGAATCGAATTGAATTGAATGATTGTATAATCAGGGTGTTTGATGACTTGATCATTACCATTGAATGGTTATTATTGTTTGATGATTATATGTTTACGGATCAAATAATCGAGTTTCGAAGTAGCTGCAACAAAACTTATATTAATGATTAAATTGCTTAGGAATTCATTTACTTACAAGTTTAATATATCAGATTTTGATGAACACTCAAATCACTGATTCTATGACCATTTAACCTCAAAACAACAGAAGCACATCCAATTTCCAAACACTGCATTCCGCCTGTTTTGTTTGCTTATTTTCACGTATCACGTGACCACTTTTTAGATGCAATTCCAAACACCTCCCTTAAATTTTATTATGAGGACTGAATTGATTCTTGATTAGGACTTTAGATGGAGAGTTTTTGAGGATTAACTTGAATGTGTTTACTTTAGTCTTTACAATAGTGATCATGTTTATATTACTTGTTTATAATATCATTCATTTCATGTAGACTTTCTCAAAAGTTCTTAGGAGTTGGGCTTCTAAAAAGTTCATGACCGGATGGTATGCAAACTATTCCTTTGTAATCTTGAAACTTTTTTTTTCTTCATATTTTGCAGTAAAATTATGAATATTCATGAATATTTAATTTTGTTAATGTAAGCATAATATGTTTCTTGATTTCTGACCCTTCTTGCAGTGTCATCCTATTACCATTAGCTATTACTTTTTACGTAACTTGGTGGTTTATACATTTTGTGGATGGGTTCTTCTCTCCTATTTATGCTCAACTTGGCATAAATATATTTGGTAAGCATACGGGGTTATTATATTTAACATCTAATTACCTTATTATTACAACTCCAAACAAAAGAAACACATCTAAACACCATCTTCTACAACTGTTCCATCTTCTACAACTGTTTTATAGTTGATTATCTGATTCTGATTATCTTTATTATATCACATAATCGCTTTCAAACATCCAAAGATCCTGTAAATAATAACAACCACAACATTTTTATGACGTTTCTCCAATTACATTTTCTAGGTCTTGGGTTTGTAACTTCAGTCACATTCATATTTGTGGTGGGAATCTTCATGTCATCATGGTTGGGTGCATCTGTTTTAAGCCTTGGAGAATGGTTTATTAAGCGCATGCCATTTGTTCGCCATATTTATGATGCCTCAAAGCAGATCAGCACAGCCATATCGCCAGGTTGGCAGCAGTTATTTTTTTTTGTATGAACGTACACGCCCCACAAGTCATTAAACTATATACAATGCAGATCAAAACTCACGAGCCTTTAAGGAAGTTGTAATTATGAAGCATCCTCGTGCTGGTGAATTTGCATTTGGGTTCATTACATCATCCTTTGTTCTCCAGGTGCATCTTCTAAAGGGGGTATTTGGGAATCAGGATTGCTTAGTTAAACAGTTTACCTGATTATTGCATTTTTGAAAAACACATAAAAACACTTTCGAGATTCCTTATTTCAAACTGGTTATTCGTGGTGAGCTAAAACTTTCAAGTTTACCAATAGGGTGATATAAGCTAATTATCTTGCTTCTGCTTATAAACATAAGCATAATCTGTATAATCAAGCAATCCTGAAAACTCCTGTTATCTTAAATTATTGTTAAGTGTTTTGGTTAGTACATATTCATATCATCAGTCTTATTTGTACAAATCTTTTCTTGAAAAACAGAGTTATACAGGAGAGGAAAAGTTGTATTCAGTATATGTCCCAACAAACCATCTTTACATTGGTGATATATTCTTGGTGAATTCAAAAGACGTTGTCAGACCAAACTTATCTGTTCGTGAAGGAATAGGCAAGTTACCATCTTTTTGTATTAAAAGTGGCAATTTTGACCTCTTTACTTGTGAATGGGTTGATTTGAGTAGTGTTTTATCTCAAACGGGTCAATTAGGTCAAACAAAAAATAATAATAATTGGGGGACGGGTCAGACAGGGTGAAAGTCATCTAAAGATTACTTTTAATACACAACTTCATAAAGTGTTATATCTTTCTCGGATTATTTTTATTGTGATAATATTGTTTTGTTTGTAATCATAATACACATTGCATTATTCAATTAAAATAACTCAAAATGAAAAAAGAAAAAAAAAGAAGAAGAAGGTATTAGCAGGTCCACGCAGCCCAGCCGGGGCCACCATTTCAAATGGACTAAAAAACCGATCATTTCAACCCGAACCTGTTGAAAGTTGGAATTTCCATCTTTTACTTTAAAGGTCTATATGGATTGTGTGTTATCTCACCCTGGTCAATTAGGTTAACTCATAAAAATTGGCTAAAGGGGAGGCGGGTCAAAGTGTCAAACAAGTGTAAGTTGGTAGACTATTATTTTTATTGCATACCGCCTCCTAATTTCTAAATCGTTATATTTAAATTTTCAGATTCTTTTACTTGTAGCAATATTGTTTTTGCTTGTAATCATAATTAACACATTCATTATCTATAAAAGGCTGAAAATCGATGATGTTTTGTGTTTTTTGTTCGTGCAGAAATCGTTGTATCAGGGGGCATGTCGATGCCACAAGTTCTAACAACATTCGATGCAGGCATCAACCAATATGGACCTAGGAATAACCCATGTTGAGAGTTATGTGAATATTTTAGAGTTCAACTTATTTACTTTTGCACCTGATAACAAAATGTTTAGAGAAACAGTAAATGTAGTGTTTTGTGACAAAGTTTCAGGTTCATAGTTAAGCTGATTTTGTTTTCTTGGTGGTTACATTTGGCGGATAGATGTATAGCTATTCCTTATATTAATTAAGGACAATATATGCATGCATAGGCCAACAATTAACTTCCTTATATACATACAATCAGCTCCTGCTTGGAATCATACAATGTTTTGCCGGATATTGTAATTTGTACATGCAAAAAAGAGATCTTTAAAGTATTTGATCTGCCAATTTGTTTGCAACCTGTTAATTTATTTATATTATTATTAATACTAAAATAAATCACAAATTTCATCTTTAAAAAATGACTTTAACTTAACGTCTTTTTGCGGTTAGGTCATGTGTATTATACTCTTTGCACTTGTAAAGCATTATTCTTGTGAATGTTAAAAAAATTACTTTTGTAAAATTGTAAAAAGAAAATAATAAAAAGAAGCTTTAATAGTCTTTTATAAATAAAAAAACAATAATATCCTTGACCTTAATAGAAATATAAAATGCTAGTTGGTGAAATTGTGAAAAATACCCAATCCATTCATTCAAAGTTATAAAAAAAAAAGTCTTGTGAAAGTCATTCTTTCAAAAGGACCCATTCTATTATTTCCACCAAGGACAAAATCTATAATTTAGTATTAGCACTATTTCAACGTTCAACTAAATTCTGGTGACCCATCTTCAGTTAATTTGTATGTTGACAAAAGCATGTTTTAAACAACAAGAGTCATAACTGATCGTGACCTTCATAGTCATTGAGCCCTTTAATGCATAGTAAAACCTCATCATTAACATAGGTTGTCCTGTGTAGATTAACTTGGGGTTGCGAAATGAATGAAACTATATTCCACAGTTGCTAGTTAGTCATAAAATCAAGGCTGTACTTTAATCTTGAACCAAAACAAACTTCAAGACTGTAGATATAACCACCATTTATACATTGTTCAAGACACTAACGTGAAGAAAACACAAAAAAAACCATGGATGTTAAAGGCAAATCTGACCCAAATCAACCAAACCTTAACGTTTACCCAACACACGTTTTCGTGCAATCAAACGTTTAGGATTCAAAGCAGGCTTTTTTTCTTCTTCACTGTCTTCACTATCCAACACAATCACTTCTTCAGAATCAAACAATCCTTCTTGTTCCAAAGTTTCTTCACCAAATCTTTCTCCATCACTTTTAGAAACATTTGTATTCAGAGTTTCAGCATTTGATCTCTGATTCATGTTAGGGTTATGTTTTCCTTCAAGTACTTGGAGCGGCTTTCGTGGAAGTTTCATAACAGGAGTTAAAATTGCGTCCTTTTCCCCTGCTTTGACTTTATCATCAACTTTTATGTTCTGGGGTATGCCTAAAGACTCTAAAGATGGTTTCTTTCTGGTCAAACCTAGCCTCTTGCGTTTCGGGTTAGTGAAGCCACTTCCATCAATGGATTTCTTTTCAACCTTCAACAAGTTCTTTTGCACGTCAGGATCATGAAGCGTAGTTGAATCCAATGTTTCATGTTGTAGATTCTTGCTAGAAAGACATAATTTATTTGAGGTAATTGCAGGTGGTTTGTTATATTGATCATGATCAGAGGTAACCACAGTCAAAACATGATCTTTACCATCAAATGACATATCTTTTGAATCTTGTTTTGGTTCTTCAATCTGTGACTGACAAAACGTCTTTGAGGTAGTTTCATTTGTCCCCGTATCACTATCCTTTGTGTTTGATGCTGAACATGAAGCATCTAATGACAGCTTTCTACCTATCCCTGAAACCTTTTTAAAACTTGCCGCATGCTCATACAAATTAGTTTTCACCGGTTCTGGTGGTTTATCTTCTCTCTACAAGAAGTAAAACTTACAAAATCAACACAACTATGCATTGTTTATATAATCATCACCTGCTTTTCAAGCAACACATACATACCATAACTGGATCTGAGACAAATTGCAGCCCACCATCACTTGAACTTGCACCAGATTTGGCATATTTTTCGGTCATAGATCTTGCTTTCTGGTCAAAAACTTGTTTGTTGTATTTATACTCTCTACTCTACACATTGCAACCAACAAATAAAGCAATGAGCCCTTTGCATAGCACTATATTCATCAATGACAACATAAATTAATTGATGAATATTCACTCACAGCTTCACACATCAGTCCATCATCAGGGTTGGGCTCACTTAGTAACAACCCAATGCTTGTGAGAATAGTCGAAATGTTTAACGATGGCTGCCATGCACCCTGACTCAAACATCATTAAAGGTTGAATATATCATAGAAAAACAAGATTCAAATTAGCAGCTTTCTTGAAGTAAAATCATATATTGAAGGCATAAGGCACTCAAGGTGCAAAGAGCAAGACTTGAGCCTAGGCACATGTACAAAAACACCACTTTTAAAGGTTTTAGACATGTTTTAAGCTACTTCATGATGTTTTAGGTTTATTCCAGGCTTTTTTAGCGCTAATGTAACTGTTTCAGACATGTTCAGACGACAAGCGAGACAAGAAGGCTGGGTATGCACCTAAGGGCTTAGGCGTGTGCCGTGTGGACTTTTGACAACAAAGACTAAAACAGGTATCAAATTACTTTTCTTCTTAATCTATACATTTGTTCACCACAAAACTTGAAAGTTCAACACACACCTCGATACCATTGGGCTACATACCCTTTGGTAGGGACTCGATTACTTAACCGAAAGAACTTACCTTCGGAGGAAGGTTAAGAATATCAAGACAGATCCGCCCACCCGTATCAATATTCGGGTGATATATAGGAGTTCCAAACGTCACAATGGGTGGCTGAAATGGATACCTACAAATTCACTCACAACCCATAAACATAACTCACTCAGACAAAACATCAAACACCTGGTGTGCATAAAACAAAAGCACTTAATCCCATCACCTTTCGGGTATCTGAATCTTTATCTTGAAAACCCCCTTTTCATAAACAGTACCTTCAGGACCCTCAATCTCTGTCATGTTACAAACAAGAATAATACAATCATACGAATTGAATGTTGACATGAGTACAAGATTTTGTATAAACTTACGGGCATCAATGGCGGTGAGCGAGATTGAAGAAAGATCGGAGGAAGGAGAGAGGTGGGGGAAAGAAGCACCGGGTGGTGGGTCAGTGAGGAGGAGCTTCAGTTCTTTCTGCATTCGGAGATTGAGTCTTGCGGCTTGAGCCATTACAGATGATGATGATGATGATGGTGGTGGTGGTGGTGGTGGTGGTGGTGGTGGTGGTGGTGATGGTAGTGGTGGTGGTGATGATGTCAGCAGTTTCCGGCGAACCGTTTGTTGAATGTTATGTGTTGATTTTGAGATTTTGAAGTGTTCAATTCAACATTTTGGAGGCAAAGTGTTTATAGCGCGGGTCATCAAAACATTTTTCGCTTGTATTTTTAGATATTAACAGTATTAAACTTTTGCGTTACGAGGACGTAAAACCATACTAAATAGTATAAAAAACACATTACCGTTAGCGATCATCAACCGAAACGTAGAACCAAGGACACACCTACGTTAGGCGAAACATATAAGACAATAACTACGTTAATCTTGGACCAGTGCGTTGCGACGGTACCGCTAAACAAAAAGAAAAATAAACGTAAAAATGTTGAACAACACACACAAAGTGCAGCATGTTAACTCGCGAAATTTTAAAACCAAAACCTAAAAAAAAAATTTTAAATATAAAAAGTATAGGGAAAACGTTAAAAGTAAAAAAAAAATATTTAGATTAAATTGTAAAAAATGTGAAAGTGTTAGGTTAAAGTTTAAAAGAAATAAGACAAAAGTTGAGTACATCTTTTAAAGCATATTATACAACCTATAATTCATAAGAAAGTTGGTAATTAGTATATATACAGTAGAAACCACTATTTTATACTACTTTAAAAAATAATTAAGTGTTACGTAGAATAGTGAGTGTGAGTGAAAAAATAGTGTATGGACGGTGAGGGTGAGAAAAAAAATAAAAAGCATCATAATACGATTGGGTGATAATTTTCGAAAAACAAGTTAGCCTAATCACTCCTGTGACCACACTCATGGCAAGTGCTATCACGCCCTTTTGGGGTTTGTTGTGTGGGGGGGGGTCTCAGGGTGACGAAATGTCATATTGATAGTCGCATTCTCCATCACATAATACTACACATGGTTTTAAGCATGTAAAAATGTTACTATGGATAATTTTGTTACATGTAACTTAATTTTAGTTAAAAGTGATTGCTTAAAAACAATCGATGTTAGTGGGAAAATTTTAATTGACATCTAAGTAGAAAGAACCAAGTAATTGAAATTTTATTAGTTGTGTATTCTAACTAAAGTTATAGAATTAATTAAAAATGGTTTAATAAATATAATTAAATCCATTTAAAATGGTTTTGAAAAAGATCAAAAGACAAGGTTGATGGTGCTAATGGTAGAAGTAGAGGTGACAACCATGCTCTAATGCAAGGGTATTTTTATTTTCTCAAAACATCAGATATCAAGAGGTTTTATCCAACAAGGTGTTTCACGTGTGGTATTCTTATTTTTCTTATTCAGTTATTTGTGATGTTTACGGGAGATAACACTCTTTTCTTTTGTTTCTTTACGATACTAGAATTCCTGAAGGTAAATATGGTTGGTTTCATATCATCATTTATTATTAATTAGATATATAATTACAAATGTTACACAGTAACAAAATCATTACAAGGTAAGATACACTTAAAAGCACACATATTTGGCTCAGTTTACTTTTAGCCTTTTTCTATTTCTAGTCTGACGCGTTTGAGACAAAACATGTACCAAATCTCCCATGTCAAATGTTTTGTATGTGATATTATTTCACGCTGTGCAGCAAAAGAATCTTTTTTCTTTTTCTTGTGTTATGGTTTGTAGTTTCATTCCACTTATAACAGAAGGGACAGCTTGTGCTACTCTTTTTGCTGCAAAACATGTAATTCTAACATCATTAAATTGTTAAGATGAATTGGTTCATGCAACTATAGGTTGATTACCTATTTCATAGAAGAGCTCCTGTATGTTTTCTGCTGTTTTAGCAGAAGTCTCAAAATATTGCAACCCATTTTCTTTAGCATATTGCTTCCCTTCCTGCAGCGACCCAACTCGTTTGCTAAATTTGCCATCAACTTACTTTTTAGATTATTAGTTTTACGGTTACACGCCTTTTTGTGAAATGGAAAACCAATCACAACAGGACATGTGGACAAAATTGGACGAAGTACTTGTAAAGGTTTGCGCTAATTGGCACAAAAGAAGGTCTTACGCGAGTAGACCAACAGAAGAATGAGATTTGCACATTGGCACAAAACTTGAAGTCTTTTGTGCCTTATGTTTACTTGTCTCTGAATCACTGGTTTGCACCATGGTGCAAACTTCAAGAAGTTACGTCATATGCCCACATGTCATTATCTGATGTGCCGCAATGTAACCACTAGCGCAAAGCCGCCAAAGTGCCATAATGTGCACAAAATTTAATAACCTTGAAACATGTGGCCTATTTTCGTATTTTGAATATATGTAATCATTTGTAACGGTCAAACAGAAAAATCAATCGCTATTTTGGTAACAAATATGGTCTAAGAATAATCGACAATTCTTGTTGTTTTTTATTTATAAAAACTATAGAGATTGAGAATAAATCTTAACACCTTTTGTGCACACATTCACAAAATGAGCAAAGGTTTATCAAGAAATATTGTAGACTTGTAGTGTATATTAGTAATATATACCTCAATAGAAACCTCTCTTTTTGTACTCAAATCTGCTTTATTGGCCACCAAAGCAGTAACTAAATGTGGGTTACCCTGCTTTTGCAGTTCTTCAATCCATTTCTTGGCTCGCTGAAACGACGCCTGCAAACCAAATCGGAAGCTTTCTTTCAGGAATCATTTGAATCAGAATTTACAAAATACACAAAGTTATTACCATGGTGGTGATGTCATACACAACAACGGCTGCAGCTGCACCTCGATAGTACATCGGAGCTAAGCTATGATAACGTTCTTGTCCAGCAGTGTCCCATATATCAAATTTTACACTAACTTTGTTTATTGATACAATTTGTGTGAAGAACGCAGCTCCAATGGTGGACTCCTACATTAGTTAATCAGTTACCGGTAACAACAGAGCTCAAGGGTGCCACTAGGGATCGCAAATGACAATAGAAACCGTATTGATAATCTCAATCTCACATCCAATTGTAAAACATGTCCTACATCCAATCTCAAATCAACTGGGTATACAAATTTTCACAATATTTTTAACTTTTACCTAATTCTATCATCTAGAGATTTAGAGTATATAAAAAGTTAAAAACTAAAAAGTGGAAAGATTAGTAAATTACTCCATTAAGCAAATACAAAAGTTAATAAAGTCAAAATGAAATGTTTACCGATTCAGTACGGGTAAACAACTATATATGTTTCAAGTCAAAAGAGTAGATATCACCTAATAACACACCTATCTTGAATTTAATTTAAACATCCAGTCTCGTATATGAATACTTGTCTCGTTACTCGTCCTAAATGTTTCAAGTGTCGCGTTTGCATTTACGATCCCTAGGTGTTATGAACAAGGTTTTTATAGTAATCGTTTTACTCTAATAAAAGAGTAGCTTGAGATGCCACTTGTCAACACTACAATCATCCTCACTATAATTTTTCCATCTCTCTCTCCTATTAAATAATTACGTTGATTACTAATAATATTATTTAATTTTTTTACATTTAATAAATTAAATAAAAGATCTATTATTAATGTTATTTCTAAATAAACAATTATTTTTATAAAATAATAATTTTTTCTAAAGCATACAACTTTTATAAAAATAAAAAAAATTAAAAATTGGTATTTTTAAAAATTCAATTTTTTAAAACCAAAAATAATTAAATTTGAGAGTTATAATAAGAATTTTTTAAAAATGACATTTTTATGCGGTGTGTTTTAAAACAAAATGTTTATTTTTTTTGGAAAAAATTTTAAAAAAATTTTAAAAAGTTGATATCACTGTTTTATTAATTGTAGTCATTTCTCATATGTAATTTCAATCATATCATAATTTAAAATATTATTTTATAATTAATAAATTTTATTATATTAATATTACATTTATTAAATCCGTGTAATATACGGGTTTACTAAATCTAATTTATTATAAATTTTTAAACCTGGTAGTCATAAAATTGGCCTTTCACAAATCTCAACACCATACTTGTTTTCCCTGTTCCCATATCTCCAAGCACCACCTAACAGACATAAAATTTCAATTTTCAAATCAACAATCTCAAACACCAGTAATCAAAACGATCAACAGGTCAAAATCATCGATTAATCAACAATCAAACAACCTAATGATGTGAATCAATGATTCACAATTGTAAGTAAACTGTAAAAAAAAACATGTCGATCAGTTCATGTGCTTACTAGTTTTGCTTGTATGTTCTTACTCTTGCCTACAGCCATTGCGAAATTGACACCAATGGAGTGATGATCGGAGAAGAATACTAGAGGAATATGATGGTGATTATCGAACAACTCGAGAATGCGGGAGAATTAAGTAATGTTAGGGTTTTTGGCGTATTTGAGCTTGAAATTTGACCCGTGAATTGGAGGTTTTAGGTTTCTGATTTGTTTAATGCGACGGAGTTAACTGATAAAGATCCGTACGGCGACGGCGACGGCGACGGTGATGGCGACTGTGACGGCGACGGTGATGGTTACGGTGATGGTGACAGGATTTAAATAGCAGATTCTTCAACGGTTTAATCTTATTAATAGTATTTTTCTAACATCTAATTCTATCTAACCTTTCGTTTGAAATTATTTAAACTCATCATTTTGTAAGAGACAAAAGCATACCACTAGACCATAAACGTTTGTAACTTTATGTGAAATAAAGTTATTTGATTACCTCTTTATGCATTTCACCCAAAGATAAACTTTTTAGAAATGATAGAAAAAAGTTGAACGATAAAACTTACTCCCGATGCCAATAACATAGAGATTAATGATGTATTTCACTTAAAGCTTAAGTTCAGAGCCTCATTATAGGAATTGAACATACAATTTGATTCAAAACATACACAAAGCCAATTGCATACTAGAGAGAACCTAAATATATTATTATTGTCTCACGGCCCCTCGAATCACATGGCCACCCCAAACATACTCTCTCTGATGATGTCTGCATCGAAACGACCCTGGATGATTTGTTGGAGAGCACAAACACCGCTTTAGCGTCCCTTGGGTTTCACTACCTCTGCAGGCATCTTCTGCCACCACGGTTCTTGGAGGTCGAGGAATAACATACCGCCTTCTTTTCACAAGGTTCTCGACACCATAATAACAAGAACTTTGATAACACATTTTCTCTTTCTTTACAACTTGTGCCACTCTAAGGAAAGAATATGTTGGTTGTGTTGATTTATATACCATACAAATGAAAGGAAAGAAAGTTGGGTGAAAAGAGAAGCCTTTAGAATATGTTCTTGCTAAGGAATTGCTTTATGAATGAAAAAGGTAGTGTTTTTAGCAAAATGTTCATTTGGCCAAACCTTTTGCCTTGTGTAAAGAGATTCATGTTATGGCAGCCCACATGAGTCCAAAAATTTTGGGATTGTTAATCATGTGTCGCGTGCCTAACGATGGTGGTAGTCGTGTGGTGCATATTGATTAATACTTCTTTGGTCGTTATGAACTCAGCTATAGAAGATTACAAACAAATAATATAACATTGTAACCTGATTAAAGTTTACAGTTTACTTGTACATATTAGATCACAAACATAATATTACAAGTGTCTAAACGTTAACATTAATATATAATGTAATTGACTACACTTATTAAGCACGCATGTTCTATTTAACTATAGAGTTTTTTTTTCATGTCTCATCCGGGTTGTCTCTATAATACAAACAAATAAAACAATTTTTTAAGCCCTCAATTTTGAAAAACCCCCCAAATTAAAAAAACTACTTTTATTTATATTTTAAGTTGAAAAAACATGTGATTATACATTTGATATTTATCTTTTTAAAGATAAATGAAAAGAATAACAAAATAATTAAAGGTTTATTCGAAATCAACTTACATAATTAATTTATTAAGGTCGACTTATGAAAATTAATTCATCAAAAGTTCATTGCCTGTTCACTATTGACAGTTTTTGTAGGCCCCTCAATTTTAAATTAATTAATTATCTAATGTATTAGTATTAGCTATTATTGTGGGATCTTGGTTTATGTTCAATTACTTTAATTTTTTATTGTTCCTTTGCCAATCTAATATATTATTATCTATTTTGATTAATCTATATTTACAATTGATTTTATTTTTAGTTTAATTTATTGTTGCTTGTTTATTATTTAATCTTTTAATTTGCAATTGGTTTTGTTTCAGTTAACTAGGCTACTTTCTGCTCTAATTTGTTTTTTATTTATAAACAAAATTGTGTTTATGTCGCCGGCCCAAAGCAAAGAAATTTAAGAATAATAAGTAAATTACTATTTTGGTTCATGTGGTTTAGTCATTTTAACCATGTGAGTCCAAAAATGAATTTTCTAACAAATCAAGCCCTATAGTTAGTATTTTATACTATTTCAGTTCAATACACCAACAAAATTAGATTTTTCAATTAATTTCTAATAAAATGATCAAAATGCCCTTGGACAGAAATGTTATTTTTAATAACCTCAGGGACCAAAAACGTAATTTACTCTCTCACACAAACATACTATATATTATATATTATACTATATATTATATATTATATATTATACATTATACATTATACATTATACATTATACATTATACATTATACATTATACATTATACATTATACATTATACATTATACATTATACATTATACATTATACATTACATTATACATTATACATTATACATTATACATTATACATTATACATTATACATTATACATTATACATTATACATTATACATTATACATTATACATTATACATTATACATTATACATTATACATATACATTATACATTATACATTATACATTATACATTATACATTATACATTATACATTATACATTATACATTATACATTATACATATACATTATACATTATACATTATACATTATACATTATACATTATACATTATACATTATACATTATACATTATACATTATACATTATACATTATACATTATACATTATACATTATACATTATACATATACATTATACATTATACATTATACATTATACATTATACATTATACATTATACATTATACATATACATTATACATTATACATTATATATTATACATTATACATTAACATTATACATTATACATATACATTATACATTATACATTATACATTATACATTATACATTATATATTATATATACACACAAAATAATTTTATTTTTATTTTTCAAAGTTTTTTAAATTTTAATTTAAATCGCTCGGTTTTAAAAGTTGTATTTAAACCATTCATCTTATCTAACGGAATATATATAACCGTTTTGGCTTATTATACTTTTTGTTTAAACTGTTAAGCTTACTTAAACGTCATTTTAATGTATATATTTTATTTAAAATGCAAAGTCTTTTTAACTGTTATTTTATTTAAATGATTTTTTAACCGCTTAATTCTATTAAGCTTCTTTTTAATTTTTTTTGTATTTATACATATTTTTAATTACTCGGCTTGTTTGAACGAAATTTTATCCTGATATTTTATTTGAAAGTCTTTTTACTATTGTTATTAAAAAAATTTCTTTTTAAACCAACCTTTTAAAATTATTTAACTATTTAAATAATATGTGTGTATATGTATAAAAGATTTTTAAAAGGTTGATTTTTAAACATATTTAAAATCATTTATCTTCAAATCGTTCAGCTTTAAAATCATTCGGCTTTTTAAACGTATTTTTTATAATTTCTCAGCTTTTTAAATTTGTTTTTTAATTGTTCGTCTTACTTAAATGTCTTTTAAAATCTCTTCATTTTTCAAATGTTTTATTTAAATACATTTTTAAATCGTTCAACTAATTAAACATCTTTCGAAATTTGTTTTAAATGTCCTTTTTAAATTGACTGGTTATTAAAACGCAATGATTGACTTAAAAAGTTTAAATAAACTAAACATATGTAATTTTAATATTGTAAAAGCCCTAATTGTAATAATCAAAACTCAAATTAATCCTTAAAATAATACAAATGACATAAATTTACAAATCACTTTCAAGTCAACATTTATAAAAGATGAAAAATCATTAAGTGAAAAATGATGTTTTAACAAAATGAGTTGTTTAAAAATAAAGTTTTTTTAATTAACGAATAGTAAAAAGATAACGAGATCAAATTACGTTTAAACGAGCCGAATAATTAAAATTATGTATAAAATGAAAATAATTAAAAAAAGTTTAATAGAATTGAATAATTAAAAAAGACGTTTAAATAAAATAACTAGTTAAAAAAACTTTGCGGTTAAGTAAAACAAATAGATTAAAATGACGTTCAAGTAAGTTTAACTATTTAAATAAGAAGTATCATAAGCCATACAGTTTTAAATATTCCGTTAGATAAGATGAATGGTTTAATACGATGTTTAAAACCGAACGATTTAAAATAATTTTTTTAAAACTTTGAAAAATAAAAACATTTTGTTTTTATGTGTAATATAATAAAGTATATAATATATAATATATCGTATATATATATGAGATAAAATATATATTATTTAATATGTTATATATAATATAATATATAATATATAATAGATAATATATTTATATGAGAGAGTAAATTATGTTTTTGGTCCATAAGGTTATTAAATATAACAATTTCAGTCCAATGACAGTTTGGTCATTTTATTAAAAACTAACTGAAAAATTTAACTCTGTTAGTGTATTTTACTGGAAGAGTTATAGAATACTAATCATAAAGCTTGGTTTGTTAGAAAATTTGTTTTTAAACTCAAACAATTAAAATGACCATACCGCATAAATCAAAATAGTAATTTACTCAAAAAAAATATACGACTAAAAAGGACTAATTTACTCAACAATAATACATGAGTAAAGGCCTCCAATTATTGTTTTGTTTTAGGCCTCCTCCTGGACTCATGTCTAATAGTCTTGATAATCTGACCATGAGATTATACATTAAAAAAACTTGATTGGTTCTTCATAAAGGAACATAAAGTTTGAAAAAGATAGTCTTAGAAAAATTTATATATCGAATGAATATAGGATAACAATTCTAATTGAACTCATACGACCTTTGTATAATTACTTAAATGATGTTATAAAATACTAATTAATTTAACGTTTTCTAATAGGATTAAGTTATGTTTAACATTTGTAATCATTAAGTATTTTGATGCAATGGTTTTTTAATTGATGAATTATATCAATATTAATGTTCAAACATTTAAACATCTCCACCATCTAGGTGTTTAACCAAATATCATTTGTTGATTAAAGCCGATACACTATGTAAGTTCTAATTGTTTTAATCTTGATATGCATGTTGCGATGATGAGAGTGTGATTATAATAAAAAAATTTCACCCTTCAAAATGCTTAATAATAAAATATTATTGAAGTTTTAAATATTAAAGAACTTTGTTAGAAAAATTAACAATATGCTTAGTTACGTTAAAAATCTAATGTGTTTATGGAAAATATCCAAAATTGAAAATAAAAATTCACACAAACAAAACGTTCAAAAACGGTTCCAACAAAAATCATGACTTTAAATAAGTTCTTGAATTCAAGATCAGAAGTAAACTCTATTGTTAAAGTTAAGGAATTAGCTACACGCCTACACCTACACATAATGAGTCAATTAAGACTTACTCAAGAAGAAATCTAGCCAAAACGTGTAAAGTTATGCTTACAAAATTTCAATTAAATAAGATAAATCCTAAAGAAAATTCTCAAACAATTGTCTTTAAGATCGAAATAAAATAAAAAAAACTATTTTAAACTACATAAATTCATGTCTATAAAGGAAGGCGGATTAGCATCTTTCCCATTTCCTAAAATTTTGAGAAGTTTGTTTCATGCGGAGACATGTTTTACAAAATGAGATGATGTGGGTGGGATAAATGTAAAAAATACAATAAAATGAATGATAAAACATGCATAATTTGCTCCTAATTGGATACTTTAGGAACGACTTTATTCTTCCTCCACATTTAAGAATCTTCATGTATATATTGCTAGAATTTTTCTTCCCTAATAATTTGGTACGCGAACTATATTCCTGCATCTACGTTATATACACGTCTAACTTATGGTTTATGTACTACTTTTAAATAAAAGAATAACATACGAGTTTAAAAAAATAATAACAAGTGAGTAAAGATAAACACTCGACAAAAATTCACATAACTCATAACTAAATGTTTGAAATTGTCGTGAGACGATCTTATGGGTGTAACACATTCAGAGAAATAAATATATTTGTAATTTTCTCTTAACTTTATATATGTTTATTCAAATAATAAATTAGATAAACTCATAAAAATAATCATTTTAATAAGCTTATTATACCTTTATGATAATGTCGATACAATTTTATAAATAAAAACCATAAGTTGCATTATTAAAAGTCACTCTAAATTTACTCGTACAGCCCTAAAACTAGTATATTTTCTTCAGCACATGTACAATGGCGCAAACTAATTTGAGTGATTTTCTTAGTAAGTTATCATTTATGTCCGAAGAATATTACTTTCTATAAAAATAATTGTATATGATGTTTATAGCAGAAGTATATATGTGCAATTTATAATCTATCTATAACCTATAATAAAAAATTTTTATCTTAAGACACGTGCCATCACTCTAGTATAATAAAAAAATTATTTTCCCACATATCTCTCACAATAAATACCAAAATTATAAAATAATTAGTTTGACTTTCATTTTTAACTAAAATATGTTAAAATAAAAAAAATATTCATATTTGTATTTATTATCTCTCTCATATTAAATGATAATTATTGTAAATAAAAAAACAAAACTATTAAACATCTAAAATATAAATGTAGTTATTTTAATAATTATTAACATATTAAATATAGAGTAATAATTTCTAATTCATTATGTGTTATAACTTTTAAATATTCATTATATTTTTAATTTTTATTTCAACAATGGATAATAACATCTAAAATATAAACATTTATAAAACTAATGATTTTAATATGTTTTATTTATTTCACCTATGTAATACATAAGTTCTAACCTAATGATAAATAAAAAAGTAGTTAAATATACTTCTCATGTACACCCTTTCACATAGGGATATTACTTCTCTAACAAATGATGGATGGGTATATGAAGTTGGTGAGGGGAAGATGTATGTTTAGTATAACTGTTTAAAAAGTTTACTACTCGTAATTCATAACAAACTCTATAAACAAATCATGACAGAGTTAATGTTAGCTCGGATCATGACTCACTCGTTAGCTGCTCTTCAGCTCACATGTCGACTTTATAATCGGCTTGTTCAAATTATAGCCTAAAAAAGTTGTGACATATTATTTTTAATGACCGAACATATATATGGTTACTTTGAAACTTTTCAATAGAAAACATAAATAAATAATATACATCACTATCATAGTTTATAAAATACCAATATTTATAAAAATTTTATCTCAAAAAGATAAACAAATATGAAAAATATTTATAAATATTTGTCAAAAATAACAACATTAACTTCTATTAAAAATAAACAAATCGGCTCACAATCCATCTCGACTCACCTTGTTCATAAACAAATCGAGCTTAATTCCACAATTTAAATTGGTTAAAATAAGCAAGCCGGCTTAACTCAACTCGACTCTTTTACAACTCTTCCATTTACAATCATTATTTTGAAAACCGGATCGGACCGACCAATTGGATAGGGAACCGGACTCCAATCCGGTGCGGTTCGGTGTTTAAAACCATTTTGGCATTGAACTTGTGGTCGGACCGACGGTCAAACCAGAAACCAGACCGTTGAACCGGGGGTCAAACCGGATGAACCCGGGGTTGGACCGACCGAACCGGTTTTTCATATATTTTGTATTTTTTTAGTATTTTTTACATATATATTTAAAAAATAATTATAATTTTATCAAGTTTTTATATTCGGTACGATCAATTAAACCGGTCCAACCAATGAATGACTATTGATTAACTATCTGATCCGTTTTAAAAATATTGTTTACGATGGCTAACAATAATCATCTAGAAGTATTTTTATATATTATTTTCTAGCAAGTGTAACTTTCGCGTGAGAAACGAGTCAACGCGCTGGCATCCAGTCAAACGAATCCTACTCTACGCGTATCTTCCACCTTACTTCATTCCTCTCGAAATTTCACTATTATTTATACAATCTCCATCCCCAAAACCTCTCAAATCTTCATCTAAACCCTAATCGCAAAATCACCCATTATTCCTCATCACCCAACGATCGTAACCCACTTTCGGATCGTCGAATCTCGTCGAAATTCGACCCCAAAACGATGAATTTCAGATCGGTTGCTGTAGCCCTCATCGGCGTCGTGTTCATGGCGGTTTTTGGTGTTAATCGAGCTCAAGAAGTCGCTCCTTCTCCGGCTCCGTTTCCGGCGAATGATGGTGCTGCGATTGATCAAGGTGTGGCGTATTTGCTTCTGCTTGTGGCGCTTGCGATCACGTATCTTGTTCATTAGATCGAATGATTGTTTGTTTGTTTATGGATTTGTGGTTCGTATTGAATATATATATTATAGTCCCTGATTCTTTCAGTTTTGTATAGATTTATGATTTGATTGATCGATTGATTGTGTTGGATTCCTAAATGTTCATTGACCAAATTTGATATGGTAGTATACGAGCATCAATTTGACTATTTGACTTTTCTGCAACTTTTTTTTAGAACTTTTTTTAAGAATGGTATATATTACGAAATCAATTAGATTTTAGGGAAAGTAAAAAAAAAAAACGAGGTATTTGTGTGTATGTGCTGACACTCGATCTGACAACAGTCCCATGCATGTATAATCCGCTATTCTCAATAGCGGATTATGCCAAAATTGTTAACCACGATTAAAGCAAGTTAACTCCCGTCAACTTTTAACAAACCTCTCCTAACTCTCCGTTAACTTCTCCGTTAACTTTGGATTCTCATTTCTATGCAAATCAAACAAACTTTTTGGCAGTGATACCTGCAATATCACATGGGTTTTCAAGTTTTGACAGTGATACCGACTGAAATATCACGTGGTTTTGAACTTTTGCGGCATGGGTTTATGTGTAAGAAGAAGAAGACGATTCCAGTGGTTTAAAATTAAATTTTGTCCTAATCCGCTATTATAAAAAGCGGATTAAGCATAAAAATAAAAATAAAAAGTTTGTCCTAATCCGCTATTTCTAAAAGCGGATTAGGTAAAAAAATTGGTGACCCGGCGTGCCAAGTCTAGAACCCGCGTACCCTTTGTATTCATGCGTGCACCCAGCCAAGTGAGCTGAGTGTCTAACCCGATTATATTGCGGGTGTAATTGATAATATAATTTGTCCTAATCCGCTATTGCCTATAGCGGATTAGGTTAAATAATTAAACAATGTTTACTTTTTTTTAATCCTACTATAAAATTTTTTAGTTAGCAAAATTTTTAATATATACTAATAATAATTACTAATTCTACTAAAAATTTAGTAATTATTAATAAGTAATTATTTAGTATATATTTTTTAAAACTAAATTTTGTCCTAATAAAGTAAAACTAAATTTTTAAAAATTTTTAATATAAAATTTTTTAAAACTTAGTAATTATTTTTAATATAAAAATTGTTAAAACTAAACCCTCACTTTAATGTTTACTTTTTTTAATATTAACTTAGTAATTATTTAGTATATATTTATGTTACTTAGTAAAATTTAAAAGTAATAAAACTAAAATTCAGTAATTATTTAGTATATATTTTTTAAAACTAAATTTTGTCCTGATAAAGTAAACATTAAAGTGAGGGTTAAACTTAGTAATTATTTTTAATATATTACTTTTTAAAACTAAATTTAACCTCACTTAATGTTTACTTTTTTTAATATTAACTTAGTAATTATTTAGTATATATTTATGTTACTTATTAAAATTTAAAACAATAATTAATATGTAAATACCACTAAGTCTCCTCAAATAGAGAAACATAAATAAGTAACATAAATATATACTAAATAGTTTTAAAAATTTTTAATAAGTAACATAAATATATACTAAATCATTACTAAAAATAATAACTAAGTTAAATTAAAAAAATTAAACATTAAAGTGAGGGTTAAATTTAGTTTTAAAAATTTTTATATTAAAAATAATAACTAAGTTTTAAAAATCTTTATATTAAAAATTTTTATATTAAAAATTTTTAAAAATTTAGTTTTACTTTATTAGGACAAAATTTAATTTTAAAAAATATATACTACATAATTATTTATTAAATAATTACAAAATTTAATTTTAAAAAATAATTACTAATTTTAACCTAATCCGCTTTTACAAATAGCGGATTAGGACAAAATTTTTCTTTTATTTTTTGTTTAATCCGCTTTTAGTAATAGCGGATTAGGACAAAATTTAATTTTAAACCACTGGAATCGTCTTCTTCGTGTTAAAACCCTACCACCCACCCACCACAACAGCGTCTTCTTACACGTAAACCCTTCCGAATCGCAAAATTTCAAAACCCATGTGATATTGGAGGTATCACTGTCAAAAAGTTTGTTTGATTGTGGTACATTTTTGCATGGAAATGAGAATTCAAAGTTAACGGAGAAGTTAACGACGGAGAGTTAGAAGAGTTAGTTTCTTTTTTAAAAGTGGACGGGAGTTAACTAGGTTTTAACTGTGGTTAACCTTTTGGCATAATCCGCTATTGAGAATAACGGATTACACATGCATGGCAACGTTGTCAGGTCGATTGTTAGATAATGCACAGAAAGCTAAGAAGAACCCTCCTAATCTGCTATTGCTAAACGTGGATACCCCATTTTCCTTTTTTTTTGTTTTGACTTTCCCAAAAACCTAATTCATTTCGTAATATATACCATTTTTAAAAAAAGTTCTTTTTTTATCACATACCTCTGATTTGAGAATCAGTAATTGTATTTCGATGTGTATGGCTACAAATGGAGTAATAAAATATTTGGTTCTTGCTATTTATAATATACATGATGTATATATGTTGTGTTAAAACCCTTAGATTTTGTTATTGAATCAAAGAAACTCAATCCGTTATTCGATTGAATAAAATAACTTATGAAGACTACAACTCACAAGAAAGACGAGTAAGACATATACCGATGCATACGAACTCAAATCAGCTGTATAACGAATTCAAAATGTAGATTACCCTAGTATGTACGATACGACTAGATTGGAATGTGAGACGATGATGATGAATGCAAGATGATAAGATGAAGACGCGATGTTGATGATTATGATGTGATGCTGAAATGTCACACGGGAAAAAAACGAGACGGTTACCAATGACCTAAGAGTTCATAATCTAATGATCATGGGTGTTCTTTCTGTACAATTTTGTTTGATCACTAAGATTGATTTGAGTTTTTAGGAGATTAACATTTGAACATGTTAGTAGTTATAAGTATCATTGCACAGATCACGTATATTAAACTCAGACATTAAAAGCAAGAATTCCACAAATGGATCCATACGTAATTGATGAGACTCTTATCAATTAACGAATGATGAACCTTTAGAGCCATGGGAAATCATATATGGGCGTGACTACCGTTTTAACTTGAAGATACTGTTCAACTGCCTTTTTGTAACCCATTCATTTTTTATCGTCAGATAATTAAGTTGTAAGACGTTCTTGAATTTGAGGACCAAGATAACCGGATCGAATTTTTTTTTCCTTTGCCGTTGTCATATCACTACTAGAACAAAGATGTACTTGATTAAGTCTAGAAAAGTGCCTAAACACAAATTTGTTTTCTTATTTCATAATGCTACTAGAAAACTAGGTATTTATGGTTGTATTTTCAGTTGCAAATAGACCGCAAATCCGCTTTAACACTTGATATACAACCATCTACAAGAATCTTATTTTACAACTGTGGATTATTTAACGAGAAACTTTTTTTTGTCGTAAATGTTCCAACCACCGGTTTTGCTACCGATTTGCAACCAGATTATTGCAGCAAACCAACCATCAAGTTAAAAAACACGTTTTTGAAGTTACGAACCCTTTATAAAAAATGTAAATTGCCTCGATAAATGCATGCATTGGTAGTTAAGTTGAGATTAATAGAAAAATAGATGAAATATTACCAATACTAAAAATATTGAGAGTATAATTTACAGCCATTGAAAACAAACACACAGAGTAATTTTAGGTAATATTCTTCGGTTTAGCCTCTCGTTTACCTCCACACATTGATTATCACTTTCACAAAGTAAATAATTACCTATGCAAACTACTTAATTAAATGGGAAAACATTACGATCCAGAAGACGATGTTGATGAAGAGGTGGAGGACGAGGAAGATGATGACGATGATGAGGATGAATATGATGAAGACGACGAGGAAAAAACAACGAGGATCAAGAAAAGCAAAGAGTTAGGCCTCTCATGCATGTTAAACACAGAAGCTGGGGCAGTTCTAGCAGTCATACGCCGCAGAACTGACCCATATAGCCAATATGACATCTTGGATTCCGCCATACCACAATCTTTAAAATTGTTAAGATCACTTATATTCAACAACGGACAACCGTGGAAACAAGTTGACCCGTCCATCTACCTCTCCCCGTTTTTGGATGTGATATCGTCTGACGGTGTCCCTGCTGGTGCCACCGCGGTCGCGCTCTCCTCGGTCTTGAAAATCATGAGACTAGATATGTTTGATAGAAAGACTCCCAGGGCTCGGGAGGTAATGTCGAACGTGGTAATGGCGGTTACAGGGTGTCGTCTTGAGAAGACGCACCCGATCACCGAAGGGGCGGTGATGATGAGGATTTTACAGGTTTTGGCTGTTGTGATGAGGCACCCGGCGTCGGTCCTCCTCAACGACCACGCCGTGTGCACCGTCGTGAACACGTGTTTCCAGGTGGTTCAGCGGTCAGCTCACCAAGGTGATCTTCTACAACGAACCGCCAGGCACACGATGCATGATATTATTCAAATCATATTCTCCCGCCTCCCGGAGATTGAGGTTGGTGATTGGGAGAACCCTGAATCAGACACCGAAGATGCCATTGATGAAACGGGTTACGGGATCCGTTCTGCGGTTGACATATTCCATTTTCTTTGTTCGTTACTGAACGTCGTGGGGATTGTGGAGACCGACGGGTCGCCTGCACTAACCGCAGATGAAGATGTGCAGGTTTTTGCATTGGTTTTGATAAACTCAGCACTCGAGTTAGGCGGTGATTGCATCGGAAAACATAAAAAGCTTCTACGAATGGTTCAAGACGATCTTTTTCACCATCTGATCCATTATGGAGCAGCTTCTTCGAGCCCGTTAGTTTTATCGATGATCTGCAGCACTATTTGGAACATATACTACTTCCACCGTGAATCAATCCGCTTACAACTCGAAGCTTTCTTCTCATACGTGTTGTTCAAAGCTTTAACACAAGGTTACTCGATATCCCTACAAGAACTCGCGCTTGAAGGGATCATAAACTTTTGCAGGCAACCGACGTTCTTAGTCGAAGTTTACATCAACTACGATTGTGACCCCCTTTCCTGCAACGTTTTTGAAGACATCGGAAAGATTCTTTGCAAGCATGCTTTTTTATCTGGTGGCGGTGCATCTTCTGGCACCGCCACCAGCTTACAACTGAATGCTTTTGAAGGTCTCATGGTTCTAATCCACAACATAGCCGATAATGTTGATAAACAACACCACTCTAGCCCAAAGGGCCCGTATCCGGTTGAGATCTCCGAATATAAACCATTTTGGGAGGAAATCATGAAAGAAGATGAAAATTTTGACGAGTGGATAGAACAGATGCGTGTTCGAAAGGCTCAGAAGAGAAAGCTGACGATCGGTGGGAGCCATTTTAACCGAGATGACAAGAAAGGGATGGATTATTTGAAAATATCGAAACTGATATCCGACCCACCCGACCCGAAAGGACTCGCGATGTTCTTAAGGTACACTCCCGGGCTCGACAAGACAAAGATTGGTGACTTCTTAGGTGATCCAAGTGATTTTAACCTTAAAGTACTCAAAGAGTTTACCGATACATTCGAGTTCACCGGGCTGGTTCTAGACACCGCCTTACGAACATATCTAGAAACCTTTCGGCTTCCCGGAGAATCACAAAAGATTCAAAGGGTCTTGGAAGCTTTTTCCGAACGGTTCTACGAACAACAATCATCTGAAATATTTGTGAGCAAAGATGCAGTGTTCATATTATGTTATTCTGTAATCATGTTAAACACAGATCAACATAACCCGCAAGTAAAGAAGAAGATGACCGAAGATGAGTTCATACGTAACAACCGAGCGATCAATGGCGGTCAAGACCTCCCTCGAGAGATCTTAACAGATCTGTTTCAATCTATAGCAACAAAAGCCATCACGATATTCGGTCAAAACGGGGCAGTGATTGAAATGAACCCGAGCCGATGGATCCAGCTGATAAACAGATCAAAAGTCATTCAACCATACATCACCTGTGAATTCGACAGCAGGATCGGTAGGGATATGTTTGCTGCAATCGCGGGTCCAACTGTTGCAACACTTTCAGCCATTTTCGAACACACGGAGGACGAAGATATCATTCACGAATGCATCGAGGGACTGTTTGCAGTCGCGAGAATATGTCAGTATGGCCTGCAAGACTCTCTCGACGAGCTTCTTTCGTCGTTCTGTAAATTCACAACTCTGTTGAACCCATATGCTTCTGCAGAAGAAACTTTGTTCTCATTCGGGCATGATCTGAAGCCCCGAATGGCTACACTTGCGGTCTTTACAGTCGCTAATAACTTCAAAGATTCGATTCGTGGAGGATGGAGGAACATAATTGACTGTTTGTTAAAGCTAAAAAGACTTCAACTTCTACCACATTCTATAATCGATGTCAGTGGTTCGGGTTCTTCAGCGAAGCATAAACGATCAGAGTCAGAGTCGGTAAACGAACAAACTGGAAGGATCAACACATCTAATCTAATGGCAATCATCTCCCATTGTTTATCAATGGAAAATGTGGAAGAGTCTTTAAACTTAGGCATAAGTGAATTTGAACAGAATCTAAAAGTCATTCAACAGTGTAAGATTGGCAGCATTTTCAGTAAAAGCTCAACTTTACCGATTGAACCGTTGCTAAACCTCGGGCGGTCACTGATATTCGCCGCTGCGGGAAAAGGGCAGAAGTTTAACACTCCGGCGGAGGAAGAAGAAACAGTGCAGTTCTGTTGGGAGTTGATTCAAGCAATGGCTTCTTGTAACGTCCATCGTCTTGCATTGTTCTGGCCGACTTACAACGATTACCTTCTTAATGTCATTCAGTTCCAACTGGTTTCACCCGCGCCATTTGCAGAGAAAGCCATTGTCGCGCTGATCAGAATCTGTTTGAAGCTTCTTTCATCGAATGCTAATGAAAAGCTTGCAGAAGAACAGATCTTCAAATCTATCAACTTAATGTGGAAGTTGGATGGCAAAGTTCTTGATGTCTGTAACGAGTTCATAATCAAATCAGTGACAAAGATATTAAACAAGTATTCCGCGAATATGTTATCACTACTAGGGTGGAAGACGGTTCTTCATCTGTTATCAAGCACAGGTCGACACGCAGAGACATATGAACGCAGAGTTGAAGCTCTTGTGAACCTACTGGCTAAAGGTACAGGGATTTCTGCTGCAAATTATCCATATTGTATCGACTGTGCGTTTAGGTTTGTTGCGTTGAGGAACAGTCCTGTAGATAAGAACATGAGGCTGATGGATCTAATGGCGGATTCGGTTAAACTAATAGTCGAATGGTTGAAAAACGGGTACTCTGATCCGGGAAGTAGTAATGTAAGCATGATTAACAGTAGTATGATGTCGGTTGATGATAGCATGAACACAACGTTGTTGGTGAATCTGTTTCTGAAGCTTGGAGAAGTTTTGAGGAAGACGAGTTTAGCAAGACGAGAGGAGGTAAGAAACTACGCGGTTACATCATTGCATAAAAGCTTCATAAACGCAGAAGACCTTTGTTTCACTCCATCAAACATCATAAACTGTTTCAACCTTGTGATCTTTGCAATGGTGGACGATCTGCATGAAAAGATGTTGGAGTATTCGACTCGCGAGAACGCAGAGAAGAAACAAGAAGCATGGAAGGGACTTTGAGTCTAGCAATGGAGTTTTCGGTGGATGTTTTTCTTCGGTTTTTGAAGCTGTTGACGGTGAGTTCAGGGTTCAAGACATTTTGGTTGGGAATATTGAGGCGTATGGACTCGTGTATGAAATCTGATCTTGGCGTTTATGGCGAATCGAAGATGAAAGAACTAGTTCCTAATTTGCTAAAGAAGATGATCACGGTGATGCTGGAGAAAGAGGTTTTGGTTCATCAAGAAGGGAATGATTTGTGGGAAATAACATTTATTCAAATACAGTGGATTGCTCCTTGGCTTAAAGATGAACTGTTCCCTGATGCAGTAGCATGAATATCTATGATCTGATTGTACGCGATTACAATTCGAATCAATTCGATCATATTCATATCATTACTAACAAAGATCACTAGCTTCATGACTAAATTCAGAATAACCTATGATATAACAGAAAGATTAGAATATAAACATCTTTAACCATTCAACAAACTGATTGCACCAGTAGCAAACATCATGATAAAGATCAAACTCAAGCTCAAGATGGAAACAAACACAGAAAGAAACAAAGGGTATCTAACTAATGAATCTCCATTGAATCATTGTATATATAAAAAATATGTAAAAGTAATAACCTATGATAATTGTCTAGCATTGCTTTATCAGATTACTACTACACTAAGCTAATGAATATCAAGTTCTTAACTTTTCAACGAAATGCTAGACAATTATCAAAACTGTGACACCTCGTATTTTCAGGTTAGCGTCGTCAATATAATTTTCGTTACCTTAACGTTCTCTCGTTATTTATCTAATTATTTAAATAAATTATAATATTAATTAGAATCATTGTGCAAATGAATCAAAGTGAAGGGACCTAAAGTGCAACTTAGGAGACTTAAGGGGGGACCATTGTGTAACTTTCATATAAACATGTTAAATAACCAACCCACCCTCCTTCCCCGGCTACTCCACACCGAACCCTAACCACTGAAAACCCCTAGTCGCCGTCGACCTCCTCATTCTCACGTAGCCCCATCCGGCAGCCCTTGTTCGCGACCCTTAACCTCCGGCATTCGTTCTGTTTCAAGTGACGATCCCGCTCGCGGCTTCCTACGTTACCGAACGACGATCGTTTGACGACCGACATCACCCGGCGTTCGTGAGGACCGACGGAGCAACCTTACGGTAAGAGTTCATCGTAGTTGTTACAATTTTCGGTTTCGGTTCATGGTTGCGGGTTCGGGTTCATCTCGGTTTGAATGTATGCGCGTTTGTATGCTCGTAGGTATATATATAAAGTGTGTCTTGTATGTAATTGCAAGGGGATTTTGGGTGTATGTGGTTGTGCGCATATGTATATATGTATGTACCTTCTGCAGTTTGCATGTATGTGTGCGTGTACTTGGAGGAGATGATGTGTGTGTGTGTGTGTGCATGATGATGTGTGCGTGAGTGTGCATGATGATGTGTGTGTGTGTGCATGATGATGTGTGCGTGAGTGTGCATGATGATGTGTGTGTGTGTACATGATGATGCGTGCGTGAGTGTGTATGATGATGTGTATGTAATTGTTTATGAATGGGGGGATATCGATAACGTACACTGTAACCGAGCCGTGAAACGCGAAACCGTACGATTTCATTATTAAGTATTTAATATTGATTGCATATATTAAATAAAATCCAGGTTAAGAGGAGATCCTAAACGTTTGTGCTTTCACTTATTAATTACTGTGCATTTAAGGTGAGTTCTCAGCCCCACTTTACTTACCTTCTTTGGGGTGAAAGAAACGTGTGTTCTAAACGTATGTTCACCTGATCGGTATTACTTTAATATCACTTGTTTACTAGTGTGACATCATACTTAAGTCCTCACTTTCGAACCGTTAATATATGTACTCTAACGAGGTAATTCTGAGTAGATCTACTGGGTTTGACAAACCCCACCCGGCTAGTCGCGCTAGCACAACGTTCGTCAAACGGGTGTTTAATTGACCTATTTCTGTTGCTGTGACCGGTGTCATAGCCGAGGCATTCTTTACGTAGTCAGCGTCGGTTGCGAACTTCATACACTTAGTAACTTGTTGAGTAGACTAGCTATCTACTGATATTATTTTGATTACTGCATCAGTTTATTGTTATGTTCAGTTTATCAAAACCTGTGGACTCACCAACCTTGTGTTGACACTTAGCATGTTTCTTTCAGGTTCACAAGAAGCGCACACAGGAGCATTTTATTCATGCATTATTATCCATGTGATTTATTTATCGTTTTTCAGTGAATTTTATTTATTCGTTTTGTGCGTGTTGCGCCATTTAAACAACTAATATTTACTATGCTTCCGCGACTTCTATTATGTCCACGTTTAAAACTAGTCTTTGATGAATTCAAGTTTTATAAGTAAATTATGTTTTATAAACAATGTGTCGTTTGGTGTAACTAGTGGCTGAGATCCTGGAAGTCACACGCCTAACGGTAATACCCCGTTTGTGGAATTTGAGGGTGTTACAGATTGGTATCAGAGCTACTGGTTATAGCGAACTAAATTGAAAATTGCATCACATTTGCATTGCATTTAGACTATAGCCTGATGCCTTAGTTACACACATATAGACACGATTAGTTTGCTCGTAGACTTTGCTTGTTTGTTCGTTGGCATTGCTTGTTTGCGTTATTTGCGGGATTCATTGGCGTTGCTTATTCTTGTGAACAGTTTCTTGCAGAATGGCATCATCTTCTTCCTTACCATCATCATCTTCTCGAGGCAAGAGGCCTATCTATTACGATCACATTCCTTCCTCTGAGAACTCCTGCGTCTGGCCCTTACGTTATAATAATAATGAGAGACTCGATTACGATCAACCTTTAGCCTTACCCGAGTACCCACCGGTACATAGGTGGGAGTGCTATCCACAGTACATTACTGATCTCATTCTAGAGAAGAATGTACTCCCACCTCTCAAAAACCGCCCACGCACTAGATCCACTGCTGGTAGGGACCCTAATGCCCCTACATTACCACCTCTTCCTTGCCCTCCAGAGCAGGCTATAGCTGCTATGGCAGCCACAGTGCATTTGCAGCGTAAGCGTGTGGCCGCACTCGTGAAGGAAAATACGGAACTAAAGAAAACATCGACTAGGACTGCGGAGAAACTCGAACGACTCGAGACTCGATTCGATAACTTCTTGGAATACCACAATGACCTAATAGATCGTTATAATGGACTGGTCGGGCGGGCCGAGAACACAGACCAGCGACTAGGAATTGTGGAATCCCAAGTCTTCGCTCAGAACGCAGTGCCTGAACCAGAAGCAGCACCGGAGGAAGAAGAACCCGAGGAAGCACCGGAGGAAGAACTCGAGGAAGCACCGGTGGAAGAAGAACCCGAGGAAGCACCGGAGGAAGAACTCGAGGAAGCACCGGAGGAAGAAGACCCTGAGGAAGAGCCAGAAGAAGAACCCGAGGAGCAGCCTGATGACGAGGCGGAAAACAGCGACGGATCTGTTGACTCTCACTGACTTCCTCATTTATTCTTTTCTTTCATTAATCCTGTTATTCCATTAGACTTATTTCATTTCACACCTAGATGGGAAGGGTGTTTCCCATCTGATTAATACTTTTGGATTTTAGTATTGATTTGATTAATTGTATGCGTACCTACAATTTATTTGATCAGAAAAATTATTTGAACTTATTAGTTGTGTGTGCTAAATTCTTTTAATTACTTGTACTCAAATGAAGTAGATATGTTTCATATTACTTATTTTTGTATATTGTGATCGTTAAGAATGTCTGGAATTGGCCGAGGACGCGGACGTGGTCGTGGCACCATCAACATGACCCCAGCTGAACTGGCAGCCCTAATCAATCAGCATGTGGCTGATGCTCTTGCAAATCCTAATCTCAATCCGCACGCCACTCCAATCGGTAAGCAATACAAAATTCCCCCGACGTTAACGTTCCGTCACCCTGGTTAAGTTGTAACATCTATTCAAAATTCTAAACGCCTGATCAAAACTTGTTGCAGGACAAGGGGTATGCATGTTTAAGACCTTCATGGATTGTAAACCCAATCCATTCACGGGAGCAGAAGGAGCTGTGGGACTCCTACGCTGGTTCGAAAAACTTGAGTCAGTGTTCGAGATGTGCAACTGCCCCGTGGCAAATCGGGTTAAGTACGCCACTGGCACCCTGAACGGTGCTGCGTTATCTTGGTGGAACGCTCAAGTTCAAATTTTGGGCGTTGAAATTGCAAACCAGACAACCTGGAATGACTTCAAGACCCTGATGAAAGAGGAGTACTGCCCTCGGAGTGAGGTGCAGAAATTAGAAACTGAGTTCTGGAACCTAAAGATGACAGGCTCCGAAATCGAGGCGTACACCACTCGATCTCACGAGCTTGCTACCCTATGCCCTAACATGATCGACCCTCCTTCCCTAAGGATTGAGAGGTATTTGCACGGTCTGTCACCTGAGATTCAAGGCATGGTCACTGCTTCCAAACCAGACACGATACAGGAGGCAATCAGGTTGGCCCATAGACTAACTAACCAGGCAGTCATCCAGGGAAAACTACCTCCACGAGGTTCGACATCGACCCCTTCAGACAGTAACAACAAGAGAAATGGGAATCTGGTTCCACCAACAAGCAGAACAACTCTCAACCGCAACCTCAACAGTCATGGAAGTTTGACAACTATCGCTCATCTCATCAATCATCCTCATCCTCATCTCAGCAGAGTGGTGGCTACTCTGGGACATTACCTAAGTGTAACAGATGCAACTACCACCACAACGGGAACTGCAAAAAGAATACTTGTGAGCGGTGTGGTACATTTGGCCATGCTGCTAGAGATTGCAGGATGAATATGACATCTAGACAGCCGGCCCAGAGGAATGAACAAAGAGGCTGCTATGAGTGTGGTCAGACCGGGCACATCAAGAGGTATTGCCCAAAACTGAGGAAGAACAATGGTGGCGGTAATGGTGCTGATAACCGCAATGGCAATGGCAATGGAAACAACGATAAGAACGGTAATGGTGGAGCCAAGGGAAGAGCTTTCATCATTGGTTCAGGTGAGGCTCGTAATGATCCTTCTACTGTAACTGGTAAATTTCCTATCAATGGTTGTTTTGCTTCGGTACTATTTGATTCTGGTGCTGATAAGAGTTTCATTTCGCGTAAGTTCAGTAAATTGCTAGATGATAATTCTGTAGCCCTAGATACCAATTATACAGTAGAAATAGCAGACGGTAAGATCATTGAGTTTCACGTATATACAGAGGTTGTAAGATTAGTCTATCGGGGCATGATTTCGAAATTGACCTATTGTCTATTACACTCGGTAGTTTTGATGTCGTTGTCGGCATGGATTGGTTGTCTAAGAACCAAGCCGAAATCATTTGTTGAGAAACTTGTTCGACTGCTTTTTCCTGATGGAAAGATACTCACCGTAGAAGGCGACAGGAGGGGTGCAGTAGTTGGCATCATTTCATACATGAAAGCTCAGAAGTTTTTGAAGAAAGGACATTCGGCGATTTTAGCCCTGGTCACCGAAAAGACTATTGAGGAGAAACGACTGGAAGACATCCCTATAGTTAGAGACTTTCCGGAGGTATTTCCCGAGGACCTACCTGGACTACCCCCACACAGGCAAGTAGAGTTTCAGATTGAATTAGCACCTGGAGCAGCTCCGATTGCTCGGGCGCCGTACCGTTTGGCACCGAATGAACTACAAGAGCTGTCTAAGCAATTGCAAGAATTGCTGGACAAGGGAT
The DNA here is from genome assembly GCA_025506515.1 of Flaveria trinervia. Classification (NCBI taxonomy): domain Eukaryota; kingdom Viridiplantae; phylum Streptophyta; class Magnoliopsida; order Asterales; family Asteraceae; genus Flaveria; species Flaveria trinervia. The sequence continues at coordinate 1,743,673 of CM046453.1, forward strand.
TCATACGTCCCAGCTCTTCACCCTGGGGAGCTCCAGTGCTATTCGTAAAGAAGAAAGATGGAACTTTCAGAATGTGTATTGATTACCGAGAGTTAAACAAAGTGACAATTAAGAATAGATATCCTCTCTCGCGCATTGATGATCTGTTTGACCAATTGCAAGGATCAAGCTACTATTCCAAGATTGACCTGAGATCAGGTTATCATCAGCTACGAGTCCGGGAGGAAGATATCTCGAAGACGACATTCCGGACACGTTATGGACACTATGAGTTCGCAGTAATGCCTTTTGGATTAACCAATGCCCCAGCAGTTTTCATGGACCTCATGAACGTGTCTGCAAACCTTACTTGGATAAGTTTGTCATTGTCTTCATTGATGACATACTGATCTACTCTCAGAATAAGAAAGATCATGAGGAACATCTGAGGATCATTCTGGAATTGTTGAAAAATGAACAATTGTATGCAAAGTTCTCAAAATGTGACTTCTGGATGCGAGAAGTGTAGTTTCTTGGTCATGTGGTGAACGAAAAGGGTATACATGTAGATCCTTCAAAGATTGAAGCAATCAGGATTGGCCTGCACCAAAAACGCCTACTGAGGTGCGACAATTCCTTGGCTTGGCAGGTTATTACAGACAATTTATCGAGGGATTCTCAAAGTTAGCGCAACCTCTAACTGCCCTAACTCACAAGGGAACCATCTACAAATGGGGCAGCCAAGAGGAATCAGCATTTCAGACACTTAAGGACAAGCTTTGCAGTGCACCGATCCTAGCCTTGCCGGAAGGAACAGATGACTTTGTTGTTTATTGTGACGCATCCATCCAGGGTTTGGGATGTGTGTTGATGCAACGCAGCAATGTCATTGCTTATGCGTCTAGACAACTTAAGGTACACGAGAAGAACTACACAACGCATGATCTGGAACTAGGAGCTGTAGTGTTTGCTTTGAAGATTTGGAGGCACTACCTCTATGGAACTAAGTGCTTGATCTATACAGACCACAAGAGCCTCCAGCACATATATGACCAAAAAGAGCTGAATATGCGACAACGACGATGGCTAGAACTACTCACTGATTTCGACTGTGCCATTAAGTATCACCCGGGTAAAGCCAATGTGGTAGCCGACGCCCTCAGTCGAAAAGATACCCCTAAACCTCGTCGAGTACGTGCATTACAATTGACCATCCACTCCGACCTACCAGAACAAATCAAGGCTGCCCAGTCTGAGGCCTTGAGAGTTGAGAACCTAAAAGCAGAATACATGCGAGGTATGGAGAAACAATTAGAGACCAAGACTGATGGAATCCGTTATTTCATGGAACGGATCTGGATACCACAATACGGGAATTTACGAGAACTGGTAATGGATGAAGCTCATAAGTCACGCTACTCAGTTCATCCGGGTTCAGATAAAATGTACCATGATCTGAAAGAGTGTTATTGGTGGCCTAACATGAAAGCTGAGATTGCCACCTATGTAGCAAATGTTTAACTTGCTCCAAGGTTAAGGTGGAATATCAGAGGCCATCTGGTTTACTTCAACAACCAGAACTTCCAGTTTGGAAATGGGAGCAAATCTCGATGGACTTCGTTACGAAGTTACCAAGAACTCCCAGTGGATGCGATACCATATGGGTCATAGTAGATCGCCTAACAAAATCCGCTCACTTCCTAGCAATCCGAGAGACTGATCGGATGGATAAGTTAACACGGATTTATCTAAGAGAAATAGTTTCCCGGCATGGTGTACAGTGTCAATCAATCTGATCGACGCTCGATTACTTCTCACTTCTGGCAATCATTACAACGATCATTGGGAACACAGCTGGATATGAGTACTGCGTATCATCCGCAAACCGATGGTCAAAGTGAGCGTACGATCCAGACATTAGAAGATATGTTAAGTGCCTGCGTGATCGATTTTGGCAGTAATTGGGAAACTCACTTACCATTGATTGAGTTCTCCTATAATAACAGTTATCACACCTCAATCAAGGCAGCTCCATTTGAGGCACTGTATGGACGTAAGTGCCGATCACCTATTTGTTGGGCAGAAGTTGGAGAAAGCCAACTTACAGGTCCTGAGCTTGTGCACGAGACGACTGAGAAGATCGTGCAGATACGTAACCGTATGGCGGCAGCACGTGATCGACAAAAGAGTTACGCCGACAAACGTCGTAAGCCATTGGAATTTCAGATTGGCGATAAAGTACTTCTAAAAGTCTCACTTTGGAAGGGAGTGATACGCTTTGGAAAGCGTGGAAAACTAAACCCCAGATACGTTGGACCGTTTGAGATTGTCAAACGGGTTGGTCCGGTAGCCTACCAGCTAAATTTACCAGAAGAGCTAAGTGGAATACATAACGTGTTTCACGTGTCTAATTTGAGGAGTGTCTATCTGATGACTCACTCGTCGTTCCGCTAGAAGAACTGGAGATTGATGAACAGCTTCGTTTCATTGAGGAACCAGTTGAGATTATGGATCGAGAAGTCAAAACCCTAAGGCGTAGCAAGATTCCAATTGTGCGCGTTAGGTGGAACTCAAAGCGTGGCCCGGAGTTTACCTGGGAACACGAGGATCAAATGAAGAAGAAATACCCACAACTGTTCAAAGATCAGACATCTACTTCTTAAGAAATCTCAGAAAACCTATCATAAGAGAGCTTCTGACCTCCTATAGCAACTGGCGTTTTATATTAACCTGATGTTCTAATTTTCGGGACGAAAATTCCTTCAACAAGGGGATGATGTGACACCTCGTATTTTCAGGTTAGCGTCGTCAATATAATTTTCGTTACCTTACGTTCTCTCGTTATTTATCTAATTATTTAAATAAATTATAATATTAAATAGAATCATTGTGCAAATGAATCAAAGTGAAGGGACCTAAAGTGCAACTTAGGAGACTTAAGGGGGACCATTGTGTAACTTTCATATTAAACATGTTAAATAAAAACCCACCCTCTTTCCCCGGCTACTCCACACCGAACCCTAAACCACCGAAAACCCCTAGTCGCCGTCGACCTCCTCATTCTCACGTAGCCCCATCCGGCAGCCCTTGTTCGCGACCCTAACCTCCGGCATTTGTTCTGTTTCAAGTGACGATCCCGCTCGCGGCTTCCTACGTTACCGAACGACGATCGTTTGACGACCGACATCACCGGCGTTCGTGAGGACCGACCGGAGAGAACCTTACGTAAGAGTTCATCGTAGTTGTTACAATTTTCGGTTTCGGTTCATGGTTGCGGGTTCGGGTCATCTCGGTTTGAATGTATGCGCGTTGTATGCTCGTAGGTATATATAAAGTGTGTCTTGTATGTAATTGCAAGGGGATTTTGGGTGTATGTGGTTGTGCGCATATGTATATATGTATACCTTCTGCAGTTTGCATGTATGTGTGCGTGTACTTGGAGGAGATGATGTGTGTGTGGTGTGTGCATGATGATGTGTGCGTGAGTGTGCATGATGATGTGTGGTGTGTGTGTGGCATGATGATGTGTGCGTGAGTGTGCATGATGATGTGTGTGGGTACATGATGATGCGTGCGTGAGTGTGTATGAGATGTGTATGTAATTGTTTATGGGCGGGGGGATATCGATAACGTACACCGTAACCGAGCCGTGAAACGCGAAACCGTACGATTTCATTATTAAGTATTTAATATGATTGCATATATTAAATAAAATCCAGGTTAAGAGGAGATCCTAAACGTTTGTGCTTTCACTTATTAATTGCTGTGCATTTAAGGTGAGTTCTCAGCCCCACTTTACTTACCTTCTTTGGGGTGAAAGAAACGTGTGTTTTAAACGTATTTTCACCTGATCGGTATTACTTTAATATCACTTGTTTACTAGTGTGACACCATACTTAAGTCCTCACTTTCGAACCGTTATATATGTACTCTAGCGAGGTAATTCTGAGTAGATCTACTGGGTTTGACAAACCCCACCCGGGCTAGTCGCGCTAGCACAACGTTCGTCAAACGGGTGTTTAATTGACCTATTTCTGTGTGCTGTGACCGGTGTTCATAGCCGAGGCATTCTTTACGTAGTCAGCGTTGGTTGCGAACTTCATACACTTAGTAACTTGTTGAGTAGACTAGCTATCTACTGATATTATTTTGATTACTGCATCAGTTTATTGTTTGTTCAGTTATCAAAACCTGTGGACTCACCAACCTTGTGTTGACACTTTAGCATGTTTCTTTCAGGTTCACAAGAAGCGCACACTTAGGAGCATTTTATTCATGCATTATTATCCATGTGATTTATTTATCGTTTTTCAGTGAATTTTATTTATTCGTTTTGCGCGTGTTGCGCCATTTAAACAACTAATATTACTATGCTTCCGCGACTTCTATTATGTCCACGTTTAAAACTAGTCTTTGATGAATTCAAGTTTTATAAGAAATTATGTTTTTAAACAACGTGTCGTTTGGTGTAACTAGTGGCTGAGATCCTGGAAGTCAACGCCTAACGGTTAATACCCCGTTTGTGGAATTTGAGGGTGTTACAAAAACAGTGATCAAATCAAATACCAGAAGATGTAGTTTTGATCTTCAAATGCAGTGTGTGTGAAACAACGGTGGTAATTGATCAAATTGAACCAAAAAAGCCCCAAATTAATCGAACAGAAACCATCTTCAATCTACACTTTGTGTAAGCCAGAAACCATCTATAGATTCCAAAGCATCAAATCGATCGATAGCAAACGTAAGGAGATTTGAAAGTTTTAGGGCTGGAGATAAGAAATTCATATTAATTGATTTCGGGATGAATTTTATTTATTTATTATTATTATTTTAATTTTTTTCAAGCCGTTAGCACCTATATTTCAGTTCATTTAAAAAAGAAAAATTAATCGGATGTAAACAAAAAAATTGTTATGTTCCAGAGTGAGTGTTTTTTTTATGAAGAAAACAAAAGAAAAATAAAAAAATTGTGTTTACGAGTTTATTTAAAAAATAAAAAGAAAGTAACATGAAGACTAAATGAATTCTGACAAATTATAAGGAAATAAAAAGAAAAAAAAAGAAAGAAAAAGAAAGTAAAAGTAAACTCGGAACACAACGTTAGTATAATTAACTAAAAGCTTTATCTATATTTTAGATGAACTTGTTAAAAATGTAGTGGCGTATTTAGGATTGTTTTCTCTATAATAAGTTTAAGCTGTTTTTTTTTTATTTATTATTTTGTTGTTAAAATCGGCATTATCCTGTGAAGTTTTTATATATCTTTTAAACGTATAAATTTGTGCTCAATTTTTCTCATTCTTGTGTTATATATATAATATATATATATATATATATAGATATATATATATATATATTATATATATATATATATATATATATATATATATAATATATATATTATATATATTTATAATAAACGAAAAACGTTTAGCTATATAGCAAATTTGAAGTATTGTGTTGCCACATAGCATTTTCATAAGATAATTGACACATGACATTATATTAATAATACTAGGTTATAGCCCATGTATTACATGGGGGAATATATAAAAAATATTAAAATTATTAGTTTTATTTTAGATGTTATTATCCATTGGTGGAATGAAAATATAATCAAATAGTTTTAGTAAACCGTGTATTACACGGGTTAAATAAATAAAATATGAAATAAAATAAAAATGATTAATTATAAAACGATATACTAAGACATGATATTATTGGAATTATTTATGACTAATAACTATATAAATAATAAAACAATAATATGAACTTTTTAAATTTTGTTTCAAAGATGAAGTAAACATTTTGTTTCAAAATAACGTTTTAAAAAGTTTTCACTTTGAAAAATTTTCTTACTATAACTTCCTATTTTAATTCTTTTTTATTAAAATTTTACTTTTAAAACCAATTTTAAAATATTACGTTAAAATAGTTTTATTTTTTAGAAAAAATCTTTTATATAAAACTATAGATATATTTCTTAATTTAGAAAAAAATAATTATAATATAAAAATAAATAATTACTATTAGTAAATAATGTAATTATTTAATAGGAGAGACAAGCGATAAAATTTGATGAGAATGAATATGATGTGACACGAGGCATCTCATTTACTCTTTTATTAGAGTAGGGAGAAGGGAGATATAAAAAGTTATAACACATAATGAGATATCTCTTTTTTAAATTTTAAATATTTATATTTGTAATACATGAGAATATTCTAAAAAGATGGTTTTTTAAGTTTGAGAAATTGTTAACAAAATCTAATTAAATATTTGTATACAAAAAATATTTTAGAGATTTATAACATTAATATGATTTTTCTATATATTTAATTCTTTTATGTAATTTACATGTATATTATATATCTATTTAATCTATCTTCACATGTGTATATATTACAAACTTATTAATAGTAATTAACAATTTATGTTATTGTTTATATTTACTTTAATTTTTTTAGTCCGTATAACACGCAAATGATTAGACTAGTAATAATATATATAGACCGAAAGCCTCAAATAAAGTGGTTGGAAAATAAAATAATAAATAGAGAACAATGTGGACGTTAAAGGAAAGTAGTAGTGGGAATTACGAGAGGTGTCGCAATAGGAATCAAGGACTCGAGGGGAGCTATTAGAGTAAGTAACAATTATTGACTTTTTTAAGCTTTATTAAATTTTTAAATATAAATAACACTTCTATGAAAAAAAAAATAGAAAAAATTACATCATAAGAGAGCATATTCTATATTAATTCAAATATAATATTGTATATTAAAGAAGACATTATAAAAACAACATATGCCTTGTATGAAATATGAATCAATACACCATGTACAATTGTGTTGTTTTTATCATTGGGGAGGAGGTTGCTTGGTTGTTTTAAAAACAATATAATGCGTTATATGAAAACTATGTCGTTGTATATAGTATTATAAAAAATTGTATATGTGAGATATAACGTTGGGATAGGGTCTTTCTATCGTTTAAGCATAGTTAGGAAGGAAATGCAAACAAAAAAATCATAATGTCACGTCTACGTGAATAATAAACAAACACATAACAACACGAGTATATACTATAATAACATAACTTTAAATAATAAACAAACATATTTTATATTGTGTAACTTTGCTAATTTTACATACGTAAATGACACAAATACTCTCCTGTACAGTACCAGCAACATATACGTAACATATTCTTCTTTCTTTCTATGATTTTTTAATCAAAACTCACATTGTATTGAAACCATGTGTTTCTTGGGTGGTCAAGTGACACTCTGGTCTTTGTGGCTATCGATTGTGCATCATTATTTATGTATGTGGAGGAAAATATATATGTTGTGATGTGAGAAAGAAAACGTGATTAATATTTTTGTTACATATGCAAGTAGTATATCTTTGGAATTTAATTAAAGATAGTATATGTGATAATGTGATCAAATGTTTAACTTCTTTATTAACTCTAGAGTCGCTACTCATGTATTAAAGTTGTCATGTAGACAATACAGATATACATTTTGTATAATATACACCAATTCAACTAAGAATGTGTCTAAGTAAACGAAAATGCATTTAAGTTATTTGCAACACAACAAACTAACTTATAATATGTCTAAACCTCGTCAAACATAGTTGTTTTCAAAGACTTAAGGTTATTTTGATCGTTTATATGTTTTTAGTTGAAATCTAAATGATCGTTATAAGATGCATAATGAGTGACTTGTATAGAACATTTAGTTGCTTAGTTTGATTACTCTTGAGTAAAACATATATAATTGGCTTCACATTATCCATTCAGAAATCTATATAACTTTTACTATGGACAAACACTAAAATTCAATACACTAGTTTTCTATTGAAATGAAAAGATGAACAAACAAAAGTGTATGGATAACAACAATCAAATAGAGAGTATAATTAAGATTAATAAGAATCGAAGATCAAACACAAGAAGAGAAAAATTAAAGCATAAAACATATAATATCAAATATTACATAGGGTTTTAAAATAAATGTACCTTATGATATATGATAGTTGTTGGCGCACACATAATCATCCTCCAAATCAAACATATTAGATTATACTACAAACCAGTAAGTGCCCTCACAACACACACTTAAAAGAGACGTTTTAGACTCATCACACAGCCGTGGTTGGTGTCACACCTTTAGTGTCGTAACAAGGCCTATATACCCTAATACGCGCTTAAAACCCGGGTATCAAATTCAGAGTGTGCAAAGTCAAAGAATTGTGTCATATTTAAACACAATACTCACAATGAATTTCTAACAATCCATCACTATAATTGTATGAAATGAACAGTTGATTCGTATAAAAATATAATTAACGGCAAAAGGTAGTGATTTAAAAATCTTAAAATAGCTTCTTTACGTATGCATGACAAAATAAGTCTACACAAGTATATATTTCTTGATAAAATGCAAGATCTTCATTCATGGTACATTCTTTTTGGAGTTAAATACTTTAATAATATCATCATATTAACACCATATGACATACCCATTACACTTAAAATAACCAAAAGAAGTAATGAGAACATTCCCATTACTACTCATGGTCAATCTTTATGAACCCTTTCAATCAATAGGTAACACCCTTTGATATAAAGAAAAGCCACATTTCTCAAGTTATGTAATATGGGGCCTAAGCTTCAAAGTGGGGAGAAAATGTTCTATAAGTGTGTGATTTCGCATCACATGCATTAGTGCTTATCGCGTAGATTTGCGATGGGAACCATTGCTACAGAAACACGTATTTAGCTACGAAGTTCATAACTTTGATAATCTGTATGTTATCTAAGAAACAATCGTTTACCAACGTATGTCACATTATGTAAACAATAGTTTTATGGATTGTTGCTTTGGTTTTTAAAGTTAAATCTATGCACCTGTCAAGAAATGGTTTTTTTATGATAATTATTGTACGAAGTAGCGTAACTAAAACTTTTTTACTTCAGCCATAAAATAATTGTTTTCATTAGCTTTAATTACTTTATCGATTTTAAAGGACTAAACTATAACAAGACGATCACTCCAAATCTTATATTAATAGAAAATGTTATTGGTTAAAGGTTTAACAAATCCCTCTCTGGTTATTCTAAAAAATAACAACCAAATATAGATGAAATAACTTTAGAACCTGTTTGGAATATTATAAATTCGATTCTTTGACATTAGTTGGTGGATCATTAGTATAATATATATTAATAAGCAAATGGTAAATAATTATATTCCAATAGAGTTGTTATATATATCTTAAAGAAAGTAGTTAATATAAAAGGGTAAAGGTGGATATCCCTCAAGAAAAAGAGATGTTCCGATTAAGACAATCAAATTGTAGAAATTGACTCGTGGTCGCTTTCTTGATTAGATAAAATGATAGATTTTAATTCATTTCACAATCTTTGTGGATTTATATTATCATATGATATGATAATATTCGATTATAAATGTTTAATAATTTCATTACATTAACACCATATAACACACCAATTATAGTTTAGATAAACATAAGAATTATCATTATTACTCACGATCATTCTTATGAACCCTTTCAATTAAATGTAACACCCTTTGATAAAAAGAAAAGCCATATTTCTCAAATATGAGTAATATGGGGCCTAAGCTTCAAAGTGGGGAGAAAATGTGTGTATGTTGTGTGATTTTGAAGCCATAGCATGTTAGTGCTTATACCATAGATGGTAACATCATGAGTTCTATAGATATATATATATATTATATATATATATATATATATATATATATATTCCTAAGAAAACCTTCAATTTAAAAAAACCAAGAAAACTATTTTTAAACTATTTCATGTTACGTATATGTACTTTTAAACATGTTAACATATCTAATTATGTATATGTATGCAGACTTACATATATGCTTGTTAACACATACCTAAATATTTGTACCTGTAGATTTATGTGTAAGTAAACTTGTTTACATATATGTAATCGATACACTATAAGGAAGAAGAAGCATAAATGAATATATCTAAAGAAATTACACTAAATAGATCTGCAACCATATCTAAACTTGCATACGTATATGTAACTCGACGAAGATGAAGATGAACAAACAACCAAATCGTAATATAACAAAGTTACATATATGTAACCTGCCATTACATTCTTTTAGTTCTTGAGTTGCCCTGATCTAAAGTTACGTATATGTAACCTAATAAAGTTACATAAACATATATTCATCTTTTTCTTTCTGTTAGCATCCATAGCGGTAAGATAATTAATCAATTTTGTTAGTTTTTTGAACAACTAAGATGTCCTCTTGAACCCATCCCTCAATCGATTTCATTAAAACCCAATTAAAGACTTGAGGTCATCGATTTTGTTGGTTTCATCTTCATTCTTTCGTTAACCTTTAACCCGTCATCACCTTCTTGAATATAGAAAATACTAATATAGACTAAAGATTTCCAGAAACTGCTTTTGTTGAATCGATTAAATCACCATATTAGGAAGAATGAGGAAGAAGATCAATGCTTTGCTTTGATAGAAAAAAATTGAACTAGTGAATGAAGAAAAATATTTGTTTTAATTATTCTTATTTGTTCAAACATGGAGTAAAATAAGTAATTTAGTCAACCATGCTTATTTACTAAAAATACTTTATATATTAATTACTAAAACACCTTTAAAAATAATAATATATATAAATAATAAAAAATTTGATTGGTTAAAATTGGTTTTTTAGGGTTTCTTAAAACTTATTGATTAGCACAAGTATCAAACATGAAAACGACACCTTTAACACTTAGATTTGGTGGTTTGAGTGTGACAGTTATATGTTTTAGGTATCAAGAAGTAGAAATGATAAATCCAAGACTCCTAATTTTAATTATTTTAAAAAGGTAAAAAAATGCTTAGTGTACTTTTTGCTCTGGGTTTTATCATGTCTAAAAAGGTGTAACACCCCGAATAAAGTCAAAACGAGTCAATTAATGATAATAGGCTTAACTAGGACTTTTTAAAGAAAATAAGATGGTAATGGAGTATGGACCGAGTTAACTCTTCGAGTTATGATTTTGACGAGTTTAAGGTCCCGGAAACGCCTGATATATATAAACGGCTCAACTTGAGTAGCTCTTATTTGCAACTCAACACTCTAGTTCTAGAGAGAGAATAGAGAGAGAAAGTAGAGAGAATTGAAGATTCAAGGATCGGTTGATCTCAGGATTGAAGATCGGTGTTTGTGAGCATCCAAATAACAAGAAAACACCAAGAATCCAGGTAAGAAACATCATTTAATCGTTGCTTTTGATGTAAACCCGGATTCTAGGGTTTGGATTTTTAAAAGTGACAAAGATTCGCCCAAAACTCGCATTTTTGTGTAAGAAAACATGTAAGAAGCTTAGATATAGCTTATTGGGTGATAAACCAAGGTTTTGGGTGTAAAAGATTGAAGTTTTGGGTTAAAAATAGGTTGGTTCGTAACTTTTAGCCCGTTCTGCGAAATTGGGTGTTCATATGGCTAAATTAGGTATTCGACCAACGAAACTATGAAAGCTTCCTACGAAATTATAGTTTTGCAGGTAGTTTCGCAGACATGGTTATCCAACGAAAGTTGGGCGAAACTGCCAGCGAAGATGCCAGCGAAACTGCCAGCGAAGATGCCAGCGAAACTAGCAGCGAAACTGTTGGCGAAACTAGCAGCGAAACTGCTGGTCTGGCAGCCGAATTAGCAGTGAAATTAGGCAGAAATTAACTCCTTTGAGTGTTAACTTATCTACAGACTGTGTAGTGCAACCCTTGTTTCAAAAGCTTGATTGAGAAGCTACTCATCGAGTCCAGTGAGTTCTAGATCCTCTATTTAAAGGTTTTGAACTAGTTTGGGGCTGGAAATACATCCTAAATGTACACTTTAATGGCCAAGATTGTAAGAGGTTTTAACGGAAAGATTGATTTTTCTATAAGGAAATGTGCTATATAAAAGTGCTAAAATAAAAAAATTTCACGCTGACCTAGAAGCCCGACCCCAGCCTTGGACCCCACTAAGGGCTGCTGCCCCTAGGACCCCGCTGTCAGGGGCTGCCGCCCCTGAACCCTCGCTGCCCCACAGAGGGTCGGTTATGTTTTATGATGAATTATGCTTGTTGTGCATATGTTTATGTATGTGAGTGTTTGATGCATGATGTTTATGATGATGATGTATGAGTGATGCCTATGCATGATGATGATGTGTGATTGATGATGATTATGTATGTTATGTACGATATGTTCCTTACTACGTATTATGATGTGAATTTACGTGGTGTGATTATGATAAAGAACGTAAAGTATTATTTTAACAAAGTGAAAAATTTAAGATAATGAAAAGTGAAACTTAATGAATGTTACCCCTGGCTCTTTTGATGATGAAAAGTCTTGCAAGCACTATGATAGACCTCACTTCGTGAGTCTGATATATAATGATTGATCCGTATTCATGAGCGGGCTATGTGCCTTGCAGTGTGGATCAACTGTCGGGGGTTAGCTACCATGAGGATGTGTACCGACAGGGATCGACATTCGTTGTCGATCAACAGGGAGCTCTCGCTTTGTGCAATCTCATTTATGATGAAAATGAAAGATAATGAGAGAATGAAAGATAATGAACATGCTTTTATGATGCAAGAAATGTTATGTATTATGTATGCGTGGTCATTATATGAAGGATACAATTATATTTTCTTATTTACCTAAAACTAGAACTCACTTAGCAACATTGATTTTTATGCATTTTCTAGTTGGCAGGTTATGGTTGCTGAGGATGGCATGGGGTTAGCTACTTGGCTCTTTTTGGATGGCATTCGTTTTCATAATGTTTTTGCGATGTAATGCAACAAGTGTTTTGTAACCATCAACAATGTATTATTTTGCAAAAGTGATTATAATTAAATGGATGTTTAAATGTTTTCGCTGCAATGGTTTATTTAAGTTAATGAAATTATATGTTTTATGTGCGATGATTGACCAGTTGTGAGCGTCCCGGGAACATGGCCTTACAACAGATATCCATTTTGCAAGTCCCATTATTTTTCATCATATCTAATAATTAATAGTTTTAATCTCTGTCTACTTAACTCGAGATAATACAACATAGAACTTACCATGATCACTGTTTAAAACACAAACCGACTTTGGATAGCGATTGTCCTTAGTTCTTGTTTATTGTCAATGCAAAACACACTGTTAATAGAAACTGTCTTCTTTGAAATTTAAAAAAATTATTTTGTCTGAAGGTGTCAAAGTCAACACTGGAATAAAAGTGTGATTTTCAATATTACTTCCTGATACATCAAAACAATTTGTATATATCAAACGAGTTCCAATCAAACATAAGGCGGTACATATAAAAAATAAAGAACTTTTTAAAGTAGAAACATATAATAACTTTTCACAGATGAATTGTTAAAGTAGATCACCTTCAAACAAAAAAAATTAAAATAAAATAATATTAATCGAAAAATACAATTGTAGACAAAGATAAGTTAAATTACAATCGTAGATGGTGAAAACGCAAATATAACAAAAAAGAAATACCTTTTGTTGAATAAAACTTGATAAAACCAAAACCAAAATGAGAAGTTATTGAAGTCTGTCGAATGCGATATCATCAAACTTTATGAAAACAAATACGGAGGGTCGTAAAGCTGGAATGATCAAGAAATTCAAGAATATTTACAAATCAGGTATGATTTCATTTCTAATAAAAGATACTCTTCAAATTGGAGAAGATCCGAATAAAAAATCCTGTAACTTTTGTCAATATTCAAATATAAACCAAATATTTAATGGATCATACAATCAAAGAATTGATTAAATAGATGAAGAAAATTATAAATGATTTTACCAGTTTTGTTGATAATATATTTGAAGAAAGAAGAAATATTGGGTGTGATTTAATTTCCAAAAAAATATGCACTAATTTAAGGTTAAATTTTCAAAATATCATTAAATATCTCTTGTATCAAAAGTTGACTTTTAATAAAATAAATCTAGACTAAAACTGATAACGGATGCATATTTAGGCGAGAATTAAAAAAATAAAAGCTTAAGAGAATGACATATGATACTAAAGTTATTATTTTATAACAAGTATAGATATATATAACGATAACTCGAAGATGGTTCGAGAAAAAAATTTCTTACCAAGGTACATAATATATACTATGTGAATTCAAGTTTTACCTCGTGTTGTTTTTATTGTCATACTATATTAGTACATGTTTGCATTTCTTAAAGGATATCATGGCCAATAAGGATATAATATTCTTATACAATGGTGAATGTCGATCTTTTAACTGAGGTCATTATAGAATTCTTTTTCATACTTAGGTGTTGGTGATTTTAATATAATCAATGTTATGTTAATATATAAGTACTTTGTTTAAAAACATAAAATAAATCAGAATAAACATTAATATGATGTAGGAGGTGTGGGGTACGCAAAACATTTTAATTTCTAGAACAAAGAAACCTCAAAGTTCGAGTGAATGAAGGCCCCTAGATCATGCAGGTCCAGGGGCAACGCCCCGGGTAAAGACATCTGGAGGCGGTAGCCCCTTATGGGTCCAAGTAGGTGTACAATCGAAATTGTTTCCGATTTGCTAAATTGACTAAATTTGATGATGAGATAGAACTTATCATAGGTAAGAATTATGACCAGCAGCAACGGTGACCTTCAATAGTAACTGATGCACAACATCGGTGGTAAATGAGATCAATGGTAGAAACCTAGGCATCCTCCTTACCGTTAGGTGAATTGACGAATTGATTGAAATTGATGAATCCGTGGTAATTAAGTTGTTCAGTGGGGAAATATGATCAACATCAACTACATTATTGATGGCAAGTCTTTAATAGTAATTATATTACTTCTAATAGAGTTCTTGTTGATATAAGTGTAAGACAGTTAACAATTATAACAGTTCTAACTACTAACTGTCATTATTTTTTGTGAAGAATTGTACGATTCATTGATTAACTTGGTTTGATTTTAAGAGATCTGTACACAAGTTATTCACGAATAAATATATATTTATTTTTTATTTTGAAATACTTTAATGTGTGATGTAGTTAGAAGTACAATCAAATGGCTCATAGTATTGATTTTATTCAAAGTCTTGGAATCGAATAGTTCCAATCAAAAGTCGATTGTCTCAAGAGTCTCACAAGTTCTTGATACAAATATTAATCTTCAAATCAAAACTAACTCTTAAGGTTTACTATAAAACATTATTTACATTAAACTATAACAACCTTAGAGATAAACATAAGAAATTAATAAAACTAGCAAAAACAAACAACTAAATAATAAATAATATATTCAAATCCACATGTTTTGGGTGGATCGAATAACTCTTGATCTTTCTCCTCACACTATTCTCCCATTCTTGAAAAAAAAATCGTCCTTGAGCTTTCCCTTAGGATTAAATCCATATCTTGGAACCCTAAACACACCAACAAACAAATACTATTATCTTTTTTCTTCTTCTTTTTTATGGATAGATTGATTGCATCTATTGAAGGGATACTCCTCTTTCCTAAAGCTTCTGTCCCGAACATAAAACTTTGGTTACGTTTGCTTCAACCTTTACACCCCGTAAGTCAGAACGGATTCTTTCGTTGATTCGTCTGGTGGATTGACACATAAATATTCCATCTTTTCCCAAGACATGTGACTACCAATGCTTCCGCCATCGCCTCATCCGACGAATCTATGAATAGGAAGTCTTTAATCCTCACGTAGAGTCATTTGAACGATCATGCTATGATACCAAATGATGTAGTTGAAACCCTAATCAAATGGCTCACATTAATCTTCAAATGAAAAGCCTGACAAGATCTCGATTACAATCTATAATGTTCAAATGAAAATCAACTCCTAAAGGTCACCATAAAACATTATTTATAATAGATTATAACAACCTTAATGACAAACATTATAATTAATAATAGTAGAAAAAGAATAAACAACTAGAGAATGAATAAAATATTAAAAATTGAAGTGTTTTAGTTTGATTGAATAGCTCTTGATCATTCTCCCCGCATCAATCTAAAAGACAACATGCGGTTGCCCTACTCATCTGCGTATGACAATTTGAAGGTTGGACTCTATAAGAAATCGATGATGGCCAAAGCACTAAATATAAGATTGAAATCAACCATCAGGTCCGTCAACTAAAAAAATTATGTACATTGAAAACCGCCGGTCTTCATATCCTGATTTGAATCACTTGAATCGTTGGAGGTAGATTTCGGGTGACAATGGAGGCGACACCGAAAAATTGACCAGATGGAGGCTGAACAACGGCGGAGTTGAAAAATGACTCAAAGTTAGCCCCACTGAATCGAGAAAACTAACTGGTGTTAACTCTCAATTAGTAAGAGATTGTTAAATATAATAAACTCAAAGTTGAACGTGTCTATAAACATTTTTTAAGTTGAAATTAATTCCGGCCAACGAATGAAAGTTCAGATTAATAAAGTCCAATAAATTCATTTATGTTTTTATCTAGTGGTCAAGGTAATTATGAAGTTAATTTAATAGTTAAGTTTACTTGGTAAGGAGATAGATTGAGTGTGATTTGCTTTTCCAAGTTGAGTCTAATTAGCTTGTTTGGTCTTTTAAGTGTCTGGATGATTATAAATAGAAGTCTTTAGGTGTTTGTATTTATGTGCTTTACTTTGATCAATAAAAAAGTTTTGAGAGAGATTTCACAATGTTCGTCTTTTTAACTGGCTGGTGTGTTTGTATTTAGCAAGATCTAGACAAATAGTTAGATCTTATGAAATAATTTGAGTACATACCTATTTTGGAATAATAAAATGATAAATAAATTTAGTTTCATGAGCAACAATTTTATCTTATGTGATAGGATAAGTTTTACACTCGACTCACTTTCAAAGTTTACCACTAAGTGAAGGTTTACAAAAAAAATATAAAACAAATATGTAGTAATCTATACTAATAAAACAAAAAAATAATTTTGACGTATGTTATCTTTTCACTCTCTTCATCACATGTAATCTTCTCATACTATTTGTCACTTGTCACTAGCATATAATCTTAAACATATAATGATCATATTAAATGCTAAAAATATTATTTAAATTTTTTCAATTATGAAACACAATTTTATTAAAATATGTAAAATTTTAAAAGTAAATAAATATGATTTTATTGCATACAGAGAACTTTTTTTAAAATGATTTTTAAAACAAATTATTAAATTTTTTTTGGGAATGTTTAAAAAACAATTTTTTATACAAAAGCTATTTAAAGAAGAAAGTTTTGAAAAATAATATTGTTATTTAATACTTAAGGTAATTGATTATACAATATAATTATTATTAAATAATAATTACTGAATATTAATTAATATTTTAATTCTGTAAAATATGTATTTTTAAACTAGTGGTATAATAAAATGGTAAGAGTGGATATCCCACAATAAAAGGAGATGTTCCAATTAAAACTTTTAAGTCTTTAAAGAGCATCAAAATCTAAAAATTGACTCATATTTGCTTTTGCAGTTTTGCTACATTCTATTGACTTTTGCAGCAGCCAAAAGCCGATTAACGATGCTGACGTAAGCAGAGGGGTCCACATAGGTTGTTGGAGTAAAGGCTTCGAGGTTTTATCACGTGACATAAAATTTCGGATATATGTTGTCATATTTATTAAATTATAAATACTCTAGATTTTTTGTTTCTTAATCATTAAAAGTCTTATTTCGAAAATGAAATAATGGAACTAAATCATTTTGATTTGTTATAAAGAAATGAATTAGTAATTCTAACTGTAACGTGATGTTATGAAACTAGAGCGAATTTTAAGCTAGCATTATCAATAGTTTATGTCTTCAAGGGTTCAGTTTGATTATATCTCACTAGCAAAAGAAGAAGAAAATTGTTGATTTTGAATGATTTTTTATCTGGTTTTACGGGTTTACTTAAAAAAGGGGTGTCAATTGAAATTAATAGTCAAACAAAAGTTGATATTAAACTTTACAAGTATATAGTTTAGTATCCTTATTCTTATAAACAAAAATCTAGAGTGACATGTGACACCCTATATAAATTCATCATGGGCCGTAAACATGAGAGATTATTTGTTCATAAGGAATGTTCAGTCTCTAACATCAACAACGCGTTTTGGACGTATTGATTGTGAATGAGATGAGAAATCCACAGTTAAGCGTGCTCAGGTGGGAGCATTTCAGGGATAGGTGATCTCCTTGTGAAGTTTTCACCTGGAAAACAAAAGAAAATTCGTGAGCTACTCGTGAACAAAACGGACAGTGTTGTTGGTATGAGAGATCAGGTGCTACATTACACGTGACATAATTCTAACCCACCTCGTATTAAGTTTCCTGTCATAATTTTAATTATGTATAGTTGTTATATCGTTGCATTTATGACTTTTTTAGGAACTAAAATACTAATCTTTCATAATTACGTAACTCCATAAAATTTCCCCCCTAACTTATTTATTAGTTTCAACTATTAATGTTTAACTCAAAATTATTTAAGAAAACTTCATAAATGATTCTTGTGATTTAACTAGATTGCATGTTTGATGTTTAAACTTTAAAAATCATAAAATTAGTCAATACTTTTATGTATTCATTTTACTTTTGGTCCTTGGCATTAAATTCATTCAATTTTTATATATTTTTTTAGTTTGGGTTAACTTTTATATTTAATCTTAGGAACCAAAAGTGTAGCAACCACATAAAAGTTTGGACTAACTTTGTAATGTTTAAAATTTGAGAACCAAACTTGCAATGATTAACAAAAGTTTTGAACTAACTTTGTAAATTTTTAAAAACTGGGATTAAACTTGCCATTTGGTCAAACTATAGGGATCATTTATGCAATTTTTTTAAATTATTAGTTTGTATTGAAGTGACTAGAATTTTGTGATTATTTTTTACTAGTATCAAGCCCCCCGCGTTGTATCGGGGGCGTAAAACGGTCATACTAAGGAACACTTATAACACAACACCGTTAGTGAGAACAAAAAATGCTCGTATTACAAAAGGAAATAAAAAACGAAAGAAATAAACTCAAACGAAAAGTAAAGGCAAAAATCTAAAAATAATAAGTTAATTGATCTAGAACCAGTGGGTTGCGACGATACTATTAAACGAAGAAAAATAAACGTAAAAATGTTGAATCACACACGTACGTTGTGACTTAATAAATCACAAAATTTAAAGTGAAGCGCAAAAGGAAAAAAATATTAAAATACAAAAAACAAATGACTAATTTTGAAAGTAAAAAAATGAAGGTTAAGTTATAAAAATATTAGAGTAAAATTAAAAATCAAAGTTTAAAAAAACAGTGTGTGCAACTAATCACATATCAATACCACCTATTGTGGGCATGAAATATTGAAAATTGTGGGTATGAAATATTAAAAATAGGTAAGTGACTTTTCAATTTTAAAGCTAGTAACTCATCCATCTCACTTTACGACTTAAACCATCGTATCTTCTCCTTTGGTTTCCGGCAGACACCGTTAAGATGTCTCACCTCATCTTTTTATTCATTTGATTTTCAGTTTAAAATGTAAGGATGGTGGTTCAAGAGGGAGTGAGTGAGATGAACACGTCGATGTTAGAAATAACCTGTAATATGTGGCCTACGAATCATTTAAATAAGTTTCACCAAATGACATAATTAGTCCCTAATAGTATAAGGGGGTTATTTGATGGAAATACCTCATAATTATAATTAGGGTTTCCCCTTAGATGTTATAAATAGAGATTAAAGAGATAACAACAACACACCAATAACTTTTCTCTCAAGATCATCCATCGATCTCTCTAAACATCATAACGGGAACGAATCTCAAGATCATGGCTTCATCATCTTCATCAAAGATCTCTATTCCCACAAGTAAGTTTCAATTGTTTTGATGTTTAGTTTGTATTAGATGATTGAATAAATATGATTTGGGTTTCATACTTGCATTCATGTTTCAAGATATAATCAACATGTGGTATCAGAGCAATGTTGATTATATCAAATCATTTTTTTCATCAATCATTTAATTTTGATTTGCTTGTATAACCTTGTGATGAATCGATGTCTTGGATTTACAAATCATAAACAATTACAATGATCTTGATTTTTTTAATGTTAAGGACACGAAATAGTTTTCTACAAATCGGTTCATAAAAAGAAATAGTTAATCAACTGGAACTCGATTATAAAACCATATGATTTTGAATTTTGAAATACATGCAAATCGAATTCGACGCCTCTTAATATCATGTTCAAAAGATGAATCATATTTTTTTTCTAATATAAATGGTTTGACAATTTTCGAAGAGATAAGGATCGAAATATTTATTGATTATTCACAATCCATGAATTATCTCTACCACCTCTAAAAGAAAAAAAAACCTATGAATTATTATTGCAATCTGTAATTTCATGATATTATGTTGGTGGTCATAAAATTTTAATGATTTGATGATTACTTGCACTAAATGGGCATGAATGAACGAAATTAAACATTCATGTTTGTGTTCAAATTTTATAATCAAACAAATTTATAATTTGTGATATAATTTATGGTTTTATTTATATGGAATAAATTACTTATATATTTAATTTCTATTTTGTCGATATCAATGAAACTTAAATGAGATTTGATTCTGTAATAATAAAATTAATTTATGACTTAAATTTAGAAAAACAGTTTGTGTTTCCTTTTTAAACTCAATTTATTAAAAGGAATGAAATTGTTTTACGGGAATCAGTTCTTAAATTTACTTATTATAAATGTTTAATTTTGAATAAATTAATAGCCCATCGGATTTTAAATCGATTCTCAATTATATTTAACAATGTTATTATTTTGCTTTTGTATGAATTATTTCCGACAAAAACTGTCATTTATTTATAAACCTCTTTAATGGTTTTTGATAAATTCCATAACTAATGAATTTGCAAGTTACTCCATACGTTTTCAATTATGGTTCATGTTTGTAAAAATATAGAATGTAATTATATTTCATATTTTACAAATAAAAAAAAAAATCAAACTTGCAAAATGCATATGTCTTGATATATATTTTGACATAGAAAAAGATAATGGTAACTTTAATGAAAGATTAAGTGATTAATCCCAACGGTACATCACTTGATTTGACATTAAATTTAACGCTATCATTTTATATAATTATATAACTATGTGTATCATCAAATGATAAACCCAAAGGCTAGTTGTTTGATAATACACATGATAAATATTGGGAAATTAATATGAATGTTACACTTCTGCCCAAAGGTGTTGTGTAGTATTTATATATCTTATTATAATTATGTTCATAATACTTGGATGTTAGTCATAGCCAACGCGAAGCCAACATTCATTTGGAACTTTACCTAATTTGTTCATAACATTTGCACATTGGTCGTAGCCAACGCAAAGCCATCGTGCAAGTAGAACGTTACTTTAATTTGTTCATAATATTTGAATTTTTGGTCAAAGCCAACACGAAGCCAATATTCATCTAGAACTTTAAATTTTGCCTATTATTTTGGTGTTATAATAGGTTTTATCTTCAATGTATTAATTATGTCTGCTTTATTTATTTGTTTTGATTACCCTAATTAGCTCACTTTAACTCTCCTACTACTTGTATCAATTTAGCATCCACTATCACTCCTAACTTTGGAATTGAAGTTTTAACCGGGGCAAACTTCGTCTCATGGAGGGATTCTGTTAAACTTACTCTTGGCATGTTGGATCTTGATTATGCCTTGAGACATGACGCTCCTACTACTCTTACTGCTGAAAGCACTGCAGATCAAAAATAAGAGTATGAAAAGTGGGAGAGGTCTAACAGAATGTCTCTGATGGTAATCAAAAACTCCATCTCTGTTGCTATTAGGGGAGCAATACCTGATTCAGATAATGCTAAAACTTATCTGAATTCAGTGGAGGAACAATTTAAAGGATCTTCTAAAGCACATGCGAGCACTTTGATTCTGAAGATGCTTACTACAAAGTATGATGGGTTTAATAATGTGCGTGAACACATAATGATGATGAACGACATGGCTCATAAACTCAAGAGCTTAGACATGGAAATCAGTGATGGTTTTCTAGTACATTTCATTATGACTTCTCTTCCTTCACGCTTTGATGCTTTTAAGATCAACTATAACACCCAAAAAGAAAAATGGTCAATGGGTGAGTTGATAGCAATGTGCGTGCAGGAGGAAGAACGTCTGAAGCTAGAAAAGCCTGATGTTGTTCATGTTACCACCATTAAACCATTAAAGAGAAAAGGAAACTTCAAAGGGGAAAGCTCCAAAGTCCATAAGGCTGGTACAAGTGCAGCTTCCAGCTCAAATGCCTCCTTTGGACAATCTCGCTGCAGATTCTGTCACAATAAGGGACATACCCAATGAGATTGCCCTAAGTTCAAGGAGTGGCTGGCTAAGAAAGGTAACCATCTATTTATGATATTTGAGTCCTTTAATGTTAACGTTCCAACTAACACATGGTGGTTGATTCTGGTTCTATGGTTCATGTTACTAACTCAACACAGGGATTCCTTACAATCCGGAAGCTGGAAAGAAACCAAAGGACAATTAAAGTGGGAGATGGTGATGAACTTAATGTCGAAGCCGTAGGAACCATGCTATTAATAATGAAAACTGGTCATTGTATTAAACTTTATGATACATTATATGTACCGAGGATTACTCGGAACTTAGTATCTGTACCAAAGTTAGACAATGATGGTTATGAAATTTTGCATGGTCGTGGCAAAGTCACTATTACTTTAAACTCTCATGTTTGTGGTTATGGTTATCTGGATGGAAATCTCTATAAGTTAGAACTAGATGATCAATTTTCAAAATCGTTGTTATCATATAATGTAAATGAAAACATTAACAAACGAAAACGAGATTTGGAAACATCATCCATGTTGTGGCATCAACGTTTAGGCCACATATCACGAGATCGCATGTTAAGACTCGTGAAGGATGAAGTATTACCAATCTTGATTTCTCTGATTTTGAAACATGTGTTAAATGCCTTAAAGGTAAAATGGCTAATGGATCTAAAAAAGGAGCCGTCAGGAGTTCCGGTTTACTAGAACTCATACACACTGATATTAGTGGACCTTATCCTATTGGAATATCTGGACATAAATCATTTATCACTTTTATAGATGATCACTCACGTTACATGTACTTGTACTTAATCAAGGATAAATCTGAATCACTTGACATGTTTAAAACCTTTAAGGCTGAAGTTGAAAATCAACTTGATCGTAAAATAAAAGTAGTGAGATCAGATAGAGGTGGTGAGTATTATGGTAAACATACTGATATTGGTCAAGCTCCTGGTCCTTTCTTTGAATTTTGTAAAGAACACGGGATTGTAAACCAATTTACCATGCCGGTACTCCTCAGCAGAATGGTGTAGCTGAGAGAAGAAACCGTACCCTAATGAACATGGTTAGAAGTATGTTAGCGAACTCCTCTTTACCTGAATTTTTATGGACCGAGGCATTAAAGACAGCTATTCATATACTAAATAGAGTTCCTTCTAAGTCTGTCCCTAAAACTCCATTTGAAATTTGGACAGGAAGAAAACCTAGCTTAAGGTATATGAAAGTATGGGGTTGTCCAGCCGAAGCTAAGCTTTATAATCCTCAACAAAGAAAACTGGACATGAAGACAGTCAGTTGTTTCTTTATAAGATATCCTGATCATTCAAAAGGGTATAGATTTTATTGTCCCTCTCATACTACTCGCATCGTAGAAACTCGTCATGCTGTGTTTTTAGAGGATTCTAAGGTCAGTGGGAGCACTGAAAGTCATGATATTGACTTACAAGAAGTGCAAGAGGAGGGGGGGATGGGCTCTCTAAACCACCTCCTATTACACCTCTTGTACTTAACGCTACACCATTACAAAATACTGTACCATTATCTCATGTTTCCTCAGAAGTTCATGTTGCTCCAAACATTCCTGTAAATGAAGCACCATCAAATCCACAAGAGCAAGTCCCTCATACGACTACTGAAACTGCAGAACCTGAAAATCAGCTACGGAGGTCATCACGGTCTAGAAGGCCTACTAATTTTGATGATTATGTAACCTACCTAAATGAAGCTGATTTGGATTTAGGAAAGTGTAACGATCCAACCTCCTATAATGAAGCCATTAGTAGTGATCAATCGTCTGAATGGAATAAAGCTATGATTGATGAGCTTGATTCCATGTATAAGAATGCCGTTTGGGAATTGGTTGAATTACCCAAGGGTGTTAAACTCGTAGGATGTAAATGGGTTTTTAAAACCAAATTAGACCCAAATGGTAATATTGAACGTCATAAAGCGCGATTGGTTGCTAAAGGCTATACTCAAAAGGAGGGAATTGACTATCAAGAAACCTTTTCACCTGTTTCACGAAAAGATTCCTTAAGGATCGCTATGGCCTTAGTAGCTCATTTTGATTTAGAGTTACATCAAATGGATGTTAAAACCGCTTTCCTTAATGGTGACTTACATGAGGATGTGTTCATGAACCAACCTGAAGGTTTCAAACCTAAAGGTAAAGAACACTTGGTATGTAAGTTAAAGAAATCCATATACGGGTTAAAACAAGCATCACGTCAGTGGTATTTAAAATTTGACGAAGTTATGAAGAAACAAGGTTTCATAAAAAATCAAGTGGATCAATGCACCTACCTCAAAATGAGTGGGAGCAATTTTGCTATACTTGTCCTTTACGTAGATGACATTCTATTGGCAAGTAATAGTTTAGATTTGTTGCATGAGTCAAAGCGATTACTTTCACGTAATTTTGACATGAAAGATCTCGGAGAAGCCTCTTATGTAATAGGCATCGAAATACACTGAGATCGAGCCAATGGGACGTTAGGATTGTCTCAAAAGGCGTATATTGAACGTGTCCTTACACGTTATAATATGCAACATTGCTCTCCCTCAGTTGCTCCAGTAGTTTAAGGGGACGTTTTTGGTTTATTTCAATGTCCAAAAACAGAGGATGAGAAGGAGCAGATGAAATTGATACCTTATGCGTCAGTAGTGGGAAGTTTAATGTATGCTCAAGTTTGTACTCGTCCTGATATTGCATATATTGCTGGAATGCTAGGCCGATATCAATCTAATCCTGGCCTAGATCATTGGAAAGCAGCAAAGAAAGTATTGCGATATCTTCAAGGGACAAAAGAGTATAAGTTGACATATAGAAGAACTGATAACTTAGAAGTGGTGGGCTATTCTGATTCTGACTTTGCCAAATGCAAAGATGATAAGAAATCAACATCGGGGTATATCTTTATGTTAGCAGGCGGGCCTATTTCATGGAGGAGTCATAAGCAGCAGTTGACAACAACCTCAACCATGATGGCAGAATACGTTGCAGTTTATAATGCAACTTGCCATGGGATGTTGTTAAGAAATCTTATTAACGGACTCAAAATTGTTAACTCCATATCACGACCGTTGAAGATTTACTGTGACAACTCGGCTGCCGTTAGTTTCTCGAACAGTAACAGTTCGAGTGGAGCTGGTTTATATCTTGATACAAAATATTTGTTCGTACGAGAACGAGTAGAGGAAAATAATATTTGTATCGAGAACATTAGCACAAAAGATATGCTTGCGGATCCGATGACTAAAGGTCTACCACCCAAAACATTCCAAGAACTCGTAAAAAGGATGGGTTTTACTAGAGACCTTATATAATAACATATCAAGTGTGCATTTATGATTAATGTGATTTCCTAAAATATTTATTTTGTCTATTATAACTTATATGTGCGCTTTATGATCTATAGACAAATTTGTGCAGATAAATACTGTACATTAAGGGTTTATTTAAGTCATTTTGGTTTTATGTTTAATGTTTTATATTGAAACTTTAGTATGACTGTTGGGGTTCTCGAATTAACATTAATTCGAATGACTGTAACTATTTGCTATAAGTTTCAATATGACACCTGATGAGTGTTTAACTTGGCCAAACTTATATGTACTCATCACAAATGATCACTCGGCCAAGTGGGAGAATGTTAGAAATAACCTGTAATATGTGGCCTACGAATCATTTAAATAAGTTTCACCAAATGACATAATTAGTCCCTAATAGTATAAGGGGGTTATTTGATGGAAATACCCCATAATTATAATTAGGGTTTCCCCTTAGATGTTATAAATAGAGATTAAAGAGATAACAACAACACACCAATAACTTTTCTCTCAAGATCATCCATCGATCTCTCTAAACATCATAACGGGAACGAATCTCAAGATCATGGCTTCATCATCTTCATCAAAGATCTCTATTCCCACAAGTAAGTTTCAATTGTTTTGATGTTTAGTTTGTATTAGATGATTGAATAAATATGATTTGGATTTCATACTTGCATTCATGTTTCAAGATATAATCAACAGTCGAAACCCAATCACAACTTTAATGCACATATAAAGTTGATAATTACTATTATATAAATATCTCGTTAAACTCATGTAATACATAAGTTTTTAACATAATTTCTTATATATATAGTAGAAAGCATGAGAAATACTGATGATTATTGCCATGTGTCAGCATGTGATTGGATGATGGGTTTTTATTTTGTGGACGGTAAATATAAAACACTGTTTCGAAAAATAGGTGTTATTTTAATAGGGCGTATTTATTTGTTTCCCGGCTAGAACCCCCAACCCCCTTAGGTTTTTAGTTAAGTCTCTTAATAATCTTACTATTTATACTTAAAGAACATGAATTTTAACACGTGTAATGCTATGTGTAATATGTTTAGGCTATATCAATTTTTAAAAAATTAAAATAACTAATTCACATATCTATCTATCTCTCTCTCTCTCTCTCTCTCTCTCTTAATTATCTTAAAACGTCACTTTTTATAAATCACAATTAACTATATCATTAATATTGTTATGTTCAATCCTTGTGGTACATGATTTTAATCTAGTTACATATACATATCTTTTATACATTCTAACTATCCATTTATTTGCTCTAATGTTTTGAAAATTCTAAATATATGGTTGTGACGTTCTTTTTTTATTATCTACATCTCCGTGTAAATTTCATTTAAAATAGAGTTGTGCGTGATAATATACAAGTAATCAGGTCACAAAAATACAAGTCGTCAAAGCTCTTCAACCTTTAAGTTTTAACATTATTTTCCCTCTTACAACTATTTAAAAAGGATGCCTTATAAAATTTGATTTTGCCAATGCTCAATGCTTATTTTTATCAACGTTTTGATGTAATTTTTTTCTAGCTATATCAATATTTTTATATAAAGTTTTGATTATAACTAACGACCGCTCTTCAAGGTGTGGGTTATTAAATGAAAGCCTGTTTGAATAGAATGTTTCGACGACGACGGATAGAAAACGGGTAATCCGAGCAAATCGTGACAATGCAGGGTTGTAACATACGTTTTGTTGCTTGAAAGTGAGTAATCTTGGTATATCAACTGCACATTACTTTGCCATCGTATAGAATACTTGTACTTTTCGGATTCAAACAACTTGTACAACATCTACAATACTTCATAAATGTTATATTATATAATAAGTAGATGAATTATTAGTTTAATAGTATAGCCTCGCTTTTAATTTCTGAGCATGTATCATTGGAAAAAAATTAGCCACAAACTCTAGCGGGAAAAAGAAGATTTAGAGTTGGATAATTGTTAAAGACTTGAAATCTAAGTTATTACATATTCGGTTTTTGTTAGGTTTTAAACTGTATACTTTATTAGAATATAATAAGTCTTGAATATTTGGAGTTTCAAGACATGAACTATTATAAAATGAGACCTTCGGTGCTTGGTATTAGCTAATGTTTTAAAAACCGGATCAGATCGATTGGTTGGGCCGGTCCAACAAGTAACATGACCCTTTGCTAGCTTGGATCAATATATTTAACGCTCTTGTCAGTTGGTTTTTGAAACCAGTACGTTCAAAAGTCTGAACAATGGACCGTGAGACGACTGGTTCAGTGTCTGGTGTAATTTTGGTGTTAAACCAATCACTAGGGGTGTGTTAACCCGAATATTAGTTTTTAAAAAATTCCAAGATTTATATATGTTTGTATTATGCTATCAATTACAAGATTTGAAAATAGAGAAAATGTCACAGTATAGTAACCAATTTTTAAAAATGTTCTAATTTAGTTACTCATGCATAATTTTCTCAAATTGGACCTCCAAACGATCAAATCGATTCGTTACCAAATTTTATTATGACAACAAAGTAATGATGGAAAAGACATGGGAGTTAGAATTTTCAATATATAAAATCATATTAAAAAATAAGAAAACATGTTAATTATGAAAAAAAATAAAAAAATGTCTAAAATTTACATCAACGTTCTATATCAGCATCAAAAGATAGAAACAATATTTTCTAACAGAATCCAAAAGTATAACATGTTAAAAAATATGTTATGACTTTTAATTTGTATAAAATATAAAAATGAGTGATTTGATTAGAACACTTTTAAAAGTTGAGTTACTTAATTGAAACACTTTTGAAAGTTGGTTATTATTTTACAAAGTTACCCCTTGAAAATATGATTATCTAAACTTTATATTATATTGTTGTGGTTCAAATTTATTATATAAACTTTGAGGATAATTTATATATAATGTCATTCAATATTTAAATAGGCGTAATAAAGTGAATGTAAATATGTAAAAACTTTTCAATCAAGATAATAAATAAAATTCTATATTGTTAACATATGTTAAATCTCATAAATGAAATTTGATCATATATATATTGTTTACACAAATATTTGAGATTGCAAATAATTTAAAGTTTAATAGTTTAGTCTAACTCGATTACCGATTAACCCGACCCGAATAAATACGAATATCGAAACCCAAAAACCGATTAAATGTTGCTTATTTGGTTTGGTATTCGGGTTGATTTCCTACACCTAAAAACCCGAGAAACCCGACCCGAATAACCTGAAACTCGATTGAAAAACCCGAATGACACCCCTACCAATCACACACATAACTCCTTTAGGTGGGGTGTGACACATACCATACAAATTACAGCACTTCTTTTTGGAATATTTTTAAAGTCGAAAGACTTTTACTTTTTTTATACAGATTTTGAATACTTTATTCTGCAACGTAAAGAATAGATTGTATTTTAGATGCTAGAAATATTTGATTATATCCATACCATAGTGGTGGACGCATCACATATACATATGCATTGTATTATCTATCCACAATGCATGCTTGAAGGACTTTGAAGAACAATATGCTTATGAATTCTCCATCAATTTTCTAAAGAAAATTTGACTTTGCATTCTATCAACTTATCAAGGCATTTTACCAACCTTTCTTTTTATAGCTAGTAAATCAATACAAACATGATGCCATTATTAATTGGTTAATTTTATAATGTATGATGTATTGTCCAAATGTGTTCTTACTCCAAATAAAGTATATTTAAATTATGGATTAATTTTTATGAAAATAATCATATTTATTTTTTTGAACGGCATAGTTTAATATTTCTTTCTCTAAACTAGAAAGATAACATGTTTTCTTGAACTAGGCTTGAAAATTATTATACATTTAGTTAAACATAACAATCTTTGATATTTCTAGAAAATTTTAATATATTTGGGGGTTTTAATATAAATATACAGGATAGAAATCGTTTACTCATTTAGGTTCTTTTCAACTAATGTAAATCTTTGAGGTTCATTTTCAAGTAATGTAACAGCCACTTGCTTTTTCCTAATGCTGTATGCTCATATTCAACATGGATTTGCTAAGAACATTCACGGCATAATTTCTTTCTTCATCTTTGTATTATAATTAAATTTTCATATTTTTGTACAATTATCTCTTAACTTTATACAACATCACACATTTCATTTTTATTTTTATTTTTATCTCACTCACAGATACTTTATTATTATTGTCTTTTTATCTTATATACTCACAAAAATATAAAGACTGATGAATAATAAATCTTTATGTTTAGAGAATATTATTGACAGAACTCTAAAGTTTGAAAATAAAGAAAAAGATGTAGATGTTAATAGAAATGTGAAATACAAAAAAATCTTTAAATTATAGAGATGAAAATAGATATAGAGTCTCTACTTTGAATGCTCTTGTAACCCTAAATACAGAAGCTATATCAATCTAGTGCAAAGAATTGCATACATCACAATGCTCAACATTTATGCATAAGAGTAGTCACAATGGGTTTGTTAAAGCTTTTCTTATCAAAAATCACTCTTATCTCATTCTTTATCTTATATCTTATTCATCTTCTTACTCTAAAAAATGATATATTGAGAAGACACGTGACAATATCACAATCATCCTTATCAAATATTTTTCATCTTTCTCTTATTAAATAATTATTTTAATTACTAATCATTTTATTTAACACTTTTCTAGATCTAATAAGTTAAGAAAGATACTTATTTATTAATGTTATTTCTAAATAAATAATTTTTTATAAAATAACAAGTTTTTATAAAGCATAAAACTTTTTTATTAAAATACAAATATTTTAAATTTGGTATCTAAATAGTCAATTTAAAAAGTAGTTGTAATAAATAAAATTTTAAATAATATTTTAACAATGTTTATTAAAAAAATTAAATTTTATTAAAAGCTGATATTATTGTTTTATTACTTATAGTCATTTTTGTACGTAATTTCAATCATATCATATCTTAAAATATTATTTTATAATTAATAAATTTTATCATAGTAATATTTTATTATGCAACCTGTGTGTTAAAAAACTAGTATGTTTATAAATAAAAATATAAAAAAAGTTATTATAGTTAAGGAAATATAAAGTAAATACTTACATCTTTTGGAACGAGGAATGAGACGTGGAGTGTTCAAAAAATAAGATATAATTTCTAGAATAACAATATAATATATATACTAATTATCAACTTTTGTGTGTATTAAAATTTTGTATATTGTGCTTTAATAAATGTACCTACAACTTGGTTTCTTTCTTTTCAATTTTCAATTTTTTACTTTTAACCACAACTTTTACATATTTCACAATTTAATCTCATTAATTATTCACTTTCAACTTCGATCCCTATACTTATTATTTTTTGATATTTTCTTTTTTACATTACGGTCGAAATTTTACAAGTTGCACGACGCAACGCACGTGCATGGTTCAATGTTTTCACTCCTATTTTTTTTTCGTTTAATTGTCCCAACGCAACATGTGGGTCTTAGATCGATTTAGTTATTACTCCAGTTAACCTTTAAGGTTCTCAGGTATGAGTTTAGGGTTTAGGGTTGTCTGGGTTTCCGATTGTATTTTCGATGAAATGATGGTTAACCCTTTAGGGTTTTCTGATCGGCAATGTGTCTCTGGTTAAACTTTCATTAAGTTTTTTCCGGCACTAGTTTTTAGTTAATTAAAAGAATAAAAATCACTACTATCTCATTTCTTATCCTTATAAATGATATGTATCTTGTCCTCTATCTACATAAAGCTATCAAACTTCAAGTGCTATTGTTTTGTTGATTTTAACCAATATGTACGTATGGCAACGAGACAGTTTCGGTTCTAACAACTTCTTAAACCTAAATATATGAAACTTTAAACTTTAAAAATAATAAAAGAATATAAAAGGATTTTCTATCTTTTGTTGTCTTTATTACGTGTAATCCACACACAAACCGAAATATAACCGGATGATTTTTTCGGCAATATTTTATCCACTTAATTACATACAAAATAAAAAAATTATCGTGATAGTCCATTATTTTTGTGTTGACATAATGTCGGACATTGAGAACACTCTAAAAATTATATTATAAAGATGTGTAGTGGAAGTTGTTCGAAAAGTAATTGACCTTTCGGAAATATAACACTTGAGGAAGTTGCTAGATATATAATAGTATATTACAAATTTGTCCTTTTTGTGTTCTAATATATCATCCTTTTAACTTTTGATTATTATATTAACCACCAGTATCAAAACCCTAACATTACGATTAGGGCATAAATCGCAAAAAAGCTAACATTCAAAACGTTGACGTGGCGATGTGTTGAAGGTAAGAAAACCAAAACCTGCAAAGCATTATATAAACAAAACAAAAGCATCACAAAACCTTTGCGCTACAACAAGGACGTTAATAATCTTTGAAACTTAACATGAAACATGAACACGTTAGAAAAGAGTTAATTTTGGAATGTTGATAAATATAATCACGTCGTAACATGAAAAAATAACAAACAATGAAAATATTTACGTTGATAAAATAAACACTTATAATTTTAGATTTTATAAAGAATCATAAATTAAAAGTCTAAGGGAATAAACATAAAAATTTGAAACATAAAATCACATTTGAAGACTTATATGAAATTTACACAAAAACATAAATAGAAAAGCACGCGGCAAAAATGTATACAGAATTTTATAAGAAAAGTTATAAAATTTATAAGAGAGAAACATAAATAAACAACAAAAATTGTGAATGTAAAAAAGCAAATAGATAAGATAATAAGGTATAAAGTGTTGATATAACTAAAATTAAGGGCTTGAAAATGTAAAATTGATATGTCATTTGTGTAAATTAAAAATGCTAAACTAAAATCTTTAAAACAATTCTATAAACTTAACGTTTTGACTTTTGGTGAATAATCAATTCTATTTTGAGGTCTTGTCACAATTTTAGGAGTTGATCCGCATGAAATGATCAAAATACTTGCAGTTCATCCTCTTTTAAATTTCTCATGAGTTTTTATTTATTTTGAAATATAAAAAAATAAAATAATCATTTATTATAGATCTTTATAGAATAAATATTTGGCAAAAAGAGTTTCTAATTCAAAGTTTGTAGAAGTTGGGCGTTAGTCCTCAATAGGCTTTCAGCCAAGTGTTTCCTTTTGAGCTCGACCCATCTTTTATTTTTCAAGCTAGCTCGAGTATGAAAAACTTACTTGATGACTATTTATTTATGCTATATATAAAGTATATGACAACAATATTTTAAAATACCGTTAAATTAAGAATGCTTACCTCACTTAATGCATAATGTATAACCTTTTTAAGGGTAAAATAATATTTTTAATATTATTTACATATTACATCTTACAATTAGTTACATAATAACATTATAATTATTATAAATTACATAAAATTTTACATTATCTACCCATAAACCAAAGAAAACTTAATTTGTTTTAAGATTTATGTTATATCAATCTATCATATTTAAAAAAAAATTTATACTACAATCGTAAATGTGTAGTTTTTTAAACGTTTTGATGTAATTTTTTGCTGAACCGATATGTATTTTATAAGATACAATAACTTAATGCATAAAAGTACAAGTTATCATGCAAAATTCATTTATTTAATGTTTTAAATTTTAGCTTAGAAAAAATATAATAAACTTTTGTAATATTGCTATAAGATTAATAAAAATTAGAAACGCGTGTCGGATGCGAAATATTGCCCCTCCGCATTGCGCGGGTACCATTTTAGTTTATTTAATGTGTGTGCTTAGTTATTATGGGTAATTAGTACTTTGAAAATAACTTCTAGTTGATTAAATGAAGTAGTTATTTAAGAATATTTAATACAAACAAAATTGGTAAAAAATTACAGTTCATAGCGGCTTGAAAACTTTACGGATTAACTTTTATACATTAGTGATTTTAGTTTATCAATTTATTATAATTTATAGTCAATTTACTTAAGATCAAATAATATTTGATTAAACATCGATACCGGGGGTGTGGACTATGAAGGAGATGTGGACTATGGAGTCACTATAATTTATAGTTAGTTTGGTTAAGATTAAGGAAAATTTGGTTAAATAAGTCACATTATTCCACTAATATATAACGTGATTATTATCTAAATGTCAGCCTACTAAAGTTGCTACAAAATAGAGTTAAATGCAAATGACAATTGGTCGATCTCGCCGAGTATGAAACGAGTATTAGCAATCCAAGTTTCATAGTTAATAAAAAATATTAAATAGTATGTAAATTTATTAATTATAAATGGAAATTTTAAAATAGATATAATTAAAATCTGTTTTATAATAAATAAAATAAAATTTGTATTTCAAAACAAACACATTTTAAAAAATATCATACTTAAAAGCTTTCTTATTATAACTCTCAATTTTAATTAATTTAAAAAATTACTTTTTAAAAACACCAATTATAAAATATTTTTTTATTTTTTTAAAAAGTTTGATGTTGTAAAATTGTTCTAATTTTATAAAATATTATTTCCCTAAAAATAACATTAGAAAAAGATCTTTTTTTTTAATTTATTAGAAAACTATTTTAATTAAAAAAATAAAATAACATTATTAGTAATTAATGTGCTTATTAAATAAGAGAGGGAAACAAAAAATAATAATGAGGAGTAATATGATGTTACCATGTGTTCCTTCTAGATACTTTTTTATTAGAATAGGGAGATGTCTAACATCCGATCTTATATCTATCGGGACCTCGTTACTCATAACCACCTGAGAATATCAGATATACACGTTTACATGTTTATCGTTATACATGGTTAAAAGTATTCGCCTCGCCATAAAAACTTATTTGAAAGATCAAATATTCAAATACAATTTTGATAATTCTTTAGTTTTGATTATGCAACACAAGTTACTAATAATTACTTTAACATACTAATAACTTTATTAGGTATCATCTAATAACTAGATCCATCTTCAAGAATCTTCAAAACAATTTGGGTCTTTGGCGGATAGAATAAACAAGCTCTTAGAATATTAAGTTAGTTACGCACATGTAAAACTTTTATGATATGATAATAATTGTTATATCAATAACAAAATAAAAGTATTGTAGCAAATAATCTAATATTCTTATATGTGATTTTGTGGGTTAGAAACTTATAATCATCCCTAAAAGATGAAGCTCTTAGAATATTAAGTTAGTTACGCACATGTAAAACTTCTATGATATGATAATAATTGTTATATCAATAACAAAATAAAAGTATTGTAGCAAATAATCTAATATTCTTATATGTGATTTTGTGGGTTAGAAACTTATAATCATCCCTAAAAGATGAAGAAATTGTGTCTTATGATGTGATATTGTGAGGTCAGCACTTTAGAACTCAACTCGTCCCTATTGATTGTTGAATGGTAGAGGTGCCGATAGAACTTTTGCCTTTCCCCCTTAGTTGGGTGTTTTT
This sequence comes from Flaveria trinervia, assembly GCA_025506515.1. NCBI lineage: Eukaryota > Viridiplantae > Streptophyta > Magnoliopsida > Asterales > Asteraceae > Flaveria > Flaveria trinervia. Next base: position 1,778,956 of record CM046453.1, read on the forward strand.
TTATTTTTATAGTTTGGGTATTGAATTGGATTTAGATTAAGTAATGGTAGTGACTAAACAACTTTAAATGTTATTAGACTTTAAGGTTTGATATGTTAAAATATTTAAATTGTTATTGAGTTTGTTAATGGTTTATGGTTTTTTTCTTTTAAAAAATCCGATCCTCCTAAAAAAATATGCCCTAAGCAGCCGTTCACCTTCGGAACCAGCCTTAATAATACTCTACCCATACCGACAACCATTTGTAAAGCCATGTCTCATGCCCACCTCTTACCCGACCTACTCGTCTTGAACATTTAGGGTCTCTAGGGTCTCTTGTTGATTTGGGTTCATATTCTTTTGTTTTCCCCAAGTAAACGTCGTGTATAAGATGGCTCAGATGAGTGCTACTTGGTTATTATAGATCATTCATTTAATCATTTTTATGCTTCTAGGATATAAAACGCATTTTGTTGACCACTAACCTAACCAAAAGTTCACCTTAAATTGAGGTTAACCAAAGTAATGTCAACCACACAATGAGTCTAGGTTTAGATGAGGGTTTTTTAATGCTAATTATCAAAATAGGTGTTTTAAGAAACTTTTTTTCTCTCACTCCAAATCTTATTGGATAAAAATAAATTTCATTTAAATAGTATTTCAAAAAGTTTATAATTATTTTTAAATGTTTCTTAACGTCTGATCATAAGTACGTTGAAATAAAAGGTATTAAAATGTCCATTTTAAAGTTTTAAAGTTTTTTAAAGTATCTTCTTATTGGGTGTTTATCTTTTGTTCATTTGGAAATTCTTAGAATTCTTAGAAATTTTAAAAAAGATTTATTTTATTGTTTTACTGACATAGTAAAGTGATATCTTATATAGATTTAACTAAAAAAAGTTTCTTAATGTTTACAACCTTATGTGAAACATGCCTAAGTATTAATTTTTAAAAGTTACGTGATATCTTCTTTTCTATTAAAAACACATTTTAGAAAGAAGTTAAAAGATACCATATTTTCAATAAACTAGGTCAAAAAATATTTTGTTTATAATCGTTTTATTATCAATACATATTTTAGATTATTTAATAGTGTTTTTATAAAAATTATGTATCTTAAAAAATAATATAAACATAAAATGTTCATAATTATTTGTTTTTCTAATAATCTTATATATACAAAAATTTTAGTTGGACTTTTTAGATTTAATTAAAGAAAAATAAAAAATCTCTATAATTCATTTGCAAACGTCTTTTCTAAAACTGCTAGCTTTTTCTACACATTAATATTTAAAACCGTCGTAAAAAATCTCACGATCCTAACGACATTTTTTTCTAATTTGATTGGAAATATTTTTATGAACTTTTTGTGCATAATATCTTTATAAATATGTTTTTCTTTAATCCAATAAAGTGAAGAGTGAGAAAAGAAAATTTTATTGAAAAATCCACTTTGCTAAATATTTTTTAAATCGCTCATTTTATAAATAAGTTTTATAGCAACACCCATTTGGGAAAAAAACTGAGGTTTAGATTCGTAGTTCTAGTCTAACACTAGTTACATTTGATCTTGGGTATGAGGAATGAGAAATCTAAGAACTTTAAGATAAACCGAACTAATAAAATTGAAAATCTCAACCACTAAGTGAAGATTAAGACATTTGAGTGTAATAATCAAGATCTGCGGTATCAAAATGTGTAGTGAATATGTTCGTCCCTGAGTGATTGATGTTTCTAATCTTATAATAAATATTGACGTAGATATAAAAATAATGTGTTGAAGCTTTTGTAAATTAGCAGCTCTAAAAAGGTTAACTTGCATGAAGTGAAATTTAAATTTTGTAACATAGTAATAAAAGTAATTATACACAAAAATCTAATTTCGAAACTATTGGGTGCAATGTATAACTTGACTCGAAATAATGGAGGTAGTTGAAATAGTTAGCACATGCAAACCAAAAGCAAAAGAATTCAATTTTAATATGATAAAAAGTGTGAAACAAGTTCTTACAAGGAAGGTTCTATCTCATTCACATTTTAAAAAGACACATTTTAAAAAGACAAACATCCCACGTATGTTCAACCAAGGGAGGTTTATATGGGACATAAAGGGCAATCATATCATGTTTCTTTTTTTTTTTCTTTTTATCATCCTACTAATTATTGTTCTCATTGTTTACATGTAAAACTTTGAATTAATAATTTAATGTATCATGTTTGAATGCAATGAATTTGGAATAAATTTAATTAAACAAGAATCGATTTGAAGAAATGAACTTCAACAAAAACAAATGATGTATTCAAGTAAGTGAAAGTATATAAAATGAGTCAGAGTCTTCACATTATGTGGTGCAACAATAACATTATGTGGTGTAACAATATGAATAAAAGGCCAAGAGTAATTTGGTTGATTGGATTGTAATTGTTGATGAGAATAATTAGTTAGGTGTTTCTAAACTACTATCTCGTATACAATAAAATCTCTTTCCGGTCTGTTCAAAAATAAATGAATAGAAAAACATAGACGTATTTGTAAGATGATAAAATACTAAATTGATATTATTGAATAGTTAGATTACATTATATAAAAATCACAAATAACTCTACAAAACTAACTAGACACATTGGTTCATACTAATAATCCTGTTTAATAATAGTTAGATTACATTATATAGGTTATATTATTTGTGATATATATATATAATACAACCTAACTATTCGATAACATAGTCTAATAAACCCAACTGGCCGGGTGGGAAATCTCATTCAACTATAAATTTTAGTTTTGCTATGTTTTAATATGATTATTTTTTATCTTATAAGTTTAACATGAAGCCGTTAGTTTTTAGCTTTACTGATAAAAAATCTTGAACCATAAATTTATGTGTGTATAACAATTCCTGAAATCTTTTCTCTTATTATGTCATCAAATATAAGGCCCTGTTATTGTTAATAGTTAAATGCATACAACATACAACAAGTCATATGAAAAAAAAACTAATGTGTATGCTTTAACATGTACTCTTTTAAATATTTGTTAACGAATTTTTGTTACTAAAAAGGCGTACCTCTTTTATATATAAAGGAATCATATGTCGATTAACACCATAAAGAAGACAAAACAACAAACTAAGTTCCATCTCAAACTTTTTTGGAGCATAGTATATTAAAACATGAATTAATTTTGGTGACTTTTTAAAAATTCACCTATCAAGATCACAATAGAACCTTAATTTTTTGTACTCGTGTATTCGTTCTGGTTATTCTAGAATGATAATTAAATCAACAGATCAAATATAAATAAACAACTTTCAAATAGTTTTATATTATTAGTCAATACGTGATAGTTTGAATTATTTAAATCTAATTTTTTTAAATGGTTTGTTTTCTAGAATGTGAAAACAAACCCTCTAGTCCGAGTCCTTGTTCATTGAAACATTCACTCTTAAGATTAGTGGTTGGACTCTTGAAACCAAAAATAGATAAAGAAAGATACAATGTCCCATATTTACATATATACTATTGGTAGTCCAATACAATACAATCAATCATCACCCATCCTCTAACATACCTGCCTACTTGCTCTATCTTTTGACTCATCTCCTTGTCCATTTTCCCATTGTTACCTATTTTCTATAGGACCACACTTCCCATCTTCCTACTAAACTTTTTATCTCATCGCTATCGTCTTCGTATGTTCGAGATCTGTTGGTGCTTAAAAATCGACCTAGACACACCCCCCACTTCATTATTTAGGTAAACATTATTACGGTTATCTATATTGAATTGGAGAGATGTTTACAATGAAGATCAATGAGGGGACGTAAGGTGAATTTTTTTTTTCAAAATTAATATGGTGGATGTAAGATCAATGAGTGGACGTATAATGTAATTTATAGTAGCAAAAGTTGAATGACATAGTAGGTTTTGAAACGATGACTCATAAAAATAAATGTTCTTTCTAACATAAACCAAAGAAGCGATCGATATGTAATAAGGGCGTAAGAAATAACGAGGTAGGATACAACTAGTCATGGTTAACATAATAGTCAGTAATTAATTGAATGCGTAAGACTTTCTTTCTTAAGTTGAAAATAAAACACCTAAAACACTCATATAAAATTCAAACAAATCAGAAGCCCTATATTTACACTTACAAACCGAAAATGTTCTAGTGATCTGATTCAATCCGGCCAAAAAGAAGTAATAAAAATGTTTTCAATAAACATATGAAATCTATAATTTATTATGACCCACCTGAGAAAAAAATTAATCATGTCTAGATTCACAATGCTTAAAATTCTTTATACTTTTATTATTATTATTATAAGACTTTTACAAAAATAAAGTGAAAATAGTGTGCTCTTTAAACGAATTCGAATTCCTACAATGTGGCATGCTAAAGGTATGACCATAACTTTAAAAAAACGGTTATAAATGCAAATAATCACATCTCTAAACAAATATTACAATTGTAATATCATCAAATCTGATTTTATAGGAAGTAAATTAATAGATCATATAATATCTAATTTTCATCATGATATATATATATATACATATATATATACACATATATACATATATATACATATATATATATATACATATATATATACATATATATATATACATATATATACATATATATACACATATATATACATATATATATATACATATATATATATATACACACATATATATATATATATATAATATATATATACACATATATACATATATATATATACATATATATATATATACACACATATATATATATATATATACATATATATATATATATAATTAAAAACCCATTTTTAACGCTAAACGAATCCGGATGATTGAAAAAGCAACTTACCCCATGACTATATAATGAACTTAATTAGATGTTACATTTCTATTAATAAATTTATAAAAATTATATTTAATAAATTAATATACTTAATAAAAAATAAAATTTAAACTACAATACTAATTAATATCAACTTTTTACAAACTTGAAAAAATACAACCTCAAAATCTCAAATGTTGCTGCCCATGGCTAATGTGAGAACTCGAGCGTAAAAGACCGCCCATGTGTGCATTAGCATGTTTAGACGAAATATGTGAGTGGGGAAAATATTCAAACTCGAGTTTGGTTCGGGCTCAACTCGTTTACTATCAAATTATCAAAATTTAATATTTTTAGTAATTAGTTTTATATTTATTTATAATATATACTTTTACCAACTAATATTATATAAAATATATATGTTTAATATGTAAATAAATATTATATAAAAAAACCTTGTTTAGGCTCACGAGCCAGCTCGAGCTTCATATTCGAATCTCAGGCTCAACTTCATTTAGTAAACGAGCCATAGCCATATATAATATAAGCTTGAGCTCGAGCTCAAGCTCGGTTCGAGTTTTTCTTGAACCAGTTTCGAGTAGCTTTCGTGTCGGTCTGACTCGTTTACACTCCGAAAGATCATAAACTCATAATGATTTTTTCTAACTACAATTATTCTTTTTTTAGATGACAATCATATTTTCTGTTTAACCAATTGTTAATGCTTTAAATTATTGCTTTAAATTATTGCAGTAAATAATGCATTTAAAGTCAAAGAAATAGACAAAAGGTCCAAAATAAGTCAAAAGTGAACCTCATTAGTCTCAACATGATGCTAATTAATAGTTGCTAATCAACAAATTAATTACATAATTATTCAAATCCAAGTCATCAACAAGACATTCGAGTCATAAAGCGTATTCCATCAGAATGATGATAAGATGTATTCTAAAAAAACACGTGTTCATATTAAATACTACAAAATACAGATACAAGTGATTAATATCCTCTAAAAAATTATTATCCAAATCCGAATTTAATTCTCCACCCAAAACTTCTATAAATACCTCAACTCTATCACCATCTCCAACACCCCTCTTCTACACAAACACTATCTCCTCCTGCATTTAATGGCACCTGCAAAAGTAGAAACATTCACCAAGATGAATTTCGCGGCCCCGAGAAGCTTTGCGACGACATTAAAGTCGGATCTGAAAGAAACCTTCTTTCCCGACGACCCTTTTCATGACTTCAAAGGGCAACCATTGCCTGTGAAGGCCAAAAAGGCCCTGAAATACTTCGTCCCGATCTTCGAATGGCTTCCGAGATACAACCGGAAGCTGTTTATGTATGATCTGTTGGCCGGAATCACTATCGCTAGCCTCGCGATTCCGCAAGGAATCAGCTATGCTAAACTTGCTAATATTCCACCTATTATTGGGTTGTGTAAGTTTTCTTATTCTTGTTATTTTTCATTGTTACATGCATAGGTGTTTTATATGCCTCAAAGGGTTTGAGACTGTTTATTAGAGTATCATGCAGATGAAGCATGCATATAATATTATAATATGTGGTTTAATGGTGATTAATTCTTAATATTTGTAATTATTTATAGAATCTTCTGCTGGTGATTGTAACTATCCTTGTTAGGAAAATGACAAAAGCGACTGAAATTTACTAGTGACAAAAGGGTAACCGGATAAGCAACTGAAACCAAATGGTCGCTAATTCGGTAGCAAATTTACTGCAGTTGTGATTTTTGTCGCTAATTCGGTCGCAAATTTACTGCAGTTGTGATTCTTTGTCGCTAAAGTTTTGGTTTGGTTGCAAATTCAAGAGTGTGGTCGCAAATTCGGTCCCTAACTTTGTGTTAGTTTCGATTGCAAATTCAATAGTCTGGTCGCAAATTGCTAAAGTTCTGGTCACGCTTTCATTGGCAAATTTGGCTGTTTTCCAATATAATCCTGGTCGCTAAATTCACTCAAAAATAAATATTTCCATGGTAAAGTGACTGTCACTAAGGTTTAAGCAACAGCTAAATCTGGTCGCAAAGGGCATTTGCCCAACCGAAATATTTCAGTCGTTGAAGAGTCTGGTCGCAAATTCCGTCGCTAGACTTTGTTTGCAGTTTCAGTTTCTAAAGATTCTGGTCGCACTTTCATCCACGAAATTGACCACTAAAGATTCCGCTTGCGACTTAAGATGCTAAAAACCCTGGTCCCAATTCACTCGAATATATTTCAGCGTAAAAGTCTTGTTACCATGGTTTAGCGACGGCAAACACTCGTCACAAATGACATTCAAGGCTTATATATTATTTCTAACGAATTGCACATTAAAACCTGACACATGCTTTAAAAACCATATACATAAGTTAGTGACCAACGTGCCATAAAACAAATAAAATTATGTATCATGATTTTTTGCACTACAATAATATCATATATTGTTGCAACACGCGATTGCATTGCCTCCTGTGGATTTCTGGGACGCAGATTATTTTTATTATAAGATCATAAACATATATAGCTAACAAGCTAGCTACAAATTTTATTGCAGATTCGAGTTTTGTTCCCCCTCTTATTTATTCAGTTTTCGGGAGTTCAAAACATATAGCCGTTGGAACTGTAGCCGCTAGCTCGTTGATCATAGCTGCGACCATCGAAGCAAAAGTTAACCCGCTGGTCGACCCGCAGCTGTATCTTAATCTAGTCTTCACGGCTACACTCGTCTCGGGTGTAACTCAGCTCATACTTGGTGCTTTCCGGTGAGTTCATGAATTCATACACACTAATCTTGATTATATGGTTTATATATAACTAATTAACCGTAAACAGATTGGGAATTTTGGTGGATTTCTTATCGCATTCGACGATTACTGGCTTCATGGGAGGGACAGCAACACTAATCTGTCTTCAACAATTGAAAGGGATTTTGGGTTTGAAGCATTTCACTACACATACTGATATGTTATCGGTTATTCGTGCAATCTTGAAGAACAGAAAAGAGGTATATTGGAAAAAAAAAACAGATGGGTCCCGCGATACGCGCGATCCATCTGTTTGTAGATTCCAGTGTTTTTTCTTCCACATATTGAATTCCAACTCGAATCAACTTGAAAAAAAGTTGTTGATGTTCTTGAATATAACGCTTTATGTCAACATCGATAGACTCACTATAGATCAGAGTACTTTATTAATATTAAAATTCATTGATTATCTATCAGTTGATAAAAGTATGTTTTCTAGTAGTGATTATTATCATAAAACGATGACCATAAAATATGATATGATGCGAATGATATAAACATGATTATGATAAAGTATTATTCTAATTTTCTTGAATTGGTTTTTCAGATAAGATGGGAAAGCACAGTTGTGGTGTTCTTTTCTTGGTGTTTCTTCAATTTACAAGATTTGTGGTAAGTGATCACACTGCAAATCAGTATTCTTTTGAGACATTAAAATTGCAACTTAAGTGATGTTTGTAAACATGTTATTAGATTCTGTTGGATTGACCATTATCTTAAACAATAAGCTTAAAATAAAATTAAAAGATATGCTAATATGGTCTTTTTTTTAGTGACAAATGATGCTAAAACTGTTGATGTGATGCTCCAAAATGGAAGTGCATCTAAATTGTCTTTTTTTAATGGTTTTTATACAATGATTTGAACAAAAGCTTTGAGATTTTGTTTCCAATTTTTTTTATCTTGTATTTTTGTTTTTGTCTTTTGTTGTTTACATTATATATATGTATATATATATATATGTATATATATATCAGTACATACAAAAATATATAAAAAAAATAAAATGATTTTACATAAATGTATAAAATAGTTCTGAGAACGCATAAAAATAATTTTTACAGAAGTTATACAATATTGAAAATATAGATGCGAAGAGACTCATAGAAAACAAATTAAGGTAAATAAAATAAAAATAAAACAAATTAACGTAAAATAAAAATTAATGTTTCCATAAAAAAGTTTATTCTTTTAATAATGACTTATTTATTGGATTTGGTTAAAGAAAAAAAATGATATCAATGTGTTGATTTGATTAATTAGACTTAAATATATTATTTTTTGATATGTGTGTAAATGGGTATATATATTATCAGAAGCAAAAGAAACCCAAGTTATTTTGGGTGTCGGCAATAGCTCCGATGGTGGTGGTCACAAGTGGATGTGTCTTTGCCTACGTTGCCCATGCAGAGAAACATGGCATTGCAATAGTAAGTACCTAAATTTTAAATATATCTAATTATATATATAATTTATATTACCTCAATTGAGTTTTATGGTAACTCATTAAATTGCATTGTATTATTTTCCTAAAAAATGTGATCAATTTAATTACTTGTAACTAATGGGTAAAACTATCTAGTATTTCTTTTAGTCTGATTCCCTACACTGTTATCACTACAAAGGTTAAAATAAACGTAAAAAAATCCTAACATCCTAGAAAATTTTTAGATTATGTCCACTAATAGAGGTAAGCATATGTAGGTAGTTACCCTTGCGTTTAGTACATGTCGACAATTATCAACCGGCCAACGATGGAAGTAATTGGCAACGCTTAATTAACCGATATATGCACTAAACCAGTTTAAAAAGAATTTCACTGACTTCTAGCTGGATGGTTTGTCATTTATGTATATTTGGTTTACACAAATCATTGTAGGTCTTGTAGAAATTTTTATTTCTAGACATTATTTCTGAATTTTTATATAACTTAAAATCATTTCTTTAATATAATAATATTAATAGAGGGCTTTCGAATAGAAGTCCATCATGTTTAATAAACCTTCAATAATTTTAAGTAAAAACGTCATTAGTAATATGTTGGTGATCCCTTTTTAAATCGTCAGTAAGTTCTTTACCCACGTCACATATTTAGAGAAAGTATCACCAACCAGTCTTCTATCTTTGAATGAACTTTGGTTTATAGTGGTCTCTTATACTTGTAAAATGATTAAATAATTTTCTTGATCATTTAATAAAAAAAATATTTATGTGTGAGTTTTGTTAAGTAGCTAGATTTGTAGGAGTATTCCAAATATTGAAGTTGCACATTTTATTCCTTGGTCCAATTAAGATCAAAACTTTTAGTAGAAAGTCTAGTGCCACTATCAATTGTTTCCACCAAACTATTATTTTCCTAATTGGTATATAGCATGCACCATTTTGTTAATTGTCAACTATCAATCACTACACAAAGTTAGGAATAGAATAAATAGAATAATAATCGATATCTAAACGTGAAAAGGAATAATAAAACGATAAGTTTAATTTGGCTTCTTTGGCTAGCATCTTATATTAGTTTTTAATGTGTCCAACATTATACTAAACTACAAATTTTGTTCAAACTCGACTCCTAAACATTTTTTAAAAGACAAAAAATAATTTTATGCTAAATATTATAGACGTCAAAGGACATCTTGACCTTTTATGTAGTTTCATTTATTTATTTATTTTAAATTGATTACTGTGAATTAACAAAATATATTTGAAATTTTACAGGTCGGTCACTTGAAAAAAGGAATTAATCCTTCTTCTTTGAAAAATTTAGATTTTGATCCCAAATATATATCAGCACCAATTCAAGCGGGACTTATAACAGCTGTAATTGCTCTTGCTGTAAGTACAAATCAATTATTCTATTTTGGATTAATAAATTTAATATTAATGTTGTTATATGTTATTTAGATATATTTAATTTGCACTTAGATTAATATCCAAACGTAATTAAAGAAGGAGGTACCTTTTGTTTCATTCAAATATTTGTCTAAGCATTAGATCTAATAAAGATACAAACATCTGTAAAAAAAGATCATGATTAGAAACAAAGACAATACACAGTATATAGTCATAAAAGAATACTTAAAATATAAAAATAAATAAAAGAAGACCTTAAAATATAGGATTGATTTTGTTAAAACATTATTTAGAATGAAATTTGGGGCTTTGCAGGAAGGGATAGCAATCGGAAGAAGCTTTGCTATAATGGAAAATGAACAAATTGATGGCAACAAAGAGATGATAGCCTTTGGTCTTATGAACATAGTTGGATCCTTCACTTCTTGTTACTTAACTACAGGTTTTTTTTCTTATGACTTTTTTATTTTATAGTAAGAGGATTGTACCCAACAAAGTTTTTTAAAAGAATGTTATGATGATCTAAGTATTTTGTTTAACAATTCCATTTGTTTCTTTCAGGACCGTTTTCAAAAACCGCGGTGAATTACAATGCAGGGTGCAAAACACAATGACTAATGTAGTGATGTCGATGTGTATGATGTTAACACTATTCTTCTTAGCACCGCTCTTTAGTTACACCCCTCTTGTTGCGCTCTCAGCAATTATCATGTCAGCAATGCTTGGTCTCATCGAATACGACAAAGCCTATCACCTCTACAAAACCGACAAGTTTGATTTCACCATTTGCATGGTTGCTTTCTTTGGTGTTGCTTTCATTAGTATGGATGTTGGCCTCATGTTGTCGGTATATCATTTCTTTCGATGATGGCTAATTGTGTTTTGATATAGCATATAATCAGCTTTAAGATCATTTGTGATTTGTTATTCAAATTGTTTATCTACTTATTAAAGTAAAATAAGAAGTTTAAATAGACAACTTAAAACCGGTTAAAGTTGTTTCTTTTGAATCACTTATTTAAAAAAATCATAATCAAATAAATATCTTAAATAAGCAATTTCAAACACCAACTCGTATAATCAAACCCTTATTATTTTGTGTAGGTGGGGTTAGCGTTGGTGAGAGCCCTTTTGTATGTAGCTAGACCGCAAAGTTCAAAACTTGGTAACATACCGGATACCTATTTATATCGTGATGTAGAACAATATCCTGGTGCCATCGGTGTTCCTAGACTCTAATTTTGCAACTTGGTTCTCCAATTTACTTTGCTAATTCCGGTTACTTAAGAGAAAGGTTAGTTGCTACCTAAGTCTTGATTTCCATTAATTAAATTTATAAATCTAACATTGAAATTGCCTTCTTTTAACATGATTGGGTCTTTTAAAGGATTTTGAGATGGGTTAGAGATGAAAAAGCCCATAAAGAATCTGAAGGAGATGATGTTGAGTATGTCTTATTAGACTTAGGAGGTAAGATTAAGTTGTATCAAGCTTATGCTTTCAACCTTATAAATCATGGTCATTTTGTTTTTCTTTTCTAACTATTATATCTTTCATTTTTCGCACACAAGACTCGTGAAAATAAATGATGTAAATACATTGCAACCATGATGCATGAAAATCAAGCTTTTAACTCATCACGATTCACATAATTATGCTTGTTATGTTACCAGGTGTTACATCTATTGATATCACGGGTGTAGAAACCCTATCTGAAATTTTTAGAAGTTTTGAAGCCAAAGAAATCAAGGTAACTAGCAAACACGAATTCATATTGCTTTGTATTTCGTAACGAAACTAGTGTTTTAGAATGATTTTGTGACCAATGGTTTTCGCATGCAGGCTGTCATAGTAAATCCAAGACTTGAAGTTATGGAGAAGTTAACAGTTACACACTTCATAGACAAAATTGGAAAAGAACGTGTGTTTCTTTCCATCGAAGATGCGATTGAGGGGTGCAAGTTTTCACTCGCTAAATAGAAGGATTACATTAACGAAGGGTAAAAGAAATCCCAATTGTATCATGATAGAAAGAGCATGTTTGTATCAATTAGATTTCTAGTAAATGTAAATGTATTAATCTTTCTTGTAATAGAATAGTTTGTACTCAATCAAATAACCAATAATGTAAATCTAAAGTGCATTTTTGGAAGTTTAGTGTTTAAGGGTTATCATGGAATAATATTCTAGCTTATTGTGTCATCATACAATTATATTATGTTATCATATCTAAGTAAATTACAACAATGGGTCTATAGTATATATAAACTTATATAAACGATGCCCAACTCCTGAAATGTATGAACCCAATAATTTTTTAATAACAACACATTTTTTTAAGTTTCTTAAACTGCTTCTAACTACGTTTGAATCTAGAAAACCTTTAATAAGTTTTTAGCTTTTACCCGTAAACTACCAACCTAAATGACATTTAAAACGGTTATATAGTTTACTATGAAGTTGTTTGATTACACTGACTCAGTAAGATTTAATTAAATCAAAAGCTAACTCAGATAGAAGTTTTGACTGAGTCTGTATCTGACTGAAACTTGACTGTTTAATTCAGTATCTGGTTGAATCTGCAGAATAATAAAAATAACTTCTGTGTACACCATCCCCGACACTAACTTCTGTTAAGTTTCTCTGTTAATTAAGTGTGAAATGACAAATATGCCCTTAATAATATATAATAATAATAATAATACATATTAAAAGCCCAACCCACCCATCCCAATCCCCATCGTCTTATACCCAACCCACCCATCTCCATCCCCATTGTCTTCTACAAGAATGGCAGTGCGGCGGAGGGAGGGTAGTAGCTTTGGAGGGAGAGTAGGAACGGCGGGGAGCGGTAGAGGGAGGGAAGGTGCAGCGAGCGAGGGTTGGGTGTCGCTGCTCCAAGTGTCGGATTGTGGGGGCCAATCAAGGGTTGGGGGTCGTTGCTCCAGTTGGATTATGGGGGGCGGCCAAGGGTTGGGGGTCGCTACTCCGGTTGGTTTGTGGGGGGGCGGCCGAGGGTTTAGGGTTGTGGAGGTGAAAGCTGGTCAGGTTGTGAAAAGGCTTGTCAGCAAATTTATTTTTTAGGTTCGGGTCAACAATGAGAATATATATATAGCAAAAGGAAACATGCAAACAACCCCTATGTATATATATATATAGCTAAACATGACATACTATATAGGTTTAGGTTCGGGTCAACAATCAGCTAAACACTTTACCCGAAATCAAACGGGCTGACCCACTGATCGAGTCAGCCGGTCAGCCGGATTAGCCCATAACAAACAACCCCTATGTATATATATATATAGCAAAAGGAAACATGCAAGATGAGAATATAGTTTTAGTAGGATTTGTGGGTCAGCGCTCACATCAGATGAAATTGTTGGGCCTGCCAAGATAAATAGGCTAAGCCCATATGTTAATAATCATAAAAATAGCACGAAAGTTAAGAACGAAGAGGAGAGAAAATGAGATTAGTAAATATTGGGAAAACTTATATAAGTGTTTTATTAAAGTAACACATAAGTTTTTCTTTTCTAAATCATATAACTTTCATTCGGTTTGAGTTAATAAGAGTTAAAGATTCTGATTTCGTGATAATTTTTAAAAAAAATAGTCCTTAAGAAATCTTTAAGATTCTGATTTCGTGACAAATCTATATAACTTTTCACATGTTTTGGTTAGAGTTAATGAGAGTTAAAGTTAATAAGAGTTAACATTCTAATTTTGTGAAAAATCTATAACACTCAATAGAAGTCCTTAAGAAATCTTTTTAAAAAATGAATATATCAAACCAATCTATAACACTCAAAAGAAGTCCTCCATTTAGAAAAAAGAAAAAAAATAGTTAAGCATCATAAATCAAAGTAAAGACTCCTTCGCATGACATTTCTTTATATGATGAGGATATGTTTGACGACGCTTCAGTATGAACAAATGACCATTCCTATGGTTTGGCAAGCATTCTTCGGTGTTGCTAGTTCAAACAATGACATTAACATTTGATCAGTCATTGTTATCTAATGACATCATAATTTGAGGGCACCAAGTCATTGTTTGAAGTTAGATAAGTACAATACAAGCACAAATAATATCTTAATGACAGAATATACCTAAATAATCTACGTGTGGCGAACACAAGAATCAGTAAGGAATGATGTTAGACGAACATTTGGCCCCGTTTAGCAACGTTGGCACATAGTGTAGAATCCAACATGAGCATGGTCAACTACAAAAAAAGATATATTGTAGCATGATATATTGTTAAAGTTTTGAGTATAGTATTTGTAAATGGTGGTTACATTTTAAACACGGCAATATTAAAATCTAGTGTATGTATTTTTTATCCCCAATAGATAAAATTGTTTGGTCCCGTATACTCAGTAATGTTAAATAATAAAAATAATAATAATAATAAAAAAAATAATAATAATAATAATAATAATAATAATAATAATATAATAATAATAATATTAGTAGTAGTAATAATAATAATAGTAGTAGTAGTAGTAATAATAATAATAATAATATAATAATAATAATAATAATATAATAATAAGAGAGAAAAAAGCTTGGAATTCTAGTTTTCCTTAATCACCGCAATTCATTTTGATAAATACTTTTTTGGCATTCTATTCATTTATATTCTCCGAATGCCAATTGGATTAATTCAAACACAAATCTACCCTTTTTATCGTATCTAAATCTGCATCTTTTTGTGGAACATTTTAAGGTCAAATGTACTAAAACATATTGAAATAATCTAAGTTTTAAATAACAATCGATTCACACACTATTTAATCATACTTTTGAATCTACGGCGTGTGTTGTCAAGTCACGCAATTGTAGTGGTGGGCTAAGGAATTTTGTTAATGGGTCAGATATGTTTGGGTTTGGTAGTATAATGTTAAATATTAATTATTTTTCGATCTCGTTAAGTTCGCTTCAAGTCATGTAAGATGACTTAATAAAATAATTAAAGAAAAATAAAGTTCAAACATATATTAAGTATGTCAATCCTTCAAATTGAAATAACTAAATAGAGTACTTGTGGTTGTTTAAAATCATGTTTGAAAGGGTAATATTAGGTTGTATGAATTGTTTTTTTAATTATAATTATTAGCTTAATTGTTTAATAATTTAGATACTAGAGTAATGAATTTAGTTTTTTATAAACAGTTATTAGTCATTTGGGTAATCGAATTTATAAGAACAAATAAGTAATGGCCTAGATTATTAATATAATTAATGGGTTTATAAGTATTTTTTTTCTTTGTAATATGTGTTATTCATATTATAATAGATTTGTATTTGTAAAAGTTCTTGGGCCCCGTACCAAAATTTTCTTGATTGTTATTAACAAAAATTTTTGGGTTGATGTTTATATTTCATAGGAGTTCATGTTAAAATTTATTAAGATCAGTAAAGATTAGATCATGTATGTAGTATCAAAATAAAATTTTCATGCGGTGTGTGTGTTATGCATGTCATTGTTTGATCGTTAGATAAACTTTCTTCATGTTCAATGACACCGATTTTTTTATATTGTGTTAGTGTACATGAGCCTTGAAACAACTTATCTTGCTACCCGCTTGAGTCTTATTTGTAAAGATTTTTCTTATGGGATTATCCGAAGCATGTGCTCCTTGGCCAAAATGTCACCTAAATGTCACCTAAATGTCACCTAAATGTCACGTACATAAACATCATTTTATTACAATCACTTTTAAATTAAGTGTAGTGGTTAACTAGTGTTTGAAGCCCCTATTAATACAATAATATAAGAAAAGTTGTGTTTGGCACCCGTTAAGGGCTGACGATATATGGTTTTGGAGCTTTTTTTTAACAATCTTGTAATAGTGCTTGGAGTTTCACTTGTGTTCATATCATCACGTTAAACGCCTTGAAAAATCCACCATGTCTAGTCTAATGTGTTACCATTTCACATCACTCGAACAAATAAACATTATATTTACACTTCCCACCCATATTTTCCTAACTTTGAACAAATCAACAAAATTACATTTACCTACGAGACATATTTATATCTCATTTGATCTCTCCCTTGCTTGTAAATAGGATTATATCGTTAAAATTTTGAGTAAAGAATTTGCAAACTGGTTAAATTATAAACACCTCAATAGTAAATTGTAAAATCTAATGTATATCAATTTTATTTTATCCCCAATAGATAAAAAGCTTGGATTTACTTTTCTTTAACCACAATTCATATTAATAAATCCTTTTTTTGCCATTCATTTCATGTATATTCTCCGACTTTTGCTAATTGGATTCATTCAAACATAGATTTATCCTTCTTTATCGTATCTAAGTCTCCATCTTTTTGTAGAGCATTTTAAAGGGTCAAATAAACTAAAACACCTCAAGACAATAAACATTATCATGATCTAAGTAAATAAATAATAATCAAACATTATAAAACTAATTTTTATAGAACTAACTCAAATAACATTTAATTTTACTTTTAAATCTACACCCACTGATATCAGGTCACATCATTGACTAGAAACCCTAGTACAAAATACTAACTCAAATAACATTTAATTTTACTGTGTCACCTTTTCACATCTCTAAAACAGATGAACATTTTTTATATTTCCCACTCGTATTTTTCTAAATAAGAACATGTCAACAAAATTTTACCTTATCTACGAGCCTAATTCATGGGGATAAAATAGCTAAATATAATAAACTCTGAATCTGTCAAGATTAACACTTTAATCTCTAACTAATTACCACACTAAATTACATATTTATCCACACTATCACCATCATCTCACCAAACCTTCTATAAATACCCCCACCCCCATCACCCTTTTGATCACCATTTTCCGCATTTACACACACACACAACACACACTCTTCTATATCTATATATACACACACATGATTCCAATGGCTCCGGTGAACGACGAAGGTGGTTCCGATGACGGTGGTTCCGACGAGGGTGGTGCCCGTGCAGTAAAGGTGAATTTCGCGGCCCCGAGGAGTTTTGCGACCGCATTAAAGTCTGGTTGCAAGGAAACTTTGTTTCCTGATGATCCATTTTATGATGTTAAGGGGAAAACATTGGGGGAAAAAGCTAAGACATATATACATTATTTCGTGCCGGTGTTTCAATGGCTTCCGAATTACAACGGGAAGCTGTTTATGTATGATCTTTTGGCTGGAATAACGATCGCGAGCCTCGCGATCCCTCAAGGGATCAGCTACGCAAAGCTCGCGAACATTCCTCCGGTTATCGGTTTGTGTATGTTTTCTTGTTATTATTTGTTGTTATGTGTAGTAAAGGTGTTTTACCTATTGTCTCATAGGTTTTGGTAATCGGTTTGATGTTTTTACGTGTGTAAATTAGTCATTACAAGAAAATTTATGTTTGCGACGATGGAAGTTGTCGCTAAAAAGCCGAAAAGTTGTCGCTAAAAAGCCGAAAAGTTGTCGCTGTAGCCTTTACGTATGTAAATTCTGAAATTATTTATGGCGACGACTTGTCATCACTGTTTAACAATTCTATGCTGGCAACATGTTTTGTCAGGCCATCGTCGCTATAGGGTGTTATTCTTGTAGTGACATTATTTCTGACTGTTGTAAAATGATTATATGTTTTGATCTGTTACCCAGCCCGTTGCTTATTAAACGTGCAGATTCGAGCTTTGTACCGCCTTTGATCTACGCGGTTTTTGGGAACTCGAAACATCTAGCAGTTGGGACTGTGGCTTCAAGCTCATTGATCATAGCTGGAGCCATTGAAAAGAAAGTGCATGAGGCTGATGATCCACAGCTCTATCTTAACCTGATCTTCACCGCAACGCTCATATCGGGTGTGATTCAGCTGTTTCTTGGTGTTTTCCGGTGAGTTCATCAACACAAGATTCATTATATTTTGCTATATGATAAACTAGTTATGTGAAACTATATGTATAATGGTTAATTTATATGATAATATGTATACAGATTGGGGATTTTGGTGGATTTCTTGTCACATTCTACAATCACTGGGTTTATGGGAGGGACAGCAACAATCATATGCCTTCAACAACTCAAAGGCATCTTTGGTTTGAAGAATTTTACTACACATACTGATGTTGTATCTGTTACAAAGGCTATCTTTCGTATAAACACGAGGTATGATAAATACCCAAATATATAATATTTTTATGATGGTAGTCAGAATGTAAACAGTTATAGAGACGGCCCACAAGGGCCCTCAACTATCTCGTTTATTTTTCTGACTACTGAAATACATATTCATTATGTGTGCTTGATTGCAAAGAAAACTTTTATATGAAGTTTGTGTCTATTTTTGAGTGACACATGCTATGTCATGTTTTTAGAATGTGAATTGGGAGCAATTATATAGTTTTTCTTTATTTGGTTTCACAGATAAGATGGGAATGCACGTCTGTGGGTATTGTCTTCCTGATCTTTCTTCACATTGCAAAAATGGTGGTAAGTGATCCTTCAATAGGCGCGTGTAATATACGCGATGTTATACACTTTTTATTTTGTTTGATGCCTAATCGTGTTAATACGCGTATGTAATATGTTTTCTTCAGAAACAAAGGAAACCGAAGCTATTTTGGGTGCAAGCAATAGCTCCAATGTTAGTTGTGGCAGTTGGGTGCATCTTTGCTTATGTAGCAAAAGCAGAGAAATATGGCATAGCAACTGTAAGTGTTGTGTTCACCATTAAAACTTAAGTTTGCTTATGTTATTTAAACTTATAATTAACTGAATTAATCCGCATTATACAGGTGGGTCCCTTGAAGAAAGGAATTAACCCTCCGTCTCTGAAAAATTTGAATTTTGATCAGAAATATATATCAGCACCTATTGAAGCCGGAGTCATAACAGCTTTAGTTGCTCTTGCTGTAAGTTTACAACTTTTTAAAATTATATTTAAACTGTGTATAGTATCAAAACGTATTATTATTTCATTACTTCTCGAAATGCAATACTAAGAAAGGAATGTGGGGACTTGTAGGAAGGAATTGCAATCGGAAGAAGCTTTGCATTAATGGTAAATCAACAAATTGATGGTAATAAGGAGATGATAGCTTTTGGTCTCATGAACATAGTTGGATCTTTAACCTCTTGCTACTTAACCACAGGTTATTTTTTAATTGCACAATTTTTATAACAACACTATATTTTCTTTAAATTCCGTTAAACAACTATCAAAGAAATGTGATGAAAGCCAAATTTGTGTACGTTTTGCAGGGCCATTTTCAAAAACTGCAGTGAATTACAATGCTGGGTGTAAAACACAAATGTCTAATGTAGTGATGTCAATATGTATGATGCTAACATTGTTCTTCTTGGCGCCCCTTTTTAGTTTCACTCCTCTTGTGGCTCTTTCGGCCATTATTATGTCAGCAATGCTTGGTCTTATTGAGTATGAAAAAGCATACCATCTTTTCAAAACCGACAAATTTGATTTTTTGATTTGCATGGCCGCTTTCCTTGGTGTGGCATTCATTAGCATGGACATTGGTCTCATGTTGTCGGTATATTCTTAATTATTGTAGTTCTTGAACCATCTTATTTATGTTTGGCATGAGTTTTATGTAAAAACAAATTTGTTCTCTTATGAAGGTGGGGTTAGCTTTGGTTAGAGCTCTTTTATATGTAGCTAGACCAAGAAGTTCAAAGCTTGGGAACATTCCAAATACCGAATTATATCGTGATGTAGAACAATATCCTAGTGCCATAAACATTCCCAAGACTCTTGTTTTGCAACTTGGTTCCCCAATTTACTTTGCAAATTCTGGTTACATTAGGGAACGGTATGAAATATTAATCTCCATTTTGACGAATCATATAGTTTTCTTGAAATTTATCACTAATAACTAACTATATTTATATGTTCTTTGGATGTTTCGAAGGATTTTAAGGTGGGTTAGAGACGAGAAAAATAATAAAGATTCCCAAGGAGATGATGTTGAGTACGTTCTATTAGATTTAGGAGGTAATATCCAAATGTTTTAGATTAAATGTTAGCAACTTATCTCTACTTTTATCTATTTTATCATGTTAATTTATGTAGGTGTTATATCAATGACATCACTGGTGTTGAAACTCTAGTTGAAATTCGTAGAAGTTTAGAAGCACAAGAAATCAAGGTAATTAACCAACCAAGATTCATTATATCTTTGTTTTTAAACAAAATATCATATTTCAAATAACTATATTCAATTTATTTGCAGGTTGTCATAGTAAATCCTAGACTCGAAGTCATGGAAAAGTTGATTGTTACAAATTTTGTAGATAAAATCGGGAAAGATCGCATTTTTTTGTCTATTAAAGATGCGATAGATAGTTGCAATTTTTCGCTTGCACGGTAAAAGGATTATTGTAGTGAAAAATATTGTTTATATAAGAAAAAAACTCAGGTGCAATAAACCTTTACTATATATACATACACACAAAATATATTACATATACATATATATACACGCATATATTACAAAAAAATAAATAAAAGATAGAATACAATGATATTTATGTGAAAGAGAATGATGAAAACTTGAATGATAAAGTACACATACAAAATAATTTATACAAAACTCACCTAGTTATTGATAGATAAGAAAAATGGAAGTTGTGTTATACGAAGAAAAAAACGAGAAAATAAGGGTAGTGTGGCTCGTTAATAACACATAGCAAATCTCATGGGTTCTTGCTATATGCAAGAGTAAAGCATTATGGGCTTGTCTAACTTTAAATCTTACTGCCGTTAGCGGTATGGTATTCTTATGGAAATGCGTCACTTTGAAAAAAACATGTCAAGTCATGGGATAAACATTCATGCATGTGAACAACATTGTGTTGTGGGTTAATGAACATACCCTCGGGCAAAAAAACTGCTATAGAGAACATTACGACCCTTAGATATGTATTTTGGAATAAAAAAGATACTATATATACTAGTGTTGTGTTTTTGTTACTGCAAAGACAGATGGATATGAAAAAGACTAACACCCTAGTAAATGTTTCGAATAAAATATTTTATAATCATACACATTTGTTAAATATTAAAATAGTAATCATTTATTTCAGTATAGTAATTAAATCCACTAATATTCTATATATATATATATATATTATATATATATAAACAATCTCGACATATATGTTTTTGTTTCTCATAAAATTAAATGGGCTACTTGTCACATAATTAATTTTTTGCTTTCGTGCGACTCATTAATTCTAAAACAAGTCTTTTATCCCAACAATGTAATGATTCAATGGGTAAATACGACAAAGACTTACAAGAAATGAATAATATAACTCTTTAAACATCTTATATAGCTTACAAGAACTCTTACAATGATCCTTTACAAGGCGTTTAAGGCAAATTTTAGAGGTGAGACGCAAGTGGAACCTATTTTTTATTTATACATGCGAACGAAACTTAGTAGCTAATTCTAAAATGTTCTCTATTAAAATCCATTATAACTTACCGTATTTACATAATAATAATTATTGTGCTTCCTTGGAATGAATGTGCTTTGAATTCTCAATATTATTTTATAACTTTTCATGATCAAGATGCTTCAAGAATTATCTAGAAAATTGGGGTTGCTGATGAATTTTTACAAAATTCTTTAAGTACTCCTCTTTATTATTTTTATGAATGACAATCAAATATGAATCCAATAACAATACCAAAAACCCAAGACATTTGGAATATGAATGAGATCTGTTTAACGGGTATGTGACCGAGCATGGGATTAGTTTTTATATTTTCACGGGTATGGGATGGGTATAAGATTGTTACGTATACCCGTTAACCCGACCCGATTGCAAAATTCAAAATACCCTTTTACCCAATTATATGCCTGAATTTAGTTTATGGTTAATATATATTACTTAATGATATATGACTAGATTTATCTTTCGTGCTTCGCTACGGACCATCACTCGCTATCAACACGGAAAGACATTCGCTGTTATTCGTTATGTATCATTACCATATCAGTGATGTTTGATATAGAGAAAAAATCATTATTTTAGAAAAGTCATTTGTGTTATAAAACATTACTTGGTAATAACATTTTTCAAGTTTTC
The DNA here is from genome assembly GCA_025506515.1 of Flaveria trinervia. Classification (NCBI taxonomy): domain Eukaryota; kingdom Viridiplantae; phylum Streptophyta; class Magnoliopsida; order Asterales; family Asteraceae; genus Flaveria; species Flaveria trinervia. The sequence goes on from CM046453.1 coordinate 1,801,527, forward strand.
AATGTATATAAAAGTGACAATCATATAAGTGAAGAAATAGATATGTGGGAAGAAAAGATCATTCCATGTGTTTAATTTGTAAAACATAAAAGTTTTGTGTTAAATTTTGAAAAATATTACACTTAGCTGTAGCCAAAGTTGCTATATTATAAAGAGTATAATTATAACTTTTTAATTGTTTCACTTTGTATCTTATACTTAATATTTATGTGTTAAATATAAGCTATTAAGTTTTTTATTGATTGCATTATATAACATCTTATAAAGTTATAACAAAAACTCGGTATTTGACCCTAAAATTGACAAGGAGTAGTAGTAGTAAAACATCAAAAAATATATATATCAAATGATTGATACAAAATTGTTGTCTAGTAAGCAATTTTTAAATGTAGCTTGATATAATATTTCTTTTTTCAACTGATGGATTTATCCAGCGGGTAATTTTTATAATCTTTACGGGTATATCCGATTACTTGCAGGCATACTTGATACTCGACGGGTAAATACGAGATACATATCCGACGGGTAAATACGGGTTTGGATATATGGTTAGAATTACTCATACTCATCACAAACCACCCCATTGTCATTCATAATTCTTCCGGATGCTATCTATTTTAATTGGCTATTGCATCACTCTAATCATGATACTTCTTTTAATCACATGCACTTCCTTTTAATCACATCATGAAACACTGCCTGTTAATACGTACACTTGAGGTAGTGAGTTTGATAACCACTTAGATCCATTCGTATATCTCCCTATATTTTTTGTAAAAATGAAAAGATTTCATTCCTACTTTAGCCTGTGATGATTGAGAACCTAACTACCCCAACAAGAATGCAGCACATATAAAACAATAAAGGGATTTCAGTCTTTTACATCGTTCGCCTAAGAGGCTGTTTGGTAGTTTTTTAATGTTTATTAATAGGCTACCTCTTAATAATTCATAGCCTCCTAATGATTAAAAGGTAATCTTAATACTGAATGGTTAATAACTTAAATCTATTTAATGATTAAGAGGTTAAATCTTAATTTAACATGTTAACAATCTAGCATTACGGTTACCAGATTAAAAGGTTACGAACCATTAAAATCTAGTTTTTTAAGCCCTTAGGTTGGACTAAGATGGTCTAAGTGTCTAACGATATTCAAAAATCAAGATTAAGAATTTTGGGCCGTTTGAAACACCTGTACAAAGCCCAAACACAAATGGATCTTGTATTGGTCTTAGAACCTCAATTGTCAACGTTCAATTATTCCTAAGGCTGTTATATAAAATTACTTATATTGAAAGGCATAAAATGGGCATACGAACGTTATATGAATACACATAAGAGCAACACCAATAACAAACCTCAAAAACACAATCACGTTGCACTTGCTTGGAGCGACACTAAAAGCATGTTTGGGCGCCCTCTCTTCCCCTTCTCTTCCTTCCATATAATTTTTTAAAGTCGTCGCAACGAACACCTGCACTCTTCCTCTCATCCACAATGACAGTCATTTACTTCGTCACCTTCAAATGAGCTCTAAAATGCCCAAAAAAATATTAAACATTGTGAATGCTCTATATAATAAAGTAGATTTCATTGTTCTATAAAATTTAAAAAAAAAAAATTATCAGGCTTTAACTAGAGCTGTAAAAGAAATAGTACCCTGTAAATTTACTTGAGAACAACTTTTTAAAGTTCAAATAGAGCCAAGCTTACGTGAGTTTGAGTCGATTTTAACCCCTAACGAAAGCTAATTTAATAAACAAGTACTAACCCTACCATCATACATAAAACATATTTACACTCGACCGTATTTGTAGAGGTGCACAAATTAGTTCCAACCCCTAAACCAATGCGAGTTGGAACCTCTAAATGGATAAGGGTTGGAACTGGTTTGGTTTAATCAATAAAAAGTCAAAACCAATATAAGTTTTCAAAGACTGGTTTTTTAACCCATTTTGACTGATTATGAGTAGTTTGGTCGGTTTCAATAGAGATTATTATAAGCCAATATCTTTCCAATGGTTTTTATTGGTTCCAACTGGCTCGGTTTCGATTCTAAGTGTGATATTCAGTCTTTCAATTCGTGAACCGATTTGATTGTGCGCCTCTACATATTCGATTCAAGATTTGCAAACCCCATCTCCTATGGCCCAACATCATTCACTAAACAACCTTGTTTTGCATCCAACAGACAACATGAGTAATTGAAACCCCATGAAGCAATCACAAAATAATATCTTTATCTTTAACCCCCTTTCCTCAACCATTAACATTTGATCTATACCTCCAAATAAATGCATTGTGTTTGACCAAAATTGTACCAACCGCTCCAACAGTTGTACCTTGTGTCGGTATAATATATGTCAAAGTTACCACTGCTATAACTTAATGCGATGTGACCCCAACCCACACCAATGTCTCTTTCTATCCACCAAACGTATAAACTAACGTAACTACCTTTTTACCTTTAATCAATTTAATATATGATTTCTTACCTTTAATACGAAATAAATTTTAAATAAAGATATAGTTTGATATAATTTCTTTTATAATTATTGTGTTGTATTTATTTAATACATGATAGAGATAGAGATTTTTGTTTGTTTATATGAGGTTTTAAATTTCTTAACTTCTTTCTTTTCACCTCCCCAATGTCTTCTTTTGTCACTTTTACCACCAAATTTTGGTTGGTCGTGATCGTCAACTCTTTTCTCTTATTTTTTATTTGTATGACGATTTTCTTTCTTTTTTTTCCTATGTTCTGCTTGAAAATACATTGTATATATTTATATTAGGTTTTTTATACTCTATTGTTGTGCATCACAATCGTATTCCTCTCACCATAGTCATGTTGTCGTCTCTCTTGACACCACCAATATGGCCTTAAGCCTTTCGTCTTATGCCGCCACAAAGTTTTCCTTTCTGTCTACATTTTTATAGGCTTTTTATTTTTTGACGTTATGTTTTTTTATATCTACATATTCATTGTCTTTCACTCTAATCTATTATCAAATTTTCACGCGCCCGGACTATGACCGAATATTAGATATACTTTATTAGTTATGGTATATTGTAAATATTTTTAAAGTTATGAGTAATAATGTTATTAGTTTCCCTTTATTATTTCTATCATTGTATCCATACGTGGTTTCGTTGTTTTATTGAGAAACGTGATAACCATACAAACAATGTTTTACCGTGATAATTTCCACATAATCGTTTTTTTACCTTTTTTTTCTCTCCTCACTCACCTAAACATTTCAAAACCATATTTTTTAAGTTTACATTTTTATAGAATTCTCATAAAAATCTACATATAAGAAGCAAATCTATTTACTAGGGTTTATAATACACATCCACCACTTCTTTACACAAGAGATGTGGGCTCCACATCATGAATGTTCTACCTACTTGTACTTCTTGCATTAATAGATCGTGCAATCTTCTAACTTATAAATATCATACAATTAGTTTCATTTTATTTATACTCATTTCTATGTTTAAACTAAAATTACGTATACACATATAACTCATATAAACACATACAGATAGGTATACTGTAACATAATGTATTAAGTTTTTAGGTTCAAACTCAACCGATATCATATATGCATCACGAGTTTAAAATCATACATCGCATGAAATCATGAATAGTTAATAGTAGTTATTGAAACTAAACTGAATCAAACCAAATGATAAAATGAAGTCAAATAACCTTGACCCGTGGTTAATAGGTGTTATGATATGCGTCGGTTGTTTAGTTAAGTTAAATAGTAAGTCTCGTGAGTCGTGACATTGTAAGACTGAAAAAAGTAACCCAAATATGTGTGTAGGCACACCATTATTGGTTTCACAGGGCCGATTGTCACCTTGCATTGAATTTTCATGACCTTTTCACTTGTGACCCTATTTATATCACATATTTGTTTTCTAATAATCTAAGTTGATGAGTGTCACCGGATCTATTAATTAACTGGGCCGCTCTAGGCCGTCAAGCGCGGGAAACAATGCGGTCTATACAATGGTTAAGGTGGCTAGACACGAGGCTCGTGTTCGTATCTCTACCTCAATTCATGATACGTTATTTACCCAGTCCTTTAATGTTGTGATTGTCGCTCGCGGGCTGGCCATTGCAAGATGCACCCGAGGACGCTTAAATTTGGGTCTCTCCTAGAAGACATCCAAGAGTTGTACAACTAACATTTTTTATTTAAAAAAGTTGTGTATAACAAATCCTTAAAAACTTGTAAAAAATACAAAAAAGTATCTCTCTGTTAAAAAAATAATCTAGTCGTGAATGATTGATCATTTATCACAACTCCATGTGTACCCTATGACAGATTTAGCCCATCCTCATATAATTCTATTTTTTAGTACGTTTAGGTTTTACTTAGAACTGTGACGGATCCGAGAACAATTGTACACATAAGCTTTCGAGAGTCATATTTGTATTAAGTAGAATTTTCATTGACTTGATTCATCGACTTGCTTATACAAGGATTATTTTTTGAAAAAGTCCAGAGTCAATATGGTATATGTTACATATAAAAATACGAAAATCACGGGATCAACTTAACTTTGTTACCACCACTAATCGATGGTAACCTTGTACGTAATAACCCCTGATCGGTACTTTGTTACTATTGACGGGTTGATTATTAATATACATCTGCTACTATTGATGGTATGTAGTACGCAGTTACTAATATTGTTTCTACTAATGTAACTTTCAAGTTTCAACAGTTGACAACTATAACCGTTAACAATGTTATTTTTAACGTATAGTTGAGATGATTTATTACGATATTTCATTCCCTATGATTTGGTTTAATTTTGTGATCTTTTTATTATAAGAATTTTTTATATCTTATTCAATCAAAGATTTTATATATACGTAGAAATACTTTAATCTAAAAAAAATTTGAAGAATATAAAAACAAAAATAAATATGGTCTAGAGATTAGATAATACCTCTACTACGAAAAAGAATTTCAATTATAATTTTTTATAACAAGGATCTGGTTTTATCTTAAATTGTTAAGGAGACATTAAGTTTTAAGAGTTGTTTTCTAACTATGTATTATCATGTTAAACACGTTAGCTGTAACGATGGAACAAAGGTAGCCTACGATGTAATTTATATGCAGCACGAGTTTGTAGCTGGATGATAAGAATCATTAGATTTGTTTAGAGAGACCACGATCAAACCTAAAATAGTGTAGTCAATTAGTTTAGGATTAACTGTTAATTAAAATGTAATGTCTTTACATGAATTTAATCATGTAGACTTTATTTAACCGTCATGTGCTCTTTTTGATGTTTTAAAAATGTGTGACATGTGATATTAGTTATTTTTCTAACGATGAATGTACGACCCTACTTTGTAGGATATGTGTTATCTTAATCGGACTCATTTATTCGTTTCTCAGCCAAATCACAACCCCGACCCCTTATAAGGAAACATACATTTGGAAAAACCATCTGGCTCAATTCTAAACATTTTTTTTGTTTAGAACAAGACTTAAACATAAAATCTACTCATTTTTAATTATATGAGATACCTCGTCTCAATCACTAGACTAAGAATCATTCATACATGAAAGTTCATTAGATACACGAACCTAGAGCAACCTTCTATATGGGCCTAGAATTAGTCTTTGATACATCTAGCTTAACTTCTTGTATCACATGATCATATACCTTATACATGACATGCATGCTATATTGTTATATTTTTTGAAATGCAAACATAGTGACTTAATCGTCGAATGATAATAATGCCTAAGATTTTGACTCGAGACTCTTTCACAGTTTGATTGTTGATATTATCATATTTGTAGCATAATCTTTATTAGAACTGCCAACACGACAATAACAACATACCTGTTGATGGAATTATGTATGGTTATGTATTTTCGTCGTTTACTACACTATGAAAGTTGGATGTCATGAGACCAAATATATTCCATGGATCATAATTCATCATTAACCATAGAAGCGAGTACAAGTACAAATTAACGACTAGTTTTTTTCCATAAACAATCAATTTTACTGAAGCTACAAAAAAATATTGCAGCATATTCCAACCAATAATCTTGTGGAAATAAATTTATCAAGGATGTAAGTTGTAACAAATCATTTGTAAAATGATACATCATTTATCCTCAAATGATTAAAAACAAACCATAGAGTGATATTTAACTGAAAAAATATAGTTATATGACTTCCATCTAGGGTAAGTAGCAGAGTAGATATTTCTTTGAGGGATGTTGAAGTCTCGAGAGCCAAATCAGATTGAGATTTAATACATGTAAATATTTGGACTAAATAAATTTCACTTCTTAGTGAATTATGTGTGTTCAAGAGTTTGAATGTATGTTTATTATTTTAAGTTTGTGATTAAAATAGTAAATGTTTTGTTGTGTTTGGTTAGATGTTTTGAGAATCGTTCGGTTATGTAATCATAAGCCGTCCATAAACATGTTGATTTCTTAATTAAAGAACGCGAACAAAAGCTTTTTCGTTTAGTTTTTTGTTTGGGTACCATTTGTGAATAAGTTAATTTCTAAACGAAAACACGTACGGAAGAACATGGCAATCACTAGTGTTTAAAAGGATTTTTTTACATATGTTTTATTTTTATTTTGTTTGAAATAAATTGTAATTTTTATTATCAAGTTGTTAAAAGAATAGTTTTTATTTTGTGTAATCTGGATGTCTAAACATCATTAAACATGCCACAATATTAAGTTTATATAAGCATATGTTTGTTTATAATTTTTTGTTTTTATTATTAGAAAGAATTAATATGACTTTTTCTTCTTCTAACTAATCATTTGAAAATAACACGTCAGCAGCATTATTAATGAAAACATATTAAATAATCAAGAAATTACGTATTATTATATCACTTATTATCACCTCATTATAACTAACTCCGTCATCTTTAGTATAAGAATAGAATCTTATTCGGTTGGTAAAACCTCTTTTTCTTTTTGTTTATAAAAGAGTTTAAATGAAAATAGGAATACTGTGCCAATGATAGGAAAGAAGCCATTTTTAATTAATTATTAATTATAAAAGTTAATTAATTATATTAATTAAAAAAGCTGGTCGGAGAAATCAAACTTTGATAATACAATAAAACAAACAAAAACTTGTTTCTTAAACAATTCCGTCTTCTTTTTTTCTTTTTAGGCTGGCGATTTTGTTTGTTTTTACATAGTTAATTATTTATATATCATCATATCAATTACTTTTTTAGTTTTGTTGGATTTGGAACAATGATTTGAGATTCTCGTCCACATATAATATTTATAAACAATATATTATCACTTAATTAATATCGTTTTTTTCAATTACAATATTATTTAACAGACATATATATATGTATAATGTATAAAGGGGTAACTTTATATAATAGTAATTAATTTTTAAAAGTATTCCAATTAAGTAACTCAAGTCTTAAAAGTGTTTCAATTAGATCACTAAGTTTTTATATTTTATACAAATTAAAAGTCATAACATATTTTTTAGCATGTTATACTTTTGAATTCAGTTAGGAAATATATTTTTCTGTCTTTTGATGCTGATATAGAACGTTGACGTAAATTTTAGATACATGTTTTTTTATTTTTTAATATAATTTTATATATTAAAATTCTAACTCTCACATCTTTTCCATCATTACTTTCTTGTCATAATAAAATTTGGTAATGACTCGATTTGATCGTTTGGTTGTTCAATTTGAGAAAAATATACATAAATGACTAAATTAGAACACTTTTGAAACTTCGTTATATTCTGTGACATTTTCCCATGTATAATGTATAAAGACTAATTTTGAATGTGTACAAGGAAAGTAAATGTATATAAAGTTATAAATCATCTATGGGTGAATTACAAAACCTCATACCACCAGATACAACCTTAATAGACGTATATATATCAAAGTTGAAAGTCATATGTATTCAAAAGTCGTGTTAGTATGTTATATCTAATCGAATAGGTTTCATTAAGTTTGCCTGTACAAATATCGTTTTGTATAAAAGAAATAAAAATCAATGTCGACAATTTCATAAGTAATAAACATCTATATTCAAATATGGCGTCCAACTAAGAGCTTATCAAAATTCTCAATGTATTTGTTGTTAAATTGGCATTTGGTGGAATGCATATATGTATTTTCTGTGGTTGACTCGAAAATTATGTATTTTATATTTACTTCCACCGTTTACATTTAATATTTTATCATTTTTTTCCACATAAATTATACGAGTCAAAAAAGTATTTAATTAATAAATGCATTTACTAATTTACATTTATTATTGTTTTTTTCTTTTCTATTAAATTGGTCGTATAGCGTTAACATCTTTTGCAATTAAAAACTACTTTGTGAATCATTTGAATAAAATCAGATGAACCGAACTTGAATTATTGTATAAACCAAACGAAGTTTTTTAGTCTTCTATTTTATAAAAAAACAAAAAGAACATTTACATTTATAAACATGTCTTTTGTTATTAATATGCTTATGACTTTTCCGTTTTTTGTTTGGTTTACAACCATTTCATATCAAATTTTGTCTTGGGAATCGTCTGTTTCACTAGTTTTGCTTACTAACAGACCTGACGATAATAAACAACTCATATCTCAACACACAAGAAACACGGTTGAAATCAAACGGAAAACGTCTGTTTCTTTACTTTTACAATTCACAGCCCAAACTATGTTTTTTTTTAACATTTTGCTTTTTATAAGCTTAGAATTTTGAGGTCTGTTTCCTGGCTTTTTTACAATTTGAAATAGGGGTGTCATTCGGGTTTTTTAATCGGGTTTCGGGTTGTTCAGGTCGGGTTTCTCGGGTTTTTAGGTGTAGGAAATCAACCCGAAGACCAAACCATTAAGCTAAACCATTAAACATTAAATTATTTGTTATCTCACATGTTTGTGTAAACAATATATATATGATCAAAATGCATGTTTGAGATTTAACATGTGTTATCATTTATAATTTTGTTTATTATCTTGATCAGAAAGTTTTGATATATTTACATTCATTTTATTATGCATCTTTAAATATTAAATGATATTATATATTAATTATCCTCAAAGTTTATATAATAAATTTGAACCACAACAATATAATATAAAGTTTAGTAATCATGTTTTCAAATCTTGTAAATGGTAGCATAATACATATACATACATATATATATATTATAAATCTTGAAATTCTTTAAAAACTAATATTCGGGTTAATCTGGTTGAACCGAATCTTACAAACTCAACCCAAAGACCAACCATTTATAAAATCAGGTTCGGGTTAGTGTAATAATCGGGTTGGGTTGCTCTGGTTAGTTCTTAATTGGGTTCGGGTTGATTTTGTTCGGGTTTGATTTTCGGGTTCGGGTAAAAAACACACCCCTACTTTGAAACCACCAATTAATTATTTTTAAATAAAATTAATTAAAGATTGTATAATTATTGATTTTTGGTGGAAAGCCAATCCAACTACTTAAGTAGCCCATAATAACAGGCTGGAAACCTGGCTGCTCAAAGCCTCAAATACATATGTATGGATTTGTTGTAACTACCCTTCTTTTTATCTCCATACACACACACATATATACACACATTAATGCATGCATGATGCATCATACATACATAAATTTATTGTTTACCTTGAATTTAAAGAAACCATATCCAACTCAACTATAAATAGGTCCATCAAACATAAAAAGTTTAGATGTATATTAATAGGTGAGAGTTCTGCTTTGTATAATCCTAAATAGTTTAAGAAATCGTCTAAAATCATATAAACCATTTATGTATTGTGAACATTTAAATAGAATATATAGTTATAAGAATATAGATGGTTTATCTCTCTATAATAACTTACTTTATGTACCCATTCATCTCTCTCACTTGTAACAAGTTTGGTTCAGACTGACAAACTTTATATCACATAATTTTATAATACTAAGTATGCGTAGATGTTTATGAAGACACATAATTCATGTATATCAACTCAAAGATATTTTAACTTAATAATGTTGAATTCTAATATTCATGTAGAACCTTAGATAACTACATTAATAAATAAAGATTTTGATTGGTTCTTGCAGTATTCATAATATTTTTGGTTCTTCAAAAACTATTTCCAACATAAATAAATCAATAAATTTATATTAAAAATGCTATAAAAATACAAAAAGAATAGTGTTAATATCACAAGCCATTTTTTAAATACTGTACAACAAAACCAAAAAAGTTTTGGAAGATTTTTAAATATTATAGTCATTTTCTATCAAAAATATTTAATACAATAATGTTACCTCCTTCTCAAGATCAGTGTCTAAATATTATAATTTTTCCAAAAAATATGTTCATTCGGGTAAATTATCATGAAGTCAAATATCTCATTTTAAGTAAAATGAACCATTTTTAGTTTACACTTCATATAGATGCGGCATAATATTTTTGGGAATACAACTTTGATGGAGTGTATGTAAAAAGGATAGAAAATTAACATCTTATATAAGTTTTAAAAGATTTTTCTTATATATACATATATTTATTATTGTACTTAATAAGTATGACAAATTAAGGATTGGTATTTTAAAGGAAAATCATAGGCAAGAATAAATAAATAAATAAAATATTAAAAGTAAAAAAAAGGATATTGGAGCCTTGGAGGGGTCCAAGCAGCTGGCAAGAAAAGTTGTTTAGAGAGATTTCATCATCAAAAGAAGTAGATACCTCATTGACGCGTTAATCTTTATATCATCCCAAATATGTATATAAAAACGAAATATAATAATTTAAATTTATTTCCTTTTCATAAGAACCGGTGATATATTGTTATTAATAAGATTAGGAAAATTGCAACTTACAAAGAGGTGAGATTTAAGAGCTGTTATGTAATGAGTATTCTTTTAGTTTATATAAAAGAATTTATGAATCTTTATTTATGTGTTTGAATGCTTGAAATTAAAATAATAATAATAATAATTCTAGAATGTTGTTTTTTTAATTTCAATTTGTACCTTAGAAGCACCATCAATCAAGTAACCAAATTTTGATTTAGAGTTCGAAAGTGATTTTTGTTTGATTGTCAAATACTCGAAATACGACTGTAAACTTTAAACCTGAACAATTGATAAAATCTAGAACCGAATACGATTAACACTCATAATTCCAATCAAGACACCTTTTGCATCAAATTTCTATAATTGCTATCTAAACCTTTTTGAATAACACATAATCACTTTATACCATTTCATATACAGAAATATTTGACATGAACATAAGAATTTATTTTATATAAAAATGTTGCTATAAAACCTTGTTGATATATGTGTGTGTGAATGAGTGTCATATATTATAGATGATTATTGTGCGTGATTGCGAGTGAAAAAGTTAGAAATTTTATGACGATTATATTGTGTTTCTTTATGTTTGTGAAAACACGATACAACCCCCATAAAATTTTTTTAATATTTTTAAAAGTGGTTGTGAGTTGACGAGAAAAAAAATATAATAATAAATATATGAAAAAATATAATTTAATTAAAAGAAGAAAAAATAATGATTTTTAATATAATTATAAGGATAAGAATAAAAGATGGATTGTGAATGTTTTAACTTATCTTTTTGCTACGTATTTTTAAATAATTTCTTGTTGCTCAAGAATTAAGTAAAACTGTAAAAGACTTACTCGGAGAAAATAAAATACTAAAGAATTAAGTAGATAAAAAACAACATGAATAAACATTATACAATTTATTCAATTAATAATTTCAATTATATTTATATATATATATATATATATATAAACAGAATAAAACTATATACAAAATTGTATGCATTTTTAGCATCGACGTGTAACTTCAAATTATTTATGGGCGAATAAATAACTTTTAAGTCTGATCATCTGGGTAAATTTAATGGCGAAAGGTCATCCACGCCCACGAACACAGACAACGCTGGTGACCCGGTTCGCCCACCATTCCAAGAAAAACCCATAACCTAAAGGCCCACTGTGGTAAAAAAAATCATTGGACCACTAGAAACATATTACGCCTAGCAAAACTTCAACCCATAACCTTAACTTTAAAAAATAATAGTTGATTTAAAATTTATCGGTGGTGCATCAAATTACTCGTGGGAAAATTGAATAGTTGCTAGAAACAGTGAAACACCGCCCCACTATAGATTCCTAAATTGCTCCAAATTTTACTTTCCTTTTCTTTTTATTTTGTTAATTCATTACGTGATGTAATTTTTTTTAAAACGAAAGAAGAGCATAGTTTACGAGTAATGCTTCGTTTTAAATACCATCAACACGTTTTAAACTCATTAGTTTGTTAATAACATAAAAACTTTACGGTCAATTGTATTTTCTAAGAGTGGAACCTCATGATCAGTGTTGTTGAGACCGGTTCGGGTTCGGCTCATTTCTCCTATTTTTTATTTATTTTTTTTGTTTTTTTAGTTTTAATAGGTAAAAATAGGATGCTAAACCATAAATTAAAAGCAAAAAAACCAAAAACCGGTTTCACGTGGACCCGGTTTATTTCGAACGGCATTCGTGTCCGAAGGCGACCCAAATTTTCCAGCCAGAAACTCGTTTTTGCACCCCCTGCGCGTGGGTAGGTCATGGTGTAAAAGGTATTATAAAGACATTCAATACCTTTCACATGTGATCAATGTGAGACAAAGTTGTTAGAGAGACTTTCTTTCACACCCTTATTTTCAACAAATATTTAATTACACATATAAATACAATTAAAATATAGTTAAATCCGGTCCGACCACGAAACCAGTAATACGTCTGGTTCGACGTCTGGTTCGACGTCCAATCCAGTTCTGAAAACATTACGCATGATCAAATGACAAACGTTTTTTATCGGATGACTAAAATAAATCGATAAGTTTACACTTTACAATGAATAAAATGAAAAACGAATTTACTTGAAAAGGGAATAAGAACAAAGGTTATGGTCCCACTAATTTTGTGCATGGGAATAAAAAAAATTTGTGGTCAGTAAACCGTTGCAAAATCACCTTCGTTTGAAATTCCTCGTGGTGGGTCCCACCTATGACCACCTCCTTTTTCACATATTTTCGTGACTTTTGGAAGATTAAGTCTATATTGTGGAAAATTAAACCGGATTATACGGCTTAATCTATTTCATCTAATCAAACGTAATAGTTAATTTACATCATCAATCTGTTATAAGAGGTTTGAAAATATGATCTTGATGATTTTGTGAAAGTTTTGTGATTCTTTTTATATTATAAATTAAACAAAGATTTGAACTAATAATTTATTATATTCTACTAATGTATTTATATTAAAATTATAATTTGCTCTTTAAGACTTTTAATTAGATTCAAACTAAATAACTTAACTACACAAATAATAAAATAATTCTAAACATTAATTGCTAACCAAAATATATTGCTACTGATATGTTTATAAGAAAAACGTTGGCTCATCATCTTGAGCCAATTTTGCCTTTTTTTTTCTTTTGTTTGGGACACTCAACTGCATAATGCATCTTTGGCCAGATTTTATGTAGCCAAAATTACCTTTTGTAATTCAAGATTTGTGTGATAACAAAACTTGCCTTTAGCTTTTTTGTTCTTTTGCCGTAAAACTCGTAGTTAACAAAACACACCTCCCTTTTTTTCACATTAACAACACCAACACAAGGAAAAAACTACACATCTCATATTATTGCGATCGGAAGAACTACTCTTGTTCTTTTTCGTAAATTTGATTACACCTCACACAATCATGATTAAGACGGAGTCGAAGGATCAAACTAAACGGGTAGTCCATTGTTCTTCGACTATGAATTCTTGTTTTATGTTGGTATAAACAAATTGTAGTAGCAATGGGTCTTTATAACGGTGGAAACACCACAAAATACCAATTGATGTGACTGATCTTGACGGATTCGATCACTCCTTGATTTAATTACTAAATTACACAACTTCCGATTGGAATTAACTCTGATCTGATAAACTTTAACGGATCAAGTCTTCATTTGCAAGAACTTACTCCACAAGTCTCGACCTTCACCTTCTTCAACAAATAGATCTTATCCTCCTCGCTCTGATATCAATTATTAGAATTAATTGGATCAGCTCAAAAAACACACGATAATTTTGTGAACGCCCGCGACTCTTTTAAGATCACTAACTCAAATAAAGACTTGAACCAAGAAATTACAATACCCTACTCGTCTATTTATATTAAAACTATAATTTGCTATTTAAGACTCTTAATTAGACTTAAACTAAGAAACCAAAGCAAATAAATATTAACATATTCTAAACATTGTCCTAATCAAATAAACTTTAAATATATAAACCAGTTTTATCAAGATTAATCCATTAGTGTCGGATGCTAAATACCTCTAATGTGATTAGTAAGGCAAACTCTTATGGGGTGTCGGAATTGACCCATTTTCACTAGTATACTTAAATAGTTAAATATATCCTTCGTTCATGACTCATATGTTGATTTCTTCGACGTAATATGCAATCATTTTAACCAAGGACAGCCTTATGATTTCCTTTAGGAGAGGTTGTGAGTTCAACTCCTACTACTAGCAACAAAAAAGTTATTGGTGGGTCGGGTTTTACCGCAGTGACTTTTCGGGTGGTGGATTTTTTCCGGATTTGATGGTTAGTGGGCTTGGTCTACTCAGCAGTGTCTGTGCTCGCATCCGTTTGAGATGCCTTTTTTGCCATTTGGGTATCCCGAGTAGCCGGAATTTAATTAGTTGGTCGTTAAAAATAATTAAAAATAAACCCATTGTTCCATTATATCTTATGAGATGTCTTTTTGTCATTGGGGTATCCTCGATAGCCGGACTTTAATTAGTTGGTCGTTAAAAAAAATAGACCCATTGTTCCATTAATCTTACAAGCCTAATAAGTCAATAACTAATTTTAAACAAATTAACTTTATCTACCAACTGCATTGAGCATTTAACCTAATACTTTTATAAACACTAAGACACAACAAATAATTCTTTATAACGGTAAATCCAACAATTAAATTACATATTGCACGTCTTCAATGTCAAAAGGGCCTATGGCAAATCCACCTATCAGAGTAAATATTGCCGCTACCATCAAAATAGACACTACTCAGTCAATTGATCTTTTAAATCCTTACATTATTTAATTATAATCACCCTTACCACAAACTAACCCTCTAATATTTTTTATAGAATGGTTGTCACCTCATGAAACAAACCATATGTTACATGACATGACATGAGTTAACCTATTATGAAAGTTTGTTTACTAAAATCTATAATAAATACAAGTTTAATGCAATTAGATATAAAAAAAACTTATTGCTAAGATTTAAATAATATATATAATTGGTTATATTTTGAAGCAATAATCCGATTCAATATAGAAATGATCAGCAAACATAAAATATAATAATATTTACATATAGACAAGAAGAAAATTTGGAATTTTAGTAGAACACCCCTTATACTTCTAAGCATTAGCAAATATTGCACAACTTTGTTTTAAGTATAAACCACCCTCCACATCTAATAATTAAGATTGAATATAATCATATAAACACATATATACATTTTAAGAGTGTGTTTGGACAAAGTTATAAGAACCTCCTTATAACTTATGGCTTAGCACAAATTCTTATACATCCTAAAAAGTGTTTGGTAAAGACATAAGTTTTTTTCATTTTAACTTATTAACTTGATTTGAAAAAGAGAAATCCACAAATTGAGTTTCCTCAACTTATCAAAACAACTTCTCCTTATCCCACACTATCTCACACAAAAGCCTTAGTTATCTTTTTTACATGAATAAGCTTACCCAAACACTAACAACTTATTAACTTATTGGTTTCTTCACCTCATAAGCTAATCCAAACACTTTTTAGAAACTTTTTCTCTTCCAAAAGTCATAAATAATAAGTCCTTTTACCTATAAGTCCTTATGTCTTTTCATAAGTTAGCCAAACATGCTCTTAATCTTACTTGCATCCAAAGAAGCTAAAGGACTGTTTGATTACACTGACTTAGTAAGATTTGACTAAGTCAGAAGTTTACCCAGTTAGAAGTTATAACTGAATATGCATCTGACTAAAATTTTATTGTTTGATTCAGTATCTGACTAAGTCAAAAACCATATATTTTCTAATCAACTAGAATCATTAACAATAAACTATTAAATCAAAATCGGAACCACCACTGTCACCGTACACATTCCGACCAAACACCACCGGAGTCTTCTTGATCATCATCAACTCATTAGCTCTCACCAACGGAGGGGGGTCGCGCAACAGGTGGGTCGCGCAGCAGGGGGCTCTATGGGTCGCGAGGGGGCTCTGCGGATCGTGAGAGGGATCTGCGGTCGAGGGAGTTCAGGTTGTGGGGGCCAAGGGATGAAGTTCAGCGCCGGAGGTTGTGAAGCGACCAGGGGTTGTGGGGATAGGGTAAGCTTATTTTGTTTTTAAATTTAGGTCAACTATGGAGACCCAGTCAGCTTTAAACAAAGACAAAATCAAACGGGTTGACCCTCTGATCAAATCAGTCGGGTTATTTCGATCAGCCGAATACAAACAGCCTCTAAGACCATTAAAAAACTGATATAACATTAAGTGATAGTAAAACTAAAAAAATTCAACCATTACAATATAAACATTAGTTAATTAGTTATAACTAATTAAAGATGTACCGATGCAAATTATATATTATACAGATTTTGCATGAGAAGCCATTAAATCATGATTAAATCAATAATATCTTTTACCTCTTTGTTTGAAATTTTACATGTAAAAAACCAATCATCATTTTCGTGCAATAAAAACTCAAAATACATGATGAACGCAAATTACAAATTTCTTAATTTCTGTGTCACACCCATACATACACTATTTACAAAATGACAATTGTGTCACATCCCGACCAAAACGGCGGAACATGCCGGAGCGCAACTAAAATTGTTCAAATACACACGACACTATTAAAGTGACAATATTTAATCAAATCATTCATTTCATAACATGTTCTTACAAATACAAGAAAATAAATAGTTCTTAACTAATAACCTAACGGTCCAAAATAAAGTAACGTTTTTAAATCTTCAATCAACCGATAATCAAACATGTAACATTGCATAAAATATGTTTTGTCAACATGTATGTTGGTGAGCAATTCCATGACTTTATAAATATAATATAAAGCAAAAATCCACAACTCAAATATGTGAAGCCGTAAATAAAAGTGACAATTGAGGTATATCAATCATAAATAAATGAGGCTCTTTCTAATTGATAAAACTACCATATTACAAGGAGGAGCGTATGATCATACTTATTGAGGATGAGGATGAGGCTAAATGATCAAAAGCAATAAACATGTAGCAATTAATCATATGAGGTATATAACATACAATTGGACAATTATTCTAAGCAACACATAACCTAGAGGTTGTGGGTTGAGGATCTAGATGTTAAATCATTTTTTTTGGTTGAGTAAGTATGTTTGCTACCCCTAAAGTATAGAAGAGAAAACGGGGATGGAATTACTCACATGGAATAAAATGACGTTGATGAATAAATTTTAAATAAAATCCTCAAGTAAGCGAGTCCGACGGTTTTAACGTGCGTGTCGATTGAAAGATCTTGAGTAAGTATTGAGTATTGAAGATGAAATATAAATGGTATAAAAGTTCATAAAAATAAGGCTTGGGTTTTCGGGAGTTTTAGTTATATTTTACAAAGTGTGTTTAAATAACGTAAGTATAAAATAAGTTTTACAAGAAAACGGGTCTTGATGTTTAATTTTACTCAACCATTGTAAAGTTTTACATATGGGAGTTGGTTTAGTGCTAGTATGCACGATCCCATTAATGTAAGCATCAAGGTCTGACTTACATTCTCTTAAACCCGAGTTTGAGACTTTAATTAATAAAGAAATTCGCTTAAACCCGATCTTAGTAAAAAAACCAAGTTTGGTTCCGTCATACCATAATATTATTAATACAAATAACATAAAGTGAAACATAAGTTAAAAAAATTAGGAAAGATTTTTCTTTTGGCGTTTTGAACGGTGACTAGCTCGTTAAGACGATAAGTTCGACTTTTACTCGGGTTTATTCTTACCCGAAACTTGGTTTGAGCTAATATTTGTTCTAACACTTCCAAAATCTTAAGTAATATGAGTAATATAAATTAAAACATAACTAAAAAGATAGGTTGAACTTTTGGTGGTTTGAACATTGACTAACTCGTTAAAACGGGTGTTCGGTTTTACTCGGTTTTTACCCGAAACTTGGGTTCAAGCCAAGATTTGTTCTACACTTTCATATCAACCATATATAACTAAAATATCAAGAAAAACTCAGATCTAAAGTGTTTGATGTAACATGGTCACTTAAAAGTTATTTAAAGTGCTTAAACGAGCGTTCGGTTTGGTTCGGTCTTTGACTCGGTATGAACCTGAGGATGGTTACCACATGTCCAAAACCATTGAACTAAAAATAAGGTAAAACTTCCAGATCTAAACTCAAACAAGAAAGTTAATCGAGTAAACTCCCCGAAAACGACCCAAACGGGTCTAAAATGCATAAATATGAGTTTGAATGCCCACAAGACTTAAATAAAGATGAAAATGGTTTTATGAACATAAAATAACTTAGAAAAACTGAAAATAACCAAAATTACATACCCGAAATGATTTGAAATGCAAGATTCGGTTCCGTTGACTTTTTAAAGTCGAACTTAAGCAAAACTAGCTAGAACAACTTAGAAGATCAAAACTTTTGGGAGAAGAAGATGAAAATGTGCAGGTGAAATGGTTGAGAATGAGTGGTATTTATAGGGAAAGATTAGGGTTTGAGGAAATGGATAATGCGTTTGTCCGGTGGGTAAAATGGTACACTTTGATTCTTTTATTTAAAATAAATTTTAATTTAAATAAATTATGACCAGGTATCTACATGTTTGGAGGGTTCTAGAATATTTATGGGTTAGGTCTTGGTTGGTTTGGATGGTTAAAATACAAGTCCGGACCTTAAACGAACCGAAAATGTTAAAAAACTGATTTTGCTGAAACGAACTGTGGGTCACGCCACGACAAGTATTAAACATGATTACAACATAAAATTCATCATTTTATTAATATTCAAAGATCCGAAGACCAAAACGAGTCGGGTTTATAATACAGGATAACAAATACAAAGCTAGTCGAAAATGACGAATGTCACAAATTGTTACATAGCTATTGATAAAAAGAATCACCTCTTGATATCTGATAATGATGGTCATATGCTCAATACGTAATAGTTATATCACTATAATCTATAGTTGTCATGTTGTAGTTCGATTGGTTTTAATAAGAATTCTAGATCGAACCGCTCTTCATGGTTTTAGAAAATGTCAAGCTAAACGAACCTCATTAAAATAGTTATCCAGATATGCTGATTGGTTCAGGTTAGATTCTTTCGGTTTGTAAACTTTTTTGGTTGAAACAGGAAAAACGAGCTTGATTCAAGTGGTCCAAACTCGAATAGAAAACGGAAGTTGAATTTGATTCTATTATAAATGAATAAACCAAATTCAGTTTATTCGACTAGATAAAAATATGAAATTATTTATTCGGGTTATCCGGCTTAAGATTTTCAAAAACCAAACTAAAAAGTAAACTCCACATTCACATTCGGTTTAAAACCAAAACGAAAACCAATTTGTAAATTTGGTGCCGTTCTAATAACCTTCAATTCGGCTTTGGTTAAGCGATTTCAAACGAATAATAAACTTCCCTAGGTTAGCCAAACATTTACCCCCCAAATAATAACCAAACCATAAACTAAATCATTCGAATCTTAAACCGGCCATACCAAACATCCAACTTAAATTTAATTGGTTCCATCAATTTTAACGTTCTATAAACACACAACCACGCAATACCATTCTTAAATACAAAGAGTCACATATTGAAATTATTTAAAACCAGTGTAACCGTTAACTCGATGTCAGTAACCTGCCAGCCCCGGAGTTAAATTCAATTAAAATTCAATCGTCATTAAATAATAATTGTCAATAAATAATAATAATAATAATAATCAATAAATATTAATAGAAGAAGTTTTTTTGCCACTTGTCATTTTCTTAAACCATTTTTTTGACAAGGTCATCATTTTAAATATACTCATTTTATTTTCCCTCTAAAAGAGTATTAAATTTAAACACTCAAATACTTTCTCTATCTTTATAAAAATTAATTTGGTTAATTGATAGATTTTTCTCTTTCATCCTACGTTTTTTAAAAATAAAACTATGTTTTTAAAAATAAATTTATTTAAAAAATTAAAATTCATATATTTTCTATAACACTAAACCTTTAGAAACAAAATATTTTAAATCGGTCTGTTTTAAAATAATTATAAAAAATATGGAATTTTTTAAGAGAAGTTTTATTAATACGCCAACCAGAATAATTAGAAACTTGAGTTTTTAATAACAACATTTTTATTAACAATAAATTTTTATAAGAAAATCTTAAAACAAGTTTTTAAAAATAAAACTATTTAGATAAGAGAGTTAAAATAGTATAATTGTTTTATCTTTTAAACATATAGGTATATATAATTTTAAACATATCTTATATTAAAATATCATAATGTAACTTTTCGTGTTTATTATTAACTATAATCCGTTTAATAAATGAGATTGTAGACTATCTATATCTTTATCTATCAATAACATATCTATTGTTTATTTACTTTAAATAGTTATTGATATACGATTATAATTATATATTATATTCAAACATGATTTTATAATTAATAAATTTTTATTATTAATTATTTTATTTATTACACATGTATAATACACGGATTTTAACTTAGTAATAATAATAATAATCCCAAAATTTAGATAGAGAAAATGAGAGAGAGAATCTGGTGGGTTTTGAGCTGTGATTTAGCTGTCGTCTTCTTCTTCTTCTCTCTCATCACCTCTTCACACGCTCTCCTTAATCCCTAGAAATCCCACCTCCAATCTCAAACCCTCATTCCACATTCTCAATAGCCACCACCCCAAACTCCCCCATTATAATTATTATTATTATTATTATTATCATCTCTATACAAGGTTTTGAGTTTTGATATATAGAAATTAAGACTTTGATTTCAGATGTCTAATTTCTTCAAATGAAGAACATCTCAACCTCTCACTTCAACCTCCTCTACTTCGCCTTCCTCATCCTTCTCTTCACATTCTCCACCACTGCTTTCTCCGGCGATGCTGGTGGCGGTGGTTCTCTCACCGACGGCGACGTCAAGTACCTCCGGCAACGGCAGCTGTTGTACTACCTCGATGAAAACGGAGACCGTGGTGAAAACGTGACCGTTGATCCGTCGTTGGTGTTTCAAAACCCTAGGTTGCGAAACGCTTACATTGCTCTACAAGCGTGGAAGAAAGCGATATTATCAGATCCGCAAAATCTCACCGTTAATTGGGTCGGATCTGACGTCTGTAACTACACCGGAGTTTTTTGCGCTCCGGCGCCGGACAACACCTCCGAAACCACCGTCGCCGGAATCGACCTCAACCACGGCGACATCGCCGGATACCTACCGGAGGAACTCGGTCTTCTCACCGATCTAGCGTTGTTTCACATCAATTCAAACAGATTCTGCGGTACAATTCCGAAAAAGTTTCAGAAACTGAAGATATTATTTGAGCTCGATATCAGCAACAACAGGTTCGCCGGAAAATTCCCTTACGTTGTGCTTAATTTACCGAAACTTAAGTATTTAGATCTTCGTTTCAACGAGTTTGAAGGCAATGTGCCTAAACAGCTGTTTGATAAAGATCTAGACGCTATTTTCATCAACCATAACCGTTTTCAGTTCGAGTTGCCGGAGAATTTCGGTAATTCGCCGGTGTCGGTGATTGTTCTAGCGAATAATAAGTTTCACGGGTGTCTTCCGGCGAGTATCGGTAACATGTCGGATACTTTGAATGAGATTATTATGATGAACAATGGGTTACAGTCGTGTGTACCGGAGGAAATCGGGTTGTTGAGTAATGTTACGGTGTTCGATGTGAGTTTTAATCAGTTGATGGGGCCGTTGCCGGAGAGTATCTCCGGTATGGTGAGTGTTGAACAGTTGAATGTTGCGAGTAATTTTTTGAGTGGGAGTATACCGGAGAGTGTTTGCCGATTGCCGAGGTTGGAGAACTTTACGTTTTCGGATAATTTCTTTAGTGGTGAGCCTCCGGTGTGTTTGAATTTGGGGGCGTTTGATGATCGGAGGAATTGTTTGCCGACGAGACCCGAGCAGAGGTCGGTGAAACAGTGTAGGATGTTCGCGATGAAGAAGGTTAGTTGTAGTGCCTTCCGCTGTGCTCCTTTTGTTCCGGTGCCCCCACCGCCTGTTTTCTCGCCTCCGCCACCAGTTTATTCGCCTCCACCGCCTCCGCCATCGCCTCCACCACCAGTTTACTCGCCTCCACCGCCTCCACCACCAGTTTACTCGCCTCCACCGCCTCCGCCGTCGCCTCCACCACCAGTTTACTCGCCTCCACCGCCGCCGTCGCCTCCACCACCAGTTTACTCGCCTCCACCGCCTCCGCCGTCGCCTCCACCACCAGTTTACTCGCCTCCACCGCCTCCGCCGTCGCCTCCACCACCAGTTTACTCGCCTCCACCGCCTCCGCCGTCGCCTCCACCACCAGTTTACTCGCCTCCACCGCCTCCACCACCAGTTTACTCGCCTCCACCGCCTCCACCACCAGTTTACTCGCCTCCACCGCCTCCGCCATCGCCTCCACCACCAGTTTACTCGCCTCCACCGCCTCCGCCATCGCCTCCACCACCACCTCCACCGGTTATGTTACCACCGCCTCCTCCACCACCACCACCACCACCGTCTCCATCGCCACCGGTAACTCCACCATATTGTGTTAGACCATCACCACCGCCACCGCCCCCACCAGTATCATCTCCACCACCACCTCCACCAGTATCATCTCCACCACCACCCACACCATACTACTACAATTCACCACCTCCACCACACTCGCCTCCGCCACCACCCTCACCACCACCACCGCCACACTCGCCTCCCCCACCACACTCGCCACCACCTCCCTACATCTACTCATCACCACCACCTCCATCACCCCACTCTCCACCGCCCCCGGCCCACTCCCCACCTCCACCATCACCACCTCCTTGTATAGAACCACCACCGCCACCACCACCTCCATGCATCGAATACTCACCACCACCGCCGCCGCCATCGCCCTCACCACCTCCACCCGTCCACTATCATGCCCCACCACCAGTCCAGCATCCACCACCACCACCATCAATCATATACAACAGCCCACCGCCTCCAGCGCCAGTATACGAGGGCCCACTACCACCCGTAATCAGTGTATCGTATGCGTCTCCTCCGCCACCACCCTTCTATTGATTCTTTCAATTAACAACACCACCACCATTGTCAAAATGTTCATCAGTGTGTAGTGATGAATAAGCATCAAGATTAGATTTTTGGGGCATTACATATTGGCAAAATTTGAAGGATTCTTCCCCAGTATTTATGCGAAATTGTTACGCGATAATTCGATTTGTGAAAATAAATTTGCCAGGGAAAATTGTAGGTTGCAGACAAGTTTTATGTATAGACAACATCCATCATCTTCTTAATCATCATCATCAGTGGGTTTTTCTGGGTTTTTTATTGTTATTATCATACATTTGTTTTTAAATTTTAAAGTATAATCATCAACATAATTACTTGTATTAGTTATTGTTATTATTATCTTCTTCTTCTGGCTTTCACGTCATTTGTTTGGAGGTTTTCAATCATTTTGTGTTTGTAAGCAGTAAGCAATGTGTTGATGTTTGACTTGGTGGCCATTGATTTTGTTTAATGGTTTAACTAGTCGATGTTAGCTGGTAAAGCGAAGAGGCAAGGAGTTGTTGGTCGCTCCGAGCAGAATGCTCGATCCAATAGTTAAAAAGTGATAATCTACAACTTCATATATTTTATCACTAGTTAAGTCTTAAAATTTGGGACACAAGTTCAATTAGTTTAGACTTGTTTATTTGGTGTTGGCTGGTAAAGCTAAGAGGTAAGGAGTTATTAGTCGTTCAAAACAGAATGCTTGATTCATTAGCTGAAAGTGATAATCATCTACACTTTCAAGTTGCTAGTTATATCTTTTATCACCACTTAATTCTTAAAATTTGCGACACAAGTTCAGTTAGTTCGGACTTGTTTATTGGGTGTTGGCTGGTAAACTGAAGATGCAAGGAGCTTTTAGTCGCTCAGAGCAGAATACTCGGTCCAATAGCTAAAAGTGATAATCTACAACTTTAAATCTTTTATCACAACTTAATTTTTAAAATTTGGAACACAAGTCGGTTAGTTCGGATTTGTTTATTGGGTGTTGGCTGGTAAAGTGAAAATGCAAGGAGCTTTTAGTCGCTCAGAGCTGAATGCTCGATCCAATAGTTGAAAGTGATAATCTACAACTTCAAATCTTTTATCACAACTTAATTCTTAAACTTTAGGACACATGTTTAGTTAGTTCGGATTTGTTTATTGGGTGTTGGCTGGTAAAGTGAAGATGCAAGGAGTTTTTAGTCGCTTAGAGCAGAATACTTGATCCAATAATTGAAAGTGATAATCTACAACTTCAAATCTTTTATCACAACTTAATTCTTAAAATTTGGAACACAAGTGCAGTTAGTTCGGCCTTGTTTATTGGGTGTTGATTGGTAAAGTGAATATGTAAGGAACTTTTAGTCGCTCAAAGCATAATGCTCGATCCATTAGTTGAAAGTCATAATCTATAACTTTGAGTTGCTAGTTATATCTTTTATCACAACTTAATTCTTAAAATTTGGTATGCAACTTCAATTAGTTCGAAATTGTTTATTGGGTGTTGATTGGTAAAACAAATAGGCAATAAGTTGTTAGTCGCTCAAAGTAAAATGCTCAATCCATTTGTTGAAAGTGATAATCTACAACTTCGAGTTGATAGTTATATCTTTTAACGTAACTTAATTTTTAAAAATTGGGACACAAATTCAATTAGTTTGAACTTGTTTAGTGTTGAATTGTGACAGAGACCAAAAAATCAAAAAAATCTTTTGCCTATAATCAAATTGCGTTTTGCTTTTCAAAATGTTGTTTTTTAGAAGTTTAGTTCTTGTGTTGTTATCATCTGGTTTTCACATTGTATGTTTGACCCTGCACATATAACTACAAGGACTTAACAATCACATAAAAAGTCAAGAAAAATGACTTCAACTTTTTCTTAAAAAACGATGTTTTTTCTAATTGGTTTGCATGCTAAAAAAACAAGTTTGTAGCGGTAAAGAAAGATGGAACAAGTACTAATCGTGTCTTTTCAATCAACAATTGTGATATTAACATTACTATCCTTCAACAATTTTCTATTAAATTAAACTACAAAATAATTGTTTGAACATTTCGAGCATCACTCACATCAACAATTGTGATATTAACATTACTGAAACTGAATGTACCGAATATAAAAAATATAAAATTGAATACCGGTACGATTATGTTCAGTACGGTACCAGGATGATACGTGGCGTGATATACCTAATTATTTAGTCAATGAGACGTACGTATCGGTAAAATTTGCTCATCCCTAGGCTTTGATGTACTAGAAACGTGACTAGAGCCATTCTCATCATGTATGACCACAACCACAGGATACTACTATTTATTTGCTTAGGCCCGTTTGGTTCTAAACAAAAAGAGATACTTTTTTCTGAAAAAAACTCTTTTACTTTTCTTTAGTTTGGTTTGCATTACTGTTAACATGATATTGAATTGGATGGTACACGTAAAATCCTTAAAAGACCATTTAGAAAATAAAACAACAAAAAACCTATTATCAGATTTCACGCGTCGCTTAAATACTTAGACTTTAACATCTGTTTTTTTTATTATTAACCCATATAATTTAACTAAAACTAACAATTCTTCTTAAATTTTATTCATTTTATTAAAACATTGCATATCTCATTCCTCCTATTATATCCCTACTCAATTAAATTTCAATTTTTTATTATATTGTTTTCACTCGTAATCACTTATAAAAGTTATAGGTAATAGATTATAAAAGTTATAGGTAATAGATATAAAGTATAATTGGTAGTTTCTAAATATATGAAACGTAAAGTGAGACCCTGAACTTAATTCATATTTTAACGAACAAAATGGAGTGACAATTTTAGGGATTTTCTGAAATTTTCCCTATATTATAGATAGGGGTGTGCAAGAAACCAAAATAATCGAACCGCAACCATAATAACCGACACAACCGAACCAAAAAAACCGAAACCAATAAGAAACCGACGGTTTGGTTTTATGATTTTTCAAAAACCGATTTTTTCGGTTCGGTTTTAGTTTTGCGTGTAATAAAAACCGAAAAAACCGAACCGCAACTATAAAACCGAATTTGTAAATTTAGAAGTATATTCATACACTTATAAACATGACTAGCCCATAAATTATTTATTTAATTTATGCTATCTAAGATAAATAGATGTTTAGGTTTCGAGCATAATTTTGAAATTTTTTGTTTTGGTAGATTAAATTATTTTTATTGAACTTTTTGTTATTGGTATTTTATTGATTGTAATCAATTTTAATGTTAAGTAATTATAAGAATCTATAGATTATGTTTAAAGATCAACAAAATGATGTAAATTTAAAGGTTATAGTTTAAATTTATTACTTTGAATCAATTTAAATAAAAAAAGAAAAAAAACTTGAAGCCCAAAAACAAAACCGAAAAGACCGAAACCGAACCAAAACCGAAGTGAAAACCGAAAACTAAAAACCGAAACCAAACGGTTTTAAAAACCTAGAAACCGAAATATCGGTTTTGGTTTCGGTTTTAGCTTAAAACCGAACCGACCATGTTCACCCCTAATTATAGCAACATGGTGTTGTTTGTAACGGTAACGGGTGCATTTATCTACACAAGTGCTTAAACACGTGTCATAACATGGCGACCTCCCTTCATTTGCCACGACTTAAAACGGGCTTCATGTACTAGATACATGACTAGAGCCTTTCATGATAATGACCATGACTACAATCACATGATACTGTTTATTTTCCATATGAGTTGGGCCTTTTGGGTCTAAACAAAAATAACAACTTCAATAATAGACATCTTAAGTTGTGTTTAAACTTTTCTCTAGTGATATAAGTTTGTAATATTAAGTCATGATTTGACCCGTTTTTCCTGACTTATTCGTTGAAGCTAGATTTTATTATCGTGGCTATGGGAAAAACTTGGATGAATATGGTAATAGTATTGTGTGTGATTTCTTCTAACTAATATGTATTTTGACTGGCAAACACATACACACACTATTCTACATCTATTCTCTTATTAAGATCATCACACATACTCTGCATGATTTAAACTCTCTGCATGATTTAAACTCGTAACCGTTTGATTGAAGAGTATGTCATTATACGATCAGGATGACACCTTAAAGACTAATTTAATATTTAAATCTTTTTAAATTAAGCTCTTGATGGGCAAAATGCATTGTCTTTTGCTTTGGAATGTGAAACAAGGAGAATGGCCCTTCTTTCCTAAGCATATGTTATGCTTCCTATATCAATTTCCAAACTTCAATAAAAGAAAAATAACATGTAAAGAAATAAATGACGTATGCATGTGTTATGTTTCTTTCTTAAAAGCTAAATTTCAAAATGGAAAAGCATATTAATAACAACTTTACTGGTCATTATATATACTTTAAAATACAAACTTAAAAGTCAAAAAGCATGATGTGCAAGTTTATATCGAATAAGATCGTCTCTAACGTTAAAAGTCGTCCTTCCCACATATAGTTCCATGTCACATTAGTTTTTTATTAACTTTCATCGATCCTTTCCACAATCAACTTTTATCTCCAACACTATCATTCTCACAAACAATCATTAAGAAAACAAAACGACACACATTTTTGTGTGCGGACCCCATAAAATGCATCCATGGAGCGCCCTTGGCAAAAGCGGGTGAATGACGAATGAGCATGCACAACGCGGCCCTTCCGAAAGATGACATGAAAGATACTAAGGGCGGGGCTAATGATGCTCCATTGTTAATGTCACAGGCCTGCGACTTTAACTCATGCATGATTGGTCCGAAAAAAAGAAGAATTTCTTAATTGTCTTATAATATTCTTTTTATATAGGATAACTTTTTTAACGTTTTTTATTTTTATCTTATAAATTTTAAGCTATAGTGATTTTCACTTTAAATATACGGGTATGATTTATTTTTATCTACATGTTGCTATATGTTTTGTTTGAAACCAACACGTATCAAATATATTAAACATTTAATTTTTTCACAAATTAATATTTTTCAAAATTTTGAATATATCATTGCGAAACGGTCACTTCTATGTACGTCACTTTTAACTTTTCCGCTACACTTTTAATTTTTTACATTTTTTTTCATTTTACATTTTGCTTTAAATTCTGAGAGTTAACAAATCGTAATGTGCGTGTGTGGTTCAACGTTATTACGCCTATTTATTGTTGTTTAACGGTCCCGACACAAGATGTGGGTCCTAAATCGACTTAGTTATTGTTTTTAACATTTTATGTTTCACATGCATGGTTTAATATTTTTACGTTTAATTTTTGGTCAGTTTTAATTATTTTCTTTTTTATTATTTTTTAATATGCGCTTTCCCGGTTGGCTGCCGCTACGGTAATACAACATTAATGATACTTGATATATTCTTACGCACCCATCGCAACACGAAAGACTTAATACTAGTTATCAATTTATTATATATGATAATGTTATTTAATACATAATCAAATTTAATAAAAACTCAAGAATCATACAAATACAAATACATATTTCATTAAACATGATTGATACGGTTATATAACTGGATATCTTTCTTCTTGCTCGCATTTACTGTATATTCAAACTATACGGATACGTGTTTCTGCTATTCATATGATATTTACTTCAAGTTTATTATGTGTCACATATGTCCATCTTCTCTATTTTATTGATGGTTATCAATGTCAATATGATGAAGAAGTTCCATAACAAAATAAAACGACAATTTCAGACTTTAGATTCATCGTCTTTTGGGATTTTTCTTTATTTGTTGGCTAAAAATGTCAATACGAAGGGCTTTGGTGACAAAACCAAAACCTTAAAATGATGACATGTGGTACTATATTAAACAGAGAAAATGAACATTATATAACGTGAACTAGGTTAATAACTCGTGTATTACAACGAGTTTAATAAATAAAATAATAAATAATTACTAATAAAAATTTATGACTTAAAAACCATATTTGAAGATAAAATATGATTATAATTATAAATAATAGTTATTTCAAGTAAATAAACAATAGATAGGTTATAAATATAGATAAATAGATAGCCTAGAAACTTATTTATTAAACGAATTATAGTTAGTAATAAACACGAAAATTCACAGTACGATATTTTAATATAAGATTTGATAAAATTATATATACGTACTTGTTCAAAAAATAAAATAATTATATTATTTTTAACTCTCTTATCTAAATAGTTTCATTTTTAAATATTTGTTTTAAGATTTTCTTATAAAAGTTTATTGTTTATAAAATTCTTGTTTATTAAAAACTCAAGTTTTTAATTATTTTGGTTGTTTTAATAAAACTGTTTTTAGAAAATTCCATATATTTTTTAATTATTTTAAAAAAGGAGTGATTTAAAATATCTTGTTTCAAAAGGTTCAATGTTTTAGAAAAGATATGAATTTTAATTTTCTTACTAAAATTTATTTTTAAAAATATAGTTTGATTTTAAAAAATGTAGATGAGAAAGAAAAATGTATTATTTGACCAAATTAATTTTATGAAAAGAGAGAAATTGTTTGAGTGTTTAAATTACTTTAATACTCTTTTGAAGAGAAAATATGTTGAGGATATTTAGAAGAATGACAAGTGTTAAAGAAGATGGTTTAAGAAAATGACAAGTGACAAAAAAAAACTTTTTTTATTAATATTTATAGATTATAGATTATTTGATCCATTTTCTTATCATTTTCACTTGTATTACTCTAATTTTATTTAGAAGCATAGTATTGATAAGTGGACCCGTTTGATCAAACTCACATGTGCTACCAAACGTTATATTAATAAATATCATAACAGAATAAAACGATAATTTCGGTATGTTTCTTTTATTTGTTGGTTATGAATTCAATACAATGGACATTTACTAACTGAAACAAAACATTTTACACGTAAAAAAGTGATGACATATTGACATGAAATACTCCATTAGTAGAAATTTAGTCTTGCTGAGGCAATGAAGCTCATATAACGTGAATTCATTGGTAAGTTATCATTTTTCACTCATATTACTCTAATTATGTTAGATTCTATTGTATTACAAAAACTGAATCACAAAAGAATACAATATGTAATATTTTATATGGTAATAAATTATAATTTGATTTTAGAAGCCACATTTTTTAAAGAAAAAAAACTTTATTAGATATTATGAAATATAATGTCAATCTAAATCTTACATTCATTGTTGATTTAAAACCTTTATTTATTATAACTAGAGGCTCTAAAATATTAACATATGACACCTATAAACCTTTATTTATTATAATTAATAGATTATAACTTTCAAGTGTTAATACTCGTACAATATGATTAATATCCATTTAGAAGCATAATTTTAATAAATGGACCCGTTTTGATAGGACTCACATGGGCTACCAAACGTTATATTTAATGTAGAACTAATAATTTGATTTTAGTGGTTTATAAAACATAGGTACAACCACTACTTATTTTTATGGGCAAATAAGGTTACATAAGTAGGTCATATCAATCAAGTGATCACCACTTGTATTAATACTCAAGTGTATCTTTATATTTCACTAACCAAATCTCTATGATTTCTACATTCTACCTTCCATCTATAAAAACAATTATACATGGTTTATAATCATCACTTACTCTTATTATGTCACTTTTATATTATTAAGATACACTAAGTACTTTTGTCAAACGTTACTATAAGATCGTTTAACTATAACTACGATTCCAACTAAAAGCTAACTCATAACTTAGACCTCCACCCAAGGGCGTAAACAAGGTGGTTTTGTATTCGTGAATCTTGGATTTCTTTAAAATCATGATAACCCTTTTTGATTCGATAAGTTTACCTGTGCGCACAAATATTTAATTGGAAATAGAGAAAACTCGAGAACAAGATGTGAGAATATGTTTTGTTAAGTGTACCCAAATTGGCCAAATGAATCCTATTATATATGATAGAAATATTGCATTGATCAGTTGAAAACTAGAAAACTATTAATCGCAAGTTAAAACAATTTACCATTACAACGTTATAAACTGCTTTCATCATGAAGTTTCTACCAAACTTCATTTTCTTTCTAACTTTAAGTTCCCTCCAAACAAATCTATAAGTTTCTATTGAACTTTCAGCCAGGAGCTTTTGTCCCTTGGACCTAATTAGGGGTTGTTGTCCTTTGAACCTGGCTATTATGGGTGTTGCCCCCGGATCCTTATGGTGTAGTGATTCATTGAAATTATAACATTCTCATTTGAAGCATGTACTTCACATTTCTTAACTTGTTTGATGTTTGATTATGATCTCGCATTTTTTCATTAAGTAATCCAATTACTCAACGTAGCTTGATGACACTAAGATTACCACAAATGAACTAAAGGTTGATTAGGCTAGAACTCAATTTGTTTAACTTAAGGTAGCTTGAACTCGAGCTCATCTTTCTTTGAGTCTTATTTGTAAAGCTCGAGCTTATCTCGTCAATAGTTTGACATGCTTGATCAAATTGTGTATGAGTCTTGGACACTCGTAGTTAGTTCGAGATTGTTTAAACACGAATGAATTTGAGCTTTAAGTAAGCTTATCCAAGTGGTTCTCAAGCAGCACAACTCATTTCTAAGAGTTGCAACCACTTTTAAGTAACGGACGACATATGTTTTAAATATATGCTTAGATTACAAATCGTTTTTGTAATAAAGTAAATATTATAACATACTTGTGTGACCCATATTAATCTACAACATCAATCAATATGTTCTTAGTTTACGATTATCAATATTCATTATTATTATATTAAGTTAGAAACTCTTGTTTTACACGATTCAATAAATAAAATATTCAATAGTTATTGATAAAAAATTAAGAGATCTAAAAATGATTTTCCTAGTTAGTAATTAAACAATATCTTTGAATAATTTGATTTTTATTAAATAAGTTATTAATGAAAAGACACTCAATAAGAAATTAAGAGATGTTAAATCATTACCAAAGGAAAAAATATAAATATGAAAAGATTGAGAATTAAAACGAGATATTGATGACTCTAGAAATGGATTGTGGGAAAAAAAATAAGGGACAGATTTATTAGTATGGATTTGCACAAGTAATCCATAGTTCAAGGCCCAACAATTTGACCTCAAAATTTTTTGGTTAATTGTATACCTAATGTCCTAATGGACCTAATGGATTGAAACTTGGGCCTAACATATGCAACCAAGATCCGTATACTTTATTTAAGATAAACTACAAATTTGGGCCTAAGTTATAAGCAAGAAAAAGCTTTGCATCCGTTGTTAACAACTTGACACTTGACGACAGTTGAATGTTGTTGAATTTGGACTTCACATAATAATAATATTACAAATATCGACATAATTATAATATTACAAATATGTTTTTAACTGTGTAAGTCGGGCTAACTAGCCCAAAATTTATGGTTTTAGTTTTTATTGTAACTAAAACCATGAAAAGTACGAAATGCTTTATTTTTTTATGTATTTATAGTGTATAATGACCATTTCATGTATCGAAAATGAAAAGCTAACCAAAATCATAAAGTAATGCTACATGAATAATAGAGGATTACTTTTGACTCCACCAAACGGATTTTGACCTTACTATTTCTATTGCTAGTTAAAGGTCACTCTTTTCAAAAACAACCTCAATTTAAGCTTTCAATCACCCATAAAGATATGAAATAATTGCATCCACGAGATCTTTTATTTCTGTTTGATCATGTTACTCGAAGCCAACCATAATAATTATCTTGACGGGTTTAAATCACATCACACTTGTAAACAACCAAACTATCAGCGATCTGTGAATAGAAATGGCAATCTGGCGTGAACCAAACACATGATTTGCCTACTCCAAATAGAGGGAACAAAAGATACGTAATATTCGGAATGTCCAAACCTAAGATTCTCCTTGGTTGGAAGACGATCGGAGAAAATACGTCATATCGAATGTTAACTTGTTTTCGGAATTCAAGTCTTGTAAAACAGATTCAGATGGTTTATAGAAGTAGTTTATACATGTCACATTCATGAGTCTCCCATCCTTAGAACTCCTATATGATATTTTTTTTATTTTTAAATCAGATGCTCTAAGAACTTTTTAGGTGTAGATATGTACAAAAAGGAAAAGAGGGGTGATGTTTTTTATCATCGGTAAAAGAAAAACATGCTGTAGACAATTATAATATGGGTTGTCACTAGCATAAAAGCAAGGGTGGATTAGACATAATCATAAGCACCAACCCTTTTACCTACAAACAAGACAACATCATATTTGATAAAGTTATTAACGTAGTTACAAGAAGGGTTTGTTTGATAAAGGGGTATGGAAAATTGTTAGAATACGTAATATGTTTTTTATAGTTATTTAATAACTGTTTCGATGCTTAAATGCTTTGAAATTCAAAATTTAAAGAGAAAGAAGTCAGAGTTGAGAAAATCTAAGTGAGAGTCAAACTCTAATATTATCCATCTAGAATATCAAAAATTCTGATATCCGAACTTCGGATGTTAGAAATTTCAGATTCGGATTCAGATAGTGATTTTGATAATTTTTAGATATTTCGGATATCCGAAATATCCAATATATATTTTTATAGACTTTTAAAAATATTAAATATTAATTAAATATAGCGGATATTATAATAAAAATTTCGGGAATCTGAAAAGAACTTCAAACAAAATCGTTATATTTTTATAAAATATATTAAATAATACATTTTTTAATTCGGATAGTGAAATCCACTATCCGAAATTCAGATATCCGAATTTAAACACCCCTGCATCTAATTAAGAACTATATGAAAATAGTAATCACTTCTATAAAATATAAAAATTAGTAGGTAGTCATTACACGTTATAATTAGGGCAAAGTACTGATTATCTTTATAATACAAAACAAAGATTGTGGTTTGTTAGATAAAGGGTGGTATGTCTACACTATTTGAGAGTAAAGAAAGTTGCAAGGTGATCATAACATATCTTAGTGAGAAGCACATACACAACCACTAGCTCATAAGAATATTGTGTATCGGTTATCTCTACAATTTAAAGAGATTAAGTTTAGTGAATAACAACTTTTTATTTACGTAAGATGGATATGTTAACATCCATCCACACTAGTATATATAAATTATATATTCAATTTGTTTATGTTTTGATTACGCTTCTATCAATCTCATCATACGTCAAACGTTGAATAGAACTATAACTAAACTTCAAGTAATCGTAAACTTTAAACAAATTGAAGTTCATGTATAAACAGCGAATGTTTCGAAAATAATAAGGAGAAATTATAAAACATAAATTCTCTCTATGCATTACATCACGTTTAAAGTTTAGCAAGAAAAAAGAAATGAAAAAGATTGATTTCACAACAAACATATGGGGCTTATCTAGTGACATCAACTACTAAAGGTCGATGAAGAAAGAGTAGAACATTTGAGTCGTTCTTTTGGTGTGAGTGGCCCGTTAGAAAAGTCGAAAAGAACCAAATCCAAAGTTTTTCTAAAAAGATATCACGTTTTTAAGTAAGAGGTCGCCGACTTGACAATGGGATGTTGTGACGATGGGGCGGGCTAGAACTTTTCAACATGGGATTGTGATAGATATTTTACATCCAATTCAACAAGCTATCGTAGATAGATGTACAAGTCAAAAAAGAAAAAAACTATAACATTTTCTAACAACGGTTTTTTATGGTCCCTCGTAATTAAACTACCCTTAACCATGCTTTAAACCAAATTCTTTTTAACTCTTATCATTTTAAAATTTTGATCCAAAAAAATTAATATTATATTCATGGCTCTTGTTCGATATTTAAATACGTCACAACTTATATATATAATGTATAATGTATATAAGTTATTTTTGTTGGATATTTTATGGTGGTGTATTTTATTCGTGCCTAATGTATGGATAACGAGGAATTGGAATCTTAACGAATGATTAGTGGAATGGAACAAAAAATTCTTCATGAAAATGAAAAATTTATTTGACAACAGAAGAATGTATCCATGGACGAGATATTAATTTCTAGTTTTAGAATATTAACGAGCCTCCATGTTGCGATTAAGCGTAAGAAGTAATTTCAATCGTTAATTTTTTTAGTTAATGGTTAAGATCAAATTATAAAATTTTTATTGATTTATAAAAAAATCGTTAATATTTTTTTATGTTTTTAATCTCAAATCTCGTTATTGTGTATTTAGTGCAAATCATTATGTCTTTTGTTATTTATTGTGTTTAACTGAATACTATTATGTGTTTTCTAAAATGGCGAATTAAAAACATATAATGGTGGAATAATATTGTTTTGTATCTCTTATATGTAAAACACAATAATAACTTAATAATTAGTTAATATAATACATTAACAATGATAAAATAACACAATGTCTTATTGTGTTTTTTGTTGTTATTATATTATCTTGAACATTATGAATTTTGAAAAATACATTGGTGAAATAACATCATTGTATACTTCTAACCATAAAACACAATGATAGATAATAAGTTTATATAAAAAACAATGATAAAAATAACGTGTTGTGTTATTTTTAACACTACGAGTTTTAAATAAATACATTGGTAAAAATATATCCTTGTGTGCTTCTAATTGTAAAATACAATGATAGATAAAAATTTATATAATTGATAGAAACAATAACAAAAATAACTCAAAATGATCTAAAACATAAAACAAAATAATAAATTCACATGATAAATGATATAAAATATATAACACAACGAATTGATATTTGACAAAGTGAACATATAAAATACAATAAACTAACGTATTTAACACAATAACCAAAATATCATATTCTTTATAACAATAGAATGACATTTATCAAAACCACAAACTTTCTTAAATTTTGTAGATTAAATAATATTTTTAGTATAACTCTACCCTTAAAATATAACATTGCTGTAACTTCTAATATAAGCGTATAGTTATGTAATTATTTACATCACCCTCTTTTAGAAATTACTTTTGTATTATTTTTGCTTTAAGAATTATGCAAGCTTAACCCGATACTTTATTAAAATAAAGAAATGTATTAAACTCAAGTATTAGTTGAGACAAAATTAAATAAAAATAGGAGGTACCAGGTTGAGTCGGGGAATTTGCTCATATAGTATGAGCTTCATCTTGAAAGTGTTCTTGAGTTTTTAAGAATTTTTTCTGGTGACGTGTCTGTCTAACATCCTACAATTCCATGATTAAGTAATAAAGATAATGTTACGAGATAGTATGACCCGTTTGTGATTCTTTTATCCGTTCATAAAAATATAAACTAGAGACAAATTAGACGATATTAAAATATTATTATTATTATTATTATTATTATTATTATTATTATTATTATTATTATTATTATTATTATTATTATTATTATTATTATTATTATTATTATTATTATTATTATATTAATAAAAGGCAACATAATATAAAATCAGGATAAGTATAAATGAAGCACGCGATGTGGTGTACAAGCAAGCACGATATCCTTCCCCACTCATCAACTTCTTTAAACTCATGGAGATGTGTCATCCTTCCACACTAAACACAAACCACCATGATTTTTTTATAATCATACTATCCATTTTCAACGCTTACAATATTATATTAAATTTGTGTCACATATATTTAGATACTGTTATTATACAAGTCATAAAAATCATAAGAAAAACTCAACCTATTACTTTTTTATATCATGTACCCATTCATGATTGTACCAAGTAGTCATAAAAAACTTTTTCAAGAGATTATTACATGAAATCACTACAAAGAGATCGAATTCAAAACCTAAGAGAATCACACAATTAATTGTGTTATAGTGCGCAACTTTAATTTATGAGCCTTGTATGTGTATTACGAAATGACATCTCGATAACATGATGATAAAATTCGTGGGGCCAAATACATGCATGAACATGATAGATGTTAGAATATGCATGATAGTTAAACGTTTTATGCATACAACCTTGTGGTGTAGTGATGTTGGTGATGCTTTCAAAATGTAGTGTATGTTTTAATCCCTGTAAACACTAGTTGATTACGTGGTATTTAGGAGTAAGAAATTATTGTTAAAAACATAAATATTTTATAAAAAAATGTATATTGTTATAGTATAATCTATTATTATCTACTCATATTAATCACCCATATATGTATATTACGGGAATCTTATTAGTATCTAGATTTTTCAAAGACCAATGTTCCTTAACGCGAGTAGTTAATATAATATTTCAAAACGTCATTAAAATAGAGGTTTCAATCTCACTTGGTATAATATGTTTCAAGTGGGCCAGACGGTTTCCCTTGGAATGGGCAGGCCATGTCACCGTAATGTCTGTGTTTGCGGCGTGAAAGCACTTTTTGCCAATGGGTTTTATCATAGTGATCGAGTTTAAAATATTCGTTGGCCTTTCAAGGAAAAAATACAGAGATGTATAGGATTTAAGTCTTATTTGTAGGAAAAAAGTTCCAGGTTAAGTTAGAGGAGTTTTTCGGATAAGGTGAGTTTCTCGTGATAATAGTCTTAGGTTTGAAACTTGATGTATAAGTTTTTCTTCAGATTCACGTTAGCCTATTGTCTCAATATTACATACTCAAAGAATGAAAATAATATGGTTGGTCAGCGTCCCATTAGTGTTCTAATTATTTATTATAATGGTTATTTGATTTAAATAATTTTAACTTTTAAATATTAGTCGGTATCAATCCCAAAATAAGAAATATTTATAGACATTTATAACTTTAAGCTTATTTTCTTTCAACGATATGTTACTAACTAAGAGTTACCACCGGTAGTATATTAGATGAAATGAGGCCAACGTTGAACCATTTTTCAACTTAATCGCCTCACGGCCTCTATGACATTCATTTTGGGTGTCTAGCTTTCATCATCATCTGAAATCTATCTATAACAAGTCAAGTGGTTCAGAATAAAAGCTAAAGATTGACGGGTTTTAAAGTGTAGAAGTTTTAGATTAACATATCTGCT